>CAMZMU010000117.1:32880056-32972941 GCA_947311845.1 Poa pratensis
CAGCATGTTTGGAGAGGAAATACGGCTCCTCGTTTTCCCCCCGAACTTCGACGAGTCGCAGCGAGTCACCACCTATCGCAGTGACCAAGACCCTGCCTTATGGATAGGATTACGAGGCAAGCATAACAGGGGCTGATGTGACTCAAGAAATACGTGCGAAATACTTCCACTTGGCAATACAGGGAGAAGCTAGGGATTGGCTGTTAAGGCTGCCATCAAAATCAATAAGCACATGGGAAGACTTGAAGGACAAGTTCATCGCAGATTCCAAACAGAAGATATGAAAAACCTTAGACAATGCATTCAAAAAGAGGACGAATCAAGCGGCGACTGGATCAAGAGAATCGCGGAGATCCTTGGCTCCGCCAAAAACTTAACAGTACAAGCTGCAATACAAGCTATGAGAAAGAACTGTAGATTTGAGCCGTTGGTGCACAAATTAAGTCGCGCTGAGCACAAGATTGATAGTTTCGACCAGCTTTTGGCAGTAGCTGACAAGTACGCAAAGACAGATAAAGGGACAGGCGGCTTATCACAGAACCCAACAGGGAAATTACAAGTCGCGAAAACGCACACCAGACAGGAGCAAGGGAGTGATAAGGCCTTACCCTAATAACTGCAAGGGGATCTTCGACGTGCCTTGCGACTTACATCGCAGGAGAGATGGCAGGCCAGCGGGTCACACAAAGGCGCAATGTCATTATTACCGGAGGTGGAAAGAAGGCGACACGCCAGACACGGCTCGCAGGATCGATGCAGCACAAGAATAAATCTAGCTCTCGTCAAGGGCCTGACGTTTTACCTAGAAGAAACATAGGACAGTTTCATACAGTGGAAGTACAAACAACGGACGGAAGCCGGAAGAGCGGTCAGATTTCAACGCCAGAAAGGTATCGTCGCTGGACAGAGCAATCGGTTATTTGGAGTCGCGGCGATCACCCCCCAGAAGTAAGAGATCCAGGACAGCCAGCTCTTGTGGTCACGCCTGAAGTCGCGGGATACA
The DNA here is from genome assembly GCA_947311845.1 of Poa pratensis. NCBI lineage: Eukaryota > Viridiplantae > Streptophyta > Magnoliopsida > Poales > Poaceae > Poa > Poa pratensis. The sequence continues at coordinate 32,881,060 of CAMZMU010000117.1, forward strand.
AGTTAAGTAAGGTCCTAATGGACGGAGGAGGAAGAGTAAACATCCTATATCAAGACACGCTCCGAAGAATGAATATACCCGAGACAAGGCTGCGACCATCCAGGAAAGAAATTCAAGGCATAATCCCAGGAGCTGTTACGCGACCAATCGGAAAGATAACACTTGAAGTTAGCTTTGGAACAGAGCGGAACTTCCGCACAGAGCTCCTAGACTTTGAGGTTGTAGCAGTCAAAAGCTCATATCATGCGATCTTTGGAAGAGAAGCCTATGTCAAATTTACCGCTCGCCCCTGCTACGTCTACCTACAGTTAAAGATACCAGGACCAAACGGTGTTATTACAATATATGGAGACAGACAGAGAGCGTTAGAATGCGAGAACGCAGGCTCAGTACTCGCAGAAGAAGCTTGTATCGCCAACTCTCACATGGTATCAGTCGCAGATCGGGATCGCAGCTCAAAACGAGTCGCGTTGGAGGTACCGCGGAAGCGGCCAACAGGATGCAGCCACCGGATGGTAAATACCCACCGAGAAGTCGCGCATCAGCAAGATAATGCCCCAGAGGTCGCCTTGATACAAAAAGAAGACAAGAAATGGCGCATGTGCATAGACCCAGCCTCGATCAACAACCCCAGCCAAAGGGGCTCAGTTATCGTGAGACCTTACAAAGCAAACTCAACTCAACATAAGTCGCAGCTCAGTGCGGCTAATCGCAACAAAGTTGCTCTCTGCTTCAACATGAGATATACATCGGAGCTATCATGCTCGACCCGAGTCGCTTTAGCGACTCAAAATTGAACCAATCAGGTGTTCAACCCACTCCGTTAGGAGTATTAATTCGCAACTAAGTGCGATGAGTATCAAGTATGCATGGCCTGCGGGGAATAGAAAACCCGCATTAAAGGGCCTGCATCATCTGTAACACCCTGTAAAACATCGAGTGATTATGAAATAAAGCCGGCACCCTTGACATTCAAGGGTTTGTCGTTTCGCCTCAACTATCATTGAGTCGCTGAGTCTTTTGAATTTCATATATCACTGACCCTTGAGGGCTCCTTACGAGCATCGCGAGTACCAATCGCACCTCAAATTTTGCCAAACTAGTGGCAATCCTTAAGCTAGAAGCGTCTTGCATTATGCGACCAAAGTACTGGGGTGTGGCGTCAATCGAGCTTGATTGCCTATCATCGCTCTCGACCCTGAACACACATGTTCCTAGGAAATACTGAGCCGCGCGAGCGTCTACTTAATGGAATTATCAAGAAAAGAACCTGCTTATAGGTCACAAAAATACTGTTTATAATACATGAATATCTTACAGACTAACGGGCATGTCCCACATTATTTATTTTTCCTCTTCCGAGCAACAGGAGTGGGAATTGGCGCGGCTTGTCTCGCAGTTGCAGTCGCAGGTGTCCTAATAATCAGGGCGCCGCCAGACGAGCAGAAGGGCCACCAGATACTATGTTGCTGGAGTGGCAGCCCGAGATGACTCAGCTCCTGAGGACTTTTCCTTGACACCTTGCTCCCATCAAGATTGAATTTATCAAGATAAGTGCCCAAGTCTAAGTTATCAACAAATTTTGTGGCATACCCGCGCATCCCTTTCCAGATATCGAAGTACTCGCTTATTGGCAGTTCAGTATCATCTGCGCTCATCGCCAGGCCGTGGCGAGCAACCTTGCCAACATCTATCTCTGGATAATATGCTCGAAGCAATGTCAAGACATGCGCGGCTCCGGCGCGAGCAGAGGATCGTTTCCAATCAGAGACATAATGTGGAGCCTTGAGCAGTTTATTTATCCAATACTCGCAAGATGTTGGGCCATCAGTCGCAGGAGTGATTACCGTCATAACTTCCTTGGTAACCTTTAAGAAGCGCTGGCTGAGGTCAGACAGATATACCAGTTGATCCTTCAAATTGGAGCGGGACACTGGGGCCTCAGGTCCTATGTCAAAGAAAGAAAAGGCAAGAAACAAGTCAGAGACTAACGTTGGTTACCCAAAATATGTATGATTAAAGGAATAAAAGACCAACCAGCAAGCTGCAGGACGGCTGATTTGACCATGGAGCCAAAACCCTCAAAGGCTTTGAGCAGCGAGTTATATTTTTCATCTCGCGCGGCGAGTTCCTTTGCGTGGTCTCCCTTCAGGCGATCAATCAATTCAGATTTAAGAGTCAGCCCTTCTCGCAAAGATCTAATGACCTCGTCTTTCTCCATGAGTCGCTGCTGCATATCAGCTTCAAGTTCTTTAAATTGCTCTTCGCAGGAGTCGAGTTGACCTTTGAGAGATTTTATTTCCTGATCTTGGTCCCTAATGACCTCATTATGCTGCTCCAGGCGAGACTGCATCATTTCAGGATGGTCTATGGAAATGCCTTTACCCTTTATTGAGCCAGAAGCATCAAGCAAGGACAGTTCACGCTGAAAACAAACAGAGCAAAACGCATAGGTAAATTATCCAGGAATTTGGGGGCTCGAGATTTGAGGCCAGGAAAAGAATCAACACCCCGTGCGATGACACAAGGTTTTGATCCTTGGGGGCTACGGTATATGTACCTGGCGACTTGAAGTAAATTGCTCAACTAAGCCGCGCAGCAGAGCAGCATGCTTGTCTCCAGCAGAAATTATGGCATCTGCGATTGACTTAGAACTATTTCCTGGAGCTGGAATTCTATTTTCAGTAGATACCCTACCAGCAGCAGGAGTTGTGGATGGAGCTGCGACTGGAGTCGCGGCAGGAGCCGCGTCTGCAATACCTTCCTCCAGGGAGGGCCTTGGTTGAGTCGCACCATTACTGTTTCCCACGTTTTCATCAGCAACATCATCCTCGCTCATAGCTTGCTGAGAAGAAGTGGGATGGGAATTAGACTTGGTAGCCTCTTCAGACATAGCCCTGCAAAACATTGATGGGTTAATAAGCTGACCTAGCAGAGCCACAACATTGAAAGGAAGGCGAGCCATACCCAGAGGCGACACGGATACTCTTCATCAGGCAACCAGAAGAAGGAGAAGATAAACCTTGCAAATCTGAACCTACAGAGTATGAAAAGAAGTAGTGATCAGCAATTCCTTGCCAGAAATACGTAAAAACAAAAAGAAAAGGAGAAGAGTCGCAAACAATTACCCGAGCTTACTGAGAAACAATCCTCTGCAACAGCCTCGGAAGAAAAAGTAGGCTTGTTGGGATCAGCGAGTTTTAAAGATTTGGCAGCTCTTGTTTCTGCTAGTAATGCCAAGGCTTTGCGACGTTTCTCAGGCTGCGCGGGGTCTCCTGAGCTCTGGCATAAAATACGTTTCGAGGACCTGCGAGGCACCTCAGGAAGTTCCAGGAAAGGTGTATTTGCAGTCGAGGACAAAAGAGCGTCGGCCATTTGTTGTTCCTCTTCAGAAGCACTACCCTCATGCATAACTGTATCTTCGCCAAAGGCTGCGGCTTGTTTTGACGACTCATCCGCGGATCCTTGATTCAAGTCGACATCTTCTGAAGGGAGAACCCAGAAATAGGGATCGATCTGAAAAGGAGTTCAGGTCAGAAATAATTAATTATTGGAGAAGGAATTTTCGAGGAAACAGGTGACAAGTAACATTACCACAAAAGGCTTGTGCTCAGCCCAAAAGGGAGCAAGTCCGACGTTGTCATACGAGTCAATATCCTCGTCCGTCACTCGGCGAATGAAATTTATCCACTCCCCTTTGTCCCAATCTTCAGGGCAAGTGCGATCGACGTCATTTGCATGACAAGTGAAATCCATCATAAGCCGCGAGCGGCGACTCACAGGCTGAACTCGCCACTTAGTCCAGCAAGATATGAGATCTAGTCCAGTGAGACCATGGAGTGTCAGCGCTCTCACCTTGTCTAGAAGGGATTCGATAAAGGGCAACGAAAAAGGATCAGGTTTAGAAGACAAAGCATCGGTAGCCTCGAAGGGAAAAGGAGACCAAGCATTGGATCAGGTTCTGATTCTCTACATCTATACCTAATAATAAAGTCACTAACGTTTCTCTCTTCGTCCGTCACTATACGTCTTCGTACGTCGCCTGGGCGCTTTCGTTTCGTTCGATTCCTTTGCCTAATTTTTCCGCGCTCCGCATCTCCAGTATTAGTCAAGGTGGTACTAAATTTGTCGAGCTTATCACCAACGCCCGACGTTGCGTTCGTTGTGTCTAGGCTGTTTTTCCTATGGGCCGCTGGCTAAACACTTTTGGGCCTTCATTATTTAATCAAGTTTGTATAGCTGCTGGTCCAAACGATTAGTCCACCTCCTTACCGATCTGTCTATGACTTAATCGCATGATCGGTGACAGTACATACTCATCGGGAGATGAAAATTGAATCGGATTCCCTCAACAAAGAAAAGGCGGAAATCGGATCAAAATTTAGGAAAGTTGAGGAAACGTAGTACATACAGTACATACTTTTCAGATATCCCGTATAATACTTCTGTTTTTATAACGGGCGCATTGAAATCTCGCGATCGATACATCTGAATCTGAAGTACTCGTCGTGCACTCTGTCACCGGAAAGTGGAGCTCACGCGTACCGGCTGCCAGCGCGGTCGTCCGCCGTCGCCAGGCCATGCGTACCGGTTGCCAGCGCGCTCGGCCTCCGTTCGCCGCAAAGTGGAGGCCGCTTCCATCTTCCAATCATCTTGGTTTCGCTCACGGCAACCGCGATAAAACTTTGTGCGAACCGTCATCAACATCCATCTGCACGACCGCGGCCATCTATTACACTACGACCGTACTCTCAAAGATACACGGTATACACTATCTTCTTTTAATCAGATCCATGAAGTAGTTGCTTGCTGGACGGATTGGTTGCCCTGCCCAACCAGCCTCCCATAGTACAACTATCATCGGAATTTGGAAGATTCATTGCATGCGTCGGTAAATCTAGCCACCTATATCTCTGACATTGCTCACATTTAGTTTTATCTCATCACATCGACATATATGTTATGCCATGCCCACAAATGAGTTCTCTATTTAGTCTAACAATAATGTACCACTAACATTCTGCTCTGGCGAGTGCAACATTGGTGGCATGTTAAACCATTATCTATATACAAGATATGCTCTTAAATTTGAAATACTCTATTTAGTGTAAATCATAATCAGTTTATCTCAAATAATAGTTTCATTTATATTATGCAACCTCTCATGCAGCATGCAGCGTTCTAGATTGCAATCTCAAGTCATGGATATCAAGGAACAAAGAAGGAAAAGAGATAGAGAGCGGTATGCACATATGACTGATGAAGAAAGAAGGAAACATTAGAAAAACGGCGTGGAGCTTATAAGCAAAACAAACCAACTAGAAAGACGAAGAAATATGCCGATTTAGAGCCAGAGCAAAGGACAAGACAATGCGCACAAAAGAAGCAGAAATATGCAAATATGCAGTCAGAACAAAAGAAAACTAGATTACAACAAATTCTAGCTAACCGTGAGTACAGGCGCAACACACCATGCAAAGTGTCAATTGCGATGGTGAACCCTGCATATATCGAACCACAAGAAGAAGTTAGTATATCTACCTCCAATGTGTACCAAGAAGTCATAGTCATATGATATAAATTTAAATCAAGTTATCAAAAAGATAGAGTGTACAACACATATTTTTGCCCTTCGAGCTATTTTTATGCTACAAAATTAAATTGTTCTAGCAGGTCAGGCAGAAAATTTAGGTCGTGCCGTTTTTACTAATACTTATGTTTTTAAATTCCCGTTGCAACGCACGGGCACTTTTGCTAGTCCCACATAAAGCATTGGATCTTCTCCATCTTCTCGATGACGTCCTTGTATCTTTCCTCTAGTTCTTCGAGCCTCCCTTGCACTCTTCAACCTTCTTCTCCAGCTCCAGGTTCATGAAGTGATGAGCATCAAGGCTGCGGTAAACCACAGTACCATACCTGAAGGTCTTGTCTTCCAGATCTCCAGCCTTTCCTCCACCGTACCGGTGGCCTTGGGAGCCTTCACCTCCTCCACGAGCAACACACCCTCCTTGAAGGTCACGGCCTTCGGTGGAGCCATCACGGAGTTGAGGTAGCGGTTCACAACACCTCCCTTGGGGACGATCTCCCCTCATGGTTGGATCCGGAGCAAGACATGGCTAAACCCTGACAGACAGAAACAGCAAAAGCAAAGATCGCTCGAGAACGCTCGGTGCGAGATTAGATCAACGAAAAGGGGTATATATTGACGGTTTTTAGGTCAAGACGAAGCGTCGGAGTCGAAAACGAGACGGAACGGGACTCCGAGGGGCAAAAGAGTGGGCCCACGCGGCCCAAGATTCTGGCCGCGTGGGACCCCTTGTTTCCTTCCTCGGGTCTCCGCTTCGTCCAGTTTTCTTGTCCCACACGTTAATTTCCATAAAAAATGACTTCCGTAAAATTTTACGCAATTCCGAGAAACTTTCCAACACAAAAGTTACCTATTATTGATTTTGGGTTTCTGAAACTGCAAAATTCTTCGCAATTACCTCCTCCGGTGTCTTTAAATTCAACTCCTCCACCTTTCCGATGAAGCTCCTTCCTGCAATATAATGTTTAAGGCGTTGTCCATTGACTACATGAGGTTTACCTTTCATATCACCGTGAAGACGGATAGCTCCTGAACGGTACACCTCCTGTATCACTAATGGTCCCTGCCACTTTGAAGCTAACTTCCTGCAGAAAACTTGAAACGAGAGTTGTACAATAAAACTTGATCACCTACTTTGAATTCTTTTCTCTTAATTTTCTTGTCATGCCAAATTTTAACTTTTCTTTAAACATTCTGGCACTTTCATAAGCTTCATTTCTCCATTCATCAAGTAGGTTTAAATCAAGAATTCTCTTCTCTCGCAGTTTTAAAATCAAAGTTCAATTGTTTAATAGCCCATCTAGCTTTATGTTCTAATTCAACAGGTAAATGACAAGCTTTTCCATAAACCATTTATAAGGAGACATTCCCATAGGATTTTTAAAAGCAGTTCTATAAGCCCATAATGCATCATTAATTTTAGTTGGCCAATCAGATCTAGACTTATTCACTGTCTTTTCCAAAATGAGTTTAATTTCCCTATTACTTAATTCAACTTGTCCACTTGTTTGAGGATGATAAGGAGATGCAATTCTATGGTTAACATCATATTTTGCCAAATTTTTCTAAGAATACCATGCAAGAAATGAGAACCACCATCAGTAATTAAAAACCTAGGAACACCAAACCTGGGGAAAATGATGTCCTTGAGCATCTTCATTGCTGTGGCATGATCTGCACTTTTGGTTGGAATTGCTTCCACCCACTTTGTAACATAATCCACTGCAACCAAAATGTGAGTATGCTTTGTCTTTGATTCTGGGAAAGGCCCCATAAAGTCAAAACCCCAACATCAAATGGCTCAAGTGGCAAAGAATAATTCATAGGCATTTCATTTCTCCTACCAATATTTCCTACTCTTTGACATTTATCACAAGATTTAACATATTCAGCACAATCCTTAAATAAAGTAGGCCAATAGAAACCAGATTGTAATACCTTTGCACCTGTACGATCTCCTGCATGATGCCCTCCATAGGGACTGTCATGACAATCTCTTATAATAGCCTGTTGTTCATGCTCAGGTACACAACGTCTAATAATACCATCCACACTTTTCTTATAAAGGAAAGGATCATCCCAAAAATAATGTCTAAGATCATAAAAGAATTTCTTTCTTTGTTGAAAGTGAAGTGTGGAGGTAAACTTTACCAACAATAAAATTTGCATAGTTGGCAAACCATGGAGATGCAACTTTAGCACTAGAAACATTAACAATTGCAAGTTGTTCATTAACAAAGCTATCATTAATAGGAATAGGATCATCAGGTATATTTTCCATTCTAGAAAGATGATCAGCTACTTGATTATCTTCCCCTTTCCTATCAACAATGTGTAAATCAAATTCTTGCAATAGAAGTACCCATCTTATTAATCTAGGCTTAGCATCTTTCTTATTCATTAAGTATTTAATGCAGAATGATCAGTATGCAATGTGACTTTGAATCAGTAATATAAGGTCTAAACTTGTCACAAGCAAATACACTGCTAAAAATTCTTTTTCAGTTGTAGCATAATTCCTTTGAGCAGCATCAAGTGTTCTACTAGCATAATAAATAACATTCAGTTTCTTATCAACACGTTGGCCCAAAACAGCCCCAACTGCATAATCACTAGCATCACACATAATTTCAAAAGGCAATTTCCAATCAGGAGGTTGAATAATAGGAGCACTTATTAAAGCATTCTTCAAAATATTAAAGGACTCAATGCAATCATCATTAAAAGAGAAAGGAACATCCTTTTGCAAAAGATTGGTTAGAGGTTTTGATATTTTGGAGAAATCTTTAATAAACCTACGGTAAAAACCTGCATGCCCAAGAAAACTTCTTATACCTTTGATGTCCCTTGGGTATGGCAGCTTTTCAATAGCTTCTATCTTTGCTGGGTCAACTTCTATTCCTTTCCAGAAATCTTATGCCCAAGAACAATACCTTCAGTAACCATGAAGTGACACTTCTCCCATTAAAACTAAGTGTTGGTCTTCACAACGCTGCAAAACTTTGTTAAGGTTGAACAAGCAATTATCGAAGGAAGTACCATACACAGAAAAATCATCCATAAAACTTCCATTATCTTTTCAATATAATCAGCAAATATAGCATTCATGCATCTTTGAAAAGTAGCAGGAGCATTACATAACCGAATGGCATTCTCCTATAAGCAAATGTACCATATGGGCAAGTAAAAGTGGTCTTTTCTTGATCATCCTTATGGACAGGAATTTGTGAGAAACCTGAATAACCATCTAAATAGCAAAAGTGAGAGTGTTTAGATAACCTTTCTAACATTTGATCAATAAATGGCAATGGGTAATGATCTTTACGAGTTGCTTTATTTAACTTCCTGAAATCAATACACATCCTATAACCAACAACAGTACGTTGAGCCACAAGTTCATCCTCATCATTTGGAACAACAGTCATTCCACCCTTTTTAGGAACACAATGAACAGGACTAACCCACTTACTATCAGCTATGGATAAATGATACCAGCTTCAATAAGTCTTATTACCTCTTTCCTTACCACTTCTTCATTTTTGGATGGAGACGGCGTTGATAATCAACAACAGGTTTTGCATCCTCTTCCAAATTAATTTTATGCATACATAGAGCTGGGCTTATACCTTTAAGATCATCAAGAGAGTATCCAATGGCTGGTCGGTGAGCTTTAAGCACATCAAGTAATTTCTCTTCTTCTTCAGCTGAAAGGTTAGCACTAATAATGACAGGATATATGCTCTTCTCATCCAAATATGCATATTTCAGATTTGTAGGCAAAGGTTTAATTCAAAACTAGGATCCCCTTTAGGTGGTGGTAGCACTCCTAAATTATCAGGTGGGATATGCAATTGTAATTGTGGTGGTTGTTGCCATAATATTTGTTCTAAAGCATCTTTTCCTCATCATTAAATGGTTCATCTTGATTAAGCATATAACGTTCTACAACATCAGTTGAAGCTACAGCTATATGAGCAAGAGTTTCAATTATATCTTCAGAAATTGGCTCTTTCACAACATGTTTATCAGCAAATTTGGAAAAGTTGAATTCAAGTTTTCACCAGCACATTTAATAAACACTTTCTCTTTAGGCAAATTAATTTCAGCACCAACAGTGTTTAAGAAAGGTCTACCAAAAATGATAGGACAAAATGAATCTTGAGGACAACCAAGCACAATAAAATCAGCAGGATATTTTATTTTGCCAACCAATACTTCAACATCTCTAACAATTCCAAATGGACTAATATAATCTTTATTAGCAAGTTGAATTGTCATACCTGTCTCTTCCATAATGATAGGATCAATATCAGGCTTGATTTCAAGATAAAGAGAATATGGAATGACACTAATACTTGCTCCAATATCACATAGACCATGATAACTTGAAGTCCCAATAGAGCATGATATAACAGGTTTACCAACTTTGGCCGAATTACCTTTGATGACTTTAGTAGCATCTTCACATAATAAACATCAACAGGGTCTTCTTCATTTAATTGTTTGATAATAGAAATTTGACTGTTGACTTCCACCTGTTCATAAGGCTGAGAACATCTTCTTTTACTCTTGTTAGTAACAGCAATAAGTAAATTCTCCTTAACTTGGTTTGGATATGGAGGTGGTTCAACATACTCCTCAATTGTCACAGATGACACTGGTTCTCCTGTTTAATAACTTTAGGAACAACAATAGATTGTTTAACAGGTTCAACATAAACTTCAAACCACTTTGAGGAACACAGATATGCAGCAAAACCTTTAGCTATCTCAATTATAACATAAGGATCAAGATTAAAAGTATCACTCAGATTTTTAAACAAATAGAAGTAGAGAATTCTCTACACATGAATATCCATAATCAAAATAGGCTCATTACCTTTATCAAGATCCCAATGACTAGTATTTTCAGAAATAGTCTCCAATAAATTCCATGCTTCTTCTTCAGTATTATTAGTAAAACTTCCACCAGATGAATTATCCAGAATTCCTTGTGCTTCGAGGTAGCCTCACATAAAAGTTTATCAATATAAGTTTCCTTGTAAGATCATGACAAGGATTCTTGCGAAGGAGTTCCTTTAACCTCCCCCAAGCTTGAGTAATACTCTCTCCCAGATGTGGCCAGAAATTAAATATATAGCAGCGGTTCTCATAAGCTTCTTTAGGAGTAAAATATTTAAGAAAGAAAACCTTCCTCAAGATATCCATTCAATAGACCTCTTCATCAAGAGACCTGTACCAATCACGAGCATTACCAGATAAAGACAAATATAATAGCTTCCTTTTTACCTGATCTTCAGAAATACCAGGAAGTCTAAATAAACCACATATGTCTTCAATTACTCCATGTGTTCACGTGCAGACTTAGTTCCATCACCTGTAAATGGATTTTTCATAACTCTTTTAACATGACCAATGGGAATTTTAAATCCCACTTTAGGTATCTCAGACACAGTAGTTTCAACCACTTTAGGAGTAGTGGCATAAGCACTTTCATATAGAGCAAGATGCAGCGAGGCACGATTCATAAATGCCATAGTAACAATGAGATAACATAAACAGCTTTCAAGTTTCCTTACCAAACTTCTTACCAATAGCGCTACGCTCCCCGGCAACGGCGCCAGAAAAGTATCTTGATGACTCCCAAGTGCAGGAGATCAATTGTAGTACCTTTCAATTAGAAAAGGTTGTCGAACCCACGAGGAGCTGAAGGTATTGGTTAGTAAGATTGATAAATAAAACAATAAAAGATGCAAGTGTTTTTGGTATTTTTGGTTGTATAGTTGCAATGCAGAAATAAACAGTAGCAAGTGAAAGCTCTCAAAGAGAGAAAGCCCAATCCTCTTATGTGCAAGAGGACAAGCTCAAGTGATGTGTAACTTATATGTGGAAAACGTTCCCGAGGGCGGCATGGATATTGCTAGGCATAGAGATTTATTAAACAACACGTTGAATATCTTGTCAAGTTTTAATCTTCTTTGGACGGAGCCATTATTAGGTATAGCTAAATAAATAAACTACAACCCCTTATGATGGATCATGTGGCCAAGTAAATGACTGCACAAGAATTATTAAGACATAAAGTCCCACCATAGCATTACACTCTAAGGTCCCCGATACTAATACCCTCATAATATAACTTCATGATCGGTCTCAGGTTTACGTGTCCTCCCAAGTCTCCTCAATTCATTATACTACGGTGTTCTCCTATGAGCCCATATAGGTGAAGTGTTGTGCAGTCGACGTTCGCACAACACCATCATAGAATCACATAAAAGATAAACTCTTGACAAAATACCAACACATGTATATATAAATCATTGCCAATTCATCCTATGCCCTCAGGAACATACGGGAACTACTCACAACGTGCAAACATGATAATTCAGTGGCATAAGTGGTACAACACAATCTGAAATATAACTTCACCACCAAATAATGACAAGTACTCAATCACAAACATGAATAGTAGCACAAGACAAGTATCTAGGGTATAGCAACTCTCAAACTACGAGGGGAACGGAGTGGATCACGGAGATGATGATGGAGATGGTGCTGGTCTTGGTGATGGTGATGATGTAGAGGCCTCCTCCCACGCCAAGGAGGAGAGGTGATGACGATGACGATGATTTCCCCCTTCTCCGGAGCTCCGGAGCAGCAGGATCTGATCCCCCTCGGAAATCAGGAGTTTCGCCGCCGCCGCGGCCTCGGATGGACTTGGAAAAATTAGGGCGTAACTTTTCGGGGAGACGAAGGCGTCGATAAAAAGCCCCAGGCGAGGAGGTGCCCGAGGCCCATTTGGTGGGTCCCACGCGGCCAGGTACTTGGGCCGCGTGGGCCCACCCCTTTTGGCCTCGTGGCTCTCCTCTCTTCGGTCTTCTTCCCTCTGCCTTTCTCTCGACGAAAAACCAGCTGTGTATTTTCCTTTTATTATTTGGGTCCCTGTAGCTCCTGAAACATTAAAAACAAGAAAAAGGAGGTTTTCTGCCTCCCAGAAATTAAATACCAAAAATAGGGACTTTGTATGAAAGTCCCATAAATCATCTAAAACATGAAAAACAATGATATAACAATGCAAATAACATTCTAATATGATACTAAAAGTTGTATAAATGATGATATAAAATGCACGTATCAACGTGATGCCCATATAATTATAACTTGTCATTAAACTATTGTGTTGCAATCTCATATGTCAACTCTAGTGTTCCATTGTCTACCACTTTATTAAAGAGAGAGTGCATTTGTGAAACCATGAACCCGGTCCATTTTAATCATAATAAACACATTTCCAACAACTTTTACCACTTTTCTATTTTCTGCCATTTAAAAATTCGAAAATACAAAAACACTTTTACATCTTGCATTCATCATATAAAACCCAAAAATATCATTTATCATTGCTACCACCATCCTTGCATATTTATTTACCACCATTGCATATTTATTTCTTGTTTGCATTGCATATTATCTGATATCATTCTCACACCTTGTGCTTGACAACCACTAGGTGAGGTTGAGGACCAAAACATTTACTTTGTTTTGTAGGTAACCAAAAGAAGGATAGGAAAGATAAATCTTCACTACTGATTCCCGAGAGTTCGATATTAAACCCTCGAGTCACCCCTCGTGGGGAAAACACGTCTTCCACTTACTACACACTCTGCACTTGGAGTCTCAACGTAACCCATTTACTTTTCACGCAGATAACTACATGAAGGGCCATCAAGAGTGCTTTCTGGCGCCGTTGCAGGGGAAGATACGAAGCTTCCTGCAGAATATTTTTCCCGTCAACTACACGCCATCACCTGCGCGGCGGCATGGTGAGCCGGGGCTCGATGCCGGCGGCGATGTAGTCGAGAACGAACTCGAGCGTCCGCCCTTCCCCGCCCCACCACCGCTTGCGGCCCTTGGAGTTGCAATGGCCCTCCACCGGGCCGTTGCGGCCTGTGTCGGCGAGCTCCTGCTCGTGGCGCCGGACGAAGTACTGCGTCTAGAACGCCTCGTTGTCCGGCTGCCAGCGGGGATCCGCCGCCTGCGCTGGAGTCAGGCCGGCGATCACCTCCTCAATCGCGTGCTCCCGTTCCGCCCCTTCTGGCGGCGGAGGCACGTGCACGCCGCCCGCGCTCAGATGCCACGATGCCTGGCCGCCGACGCGCCAGGGACGCGCATGTCAGGCGGCGTGGGTAGCCCGCCTCGTACAACATGCGCGCCTCGTCCTTGCGGAGGTGGCGGCGGCCGAAGCCGTTTGCGGCGGCGTCATCGCCGGAATCGCTCGGCCATCGCGAAGAGGAGAACTTGGCGAGAGAGGAGAGCTCGAGGGAGGCGAGTGCGAGAGGGAGGAAGACGGCGAGAGAATGGTGTGGCTGTGCACGACGAGGAGAGGGGATTTTATAGCGCGTTTGGAAGGCCAGACGGAGCGGCGGTGGCGCGCCATTACTGCGCCGCGTGCCCCGCGATTGGACGACTCGGCCACGGCCGCTCACTGGGCGCTGGCCACGCCATTACTCCGGCAGCTTTTGACCGGCGCGGGAGCAGAGAGGATGAGGACGCGGCCGCTCACGGGCGGTTCTGTTTCCACGCCATTTCGCCTGGTCGCTGACAGCGCTGGCCCGCCTGTTTTGCGCGCCATTTCTGCCCCCCAGGCGCAACCCAATGGGCTGGGTTCCACCTGGGTGCGCCGGCGCCAAAACGGCGCAAAGCGGCGCTATTTGGGCTCCTGGGGAACGACTGGTAGAAAAAACGGCGCTATTTGACCCAAAACGACGCTATTTTGAGACCTGGGGGCGCTGGGACGGCAGGAGATGTCCTTAGATCTAGACTATTCCATCGTTCTTCGCCTCGATCGTTCGCCTCCGGTCTCCACCAATTGCTTTGTGCGGCCGCCCGAGCTACGGTGGGATGTGACAGCACCGGCGTAGGAGGTCGGTTTGGCACTATGTCCCTATCACACGGTCCTCTGGACCTCTGGTACAGGGCAAAGGGCCAAACATGGCCGCTAAATTCTAGCTCGATTCCAAGTGCCACGTCGCGCCGTTCTGCTCCAGGCATCGCGCGGTGGCTGGGGTTCCTTCGTCCTCGATCGTGTGGATTCACCGGTGGATTCACCGGGGAAGAGAATCTGGGGTCCGGAACGAGGTCCACCGTACGCGTGGCACGAGCCTCGACAGCCACCCACCCGGGATCCGAAAGCTTGAATTCGTCAGTTGGATTCACGGGCGGGGAAGCTAGCAGAGTGAGCACATGTCCGTCGTCGTCAGCATCGTCGTAGACTCCGGAAGACTTGCCAGATTCCCCAACAGGAAAGCTGTTTTCACCGTCGATTGTGGTTGGAGCTAGTAGCCGCGAGGTGGGATTCCGTCTCCACACAAATAGGATTCGGAAGCTTTTGTGCTTATTCGCCGTCCATAGCAAGTGTAGCAATGATAAAACGAATCAAGTGCTTATGCGAGTTACGTAGTATTCAAATTCGCTTTGCTTACTGAGTGCGTGCGTAACCACAGCTTTTGTCATCTAAGAGCATCTCTAGTGGCTAGTGTAAATTTGAAGGTGTATATCTCCGTATACATCTCCATTTGCACCTTTCTAGTTTATACACCTCCCAGTTTTTCAGCAGAAGGTGTAAATCTAGGCCATCTATAATCTCTCCTATATTTTAATATTATTTTTATAGTTACCATTTAATCGGGATTTTTCAAACGACTCTATTTTCCAACGGTGATATTTTCTAACGCCTATATTTACAATGGCTACATTTCTAACAGCTATATCTTCAACAACTAGATTTCCAATAGCGATTTTTTAACAGCTCGATGCCATGGAATATTGCCCAAAATAGTAATTAAATAGCAGTTAATCTCTCTCTAGCGGTTAAAGTATTACCAAATTAGTATATGCAAATAAATAGCAGTTAATCTCTCACTACCAGCTTCAAATAGCAATTAAATATGTTTCCACCTCGTGGATAGATGGTGTATATTTCCACCTCAGGTAGCACCGTGGAAAGGAGGTGTAAAAGTCCACGGCCATATACACGAGCCACTGGGCTCTTTTTTGGCCTCACGTTGTGTATATTTGAGATACACGTTCATATACACTAGCCACTAGAGATGCTCTAAGCAGCTCGATACCGATCGACGCGTAACTGCGTTTGTCACTCCACACATCCACATCCTCCTTCGACTGGTGGTTATTACTCCCTCCGTTCACAAAAAGATGTCTAGTTGGTTAAGACATCCTTTTGCCAGTTCTATGTAAGCTGATAGGCTAGCAGCTTAGTAAAACCGCATGAATAATAACGTATCGTGATGACAGGCTTTCACCCGGATTTGCTTTTTCAAGAGCGGAGACGTGGCACACCGCAGCTTTCACTCTTGAAAACAGTCACGTGCATCGCATGTGTGCTAGTACAGCTTTCCTTCCGAAAGCTACACAAAACCATTCACACAGCAACACCGCACGTCCACAATCGAGCTGCTAGGAATTGTACGGTTCGTCGAAGGTCGACCCCCCGGGCTGACGCCACGAAGTATCTCACACACATGGATAGAGACGCCTCCGAGCGACTGACCGTTGACGTCACCCTACACGTCTTCTCCTTTGGACCGGTTCAAACAGTAGCGGCGTAAACTTGGCCGTGTAGTCGACGAACGGCTCCTTGGCCCCCAAGATTTCCCTCACCTCAAATCTAATCAAACCATTATTTTGAGAAAATCAAACCATTTAATATTGCTAATATCTGACGCGTTGACACATGCCTCCCCGAGTCCCAACACCACGCCCACCACCTCCACGAAACACCCGTCTCTCGGCGCGGATCTGCCAGATCAAAAGTAGTGATACAATGGTTCCGAACCGGTGGACGACGTCCAGGAATAACCTCCCGGCGAGCTGGAGAATCCCATTCCCTCGCCTATAAATTCGGGCCTCCTCTCCTTGGCAACCAATAGACCAAGCCGCAATTAGCCCCTCTCTCTCTGCCTTCCGAGAAAACAGAGGCCGCGTTCCGATCTAGCAGCAGAAGACTGTTCCCGTAGTTTCCCATTCCCTTCTCGCAGCATCGACCGGAAGCAAGCATGTGTCCCGGCGGCAGGTACGCGGGCCTCGACCTCCCCGCCGGCGCCGGCGCGGGGGACCTGCGGCCGGCCTTCGACGTGCTGGACGCGGACCGCGACGGCCGCATCAGCCGCGAGGACCTCAAGTCCTTCTACGCCAACGCTGCCACCGAGGAGGAGCGGTTCGACGACGACGACATCGCGGCCATGATCGCCGCCGCCGACGCCGACCTCGACGGCTTCGTACAGTACGACGAGTTCGAGGGCCTCCTCGGCGGCCGCGCCGCCGCCACAAAGGGGGCGGCAAGGTCCGCGATGGAGGACGCGTTCCGGCTCATGGACGGCGACGGGGACGGCAAGGTGGGCTTCGAGGACCTCAAGGCCTACCTCGGCTGGGCCGGCATGCCGGTGGCCGACGACGAGATCCGCGCCATGATAAGTGTGGCTGGCGACGGCGACGGCGGCGTGGGGCTCGAAGCGCTCGCCAGAGTACTCGCCGTGGACTTTGAGGCCATCGTCTGAAAATCTTAGGGTCTCTCTAGGGCTCAGTCGACTGAGAATTAGCTTAATTCTCAGTCGAGTGACGTCAGCAATCACAGTTGCAAGTCAAGTTGCAACTCATGATTAGCACGAATCATGAAGCAAATCAAATGGTCCAGAGCAGTTGCAAGTCCACTTGCAACTCGCATGACGTCATCAAATCCCAGTTGCAAGTTGACTTGCAACTGACGCACGAATCTCAACGCACGATCAAATGGTTAGGGAGTTGACTGAGCACTAAGTTAATTCTCAGCTAGCTGAGAATTAGCAAAACCGAAAATCTTAAATAATCGGGCTGTATGTAAAGCACTGAACTTGATTTTTTGGGACTTTTTCCCCCGAAATTTGGTTGGTGGGATGAGCAGGCTGCCGTCAAGTCATTGTTGAGTGGTTCTCGTTAATAGTCATGATTTTTGTCTGTATCGTAGCAGCTGTTACCCTTAATTTTTTTAGAAAAGCTTCGAGAATCCTGGATTGTGTTTGCGTCTTTGAGGTGGGGTTATGTTTCAGAACAATCACGCTCTCTCAACGGAGAAAACCGGGAAGTATCTCCCACAACTGGCAGTACTTGTTTTCATTTACTGTCAAAGCTGTATGGAAATTCAGTGTAAATTATCATTTGTGATACATCATGTTCATTCTACGAAAGTTGGGGCGAACATATTAAAAGAGTGGACTGTGTGTCACGGGAAAAAAAATGCTCCTACGATTTCCCGTCAGGCTAGTGCAGTCGTGCTAGGCTTGCCTTGAGTGCGGCGATATGTAGCCCTAGGCCCATTTTTTTTTGATAAATTGAAATTTTAAAAAAAAATCATCGAAATACCATGTATTCTAGTCTCAGCAAAAAGACAAATATGCAGATCAGGGAAGTGAACAGTGACTTTTTCCTCAAAAATTGTCCGATTTGTCATTTTTACTCAGCCCAAAATACGAGGTAATTGACATTAAAGTTTTGCATGCTCGTAGTGTACATGGTTGACTACATTCATGTATCTTTTTTGAAATATTTTGAAACTTTTTGAAAACTGAAAAATCCATCATTACGACTCATCAACCTTGCTCTCTTATCACCAAAACCTCTTTTAGAGCATGAGCTACATGAAGCTTTTTTTTTTTAATTCAAAATCGATATTTTTAAGTTTCCAAAAATTGCGATTTTTTTCCTGATGTTGATATTGTTCAGATCTACAATCGTGTAAAATTGCAGCTCCAAATTCGTTGTATTTTGGTCTGTACAAAAAAGACAAACGGGTGGATCTGGATAGTGAGGAATACACATTTTCAAAATTTTGAAAATTTCTCCCGATTTGTCTTTTTGTACAGCCCAAAATATATCGAATTTGGAGCTGAAATTTTACACGATTGTAGATCTCAACAATACCTACACCTGGGTATTTTTTTCGCGATTTTTGGAAACATAAAAATATCGATTTCAATTTTTTTTTAAAGAGCTCCATGTAGCTCGGGTTTCAAAAATTCTCTCTCCTCCCTATCACCCTTATTTGGAACAATAGCTTCCGTGTATGTCACTGAGTGTTCACCATTTACAGTTCAGACGTTCCGTACTTGCACCGCCAAATGAAAAGTCCTAGCGTTTGTTTTCCCACAAGAGCTTCCGAGCCAGGCTGACACGAAACGTGAAGCATTTATTTATAAGACATGCCCCTGGAAACTGCTGATTCGGCCGTTTCTAAACGTGCCCCAAAATCTCCCATGGATTGCACGCTTGCAGAAACATGTCCATAACTCCCTCCCCACTCATTCACACTATTGTCACTCCCTACTCCTTCTTGTATTTCCCTCCTCCTCCGCCGTGGGATCCCGTCGCAAGCTTGCTCCCTAGTGGGTGCGTCGACCGCACACACCATTGCCGAGTACGAGGCTTGCAATCTTCAAAGCATGGAGGTGCCAACTCAGGATCGCCCTTTCCCAGTTTCGCACCGCCCTCATGTGACGAAGAGGTTGGCAGCGGCGGAAGCCATAGCCCCGCATCGGCTCCTCCTTCGCCCGCATCAGCGTATCTGTCGCTTCCCAGCTCGTCCATCACCACCGCCAGACCCGTAGCCAACTGCGGCGCGCCCCGTACCCGACTTGGTCGTGCTTCGCGCCGTGGTGCCACCCTTCGCGCCATGGTGGAGCGTGGTTGTCGGTAGATGCCTCTGACCTCGTGGAGGTGCTGCTCCGGTCACTACAGGGTGAGCTCCACCTCGCAAGGAGCCGCTGCTTGCGTCAACGGTGCCGCGTGCGAGCTCGCTCAATCTCTAGCACAAATGTCTCAATGTCAGATCGGTTCCACATGTCAATGCAGGAAAATATGGGTATCTTTTTTTACCGTAAAAATATGAGTATCTAGATCTCTACTATATACTTGTGTACGTGCACGTGCACGCACGTCTCGATTAATTAACGGAAATCACACTACATTATCTAGACCATAAACTTCATGTCATCCTCTTCTTTCCCTTTTACCTATTTCTCCGGTCTCTATTTCTACAATAACATACACACGATTGAACAATCCAAGATTCAGAGGAAACATGAGGCACATCTGAGTCTGACTTATTGCAGTAGTCCAACATGCCCGTGCGTTACAAGGGAGAAAAATATAAACTTTTGGATGAAAAAATTGTGCGACCCAGAATTTACCCCCAAAATAGAAACCCTAGCCATGGTAAGTCTGACATACTATATGCAAACTGGTAGCTCCCTAGAAAATTTGCGTCGGTCTGTGCTAACATTCTGATGGTCTCTCCAAATTTCACCGGTCAGTTTTTTATTGATTTCTTGTAACTAATAAAAGAATAATGTGAGCTAAATTTTCCAAAAGCACTCCCAATTATGCTGATTATTTGTCGATCGGTCCCTTTTCATCTACAAGATGTATCCTATATCTATGTCATATGCTATTTGCCACTGCATTTTCTTATAAATGTTTCGACATGCAATTATAATCTAATTTGTCAAAGTTGATTCAGTCAGCAAAGCATATGGACTGAATAGATAAATTTGTAAAAATTCAGTCAACAGCATATGGGTTTTATTAGATCTGTACCAATATTTTGCAGCACAAACATACAATAGTTAAAGAATGTTAGGAAAAAAAATAGAGCAATCCATTACAGGAATATACATGCACGAAGGTATCTCCAGCTTTTTATGTCAGATATGAATATTGCAAGCAAACTCAAACAGTGCGAAGACAACAAACTCAAGTAACCTTCAACCTCCATCAGGGAAAATGAAAGGATGTGTAGATTAAAACAAGGAGAGAAAAAAAATCACACTGAAGATTGCAAAGCAAACCCATTACGGCCACATCATGCGACCTCTCATCCTAGTATCCTACGCCCCTCCTCTCCCATTCTCACTTCGTCGCTGGCATACCCGAATCCTTGCTCAGTTGGTCTCCAGCCCCAAATCGACGAACTCTGCTGCTCTGATGCCAAGGCCAAGAAGCATATGCCAGCGACGACAGGTGGCGGTCGTATTCCAGTGCAGAACTCGCATATGCAAGATGAGCAGAAGGGCCACCAAGTCGATCCGGCAGCAGCGATTGGATCAAACGAAGTTGTGCCTAAGCGTTGCTGTCGACACCATCGGCACGATGCGCCTCCTCCAACTCCGTCTCCACGGGTCGCTAACCACGACAGGGGATCCATCCCCATGGCATGCCACGGTGGGGAAGAGAGGATTTGATGGTTAGGGGAATCGTCCTTGCCTTGACTCCGGGGAATCGCGGGACAGGTTCCGTCCGGGAGAGGACAAATAAAAGAACGAACCGCTATGGTGGCAATTTAGTTGTATTATTTGATTTGGTGGGAGGGCAAAACGGTAAAAATTGGGCTGTGTTGAGATGCTCAACACGGATCGAACAATCTGGTTCGTTGGTCAGAGATCGTACGCAAATATGGGTATCTTTTTTGACCGTAAAAATATGAGTATCTAGATCTCTACTATATAATATGCCTAAGCGACCGTACGTACGTACGTCGTGACAGTTTTGCATTTTAGCCCTCCAATTTCTAGCAAACTAACCCGTTTTCGCATCGTAACCATCCCCTCGAACAGAACAAAGGAGGAGCGATGGAGCCACCGCGCCGGCGGTGAGATGCCCTAGAAAACCGGCCTCGTGGCGGCCGTCCTCGACCCATCCAAGCATCGCCCCTAGGCCCGGCCTCGCGTCGGCCATCCTCGCCGCGTCCAAGCATCGTCTCTAGGCCCGGCCTCGCGGCGGCCGTCCTCGCCGCATCCAAGCATCGTCCCTAGGCCTCGCCGGCGACGGCGCCGAGCACCTCCTTCTCGCCCGCGCCCCGTCACCTGTCCCTGCCTCCCTTCGCCCGTTGCGTCGGATTCGTCTCCTCCGCGCTGCCGGGCACCCCAACGCCGTCGTCGTCCCGGGCGTCCGTCCCTCGGTCGGAAACCTATCTGAATCCACTTGGCAGCGAGGAAGATGGATACGAGGTGGAGAGCAAGGACGACCGCAGGTCCGCAGCCTGGAGCTCCTTGCACGGTCCCTGCACTCGGTTTCGGAGCAAGGGATTTATCCATTTGGGGTCTCTGCTCAAATTTCAGGAAAGTTTGCGTCAAAGTTTTGGGGTCTTTGTTACTTGGAGGCAAACTTCCCTGGAATGCGAGCTTCTGGGTGAAGTGTTTCATCCATTTGCACATAGGAATGCGAATCCAGCATCATCTACTCATGGCGGATTGAAGGGGAACGTAGTCCAGAGATATATCTTGAGAGGGCTATGTGGACTATTTGGCCTTTTTCTTAGTGCAAGTCATGTTGATTCGGATGAAAAGGTAACTTTGGTTGATCTTGGAATTTCAGCTTCCTGCAGGAACCAGATAAGTTCATTATACTCTCGAGAGAAATTGTGATGATCCCATTGAATATCAACAGAAGTGTCTACGCAATCAGGCGTTTATTTATCTGAGATGGAGCAAATTATTGCTTTTCATTGACAAAATTATGGAGATAGCATCGTGCTTTCAGTTTGTTTGTCCTAGGCTGTGCAGCATCATCTGTCCAGAACTCTGGAGTCTGTCCGATGATTTAATTGTTTCAGGCAGGAATTGGATAGCTCCGTGGAAGCATTTGAGGTTGGACCTGATGCTACTGAATGAAATCAGGTAACCAGATAAGCTTCGAGTGGCATGACCCAATCATTATGAGCAAGGAGAAAACATTATTGGTAGGCCAAGACAAGGGTGTATCGGACTAGATGCTACGGTTGGAGAGTCTATGTGTACTTTTCATGTGTGTACATGATATAATTTCAGTGTTGTTTGCTATTTGCAAAACTCTTTTGGATTGCCAATTACAACATGTAATAATACTGCAATACAAACCTCCCTCGGATTTCATACTTAAAATGAAACCTGGATAATTTCCATGTGAGCCCAATTGTTACTATAATTTGAGAATATTAAATTCATATTTTTTTTGCATGAGTATGATGTTTTGTACTTCTAGATAACCATGTTACAAACAAAGATTGGACGGTAAGTGGTCATTTTCTTTCTTTCGAGAGGATTGTAGTATAGTGGAACAAGTAAATGAACAAAATCTAAAGTAAATTGTAGCACATCTCAAATGATATAAAAGAGGAACCATAGTTAAACCTAAGATGCTTGGATGGCATTATATACTGTTTTTTGGAGTTTGTGTTGCTAGATTAGTTTATTTTAAACCCGTTGCAACGCACGGCACTTTGCTAGTATGCGTAAGGTGTAAAAGCAGAAAATTTTCTGCGTATCCATACATTTTCTCTCCTCTACCCAAAACCATTTTGGATAACTAAATTATGGTTAGCTCTTGGATTGGAGGTTAATGTCAAAAAGCTCTTGGATTGGAGATGCTCTTACATCAATTTTCTTCTTGCTTCAGAAATCAGAAACGTTCCTCCGCCTCATTTCGGTTTTCATTTTGGTGTGATTCGCGTCGACCACGCAAGATAAGGCCGGACAGTGCAGTTGTGTGCCACAGGCGCGCAGCAAAGCACCGGCGCAGTTTGTCTGCCCACAACCACAAGCAGCAAGCAGACGGATATCCATCCACTCCCGCCACATAAAACCCGTCCCCAACCACCACCGCACGCGTTCCAGGCCCCCACTCCCGAGCTCGCCATCCCCAACGGCTACCATGGCGCGGCAAATCGCGCCTTCCAGAAGCTTCCACCCGCTCCTCACCTCTCGGCACTACCCGCCCACCTCCCTCACGCCACCGCTCCGCCCTCTCCTTGTACCGAAAGCCCTATCTCGGGCCGCCGCCGCCTCTCCGCAACTCCGTCGCATGGGGCGACGCGATGTCGTAGCCGCCTCCTCCTCCGCCCCGGCGTCCTCCACGTCGCAGACCGAGGTGGTGCCGGGGGCATGGGGGAAGGTCTCCGCCGTGCTATTCGACATGGACGGCGTGCTCTGCGACAGCGAGGTGCCGTCGCGCCGCGCCGCCGTGGACGTCTTCGCCGAGATGGGCGTCGACGTCACCGTGGATGACTTCATCCCCTTCGCGGGCACAGGTGACTTATCTACCGGTGCTACTGGCCGATCGGAAATGCAGTATACCACTTTCCTTTGTAACTGTAACTCTAGCACTATACCACTTTGTAACTGTAATAGTATACCACTTTCACAGTAACATACTGGCAGCGGAATAATTGGACAATATGCTCAAGTCCCTAAGTTATGTTGCTCTTAAGTTTTCGATATGGCGTTTATGTTTTCTCAGGCCCAGCCTTTTGTGATTTCTTGGTTATGTAGTGATAACTTATTCGTTATATGCCATCTAATGTTTATATACTTGAAATTAATGGTCATCGAGACACATTTTTGAATACTTCAGAGTTCAGACGTAGCTAGTTACTATACGCATAAATGTTTTTACCTATCACTGCATTGGTGAACATTTTTTCCATACGACCTCATGGCCTGGTTCCACTACATCAAGAACAGAACAAGCAGGTGTAGCATCCATGTGCAACAAACAAATAAAAGCCATAAAAATGGTTCTCGTTGCTGCCTACTTCTAGCAGACCCACCTGTATTTGGTGGACATGATAGTATGAAATATTCAGTCGTCTAGCTTTTATTTTACCCTTTTTAGTGATTCCAGTTGTACCATAAAGAAATCATCGCCATCTTCATATTTTTGTTTGTTTCCAATGTGGATTAAAATGGATTAGGTGAGGCCAATTTCCTTGGAGGTGTTGCTAGGGTGAAAGGAGTGAAAGATTTTAATCCTGAAAATGCCAAGAAGCGCTTTTTTGAGATATATCTTAACCAGGTTAAATTTTCAGTGCAATCTGTTTGGTCCATTCTTCATTTGAGTTTATGCACCACCTGAATTGTTCTGTTCTGTTCTGCAGTATGCTAAGCCAAATTCTGGCATTGGGTTCCCAGGGGCTCTGGAGCTCATCATGGAGGTATTTGCACTGCCTGAATTAAATTTTGTGAAAGCTTAATAGTGTTAGTAGTGATATTTGCTTTGTCAATACAGTGCAAAAATGCAGGTCTGAAGGTTGCTGTTGCATCTAGCGCTGATAGGATTAAGGTTGATGCAAATCTGTCTGCTGCTGGTTTGCCCGTGTCACTGTAAGCGTCTCCTTTTATTTGAATCCCAAGATCTTTTTTAAACCTCAGTTGAGTTTTTAATCTCATAAATTTTCTGAATATGTGATTCATGCTTACCATGTCAATATATCTTTAGTGGACATATGCCAAAACCTCGATTGAAGTTGGAATAAAAGGACTGAAATTTTTGCTGCTATGATGATATTGTGTACCATCATTAATTTTAAGTTACAAGCTGAGCCAATAAATTTCAACATTTCTTTGGATCATGGACCTGCATAGCATCAATTTTCTTCTGGGTTCTTAGCAATTGTTTGAAAACCAATACATCCATTGCTTTACCAAACTGGCGCTTCATTTAAATTGGAAACCCTAAATAGTAGTTTGCAGCACGTACCGCACAGGCAATTTTGAACTTGACTAATAATTCTGTCTGACTTTAAATAAATCTGAAGATTGACTATTGCATTGTTTATATCCTTCCTCCATTTGCTGTTTGGTCTTGATGAACCTTTTCCAAATTTTCAGATTTGATGCCATTGTTTCTGCTGATGCATTTGAAAATCTGAAGCCTGCTCCGGACATATTCCTAGCAGCATCTAAGAACTTGGGAGTTGACACAAGTGAGGTAATTTATTTTGTAAATCATGGGTGACAACCCTCTTAATTATGAAGCGGTCACTACCTGTTGGTATATGAACATCCTAGATCAAATGGGCAAAAGCAGAAGGCTATAGTTGTATATTCTTTTGCTTTTATTCCTCTTTACTCTTTCCTAACACCCTAGTTTGAATAAATTATGTAATTTTGTAGCTTGTCCATGTTTTTAGATAAAAGTTATCTGTTCTAGTTCAATATTATGAAGACATTCATTTACATCAGATAAACCATTTTCCCATATCACCGGTTGAAGCATCATTCGCAATTCATCATTTCTGGCCATATTTATATACTTCTGTGACTAAAATGTAGACCATTTGTGGATATGTTTTGATGATTGGGTGCGATGAATGATAGGTGGGTTGTTTAGTTGTTACGTACCCAAAGACCAGGATAGAAGGGTTAGATCTAATGTTGAATGTTCTACCACTTGGTTTTCCCTCTATGTGCAGATTCTCATTATATGTTTCTATCGTCAGCATAGATATGCAAGTGTTTGATAGTTTCTGTCGCCTCCTACCACTGCATACGAGAACCCCTGACACGTCAAGCAGTATCTGACAATTTTCTCCTCTGGTCTTGGTCTTAGGTTAGGATATTTTTCAGTCTTCTTGTTGTTGTGTTTGTGTGTGGTTAATGCCACTTGTGTGAGCATGTACTGCTTTGTGCCTTCTTGGCTTCTAATAATAAACAAAGAATAAATGTATGTTTGGAAAAGAAATGCAAGTAACCATCCTAGTTTTGAAATGTTGCTTCTTTATTACCTGGTGCATCCCTTCCATAACCTGTCATTCATTTTGAATGTGAAATTTTGTACCAGTGCATTGTGATAGAAGACGCGCTTGCTGGAGTTCAAGCTGCAAAAGCTGCGGAAATACGGTACAGTTTGGATTCTTCGCTGCTGTTCTCTGCCTTGCTTATTTTGGTCATACTACACAAATTCAAGTATTTCCAGTTGATTCTAATAAATCTTTTGGGATGGACTTGCATACATAATGGCACGCAGACAGGTGGCACCCTGTAGTAGCATCCATATGATCAATGGATTAAATTAAATTAGAGACAACACGTACAATGTTATGTATCTACTGGTCTATTTAGAGTATCAGAAGTTGTGGGTGTGCGTGTGCGATACAGCCAGTTGATGCATACAACAAAGAATTGTATCTGTAAGCTGTCTATAAGAGAAAATCAAGAGCCTCATGCCCTCATGATATGCAGCAGAACATGATCACTCCGACAACAGAAGCTCCTGCAATAGGGCATATCACTGTGAAGGCAGATTTGTTTACATAAGGATGATCAGCCTGATTGATCGTAGACCACCCCAGTGTCCCGGAGCGAGAAGCCACGTTTGCTGTTGATGGTCATTTCGAAAAAGGTTGTAATAACCTTTTTTCGTGAACTACTAAATGACTCCTCTTGCTCCAAGCTCCCTTTTGTTGCCTTCTCGTTCACATCCTCGTTCAATTGAAACAAGCCCTTTTTGAATAGTTGACAGCCCTCTTCCTCCGTCATTTCGAAGGCGTTGGGCATAGTTTACAAAATAAGAAAGGGGCGCTTGGGATGATTTTAGGCGCGGCGTATTCCCTTTGGCTATATAATCGTGTGGTTTCTGGAAATTTAAAACCCAATTTCCTCTATAAATTCTCCGATAGTTGTGCTTAAGTTTTCGAACCCTTATTTTCGCATAAGGCAATTAATGAGTGGCAATCTTGCTTGACATCTTAAGTAGTTAATTGGATCTATCAATTATTCAGATGATTTGTGGCATTCGACCAGTACAGGAAAATGGGTCTATACTCTTTACGCTTGGGGTATATACTTCAACTCCTCATATACCCACTTATACACATGTTTTGCTGATCCATATTGAAAATGGGAGTATGTATTCACTGCTTTCAATATACCACTGAAATGAATCTATTGTACTTCTTTATCATTTTCAATATGTTATGGTTACACATCTTGCAGATGTATTGCGGTGACGACTACTCTAGAGGAAGATGCATTACAACAAGCCGGCCCTGTGTTTATACGAAAAGACATTGGAGATATTTCAGTTAATGACATCCTGTATGGTGGTTCTAATGCTTACGACAGTATGTAATTCAAGCATAATAAATTTTATCTAATAATACATCTTTTTAGGAGAAAGTGGAAAGAAAGACCCGTGTATCTTGTGTGCAAAGTTCACTTGTTTTGGTTTATCAGCTTGAATGAATAAAACCTTATGTGGTTTTCTTGAAATTTAATGGAATGCGTCTTTTTTTATTTTGAATACCAATTATTGTTTCATTGAATAAAACTATATCATATACCAATTGTTGTTTCATTGACTCTGGTACTGTAAAGTTTTTTTTTGCTTTCGTTTGTATCAGTGTACTTGTACTAATTAAAAGAAAGTTGGTGCAGATGAACGGACAAAAAATACCGAGAATATTAGTTCTATAGGAAATGCTACTCCTGGGACTCTGAGAGCAACTAATGCTGAATTTGTTGACAACACAAACTCTCCAGGTTTGAAAGACCAAGGGTAAGGTCAGTTTCTGCAAAGAAGCATAATGCTTATGTTGTAGAGACCTCTGCTCTTATCTGCAAGTACTGTACTTGCAGCTTAATTTGAATATTTTTTAGGGCTGTGCATTTTACATCGAAATTATGCGCTTTCCTCAATACAATGGTGTTCCGGGTGTCCAAAGATTTCAGTTGTGCTCTTTTGATACGAGTTACTACTTTATATGTAGTTCGGACTACATGTAACACATGACTGATTGACATCCAGAGAAGAAATTATGCAGGTTGTTGGGTTCTCGTCGGGATATATTAAGATATGGAAGTCTTGGAATAGCTTTCTCCTGTCTTTTCTTTACAGTCAGGAACTGGAAGGTATTATTATGTACTACCAAGTACCAGCTTATTTCACACTTCTGCCTTGATTATGTTGATTAATTAACGTGTGTATAAGTGGTGTTTATGCAAGTTGCAAATCATCCTTTTTAAACATGCGTAAGAATATTCAGATTATTGCAAGTTCCATTACGAAATATACAATCTTCTTAAGCCTAACGTATGAAAAGTGAAGATTATACTGGTTTATTCCAGTTTGGTGGTACATGGTTTTGATGGCACAAGTCGAATAAACCTAATAGATCTGTTAGGTTAGCTTCTGGTTTCATGGGAAGGTCCATTTAAAAGTGTTCTAGGAAAAATAACCGTAGTTTTGCTGGTCCATATGAAAGAGGTATTGGTTGAACACTGTACTTCTAATTCTTTCCTATCAATTTCTACAGTTTATGCTGCATCTTGAAGTTTCTGTTTCTTTGTGTACATTTTGTACTCTTTTCATAAGCAAATGCTTTCAGGCACGTATAATTGTATTGAGACTAGTCTATCAACTATTTCCGTTACTTTATTCAGGCAATGCAGTTCGCATCTCCTAAAGGCCTGCTTAATTTTTTCACGGGTGGGAATAGCTCAATTTTTGCAACTAATAAAGGTAAGCACCAAAATATTCAACCCATACGGGTTTGCAAGCGCATTGAATATTACAAGTAATTTAAAGTCTCAGTTAGTTATAACTGATGAACCTAGTCGGCACTTCGATTTTAGCTGTGCTAATAATAAGACCAAGAGCGGGTGCGCTTGAGTCATAAGCAAGATTAGTTATAGCCTTGCCAAGCAAGGGTATGTGTTTGGTAAAAAATATAAGGCTAGCTTTGCCTACCAAACTCCCAATGGGCTAGAATATCTTTGCCCATCCAGGAGAGCCAAAACGCAAGAAGCGACAAAAGTGATGTTAACTGCTGCAGTGATGGTAACTACCGTTCATACCTGTGCTAAAATTTCGTGGTTAGCCTGTCGCATACCGAATGAACCAAAAGAGTAGCCTAGCCCATGTAGGCCTTAGCTTGTGCTAGCTAGAAATTTTTGCTCAGCTAGGCATTTTTTTCGCGAAAACGCAAAAGACTTTTGCGTTTCTTTTTATTGAAAAGGTAGAGTTTGTTACATTCCTCCTAGGAGGCGATTACAGGGCAAAACAACTGAATCAGTGCACGTCCCAGAAGAAGCGGCCCTATGGGCAAGCGCCGGCGCTCAGCTAGGCATCACGAGCCTAAGATCGAAACACTCCCTTTGTAATATTTGCAGGGACTGGTCCTGCCAAGTTATTGTAGCGAATCTGATGGTTTGGCAGCTAGGTAGAAAGATGCTTGAAACTAGCTTGGAAACAATTATTAAAAAATAGTTGATAGCTCTCCAGCTTTCTCTTGCAATTGTGCAATCTATTGTTATATTACATGCAGCTCACTCTTCCCTGTTTCTATAGGAGAATCACTGTCATCAAGGGTTCAACAAATAAAGAAGTATTTAGCTGATTTTGAGACTGGGTAGGTAAATGGCTAGCTGCATATTTGTCTGTTTTCTAGGCTTGTGATGCTAGAATTTGCTTTCATGGCGATGTTGTTTAATGAAACCCTGACTTGCTTCCAAAATTTTCCTTAGGGGCTCTGCTACTTACGTACCTGAGTTCCCAAGAAAGCTCGACTGGTTGAATACAGCCCCACTTCAGTTTGGAAGAGTAATTTTGAACTCATTTTAGGTTATTCTCAGTAGCTGCGACTTTGATGCAGTACCACATGCTCCATTTTTTATCTTATATATCGGATCTTTCACTTTTCATGGTGGTTTTTATCCAAACCTCTCTTACGTCATCACAAATTTGGCAACAAATCTCAGCCAATTGGATATGAAACATAATGAAAGACATGAAAGAGGTGTAAGGTATTTGGGATAGTGTTTATCTACTTGATTAGAATTCAAACACATATTTTGGAATATAATACACTTTATTATTTGGTCAGTTGGTTGTAGTTATTGGTAGTAGCATTTCTTCCTCCTGCTCAAGAGAAGGCTATATGTTTCAAATGGGTCAATAACACTTTGAATATGATGAATTATTTTCCTACCATGTGGTTTAGGCCTCTGGAAGTACGACATCAATACTGAAAACATTCATATGCAAAGTGCAGGATTTAAAAGGAAGAGTAGTCGTACTGGATTTTTGGACATATTGCTGCATCAACTGCATGCATGTCTTGCCAGACCTGGAGTATTTGGAGAAGAAATATCAAGATAAACCTGTGAGCTTCTGCTTTTGTCAAATTGTATTCACGAGTTGTGCAATAAATGACATCTAGATTGCTACTTCAGGTTCTAATACAGAATAAGTGCAGTTTATTGGAGCTGCGAGTCCTCATACGATTATCTAACACTATAACTTTTATATTTGGGTGCTGTGAGACTACACATGAGTATTCTTTATGTTATCTTTTATCGGTATCTGGACGCATTTCCCCCTGTTATATTCAGTACTTTGATCATTTGTTAACAGAAAATAATTCATTAGTTATGAAACTGAAATGCTCTCTAGAATTTCATACGTAGGTCTTCTGATCTGAGTTATAAATTGTACTGCATTAGAGTTAAATACCATCAAGGAGTCTTAACTCGTGAAGTTTTTAGTTCAGCTTCACCTCTTGCTGCTACTGTTATTTGATCTTCCTTATTCCTAACTCAGTATAATTTGAATGAAAACATACTGTTTAGATGATCATGATGCAATTAAATTTAGCTGTGTGTGTGTGTTTTTGTCACTTAGGACTTCGATAAGTTGGAAGATAATATGTATTGAATATTTGCATACTTGTTGCTTGGCATTATGCAGTTCACTGTTGTAGGTGTGCACTCTGCCAAATTTGATAACGAAAAAGACCTTGAAGCCATCCGCAGTGCTGTTTTGCGCTACAACGTTACTCATCCGGTAAGTCAACAGCCATAACCACTCGGAACACTGACATCGCCACTGATATCTCGCTGACGTGTGGTCCTGGGGTCACATGTCATTGAGATTTGTGGTGGCAAACATCCATTTCCCAAATTTCCCATATCCTCTTGCATCTTGTCTTATTTGACCTTCCCCCTTTTCAAAGGTTGTAAATGATGGTGACATGTACTTGTGGAGAGAACTAGGGGTGAACTCTTGGCCTACGTTTGTGGTTATTGGGCCCAACGGAAAGGTTCTAGCACAAATAGCAGGCGAAGGCCATAGAAAGGTATTAATTTATATCTCATAAAAAATGAGTATCAAATCCTAAGTTGTGTGCTAATCACTACGTTTCAAAAAATAAGGTGTGTTTATTTAGTCAAAAGTCAATGTGTTATTGGGCCCAACGGAAAGGTTCTAGCACAAATAGCAGGCGAAGGCCATAGAAAGGTATTAATTTATATCTCATAAAAAATGAGTATCAAATCCTAAGCTGTGTGCTAATCACTATGTTTCAAAAAATAAGGTGTGTTTATTTAGTCAAAAGTCAATGTGTTCTAAGTTT
This sequence comes from Poa pratensis, assembly GCA_947311845.1. Taxonomy (NCBI): domain Eukaryota; kingdom Viridiplantae; phylum Streptophyta; class Magnoliopsida; order Poales; family Poaceae; genus Poa; species Poa pratensis. The sequence goes on from CAMZMU010000117.1 coordinate 32,912,858, forward strand.
GACCAATTTTATAGACAAAAATATATTATCTACAATACAAAATCAATAGCAATAGGTCCACCATAAATATATGTTTATTGTGTATTTATTCAGTGTTGTTCTAGCACAAATAGCAGGCAAAGGCCATAGAAAGGCATTAATTTATATCTCATAAAAAATGAGGCCTAAGTTATGTGCCAATCGCTACGTTTAAATACATATGGTGTGTAGATTTAGTCAAAAGTCAGTGTGTTCTAAGTTTGACCAATTTTATAGACAAAAATATATATCTACAATACCAAATCAATATCAATAGGTCCACCATAAAATATATGTTTGTTGTGTATTTATTCAGTGTTGTGGATGTTAATGTTTTTTTCCATATATTGGTCGAACTTAGTAAGTTTTATTTTGACTAAATTTATATGCCTTACTTTTTGGAGCGAGGTACGAGGTACTAACATATTCTCATTTACACGATACTATCTATTTTCGCTTGTTTTAATCCCGCAAAAAACTACTCCCTCCGTTTTTTAATATAAGATGTTTTAGGTGTTGCACATGTTGTCTAGATACATACTAAAGTGAGTGAACATGCATACTAATACATGTCTACATACATTTGTGTACATGTGCATGTGGACAAATGCTAAAACATCTTATATTAAAAAACGGAGGGAGTATTTACTAGATGCACTTTCGAGAGTTTAAGCATTAATGAGGAGCAATATTTCCAAAACTTATTCAGTTATTTTTATATTTAGGACCAAATAACATTTAATGAATCATGATACTGCATGTGATTTTTCAACTGCTATCACTAACTGGTTGGTGCTGATATACCAGCAAATACGCTTATGACTCCTGCCATGCCAGATTCGACCATGAAATAAACTGACTATTGTGCTAATCTTGATAGTGGGCCGGATGTCTTGGGATTCCCTGGTTTCTTCACTATGTATATTCTTATAAATGTATGAGTTGGGATTTGCCATAAACCATCTTGGCCATCCAATCTAATCTAGTGGCTCAAAATTTTAGTTGAGTATCCAAAAATCATGTCTGGATTGCACATTTAATCTCCTAATAGCACCATATTGATTATCACTTATAATATATCTTTTGAAAGTATGTATTAATTGCACATTTAGTAGCATAATGACACCATATTACTTACAATAACTGAGAATGTGATTTTGAATTGGCATTGAGTTTGATGCTCCTATCCTTATATATGCTCCTATGTGCACACCATTTCAATTGCATGTCTTTTTGGTGTTCTCCATACAGTGAGCCTATGCACTCAAATAGAAAAACCTTTCCATGAACAAACATGCTTTCTTATTTTAACGTGGTTGTTCATATAGTTTCATGCCTAGATTCTAGACACTATGCAGAACCATTTAGTTTATGCCCCGTAATTAGCTCTGACTCCCCTGTGTCGTCCATACGCGTGGCACCTCGACCTCTTCCTCCACCGCCGCCCCTCCTCCGTGCTTCTTCCTTCGCTGTCAGCGGACGACGCAAGATGGGGTAGGAGATGGTTTTTGGTCGCATAGTGAAGCCATGTCAGGACCTTGCGCATTATCGGCTGTCTTCGAGGTACGTGCACTCCATGAATGGGGTTGGAGATTCCAAATCCTATGTCCATGGCGTGTGTGTGCGCATCCTGGCGGCTGGGGTATTGCAGCATTGATTGGGCGCTAGCATGGCAATGCCGTCCCAAAGATTCCTTGGCTTGGTGGACGGACTTTCGAACTGCGGTGATCCATGTAGGCGCCCAGACGTGCCCAGGATAGCGCTGCGTTTAGTTTGTGTGTGTTGGAGCTAAATCACTTAGCTCCCCTCCAATAAGGTTGTGCTTCACACACACTAACACATATGCATATATGACAGACACATATATGCTCTATCTATTTCATACGCTTGAGGCTACATCTTGGCTTTCAAGCTTTTTTCAACTTCCAATCTTCTTGGCTTTCTTATAACAGAGGTACATGCTTATATAGGCATCTAGGTCGGTTACTGTTCACCGACCAGTAGGTCATACAGAACTCTAGAAACTACTACATAGCTACAGACTTTTCCTCCTAATAGGACTCCTGCATATTCTGGACACTTCATGACCTACCAGAAGCTTCATGCATAGATATGACAAGATTATTTCTAACAGTGTGTGCGTAGTCAAAGACCGGACCGCAGGAGGTGTGGTGGTGTTGGCTCGACAAGTGGGATTGGCAATACAAGGTGACTTCAGCTTGGTGGTGCGCTCCAAGTACTGCGCCTCGAGCTCCGGGGTGAAAACTCTAGGTCGGACCTTAATTGGCTGTACTTGAAAATGGCTGTGTCTACACGTCTGTTCCCTTGAAGGCATTGCTTAAAGATTGCCCAGGGCCTCAATGGTTGGATTCAGTGACAGTGGCGCTTGTACGTCGTACACTCCCTAGAGGCATCGTTTTCTGAGAACCTTTCTTGTAGTCCGGTGTTGCCATTGTTGGTGGTTGATATTGATGTTTGCTGCTGTGTGCCGCTGAATCGCTGACCCATCCAGCATGACTTTTGGGTTCCTGTCTTTTATGTCTGTTATGCAATAATTTTGTTGTATGCATCCTCGATGTCTCGACTAGCTCATGACATTGTCATGTTGTCTTGTTGTGGAGGACAGGTGTACTTGGTATCATTTTGATATTAATATATTACACTTTATCGAGAAAAAAAGTTCTTATGCATCTTCTCTCCAGGATCTTGATGAGGTAGTTGGTGCAGCACTTGAGTTTTATGATGAAAGGAAATTACTACAGAATAACTCCCTCCCGTTGGCATTGGAGAAGGACAGGGATAATCGGTTAATAACTTCACCACTAAAGTTTCCTGGGAAACTTGCAGTCGATGTACAGAACAATCGATTATTTATATCAGACAGTAACCACAATCGAATTGTGAGTATTTGTTTTATACTGAGTACATATTCATTTTCTAGACAATATGGCATAAATTGATTTACCTGATTTACTTCACATATGGAACCAACTTTATTTTAAATTCTACTTAGCTGTTTGTTCTGTCCCCATTTATGGACTTAAGGTGGTCACCAATCTGGACGGGGAATTTATATGTCAAGTTGGAAGTTCCGAAGAAGGACTACTTGATGGCCAATTCGATACTGCCTCATTTAACCGCCCTCAAGTAAGGAGCATGACTGTGCCTTGTCCTTGCAACAACATTCTGCTATTACAGCAACATGTTGAGTACAATATTCGTGGTACCATGGCTTTACTAAAGATCTAGAGGTGCAACATCTCTGCTGATTGTGAACAGAACATTGCAATGTCCTTCTATACTGATGTTTGTTTTGACAGAGGCTAAGTTATCAAGATGCTCTGTTCCTTTATGTGTTTTCTTACGAAAGCAATTCATATTTACTTGATTGAACTTAGTTTTGTTATGAATTTCTATGCTATGACCTCATACCGATTGCGATTGCTATCAATTTCAGGGTCTTGCATACAATTCCAAAAAGAATGTCCTATACGTTGCAGACACTGAGAACCACGCGCTACGGTAAGTACCTGCACTGACTCAAGCTAGACCAATTCTGTGAGAATCAGAAGAATCCTTTTTGAGTTTCCATTTCTTCATTTGGAATCTGGTCTCTTCTATCTTCAAATTACGTTTTTGGATATAGGAACTTTTGTACCAGAAACAACAGTAGCTCCAATTCATGTAAAAAAACAGTAGCTCCAATTACAGCCCTCTGGGATGTAAAATGTATCTCTTCTCACCATCCTCATAGTGTATGAGACAAATATATGTATTTCGATTAGGGTCGTATTCTATGGTTACGATTCTACTAGATATGTCTTTCTGATTCCATCTAAAATCTATTTTACAGTATAGACGCTTATGACCTCCCTCTCTATGCCCTGCAGTAACGTTATCTCTAGAATTACGACCTTTACCACAATGGTGCCGTCCAGGGATCAAATTCTTTCGTGTGTTGGAGTTCACTTGCCTCCACTATTATCTGCTACATTTAGAAGGGTCTAAGGTTGAATCATATTATTTTGATTTCAATGCAGAAAGGTGAAGGAACGTCTTTTCAGGAAAAAAAAGGGGGTGTTTTTTTGTCTCTTTAATACCCGTTTTTGTTTTAGGGGGTTCTGTATCTCCAATATCGAATAAATCGACTTGGTATGGGCATTCTACCAACAGCTATGGAGATAGCTCCTCTAGCTACAGTTTGGAAGGTTTAACACCGGCTACCTAGTATTTGGTGGACCCCTTTCCTAGCTGCTCTAGCTACAGTTGGAAGGTTTAACACCAGCTACCTAGTATTTGGTGGACCCCTTTCCTGAGCCCCTACATGTTTCCATGGGTCTTAGTGTAACCAGTTTGTCAGGTAACATATGTACTCATATTTTTGCACCACGATGTGCATGTCGTGTTATTGCTCCTTGTCCTGCTTCTACCTGTCTCGCCACGATTCAAGTATGTTTAAGTGCCTGAAGAACATATCTAGCAAAACAAATACGATTGTCTCGATGGGATTTTCCTTTCATTCTTCCTTGACGTTGTTTGTGAAATCGGGTTCAGTCAGGGGTAATCATTCTTTTTTTTGCGGGTAGGGGTAATCATTCATTTTCTGGTAACATAGAAAGTGTGTTGTAGTGATACTCTCATGACTTTGTTTACAAGGGAAAATCCCTTTTATGAGGATTGTAAACTGAACTCTATCTTCTCAATGAAATGAAACACAAAGGTCCTTTGCGTTTTCTCGAAAGAAAAAAATCCCTTCTATGCCATTGAAGCGATACCCAATCATTGAATTCCAGTAAATAACCTTTGTCCCTCTCAAACCCTGGAGTTACAGAAGTGATGACTTCCATGCCACTGGTACAAGTTACGAATGTTCACTACAGTTAGTCAGTCTGTATTTTGTTCTTTTGCAATACCACCATATCCTTCTTTGTAACCATCGTTTATATACCTTGGTTTTATTTTGAAAGATTAACTTTATGTGGGACCCTTTGGTTTTACACTGGCGTACAGCGGTTCGGATCAGGGATGTGAGATTAAGTGGGTGAGTGGCGAGTAACACGAACGGAGTTCACCGAGACGACAGTGAACGAAGGGGATGAATAAAGGTAATTAAAGGGGATAGAGTCAGTAGGAAGTTCTATCAAGAATAGTAGACGACAAGGGATTTTGTATTTGCTCATTTTTGTATGTATTAGGTTTCCGGTTTCCACACGCACACTCAGGACCCATGAAAAGAATATGACGTTTTCGTGTTATTGTGTGAAATGTTACGGTTCTTGTTAATTCTTATTCCCGTGTTCCAAGCAGGTAGTATAGGACCCATGTAAAGAATATGACGTTTTCGTGTTATTGTGTGAAATGTTACGTTTCTTGTTAATTCTTATTCCCGTGTTCCAAGCAGGTAGTATATTTTTTTGTAGGAAAGTTTCCACAACACTCTGCATTTGACCGCCATTATCTCTGCTATTATTTTTGCACATATTCGACCTCTTAACACCTACACTTTCCCCCTTCTTTCTCCACACCGTCTTGTACCAATCCCCCCTCTGCTCTGGCTGTTGGCATCACATACCTCTGTCGACACCACATCCACTGCTCCGTACCCAACCAGTATCCATGGCCAGTGGCTCACCAATGTTTCATGCACTAACCAGTAGAACCAAAAGTCTGAATCAATGGTTCAATACCCCCTCTCACGTGTGGCTCGATAAGGCCTAAATGTGATAGAAAGAGGGCAAGCAATGTTTTTCATCTAAATTGTGAAAGCAGAGACTTGAACCCAAGACCTATGCTCTGGTACCATATGAAGTTTCATGCACCAACCGGTAGAACAAAAAGTCCGAACTTATGGAGAAGGTTGGGCGATCCACATATACTCTAAGAACCGCGAGATGTGCTAACTATTTTTGCTGCGGAAGATTAACTAGTTCTCCTGCTCGCTCTTTTCTAGTGATTTCGAAGGTCGATTACACAGTCGATTAGCATGGTTACTTATTGTTAGAACAGGGTTGTTAGCTGTGTGTGTAGTTAGCATATTGTATAGGGGCTTCTTTGCTTATTTCCCTTTGTACATGTTCTCTGGCCTGTTGGCCCCGACTGAATAGAAGCTCACTTCATAACATGGTATCAGGGTTAGGTTTCCCTGCCGCCGCCGCCGCCGGTCGCCGCCGCCGCCGCCGTTAGCTGCCGCCGCCGCCGGTCGCCGCCGCCGCTGCCCTCTCTCCATCGAGCTTCTCCCCTTTTCTTCAAGCTGCTAGGCCGCCGCCGCTGTTCCAGGCCGCCGCTGTCTTCTGCCTTCCTTCCCGGACGCCGCCGTCCTCCCTGACCGCCGCCGTCCTCCCTGGCCGCCGCCGCTGTCTTCAAGCCGCTGTGAAATGGCGCCCTCCACCACCACCGGTGCTGTACAAGTACCCAGATGTCCTGTTATCTTCAACGGACAGAACTACAGAGACTGGGTGCAGCACATGAAGCTGCACATGAGGGGTCAGCGGGTCTGGGAGTATCTCACAGGTTCTCTGCCATGTCCTTCGCTGCCCACCCCTCCTGCTGAGGTGGTTTTCCCTGCTGATGCCGATGATACCAAGCAACGTGAGGTGCTGGATGCCTTTGAGGAGGCCACTGAAGGGTACCAAAATCAGCTCCACCTGTACAAGCAATGGACAGATGATGATGCTCGGGCCTCTGCTATCTTGGTGTCCAGCATGGATGTTGATCTCACCATGGATGTGGTGTCCCTTACGACTGGTCATCAGATGTGGGAACACCTTCGTCGTCGCTACGAGCCTACGGGGGATGCCATGTATCTCTCCGTTATTCGTCAAGAGCAACAACTTAAACAGGGAGATGCCACAGTTGATGAATTCTACAAGGAGCTGTCAGCGGTGTGGCGCCAATTGGACTCTCTGGGAGCTGATGTGTGTCGCACATGTCAGTGCTGCGTGCGGCAACAAGCCAAGCTGGAGGTTCGTCGCCTCTACGACTTCCTCACTCGCCTCCGAGACGAGTTCGAGCAGAGTCGTGCCCAGCTGTTGGCACGCCATCCTCGGCTGTCTACTTTGGAGGCTCTTGCTGAAGTGCGCTCTGAGGAGCTGCGTCTACGCACCACGGGCATGTTGCCGTCCTCTTCAGCAGTCCTGGCTGCACACATTTCACCACCGCAACAAGTTGGGCCTTCTCCTACACCGGTGGCTGGGATCTCCACTAGAGCCTTCTGCACCTACTGCAAGCAGGATGGTCACATGATCATGGAGTGCATAAAGAGGAAGAAACAGAATCGCCGTGGTGGCCGTCCTCATAAGGACTCCGGAGGCTCCTCTGATTCTCGTGAGGGCTCCCTTGAGAAGGTTCACCAGGAGATGCTCACCTTGCTGCGCCGCCTAGCTGCGTCGGCACCCTCCTCAGGTTCTGCTGGTTCTGCTGGTCAGACGTCTGGTCCGCCACCACACTCTTCTTCAGGTACAACTTTGCCTTGGATTCTTGATTCTGGGGCCTCCTTCCACATGACACCACACACTCATCACCTTAGTGCTGTCAACTCTGTACCTTCTCCACTTACAGTTCAGACTGCAGATGGCACTTGTCTTCCTGTTGCAGCACGAGGAACTCTTTCAACATCTTCTTTTCATGTCCCTGCTGTTTCTCATGTTCCAAAACTGACTATGCAACTTATGTCTGCTGGTCAACTCACGGATGTGGGGTGTCGTGTTATTTTGGATTCTGACTCGTGTTGTGTTCAGGATCGTCGTACGGGGACTCTGGTTGGGATCGGTCCTCGGCGCCATGACTCTCAGCGCCTTTGGGAGCTCGACTGGCTGCGCCTTCCTTCCGCTGCGTCCTCCAGCCAGTCGGACGTCACCAACCCTTTTGCTTCAGCTGTCACCTCCACTACTTCCTTCGCTCAGTGGCATCATCGGTTGGGTCACATTTGTGGCTCTCGACTGTCTTCTTTGGTTAGGAGTGGTGTTCTAGGGTCTGTATCAGGTGATAGTTCACTAAATTGTACAGGTTGTAAGCTTGGCAAGCAAATACAACTCGCCTACCCCTCTAGTATTTCTGTATCTCAGCGACCTTTTGAACTTGTTCACTCTGATGTATGGGGCCCTGCCCCCTTCGTTTCGAAAGGGGGTCACAAATATTATATAATCTTCATTGATGACTTTTCTCGCCACACTTGGATCTACTTTATGTCATCTCGCAGTCAAGTGCTTCAGATTTACAAGTCTTTTGCTACCATGGTTCGCACTCAGTATGATTCCTCTATTCGAGTTTTTCGTGCTGATTCGGCTGGTGAGTACCTATCTCGTGCGCTTCGTGGTTTTCTTGCTGAACAAGGCACCCTTCCTCAGTATTCATGTCCTGGTGCCCATGCTCAAAATGGGGTGGCTGAACGCAAACATCGCCACATCCTTGAGACTGCTCGAGCTCTTCTTTTATCTTCTGCTGTTCCCCCACACTTCTGGGCTGAGGCTGTCTCTACTGCCGTGTATCTCATTAATATTCAGCCCTCTGTTGCTCTCAAGGGGGGATACCAGTTGATCATCTAGGTGATGGTCCAGCTGATTATAGTGGTCTGCGTCTTTTTGGTTGTGCCTGTTTTGTTCTTCTCCACCCGCATGAGCGCACCAAATTGACTGCTCAATCTGTTGAATGTGTTTTCCTCGGCTATAGTTTAGAACACAAAGGTTACCGCTGCTGGGACCCTATTGCTCGGAGAGTGAGGATCTCCAAAGATGTGACTTTTGATGAGTCTCGCTCCTTCTACCCTCGTCATTCCTCTACTGCCACCACAGAGTCGTTAGTTGAGCCTCTCTCTTTCTTGACTCTACCTGATTATCCACTTTCACCTGCCCCTGTTAGGTCCACTCCTCACCCTTCACCTGTGTCTGCTCATGAGATTCAGCTTACACAGGATGAGGTTTCTGTTCCAGTTCCCCTACCTCGGTCGAGCCATTCACTCTCTCTCCATTTCCTTTTACCTACTCCCGTCGTGCTCAACACCCTTCTCCCTTGGATGCGCCACCTTCCACTTCCACTCCTTCCTTGTTGGGTCCGGTTCCTTCAGGGCCACCTACTCCCCTTGCTCCTAGATATAATCTGCGTGATCGCAACACTCTCAAGCGTCCTGCCTTCTATGCTGCCGCTGCTGCTACCACCATTATTGAGCCGTCTACGTATCGTGAGGCGGCTACTCATCCTGAATGGCAGCATGCCATGGTAGAAGAGATTGCTGCTCTTGAGCGGACACGTACTTGGGACCTTGTACCCCTTCCTGTAGGTGTTAGACCCATCACTTGCAAATGGGTCTACAAGGTTAAGACACGTTCAGATGGTTCTCTCGAGCGCTTTAAAGCTCGACTTGTTGCGCGTGGCTTCCAACAGGAGTATGGTCGTGACTATGATGAGACTTTTGCTCCTGTTGCTCACATGACCACTGTTCGAACTCTTTTGGCTGTTGCTGCTGTTCGGAAGTGGTCCATTTCTCAAATGGATGTCAAGAATGCTTTCTTGAACGGTGAGCTGCGGGAAGTTGTCTATATGCAACCGCCTCCTGGATATACCGTCTCTGATGGGACCGTCTGTCGCCTTCGGCGTTCTCTGTATGGGCTGAAACAAGCTCCCCGTGCATGGTTTGAGCGGTTCTCCTCTGTCATCACAGGGGCTGGGTTCTCTGCTAGTGCTCATGATCCTGCTCTGTTTATTCACACTTCTCCTCGTGGTCGCACCCTTCTGCTCCTCTATGTTGATGACATGATTATCACAGGGGATGACCACCAATTCATTGATTTTGTGAAGAAACGTCTCCATGAGCAATTCTTGATGACTGATTTGGGTTCTCTTCGCTACTTTCTTGGACTTGAGATCATTTCTTCCCCCGAGGGCATTTGTCTCTCTCAAGAAAAGTACATACAAGATCTTCTCACTCGTGCTTGCCTCACTGATCAGCGCACGGCTGACACTCCTATGGAGCTTGGCCTTCATCTTCGTCCTGGTGAGGGTGAACCCCTCGCAGATCCCACTCGCTACCGTCATCTTGTTGGGAGCCTTGTCTACCTAGGCATCACTCGCCCTGACATTTCTTATGCTGTGCACATTCTAAGTCAGTTTGTCTCTGCTCCCACTCAACTTCACTACAGTCATCTTCTTCGTGTTCTTCGTTACCTTCGTGGGACTGTGACTCGGCGCCTATTCTTCTCTAGCTCCAGCTCCCTTCAGCTTGAGGCCTACTGCGATGCAACCTGGGCCAGCGAGCACACCGATCGCCGCTCTCTCTCTGCCTATTGTGTTTTTCTTGGCTCCTCGCTGATTGCCTGGAAGACCAAGAAGCAGACTGCTGTATCTCGCTCTAGCGCTGAGGCTGAGCTGCGAGCTATGGCGTCCGTGACAGCTGAGATCACTTGGCTACGGTGGCTTCTTCAGGATTTTGGTGTTTCCACCGCTGCACCAACCCCTTTGCTCTCCGACAGCACTGGGGCGCTCAGCATTGCCCGTGATCCAGTGAAGCATGAGCTCACCAAGCACATCGGTGTTGATGCCTCCTACATGCGTTCTCAGGTGCAAGAGAGGACTGTGGTCCTTCAGTATGTGCCCTCGGAGCTTCAGCTTGCTGATTTTCTGACGAAAGCTCAGACACGGTCACAACACAGCTTTTTCCTGTCCAAACTCAGTGTCCAAGATCCCCCTTGAGTTTGAGGGGGGTGTTAGAACAGGTTGTTAGCTGTGTGTGTAGTTAGCATATTGTATAGGGGCTTCTTTGCTTATTTCCCTTTGTACATGTTCTCTGGCCTGTTGGCCCCGACTGAATAGAAGCTCACTTCATAACACTTATGTCCTCAGATAATTGTCATATTGAGAAAGTCATTGCTTTTTCTTGACATGAATGCCTTTTATCCTTATCCAGGGAGATTGATTTTGTTAATGAGACTGTCAGAACATTAGCTGGAAATGGAACCAAAGGTTCCGATTATAAAGGAGGAGGTCGTGGAGCTAATCAGGCATGTTTCCTCATTTGTTTTACGTCTATTTTATGTGGAATCATGAAACGGAGAATGTAACGCTTGTTTACATGCAACTGACGTAGTATATATTTTTTTCTGCTGCAATTTCTGTTCGGTTTACCTTGGTTATAGAAATACCATTTTCAGATTTATGGACAAACCAGAATCATCATCACTTTGTTGATTCCTATGCACAGTCCAGAGAGATTATACTGCTCGACTGCAATCCTTAATTCTCACATGAGATGAACCAGATAGAGTTAGCAGAAAATATCTTTCATAGTGTGGCGGGTAGTATGTTCTTATCTGCTGCTGGGTGCTAGCCTTGTCATCAGCTCATGATTGTGAGGAGGAGGATAATCTAAAGTCCACCTTTGTGGACTGGGATTGATATAGTTGTACACCTGTACTATCACAGTTCGAAGAATCTATGTTATGTTGATTAGCTTACCACTATTAATGGAAGTACCATACCCAAATAAATATTGATAGATCACAGTTAGCCTGAGTTGAACATATTTTTGTAGGTTCTAAATTCACCATGGGATGTCTGCTATGCTCCCTCTGAGGAGACCGTGTATATTGCTATGGCTGGACAACATCAGATCTGGAAACACAACATACGTGATGGTGTAACAGAAGTTTTCAGTGGTAATGGCTATGAAAAAAATATGAATGGTTCAAGGTAATTGTGTTTCCTTTTCTACCAGGAAAGTGTTTTTAAGCTGACCTCTTTATGGGCATAACAGTCCCAGAGCATGTAACTTGTAGTTTTTAGTTATTTAACAAAGACCGATGCATCTGATTGCTTTCTAATAATTTTATTTAATTATGTTTCACTGAGAGATTACATGGTGAATTTGAATCCCTGTGGCTAGTAGAGAATGAGTATGGCAGCTTCTTTCTATTTTGATTCCTCTGGAATCCATTGTGGATTTGACATGTCTGTAAATAAGAATGGGCAGTCGTATATGTTAGTCGTTTTTGTTTCATTCTAATTCACATGAAAGTTAGAACAGAATACTCATTTGAGATATATTTGTGCTTGTTATCACCGTTCGCTATTTTTAAACCCTTTACCCTATGTGTGCTCACATCCATGCTGGGTGACAGCTGACAACAGGGGTTCCATATGCATTACTGATTTACATAAAACAGTGCCAATTTGGGCTTATTCACACTCATGTTTTAATGGGCATATTGACACTGATGTTTTAAATCTCCGTCTGGCTCCTTCTGATCATTGTGCTTGAATGTTGTTGGTCCTTTGATGTTGTTTCATGTTGCAGCTCGATCAACACATCGTTTGCGCAGCCATCTGGGATTTCATTGGACCATGGTATTTCTGTGTGATTATTTTACTACTTTATATTGTGAAGCCACCAGACACTGATTCATAGGAATTATCCACAGAATTGCAGGAGTTATATGTTGCTGATAGTGAAAGCAGTTCCATTCGAGCTGTTAATTTGAAGTCAGGGGGGTCAAGATTGCTTGCTGGGGGAGACCCAACGTTTGCAGATAATTTATTTAGGGTATTTTTCTCGCTTGGTACAAAAGATGTTATTTTTTTGTGGAATGCTGACCTGGCTGAGCATTTTAATCTTATTTCTTTTGTTCTACTATTTTTTTAGTTTATCTTAATAAAAGTTAATTAATAATGGTCCGTCTTGTTCAGTTTGGAGATCATGATGGAACTGGCTCAGATGTGCTGCTCCAGCATCCCCTGGGTGTTGTCTATGCTAGCGATAAGCAAATATATTTTGCAGATTCTTACAATCACAAGGTAACCAACCATCTTCTGACACTAAATTGGTATGTGAATTTGCCATCAAGAAACAAGATTAACATAATCAGGGCTGAGATTTGGATGATTTTGAGAAAGTCTGGTCAGTACTTGATGAGGAGGCCTGTGTATTTCTTATAGGAGTGACCTGTGTAGTTTTCTTCTATAAATTGTGAACTCATGCATTATATTCCCTCGGCAAAATCGTTCTCTCCTGGCTCCTGGGAGTATTTACACTCAAATCTCATGTAGTACCATACGGAAGTATATGTAATACTTTATCGATTTTATTATGTTCAGATACTATATCTAAGATACTTCACAACAAGTTAAATGAAAAAATTGCAAGCGGGGCCTATAGTTTGAACTATATTTTTCGAAATACCATCAGATCTGTACATAAAAGAGAAGTATGTCAAAAGATTGTACATACTACCTACAAAGTATAGTATATATACTACCGGAATAGTCATATATACTATCTAGCCAATAGTTTGAACTATATTATTCGCACCAAATCTGAATTTGCTACTAGCAGGATTTGTCCTTTTTTCTGGTTGGTTAGCCGAATTTTAGATGTGAATTTTTGTTCTATGGTAGAAACATGTGCTGTCAAAATATGTCCGATTTTTCATGCCCAGTAGAGATGCGTGTGCCTATAGTGCACTAGCACACCTCCTGTGCCTGGTCCATACAATATGCCCCCATGCTTTTGCCTCTTCTTTCAACCATTATTATTTTGGAGCACTTATGCTATTATTTTATGTTTTTTTCTGCAGATAAAAAGGTTAGATCCTGCCACAAAAAAGTTACTACGATTGCTGGTACTGGTCGTGCTGGATACAAGGATGGTCCAGCCTTGTCAGCTCAAGTGAGGGATTACTTGACCAATTTCTATCTGCGTTTTCTTTGATATGCATAGCTTATTTCTACAGTAATCAGCATTCTGTACTAGTTCGACAATAGGTTGATTGAGTATTTTCCTGTACTAGCTGTGGAAGAATTGTCTAGGAATTGCTTAATGACACATTTTTTGTAATCTGCTGATGCAGCTATCTGAGCCAGCAGGACTTGTTGAAGTGGGAGAAGGTAATACTTTAACTTCTTATACTTTTACTATGATGATGCTTTATTTTAATCCTTATGTTATTTGTCTATAAGTTAATTGAGGGGGTAAGTTGTTAGTTACTAGAAGTCTTACATAATGCGATTTTGTACCCTATGTTATTTGCCTTTAAGTTAACTGGGGCGAGTTGTTAATTACTAAAAGTGTCACATAACAGGACCCCGTCCCCTATATTATTTGTCTTTGAGTTAACTGAGGGGTAACTGCTTGTGCTTCTGATATCTTGTAGGAAAATTTCTTGTAGCAGATACAAACAACAGCGCAATCAGATATATATTTTTGAATGAGAGAGGCTCTGAATTGCGCACACTAGATTTGACTGGAGTGCAGCCACCATCACCAAAACCAAAGGCATTGAGACGCCTAAGACGACGGTTATCAGCAGACACAAATGTTATTAATGTTGATGGAGGTTCTTCAATGGAAGGATATTTGTCTCTTGCAATCTCAGTTCCTGATGGTTACCATTTCTCAAAGGTCCAAAATCTTCTCAGGGTTTTACTATATCTTTCTTTGCATCGTTGATGGTACATGATAATCATTTATAGTTACTGAAGGTCTTTTGCTATTTATAGAAGTTTCACAGTTGGGCACTAGTCAGAGCGATAGCAAAATCTGAAATGTGGAGTTTTGTGATACGTTTGTCCGTAACACTGTGTTTGTCATTACGGTGGATTCTCATAATCCTTTCGCTCCATCCGTTTTTCCTATTTTAGTGTTTGTTTGACCCGCTTTTTACCTACACTTTTGGGGCTCATTTTCAGCAGTAGATTATTAAATAAGCACAGTTCAGCAACTGCATACTGAGCCTTAGTGTGGATTTGCAGAACTATGTTGTGGAGTTCTGGATAGTTTGTACAAGAAACATAGAGTTGCGTGAAATTATAATCATTATAGTACGGTACAGATTTGAGTTAGGGACATTCTTCATTTGATTGTTTGCCAGCATCCTCCATATGCACCTCACTATGACTTTCAATATGTTTGTTTTGTCTATGTACCCTGAGGTTTTATTTAGTATCTATTACCTACTGCATCATATATGTGGCAATCCTAAGTTCATGCTTCTTGCAACCTCCATTTTCTTGAATTTGCAGTTCTGCTTAACGAAATAATTTGGTTAGGAGCTTGTTTTTACATACATCCTAGGTGTACCGTATACCAAAAGGTACCTGATTCATTATAGATCTGTGAAGGCTAGAACAGTAATGACTAGGGATAATACTAATCAGATCTAACGTGTTACATGGGACAGTAAAAAATGTGAATTGCTATCATACAGCATATGTGGGTTTAAGTTCTGGGTTTCGTAGACTTTCTTGAAATGGCTTACTATCTGATTCATTATAGATCTGTGAAGGCTAGAACAGTAATGACTAGGGATAATACTAATCAGATCTAACGTGTTACGTGGGACAGTAAAAAAATGTTATTTGCTGTCATATAGCATATGTGGGTTTAATGTCAGTTCTGTTTTTTGTAGACTATTTCTTGAAATAGCTTACTACATAAGCTGCTTGAGATGATAAATTTGCTTGTTTGTAGTAGATTAAATCTTCTTCCCTTTTTTATTTTCGTGGGGATCAGGAAGCTCGCAGCAAGTTTGATGTGGAAACAGAACCAGCTAATGCAATTGAGATCGAGCCAGTGAGTGGATCTCTAGACTCAGACGGGCTGGCTTCACTCAAGTTCAAAAGAACATCTTCATCATCATCAATGGGAAGGATCAACTGCAAGGTAATGACATGTTAAACATTGATTTTTTGTCTAACTGTTGAAACTAAGTGACAGCACAAAACACAATCTTTTTCTTAACACTACCGCACCACGTTACATTTTCTCGCTATAGAAGTAGTCCCGCACAGTGTGCGAGAGAAAAAAGTCCAATAGAGGCCACATGCATCCTATCATCTCAAATTTATGTGGATACCTCATTGAATTAGGACATGAGAACTCCATTATGATCTTTGGTATCTTTAGATCATGTGATGTGGTGCTCATGTTTATTATATTCAACAAGGTATCCTGGTGTGAATGACCTATTCTTTTCTAGATTATATTGTGAGCATTTTTGTATTATAATTTGTAGGTTTACTATTGCAAAGAAGATGAAGTTTGTCTTTACCTATCTGTGGCATTTGATGTCAAATTCCAAGAGGGGGTACCCAGCCAGGCACAAGTTACTCTAGCCTATACAGTGGTGCCAAGAGATAATTCAGGTAGTTCACAGCTACTACCTACTGGTAAGAATGTGAAGGTGTAGTTGGATCCGGGTTGATCACGTACTGTACATCCTTATCCTGAATATGAGTTTCTCTTTAGTCTCACGGCTACTTTTAACGTTGTATGGTGTGT
The DNA here is from genome assembly GCA_947311845.1 of Poa pratensis. NCBI lineage: Eukaryota > Viridiplantae > Streptophyta > Magnoliopsida > Poales > Poaceae > Poa > Poa pratensis. The sequence goes on from CAMZMU010000117.1 coordinate 32,929,137, forward strand.
GGCTGACATGCTGCCTCACCCTTTCTCCATTCATACAGTTGTTATTCATATATCCCCATGGTGGGATATCAAAGCGGATTAGTTATATATCACCAGTCCATTGATTGTTTGGAACACCCGTATGAAGTCCATTTGTCATCCAACGGGAATTCTCTTTATAGAAATCCGTTGATGATTTTTTGCTTCCGTTGATCAAACTGATTCCAGCATGCATTGTAGTGGCGTGCATGTGTTCCGGAAGAATATGTGTGATTCTCGCCCTTTTCTTTGCACAATTCTCTTGTGGATAGAAAATGGTATTTGGCACATGGGCATCTAGGGGCGATCATCTGATGAGTTATCCAATTAGGGAGTTTTATTTTTTGCGGGGGATATCCAATTAGGGAGTTGAGACGTGTCCATCAGGAATCTCAATTTTGGATATCAGCAAAGAGAGAGACAAGGGTGTTGATGTCCATGAATACAAAATTTAGACATGTCGACCTCTAGCATTCAGTTTATGCTGATCCGGACGTTATGTTTCCCCTGTCAGTTTTGTTTATTAGGAGTGACAGGACGAACAATATTAGCTGTCATGGCCGCTTCCTGGGCAACATGTAGTATGTTACTTTAGCTGATAGCTCCTTCAGTTCGTGGTATTGCTTGCCGTGAATCATGATTGGCATCGTTTCATAATCAAATTATCTTGCACCGCGACCATTATTCTCCTGTGAAGGTATCAATAGGATTAGCGTCCGCACTAGATGAAGAGCGTGGGATGGATTCAGTTTTGAGGCGATGCACATCGAGAGGTGTCCACAATGGTGATTCTAAACTCAGACGACATAAGACATATCTTGTCGACCTCCGTGGGTTTTCTGCCATCCACCAGACATCCTGCTTTTCCGTATCCTGGGAATGTCTACCACACGATTAAGATAACAGATCAAGGACGGGCAGGAATCTAGCGGCAGATTGTGATCAAGGTTTGTTAATCTTTGTGGGACTCAAGACATGCAGTGCATGACCGACTGGGAGATTGTTAATGTTATGTCGCGCCCAGGGTCCATGAATTGCGCCCAGATGGCATGTGTTTGAACAAGCGCCATGCCTGTCATTTGCAAAGCGGCCTGTGCTTCAGGCCACCATGTTGCCTAGCGATCGAGCAGTGTTGTCGCTGTTGGAATCATTTGAGCGAGTTGTTAGGTGCATGTTCTCCATTACGCTGTTCGTTGGTTCTATTACGCTCGAATTACCTATACTAGTGGTATTTGGCGCGGCGCACGCCGCGCCCTTGATGTGAAATTTTGATGATGGTTTGGATTTTTTAAAAAGAGAAATGTTCAGATTTAAATTGTTTGAAATGAAGACAAAATGTGTGAGTCTCTTGTAAGGCATTTTTCTTGGAATCTTCGAATTTGATTTTTGGCAATGTGGCACGTAATGTTAGCATTTTTTGTGTGTTGTTATGTTGGTATGTCTTCATTTTTTTTTTGATGAGTATGTTTGAATAGAAATTTTTTGATGAATTAATATATTTACATTTTTTATATATGTAGATAACGGTTTTTCTATAGCATTTTTTTTAATATTTTATGGAATGTCGGAATATTCGCGTAAATTTTGGCCAAATTAGAATATTCAAACATGTTTTTACTTTTGTGTAAGTATGTAGCAATTTTGACGATCAATTTTTTTATATGTTTTGTACAATATTCAAATGTTTAGTAGTTTGAAAAGTCCAAACATGTTTGTATTTCGACGTGAACATTTAATCGAGATTAGGAGAAGTGCACATGAACTATCTCCAAATGTTGGTAATTTTTTAAAAAAATTGGAATTAGGAAAAAGGCATGTGGATCATCTCTAAATGTTGATATTGTAGGAAGTTGTAATATGCAAATATACTTCTATCTTCCAAATAATATTTAATGTAAGTACATTGTTAGTAGTAATGCATTTTTTTTAATTCGAGTCCACAATTCGGGAAAGTTAATTTATATTGCATCTAAATATTGACTATTTTGAATTCTGTAAATATGTTTTGTGTTTTGCCATAGATGGTTACTGTTGGTTTTTATGAGCATTTGTTATATAGTTTAGGGAATATCCAAATAGATAGCAAATGGAAGTATTTAAATATGTTTCTTTGTTGGCATGAATTTTTGAATGTAATTAAAAAAATGTATTTGAGTTAGAAATGTTTGAACATGTTTGTATGTTGGTGTTAATATTTAATTGAAATTAGGAGAAGAATGAATATGTATTATTTCTATATGGTGACAAAATTTGAATATTTTGGGGAGAAAAATCAGCGTAAGTATTTTTGTCATATTTTTTCTAATTGTTTTGATATGCACTTGTATTTTTCAGTGGATATACTTAGAGATGTTCATTTACATTTTGTTTGAATTGTAAAGTTGATGAAAGTGGGAAGATATGTGTATGTTTCCTTTTTTTGTTGCAAATTATCAGGTTTAGAAGATATTGGAAATTTTGAAGCTTTCAGTTTCGAAATTTCGGACATATGGCATAAATAGTAAATGTATATATTTTATGTGGTCATGTTGATTTTTTTTTTTCCCTAACAGTTAGGTTTAAAGATATTGGTCTAGTTCATATTTCACATTTCTTTTATCCCATTTCTTTTGCTGGAATAACACTTCAAAGGTCTCCCCTTTTTGATTTGGCAGTAGGTAATATTGTTTGGAAATACAATATAGCCATTTGTTAGGTCATTTGGAAAGTTTGTTTGTTTTTTTCTTTAGAATTTGGAAGTTCATATAATTTGGAAGTTCATATAATTTTTAAAATTATGTTCAGTGGCACGTGTTTTTTATATTAGTAGGCAAAAATGGCAACATTCTGAAATTGTTGTAGTATGGGAATCATCAGAATTCGGGGGAAAAAACGCTATAAAATGGTTGGATTTTAGAAACTGCTTAAATTTTGAAATTGCTGCAATTGGGGAAAAATCTGCGATTTTTAAAAATGTTTGTGTATTAAAAAATATTGAAAGTGGGAAACGTCACATGCCACGGTCATAAAATCATGGGAATAATAAATTATCATTTTTTTTTCTAGTTCGTCATAAATATTCATTTAGACTCCGTAGTTAGATAATGCATGGTATGAGTATCTTTTAAATTGAAATACATGTAATCTGAAGAAGTGCATTTGGATTTTTTTTTTAATATTAAGCAATTTGGAATATTGGAGATTGTTTGTATTATGGCAAAAGAATAGTTGACATTTAATTTTATGATCATGTTGATATATTTTAGAGTGTGTTAAATTCTTAAGCAAATTGGAATGTGTAAAAAAACCTATGTATTTTGAGGAAGTGCATTTGGATGTTTTCCAAATATTAAGCAGCTGGAAATGTCTGAATATGTTTGTATGTTGACTCAAATAGTTACAATTAGGGGAAATGAATTTTCATTTTCTCGGAATAGTCATGTAGCGGGAACAATTTTTTTAAAATGTATTTGCAAATAGTTACCAATTTGAAATTTTCAAGTTGAGTTCACAATTAGAGGAAATGCATTGTATGAGCATTTAATATGTTTATATCCATGTAATTAGAGGAAGTGCAATTAGATTTTATCCGAATATTCGCCAATTGAAAATATTAAAACATGTTTGGTTTGTACATACATTTTTAGCATTTGTTTATCTGAACATGTTGATATATTCGAGAGCAGCAAGCATTTTTTTTATGGTGATTTTGATGTATTTTAGGGTAGTTTGAATAGTCAGCTAATTAAGTTGGTGGAATATGTATTTAAATGGTCACATATGGTTCCATTTTCCCATAATTTTCATATGGAATATCGTAATTAGAGGAAATCTATTATGGTCATGTCTAAATATTATGTTTCTATTTTGCTGTAAATATGTGATTTAGTTCCTTGATTGAAGGAATATATTGTATTAATATCTATTAAACTGAATTCATTTTTTAGATGTAACAATTTTTTTGATTTCTTGAGATGTGAATGGAATGAAGCATTATTAAAATTTGACTACATAATTGCAAAGAGGTAAGTTCAAGTTGAGCATTTATTAATATGAGTTGCATAATTGAAGGGAGTTTAGTTATATTATTTATAAATATTAACTTGTTTGAATCGGTATGAAATGTTTGTGTTCTGTGTTAGATGTTGAATTTAGCTCAATAGTCGGAGGAATTTTTTTTTGAGCATTTATGAAATGCATTTTTAAATAAAGGTACAATTAGGGAAAATGAATTTTCATTCTCTCGATATATTCATGCAGCGGGAACAACTTTTTTTTCTAATTGTAAGCACGTAATTAGAGAAATTTAAGCGACATTACTTGCAAATATGTTAGATAAGCAAATGTGTTTGCATTTTATGGAAATATTCATCTAATCAACATTTTCTTAAAATGCATGTACATAATTAGAGAGATTTAAGTTGCATTACTTGCAAATATGTTAGGTAAATTTAAATGGTCAAATATGATTACATTCTGATATAATTTTCATATGAACTACCGTAATTAGAGAAAATATATTACGGTCATGACTAAATATTATGTTTCTATTTCGCTGTAAATATGTGATTTAGTTCCTTGGTTAGAGGAATATATTGTGTTAACATCTTTTAAGTTGAGTCCATCTTTAGATGAAATAGATTTTTTGATTTCTTGAGGTGTGAATGGAATGAAGCATTATTAAAATTTGACTACATAGTTAGAGAGAGTTAAGTTCAAGTTGAGCATTTGTTAAATCGAATTGCATAATTGAAAGGAGTTTAGCTATGTTGTTTGTAAATATTAACTTATTCGAATCGGTATGATTTGTCTATGTTTTGTGTTAGATAGTTAATTTAGCTTAATAATCGAAGGAAATAAATTTTAAGCATTAATTAAAAGCAATCTGAAATCAAGCCAGAATTAGAGGAAGTAATTTTTCATTTTCTCGAAATATTCATGTAGTGGAACAAATTTTTTTTTTTGGAATGTCATGTCATTTATAAATAGTAACTTATTTCAAGCTGGTATGATATGTCCGTGTTTTGTGTTAAATATTTAATTTAGCTCAATAATCGGAGGGAAAAATATTGTTTGAGCATTTATTAGATTCAATGTAAAACCAATTCATAATTAGAAGAAATGAATTTGCATTTTTTCTTGGAATATTCGTCTTATTAAACATTTTATTGAATGAAGTGTCTATTATAATTTTGCACGCCACGCCCTCGGTGATTTTTTTGTAAAATATTTTGTTTTCTTGTTTGACAAAATGTTAGTCAAATTGGAGTGTTGGAACATGTTTTTATTTTGATATGTGATTAGACAGCATTTTTTTTGTGAGCATTCTTTATATATTGTGTAGGATATTGAACCAAATTGGAGTGTTGGAACATGTTTTTATTTTGATATATGATTAGACAGCATTTTTTTTGTGAGCACTTTTATATATTGTGTAGGATATTGAAATATTTAGTGGTCTGAAATGATCAAACATGTTTGTATTTGGACAGCAATATTTAATTGAAATTAGAAAAATACGTAGGAATTTTATTCGCTAGTTGGGGAAATTTTATCTGTGTGTTTTCCAAATAGTGGTCAAATTACAATGTTCACATATATTTGGAAATTCGATATTAGTAAGTAGAGTTTTTTCCTAGCATTTTCTAAATATTTTGTAGAATATTCGAATGTCTAGTATTTTGTAATGGTCGGGCACTTTTTTTACTTCGGCGTGAATACTTAACTTAAATTATTTGTATGTTTTTTTTGTCTTTCAAATATCCAAATTTAGAAGCTGTTAGAATTTTTGAAGTTTTCAAATTTAAATATTGGTCATACGGTATAAATAGACAACGTCTCCTTGTTGAGATTTTTTCAGTGATAATTTATCAGTTATTTTAGTTGTGTTATGCATATTGTAAAGAAAGATGGCAGTTCTAATTTGTATAATGTATTTAGCTGGAATTCAGTTTGGAAGCAATTCATAGTTGGAGGAAATGTAATTGCATTTCTTGGAAAATGTTCGTCTAATCAATCTTTTTTTTAATGTAACTATGTAATTAAAGGGTTTTAAGTTATATTACTTGCAAATATGTTAGCTAAATGTAAGTGGTTAAAAAATGGTTCCATTTTCCATAATTTTCTTATGAACTACCATAATTGAAGGAAATATATTATGGCTATGTCTAAATACTATGTTCATATTTTGTCGTAATCATGTAATTTTGATCGTTGGTTAGAAGAAATATGTTGTGTTAGCATCTATTATATTGAATTCATCTTTAGAGAAAAGGGATTTGTTATTTGTTGAAATGTGCATGTAATAAAGCATCATGAAATTTTTTGAGATCATTTGTTTTTTTTTGTAATTGTGGTATATATATCGTAATGAAAGTTGGCATTTCTAATTTGTATAGTGGACTGAGCTGGAAATTCAAGCATTTCCTCTAATTATGGTTTGCTTTGCATCTGTTGGAAATATTCATCTAATCAATCATTTTTGTAAGTGTAGCTACATAATTAGAGAGATTTAAGTTATATTGTTTGCAAATATGGTAGCTAAATCTACATGATCAAATATGGTTAAAATTTTGGCATAATTTTCTTGTGTATCACTATAATTAGTAGCTACATAATTAGAGAGATTTAAGATATATTGTTTGCAAATATGGTAGCTAAATCTACATGATCAAATATGGTTAAAATTTTGGCATAATTTTCTTGTGTACCACTATAATTAGAGGAAATTTTTTCAGAATGAAGGATTTTGGAGGTACATGAATGCTTGAAATATTCATTTTTAAAATTTGGTCATGTTCAATAAATAGTCAATTCAGCATCTAGTAATTTTGCAAAAATGTTTGAATACCTTGAAACAAAATGTGTGAAGTTTTTTAAATTATGCAAAGCATGTTTTATTTTGGAATTGGATTTGTAATTAGAATATACTGGTTAGGTTTTTTTTTTTTTTTTGTTTAACAGCTATTTCCCAACATTCACATTTGTGGTAGGTTTATGTTGGTATTTTTTGAGTTCATGGTATAAATGGGTAATAGTATTTTCCTATTTTCTTTTTTGATCGTTTAGATGAATGTTTTCAAAAAAAATTCCGGTAGATATAGTTGAAGTTACTGATTTCACGACATTTAGTAGTTTTGCAGAATGGTTTAAATGCCGTAAAACAATTTTGAAACAACTATTTGTCATTATTTACAGGTGTGTTATTTTTATTTTCGTGTGTCTAAGCTAAAGATATGAATGGGTAATTGTATCTAATGATTTAGCAAAATGTGTTTAAGCAGGATGGTTTATACCAAATTGTTTTTTTGGGTATGTCATATCGAATGATGTCACTGATTTTATTTATGTGGACTTTATTTCAATGCAGAGGAAATTTGCGAAATACATATTTTTTAAATGTCGTAAAGGTGTGAAATGAGACTTCATGTATAATCTGAAAATTTTCAGAGTTGCAATAATTTGGAAAGGGTTCGAAAGTAGTGTAAATGACTGTTTTTATTTGTACATATTTTTAAAAGTTGGTCTGAATTTGTTTGGAGCTGTGTTTTGAAAGTTTTGGAAGTTTTTTGAAATAAGAAAAATTACGTGAAGTAAAAAAAAAAAGAGTGGGATGAGCGGGCCGCCCAGCAGGCCGCCCACTGTCCAGCCCACACCCGTAGTGACGACGATGACGTCACCGACGGTCGGAGCTCCCGCGGCGGCGACGCGGACGCCGCCGGCGAACCACGGCGAGGCAGAACGCTCGGCGGACGCTCTGGATGCGCATCGACGCTGGCAACCCGGAACTGGCGGCGCCGCCACGCGTTGGTCGCCGGAGCATCGCCGGCGACGCACGGACGCGGCGGAAGCGAGCGCAGACGGCGGCCTCAAATCCGGCGACGGCGAGGCGTCCCAGCACGCGTGCGTCGGCGGAGATGGAGGACGCGCGACGGCGCACCGCGCCGTGGCCGTCGATTTGGCCGCAGAGACGTGCTGCGGCGGGGGGCACGCGGCGGCGTCGACGGCGACCGCGGTGTCGTTCGCGAGAGAGAAGAGGAGGAGGGGGCGGTCCGTGGCACTTTTACGAAAAATGACCTGGACTTTCGCGTAATTGCAGATAGGTCCCTGGAGCGGAATTTTCTGAGAAAAACATCTAATTTCCGCCCCCCCGCGTGCTTCTCCGCAAAATTTCCGCGGCCCGCTGTGAGGCTGACACGCGGGACCCACACGCTACTGTAGTTACTGTAGAAATCAACAGTAAGAACTGTAGCTAAGCTACAGTAGCGCGGGCGTCTCTCCGGCCGCTAAATTGTCCAGCTACTATACACTCGCTATGCTATGCATGAGATTATCTCATGATAGCCGCCCATCAGTCACGGGCTGAGTGAGACAGTCTAAATCTGGTCCGTCGATGGACATCATATGTGAGTCATGAGTCGTGCCTGCAGAATTTTGTCAAGACACACTCTGTTCAGTAGAGCTGTTCATCCACATGGAATCTGACTGGTGGTCCCTCTGGAGCCGAGAGCTTGATGGCGCCCTGTAGGCACTGAACTCGTCTCTCCCTTCGTCTCCTGTACAGCCACAGGCAGAGAGCCCCCCAGATGGTAAACAGCGGCTACTGAAACTCAAGTGTCTGTTCGGACTAGAAAAATGACAGCATCATAAGTTGTCTGCAGTACACACCGTCTTACGAGTTGCGTACACAATGGCTAGCTGGTTCTTCATCCCATCACTCGGGCCATGCACAATGCATCCGCCCGACCGGCAGAATCCTGGCGCCATCCGGATTCCGAAGCTAGCGATCGATCCATCGGCGCAATGCTCATAATAATACGATAGATGTGTGTTGCTTGGTGCGGCCCTTGCTATCATGTGAGCTCCTCTGACCTAGAACACGTACGTGGAAAGGCGTAACGGAACGGGGGGACGAGGACCCGGGTGCCGTACAACCATAACGTGTGCCGGCGCAGGACCTCGCAAGGAAGGGGGACCCTTGTTAAATCGGTCATCTCCTCTCAAGCTATATACTCCTTGACACCTCTCATTGTGCATCCGGGGGTTCTACAAAACATCAACAAACTTGAGCGCGCTTTTCTTTGGGCGGCCACCGACAAGGTTTCGGGTGGGAAATGCAAGTTTAATTGGGAGGCGGTATGTCGGCCTACTCATCTTGGAGGGCTTGGCATTCTTCATTTGGACAAATTCGCGAGGGCTCTTCGTTTGCGGTGGCCTTGGCTTCAATGGATGGATTCCAACAAGATTTGGGCCGGTTTGGGAAGCCCTTGCACTCGTGAGGACATGGACCTCTTCTATGCATCCACCTTGATCACCATCGGCAACGGTATGAAGACGTCATTTTGGGATGCCCCTTGGGTGCATGGTCTCAAACCGAGGGACATTGCCCCCCTAATCTACAAGATCTCTTCAAGGAAAAATTGGAGTATTCATGACGCCTTGATCAACAATGCTTGGTTCCAAAAAATTAAAATGGATGAAGAGTTCTCAATGCAACATCTCCAACAATTTGTCAATCTTTGGGTGCAAATTCATGATTTCCAACTCGACAACGACTTAGAAGACACCATCACTTGGACAATTTCGGCCAATGGAGAGTACTCGGCCAAGTCGGCCTACCGTGCCCAATTTCAAGGCATCAACCACACCGACATGAATAGTCTTATTTGGAAAGTTTGGGCTCCTCCTAAGATCAAGTTCTTCGCTTGGCTTGCGCTTCAAAATAGGGTTTGGACGGCGGATCGTCTAGCTCGGAGGGGTAGGCCAAACTGTGGCTTGTGCCCCCTTTGTAAGAGAGCCCCCGAGACAATTGGGCACCTCCTTGTGCATTGTCGGTTTACTACTAGGCTATGGGGGATGATCAAAAGTTGGCTTGGCCTCCACGCTCTTGACACTACCGGATGGACGGGCCTATCTACTTTGGAGTGGTGGCGGCAAATGACTATGGGAGGAGTGCCCAATCGCAAGGCCTTGGCTTCTATCACGCTTCTCGCCTCGTGGGAGATTTGGAATGAGCGCAACGCTCGCGTCTTCCGCAACAAGCATGCGTCGCCGCCTTCCATCTTTGCCAAGATCAAGTTCGAAGCCAACCTTTGGGTGCTCGCGGGTGCGAGGCGTTTGGGTGTTTTAATTCCGGGAGAGTAGTGGCCCTTGTTTCGTCGTGGCGTTGTTGTTGTAACTTTGGACTTTCCAAGTCTAAACATTCCCTCTTAATTAATAATAATGGGGCAAATCTTTTGCCCCACTAGTTTCTAAAAAAAAAATTTCCAAAATAGGGACGATAAGAGAGGTTGCGTTAGTTTTCGACTTTTGAACGGTCGTGGAAATAGGTGCATAGTAACACGGCGTGGCTTCACCAATGTGAGGAGGCGTGCGTGCAGGCTGGAATCTACATGCGTCGGATCTTTGTCTGTGGTAGGCAGCGCGATTGGCTCTTCGCATGCTCTGCCCACGGCTAGTGGTGACCTTCATCGGCCTAGGGTTTGCCTTGGCATTTTCTTTAACAAGACTGCAAATGTGTTTTCATGGGTGTGCGAAAAAAGTTCCGATAGGTTATGGAGATTTCATCTTGCGAGCGGTTCGGGAGAAGTATGTGTGTCGGACGATCATCGCTTTGCGGCAGTGTTGTCGACGAGTGGGGACGGTAACACCTGTAGACTTTGTTCTTCGCGTTGCTATTTGAGCTCCATGTTTCAAATTTCTTGGTGCCAACCTTACGTCTGATGATACGCAGTGGTTGCGTCTGGAAATGGTGTCTAGCTATCCATTTCCTTGTTGAAAGCATTGTGAGAAAGATTTGGACATGCTCCAGGGTGGAAATTGAGATTCTGGCCATGCTGGTTAGACTAGGCGACGACGGTGTTTGACTTCTTGAAGGTGTCGTTTTGGAGTTTTGGGGAGTTAAGGCGTTGTCAACACTGATGGTGTTAATGACGCTGTGATTTATTAGGTGGGGTCTTGATGAACGGTGTGTAAAGGGGTCTCTAATAATAGTAGTAGTAAACTGCTTGGCACTGGTAATATTGTGCGCGGTATTGATGAGCGGACAGCCAGCCAACGTGCAGGCAGCGAGGTCAAATGAAACCTGCACCGCACTGCGCAGGCAGATACAGTAGCACCGCAACACGAGGGATCGATGGTCAGTGCGAGTGCCACCACCACATAATCACACCGGTCGCCTAGGCCGGCCAATAGATTAATTAAGCAGGCAGGATGCAGAACCTGGAGCGGTTTAACATGGGCTGTCCGCCCGGCGCGGACGCCGCCCGGGCCTCGCGCTAGGCACGTCTTTTTATTCTACCACGCGAAAAGGCGCCTGGACTGCACTGCAAACTCATGACTGAGAGTGAGAGGGCGCGCGCGCGGGATTCACCGCGCCTGCCCTGCTGCTGCTGCTGCTGCCCCTCCACGGGGGACACACGCCCCAGCCTTTTCCCGCCGACGCGACACCCCACACATCGCCGCAAGCGCGCGCTAGCTTGGCCGTCGGCGAGAACGCCCGTTCGTTTGTTCCCAGTTCATGGATCGGAACTACTCGACTGACCCCGAGTCGTCGTTGGCTGACCTCGATGGATCCTGTGCCATGCATTGAACGCCAGGCCATCAGGGTGGTAGTAAACCTGAACCGAAATGCAGGCCACCCTGCATGCCAAGCCTTCAGTCTACCGCTACACTGCTCGATCGTGTCCTGCCTAGCTAGCTGGTTTGTGAACTGTTGCAGAAGCGGTACAGTACATCCATCGGTCCATGGCTACGAACGTGCACAGTCCCTTCTCAGATGAGTACGTACTAGTGCAAACCAGCTACGTATATACCCACACGCTTGTCGCCGAGGTTAACGCTACAGCCATCTGAGGCGCCCCCAATAGACCACCAAACGCCAAACAGTGGCCTAGCTAGCCTTATATTAGCACCCCAGCCACATGCGCGCATGTGCAACGCTCGATCGGATCCATCGGTCGATAGGCCACGGCAAGTACGTACCCCTCCATGGGTCCTCGCATCACATGATCTCAGTACTAAGCACACCCTGATGACTGATGAGCTGCTCCACCTCTGCCGCGTAAATGTCCGTAGAGTCATCGCTTCCCAACTTTTTTTTCGGAACACGGCAAAGAAAAATAAAAACCAGCACAGTAGCGCCTTCAGTTTCTACCTCTGAATATGTTTGCGATGAGTTCGATCTGGACTATCCATTGCAGGATCAGACATGACTTCCGCATACGATCGAGTAGAAAGGTACTCCAAGTAAAATGGAAAAGCAGCAGCTCGTGCGCTCCGCGGTTCAGTACGTAACAACAGCATGTGGCTCCCCGTTCGGGAACGATGGTTCTAGTGGGAAAGATAAAGCATTTTTTTTTTAACTTAGTATACTGCATGTATTCATCAAAATACATCAAGGAAAACAACACACAGTACACGGCAAGTGGGTCCCAAGCCCCAGCACAACAACAGAAAAGACCACAGAAATAAGGAAAATACAACTTGGTCCCCAGGATCCTCCGCTGAACACGCCGCCGGTCCGCCACCTCTGCTCCACCGCCGAAGACGCCGGAGAAGAAGCCGACCACTGCCGAACCTGGAACGAGGCGTAGCTCCACTCATGTAGGCGACCGCATGATCCACCCGAAGCACAGCGACGAGATCTAACTCATTGAACGAGCACGGCCAAACCACCACCTCCTCCAAACCGCCACACAAACTCCGGCAACCCTGCGCCGGAGGCCAGCAGACACCACCGCAATCTCCAGAACTTACCTCACAATCCCACGTCGCCGCAGGAGAAGACGACGACGCCGCGACAGCAGGGACGGAGGACGGGAACCCCAAGAGAAGCACTCGCCGGCGCCGCCACGACGAGCACGAAAGGGACACAATCCACTTCACAGAAGTTGGGGAAGACCAGCTGCTACTCTTCCACTCCTCGCCTCCACGGCCGGCCAGAGGAAAAGTCAACCACTGCACCCCGCCTGCTGCAGAGAGGACACCGCCGGCCACCAGAACCAGTCCAACCTCCCAGGTCGCTGCGTCACCCAGCTCGATCCCCTCGCCGCCCCGGCCGGCCAGAACGAGGAGGTACACAGATGACCTGAAAAGTAAGAGGAGATTCGGCCGACAACCAAGCAAAGCAGCAGAATCGCCCATCCCCCACCGCCCGACGCCACCAAAGCGCCCAGATCGGACGGAGAAGACCAAATCCGGGCTTCACCGCGCTTATTTGAGAGAGCTTCACCAGATCCCGACGGCAGCCACCACCTCCACCTCGGAGAGTCGACGACCGGGAGCTCTGGCCACGAACCACCGCTGCGCAACGGCAAGAAAGCAGCTCGAGACGGCAAGGAGCCAAACAGCCACACGGGCAAACCTACAACTAATATAAACAGGAGAACCGGGCACCCTCTCCGCCCTCTACTCCGGCCGGCCGAGCCGCCGGAGAGGGAGAGGAGAGGGGCCGGAAAGACGCCGGCGACTTTCAAGGAGGAGGAAGGAGAGAGAGAGAAGAGAGGCGAGGGAGGGGAACGACTCCCGCTGCTACACAACCTGTGTGTGCTGCTGTGGGTATGTAAGTTATAAAGCATATTTATTGCAGGCGTTTACTCCAGATCCGTATATATATCGACCCTACGTCAAGTCGTCAACCGTCTTCGATGAATGCAGGTTCGACGAAGACAACTACACCGACGCGGACGACGAAGTTTCGCGTGCCGAAGATCCCTGTCCTCGAGCCATCGGTGCTGGTCGAGGAACGCGACATGGGAGGCTGGATCAAGGTGTTCAGGCGCCGCCGGCGGCCTTCCGTTTCTTCCACGATGAGGTCTCCCGTCAATCACGGATCGCGAGTCCGAAATTCGAATTTTCGGCATCGACACCGAGGCACGGTGGGCATCGGCCCGGCCAAGCCCAAGGTGCATAGAAGCCCGCTCGATTTGGGCTCTGTGTTGAGAAAAAAATATCGAAAACCCTAATCTGCATCTTAACACGGCTGGAGTTGGTCTCCGCCGCCTGTTTGGATTATTCTGGAAAAAACACGAGCCGCTGATCGCTCGCCCTTGCGTGATGGCGAGCAGTGGTGGTGGATGCTACGGCGGCGGTGATGCTGGCCGTGGCGGTCGAGGCCATGGTGGTCATGATGCTGGCCGCGGTGGCGGCGCACCTCCGGGCCGTGGCCGTGGCGTCCCTGGTCGACAGTCCACCTTCGAGGTGGGCGGTCCTAGCGGCACGGCAGGGGGCCAAGGTGTGCCGGGTCAGCAAGGAGGCGCTGGAGCGGGTGGTTACTTCGGGTTCCACGCCGGCTCCGGTTTCAATGACCGCGGTTTCGCGGAGGGTACCACGCAGGAGGGCGTGGTCGTCGCTTCGATGGACATGGCCGCGAGGCGGTCTTCGGAGGCCGCGGACGCGGCGATGCTGGTTTTGCTCGGCGCGGTGGCTATCGGTATGGCCGTGGCCGTGCTGAGAACCGCGGGGTGCGTGGCCGTTTTGGCGACGGTGCTTACGGTGGTCACGGCGGCCGTGGTTTTGGTGCTGGTGCAAGCAACGCAGGGGCCGGGGCGGCGGCGCCTGTCCCTGAAACGGCAGTGGTGACTGCTCCGGTAGCTGCCCCGGTCGCTGCTCCGGTGGCCCCTGTGCAGAATGCTGCTCTTCCACTTGTTGAGCAGCCAGTGGCGCCGGTGGTCGAAGTCACGAGCAGCAGGCAGCAGCACAGCCCCAGGTGATTGCTCCCCAGGCTGGCGGGGCTGGGGTATCAGCAGAGCAACTTGCGGCCGCGCTGGGGGCAGCGGCACCGAAAAAAGGGAAGAGGTGTTATAGGTGCGGACTGACTGGGCACCGTTCTAATGACTGCACTGTGGAAGTTTGTGTGATATGCGAGGGACCGGCACATGGGGAGAGGCTTTGTCATTTGTTGTCGGCGCCTAAGCCGCAGATTCGGGTCTATGGGTATGCTCATGAGGCTCTTATTTTCTTTGAGTATCCAGGCACCGAGTCTTATAGACCAAGGATGGAGAACGTTCGGTTAGCTTCATTGGTGGTGACAGGGGGGAGATGTCCATTCCTGCCATTGTTAGACAGTTGCAGCGGCTTGTTCCTTCTGAACATTTTGTGTGGGACGTTCGTCAGGTGGGACACAATGTGTACAAGGTGCAATTTCCCACCAGGAATGATCTTGAGAGGCTTAGAGTTTTTGGACTGTGCCGTGTCCCAAACAGTCCATGTGAGCTCACGTTTGACAGCTGGAATCAAAACCCGGAACCTACAAGTACTTTGCCTGAAATCTGGCTGCGGGTCTCGGGCATACCAAGGCCGGAGATTGGGGATTTTCTTGCTCTATGGGCAGTAGGAGATATGTTTGGCAAAACTCTTGAGATTGACATGGCATTTACGAGACAGCATGGAGTATTACGGATTAGAATTGGCTGCCTGGACCATACAAAAATTCCTAATGTTTTTCCCATGCTTTTTAAGGCCGGTTTTTTTGATCTTACCTTTGTGGTAGAGGAGGGCGCAGCCCCTCCTGCAGCGCCGGATGTGGACATGGGGGAGCGGATGGAGAGGATGATGATGATGATGGAGATGATGATCTTGGGGATGATTTTCAGGAGGCTGTTGCTAGATACTACCCAGACACGTTGATGAGCAACAAGACAGTGACAACTGAGACCACAACGGTGGTTGAAAACCAAGGTGGTTCAGCTTCCAAACCACCTGCTGCGACGGTGAAGGTAGGGGTGGTGTTTTCTCCATCTGTGCGCAAGGCTTTTGACAACGCACGGAAGGAGTTCGCTGCCTTGAGGAGCGCTGCTTCGGTGACGGTGGTGCAGCAGGAGGCGCTGCCGCCCACTTCGCCGATCTCTCGGGCTGGGGCTTCGTGCCCTTCGCCGGTCTCTCCTCGCGCCGCAGGTGGCGGTGCAGGATCGAGCCCGGACACCTTGGGCTCTGCTTCGGTGACGGTGGTGCAGCAGGAGGCGCTGCTGCCCACTTCGCCGATCTCTCGGGCTGGGGCTTCGTGCCCTTCGCCGGTCTCTCCTCGCGTCGCAGGTGGCGGTGCAGGATCGAGCCCGGTGCCGTCTACACTTAGCTCTATCGAAGGCGGGGTTTCGTACCCCGAGGGGGGCTCTCCATGCACCACAGGAGGTGGGGCGGGATCGAGCCCCATGACGTCTGCTTCGGACTCTCACGTACCCCAGGAGGGGGTGCAGGATCGAGTGAGGCGGGGTCTCCCCGGCTGAGGGCACCGGTGTACTCGCCCGCGCTGCCACCGTTCCCGGTTTTCGGATCGGCTGACGGGGTGGCGGCACGGCAGACCATCGTTGATTTCGGGGGAGTCCCGGATGGCGACGCGGTGGGCGCTCGGTCTAGCGCGCGCATCAGGGCTCAACACAACGCCGACGACACTCAGATGGCTCGCGCTGCTGCTTTGGCAGAGCAGCGAGACTACTTTCAAGGTACCCCACGACAAACTCACTCCATTTTATCTTTTTCCGATAAGCAAATTAAGGATAGGGCAGCTAGGCTAGGCGTCTCTTTGGGGGTGACGGAGAAACAAATCACCGATTCGGTTTTGTCAATAAAGCAAGCTGATTTAGATCGTTCGTTTGTTATATTGAATAGAAATATGAAAGAGAAGGGGGTCGAGCAGCCATTTAGTTTAGTACTAAATAGAGCTTCGGCCTTAACAGAGGATCTTGATGATGAAGAGATTGATAGAACGGTAGAGGGAGAGTCGGGTTTCCCAGTAATTTCAGAATCGGTTAAGAGGACCAGGAAAAGGAAGGATTACTCCTGTTCTCATAAACGTAGGAGTGCTAGAATTAAATTACAAAGCAAACGGAAAAATGCATAGCTTAAGAGGTCTTTTTTGGAACAGTGAGGGTTTTCGTGACCCCGGAAAACACTTGTTTGTTCAAGAATCTATTCGTGAGAGAAAATTGGATTTCCTAGCTTTATCGGAAACGGGGAGATCAAATTTTCTACTCCTTTCTTGAGTCATCTAGCGGCTGGGCAAGACTTTAGTTGGTTTTGCTTACCACCTAGAGGTAGATCGGGAGGGATGCTTTTAGGGATAAACGTTGCCACGCTTCAAGTAACAAATGTTGAGGTTGGAGACTTTTGTGTCAAACTTTACCTCAAATCGAAAAATGACGGTTTCCAGTGGGTTTTAGTGTCAGTGTATGGCGCTGCTCAAGATGAGCATAAGTCCCAGTTCTTATCAGAGTTAGTCCGACTATGTGAAAATGAACCACTACCGATGATGGTGGGTGGGGATTTTAATATAATTCGGAAACCTGAAGAAAAGAACAATGATAAATACAATCCACGGTGGCCAATTATGTTTAATGCGATCATCCATAGTCTAGAGCTCAAAGAACTGGAGCTTTCGGGCAGACAGTATACATGGGCGAGTAGGCGGGAGACCCTACTTTTGAGAAACTCGATCGTATTCTCGCTACTACTGAGTGGGAGCAGAAATACCCTTTAGTTACGGTACAAGCGCTAACCCGAGTGGGCTCTGATCATACCCCGTTGTTCGTCGACTCGGGTAATCATGCACACATTGGCAATGTAGCACGATTTTCGTTTGAGCTCTCATGGTTGAGAATGGAAGGGTTCTATGATATGGTAGCAGCTGAGTGGGCTAAACCGGCTCGAGGGTCGACACCTATTGAGGTGTGGCAAAATAAAATACGTCATTTGCGACGTTTTCTTAAAGGTTGGGCTAAAAATCAGAGTGGCAAATATAAGAAAGAGAAAGAGAGGTTGCTAAAGATTATCGACGAGCTGGATATTAAAGCTGAAACTAATCCCCTGTCGGTATCAGAGCGGGATACTTTAAGGGAAGCGAATGATAGGATCTGTTGCCTTCGGCGCGACGAAGAAACTAAGTGGGCACAAAGGGCAAAAGTGAAACATATTCAGGAAGGTGGAAACAACACGAAATACTTTCACCTTATAGCGAATGGGAAGCATAGGAAAAAGAAAATCTTTCAGCTAGAACAAGAGGAAGGAACGATAATAGGGCAGGAAAATTTAAAGAGCTATATATCGGAATACTATAAAAAACTATTCGGTCCATCTCTACCAAGCGAGGTTATCTTGGATGAGAATATTACACAGGATATACCGCAGTTATCACCCGAAGAAAATAATATTCTTACAGCTGATTTCTTAGTGAAAGAAGTGTATGAAGCTATTGCACAAATGGAGCTAAACAAAGCGCCTGGCCCAGATGGGTTCCCGGCTGAGTTTTATAAAACATTTTGGGAGGTCATTAGAAATGACCTTATGGCTTTATTTGTTCAGCTAAAACAAGGAAATTTGTCTTTGTTTAAATTGAACTTTGGAGTCATTACTTTGCTCCCTAAGAAAGATAACGCGGTACAGATACAGCAATATAGACCTATATGCCTTCTCAATGTCAGTTTCAATTTTTTTACAAAAGTAGGTACTAATCGTATTACCGAAATTGCACAAAAAATCATTAGGCCGACTCAATCGGCCTTTATGCCGGGGCGCCACATATTAGAAGGGGTGGTGGTCCTGCATGAAACCATTCATGAACTTCAAAGGAAGAAAATGGATGGGGTCATCTTCAAAATTGATTTTGAGAAAGCATACGATAAGGTTAAATGGCCATTTCTCCAACAAGCTTTGCGTATGAAAGGATTTGCACAAGAATGGTGCAACTGGATTATGCAATTTGTTCAGGGAGGAAGTGTAGGCATACGGGTTAATGATGACATCGGTCATTATTTCCAAACAAAAAAAGGGCTCAGACAGGGAGACCCCTTATCGCCAATGTTGTTTAATATAGTGGCAGATATGTTAGCTATTCTTATTGCTCGAGCAAAGGAGGATGGCCAAATAGGGGGACTGATCCCACATTTAGTTGATGGGGGTCTCTCCATATTGCAATATGCGGATGACACTATATTATTCATGGAACATGATTTGGAAAAGGCAGTGAACATGAAGCTAATACTCTGTATTTTTGAACAATTATCGGGCCTTAAAATCAATTTCCACAAGAGTGAGATATTTTGTTTTGGCAAAGCAAAAGAGGTAGAGGATCAGTATAAACACATTTTCGGTGTGAGTCTGGTGCTTTACCTTTTAAATATCTCGGGGTTCCAATTCACTATAGAAAGTTAAGGAACTCAGAGTGGTACCCAGTTGAGTGCCGTTTTGAAGGCAAACTGGGATGTTGGAAGGGTAAGATGTTATCCTATGGGGATCGTCTTGTCCTAGTTAATTCGGTGTTAACTAGTCTTCCTATGTTCATGCTGTCTTTTTTGGAGATACCAAAAGGGGTACGAAAGAGATTGGATTTCTATCGATCACGTTTTTTCTGGCAGAGCGATGAAAATAAAAGAAAATATAGATTGACTAGATGGAACATTATATGTAGACCGAAAGACCAAGGGGGGTTAGGGGTGGAAGTGCTGGAACTTAAAAACAAATGTTTACTCAGTAAGTGGCTGTTTAAACTTTTAAATGAAGAAGGGGTTTGGCAGGAATTGCTGCAAAACAAATATCTTCAAAATAAAACCTTAGCGCAGGTTGAAGCACAACCAACTGACTCACCGTTCTGGAAAGGTCTAATGAGAGTTAAAGAGGATTTCTTTAGTAGAGGATCCTTTAAGGTTGGTAACGGGGAAACCACAAGGTTCTGGGAGGACATTTGGCTTGGTAACTCTCCGTTAAAAGATCAATATCCACTGCTTTACAATATTGTGCAACAACAAAATGTATCGATCCATGATGTGTTACACAATAGACCACCTTTGAACATAGGCTTTCGTCGGGCTTTAGTTGGGAACAAGTGGGATATGTGGTCTCATTTATGTATTAGATTAATGGATGTCAATCTTACGCAGGAATCAGATAGGTTTGTCTGGAAATTGACACAGAACGGGATATTTACAGTTAAATCTATGTATGAAGACTTAATGAATGGTCATACTAGATTTTTACAAACTTATCTTTGGAAGTTGAAAATTCCGCTAAAAATTAAGGTGTTTATGTGGTTCCTTCATAAAAAAGTGGTACTCACTAAGGATAATCTAGCAAAACGAAAGTGGAAAGGTGACTCTCATTGTTCTTTTTGTGGGAATAGTGAAACTGTTGATCACCTCTTTATTTCCTGCCCTTTTGCACAACTGATCTGGCGTGTGGTTTTTTGTACCTACAATATTCCTCCTCCCACCAATGTCACTAATATGTTTGGGAATTGGTTAAACGGGATGGATAACAAGACCAAAGCTAGGATTCGTATTGGCGTTTCAGCGATTGTATGGTCGATTTGGAATTGTAGGAACAATTTGGTTTTTAACAGGAAAGAATCTTTTCATGTTTTACAGGTTATCCATATGGCGGTGCACTGGATCCAACTATGGGCCTTCTTGCTACCTTCGGACCAGCGGGAGCTTATGGTGGCTGGATGCACGCGACTCCTGCGCGTGGCACAGGATTTTTTTCTCCCGGCATACGTGGCAGCATATTAGACGACTTTCGTAGTTTACTATATAGTTTGCTCCTGTCTGGTTGAGGCCTGTCTCATTTTCTTAGTGATCTTTTGAGATGTAATAAGCTACTTGATACAAATTTGTTTAATAAACGGCTGTGTGCATCACTCGATGCAGACGCCGGGACAACCCCATTTCTAAAAAAAAAAAGTCGTCAACCGTGTTGCCGGACGTCTGCATTGCCCTACCAAAATACAAGAATCTCCCCTTGGAGCGTACTAGTCGAGTATACATGTATACGTACTGGTACTTTCTTTGAGATTGCTCGAAATATGTATATTTGACATTCAGAACCATGCTGATGACAAGGGAGTAGATGGCTTGCGATGTGACATTTGACCTCCCGCGTGGCTCCCTTCAATTCATCACCAAATTTCGACGTGCTTAGGATGACTCCAACGGGGCGACCCAAACGGACGCGCGTTTGGTCCGCGTTTTGTCCGTTTGGGTCGGCAAACAGACACGCGTCCGCCCCTGGTCCGCCCCTTCCTACGCAGTGCGCCCAATGGGGCGACGCATCGAGTCCGCCCCTATTTATTTATTTTTGTTAAAAGGCCATATATGGGCCATTTTCATTTATATATTAGGGGAAGGGCCACAAACGGCCATTTTACATATATTTTTAAAAAACAAAAAATATTAAAACTGCCCTTCGCGGGCTACTCCGGCGGCACATCCTCACTCATCGTCGAGGATGAAGTACTCCGGCTCATGGTAGAGGTGCGCCGGTGGGCCTTGTCGCGGTGGGACGGCGGCCGGCGGCTGCTCCTCGTCCTGCTCCGGGAGGGGCGGCGCCCGCTGGACCTCCCAGCTCCCGCCATTCCAGGTCCAGTTCTTCCCTAGCAGGCCGTCTGGAAGGGGCGGCGCCGGTGGAAGATCCACGTCCATGGGGACCTGCCACCATGGCTGTGGCTCCTCGAAGACCGCGGCCTGCTGCGCCGCCAGGGCCTCCTCCTTCTCCCGGGCGACGGCCTCGAGGACCATCTCCCACCGCTTCTACTCGTCCTCGACCATGGTGTGCTTCGAGGCTTCGAGTGCGGCGGCGAGCTCGTCTTCCACCTCCATCTTCACAGGAGGTGGCGGCGGCGAGCCGATGCGGAGGGACCGCGGCGTGGACCGCGACCGGGGAAGATGGTGGCGTCGGGGAGGGCGTGCGGAGGCGGCGGCGACGGCCAGACGAAGACTCCGCCTCGTCGTCGTTCTTGGCCTTGCCAAATCCGGGCCACCGTAGTGGCATTGCGTCGCCGGTGAGGGTTGTGGATAGGGTTGCGGCTAGGGTTTGGTCGCCGGTGAGGGAGCGGAGTGGGGCAGTGGGAGTGGGTGGGGGCTGGCCGTCCCTATCCCCTGGCATTAAAAAGGACCGACCAGGGGGAGGCTGACCGGCGCCGTGTCGCTGACAGGTGGGCGCGGGGAGGACCAGCCGCGTGGGCGCGCGGACGCGTTTCCAGTCCGCCGCGCGTCCGCGCCCGACGCATCGGTGGCCCAAATTTGGGCCAAGAATGGGTCGCGGCGGACAGAAAACCGGACCGTGATCCGTTTGCGTCGCCCTGTTGGACCATGATTTTCGCAAAAACGGACTGCGACGGACCGACGCGGACTCGATGCGTCGGCCCGTTGGAGTCATCCTTATCTTTTGGGCGGCTTCGGATAAAGTGTCAGGGGGAAATGTAATGTGAACCGGGCCACGGATTGTCGCCCCACCGCCCTCGGCGGCCTCGTCATTCTAGACATTGATAAATTTTCGAGAGCGCTTCGGTTCAGGTGACCTTGGTTAGTTTGGACGGATCCGGAGAGAACTTGGGTGGGCCTTGGGTGCAACCCATGCACCGACCTCAACATGGACGTTTTTTATTCCGCGGTAAATATCACGGTACATGACGGTGAGACGGCGATATTTTGGCACTCGCCATGGCTGCAAGGGTCAAGCCCAAGGATTTGGCGCCGGGCATTTTCTCTATCTCCGCCTGGAAAAATTATTCAGTCTCCAAGGCTCTCCACGACAACACTTGGATCAATAATATAAATATTACAAACGGTATCTCCCTGCCACACCTACTGGAGTTTGCAGAGCTTTGGTCCAAGCCACAGTACATTCACCTTGTGCATGGCGTTCAAGATGAAATAACTTGGAAATTCACTAACGACGGTGTCTACTCCTCCGCCACGGCATACAAAATGCAATTTGCCGGTCTAATCACTTTGGATATGCCACGCTTGGTTTGAAAATGTTGGGCTCCGCCAAAATTTAAATTATTTGCTTGGCTTATTTTACAAGATCGAGTTTAGACGGCGGACCGGCTCCAAAGAAGGGGGTCGCCTATTGTGGCACGTTCAAAGTTTGTAATCAAGAGCCGGAGACGGCGGCTCACCTTCTCTTCGGATGCCGTTACACTTCTAGAGTTCAGAGCCTTCTCGAGGGGTGGTTAGGGTTACACTACATTCTACCAAGGCTTTGGAGTCCGTGGGATTCCGTCAAAGATTAGTGGTGTGGAGTTTTGGACTCCTTCGGCTCCCAAGAAAGGCCATGAGTTACATCATCATGTTTTTCGACATAAATCTAAATGTTCAAAACAACATTATAGTACAAGTTTTATAACTCTGGCTTAAGACATGCACACATATATGTGTGATATGGCTCGAGCATGATCCCGATGGTCGATTGCACGACTCCGACGAGCACCTTCATCAGGCCCACAGGTAACATGAGACTATCAGAGGATAAAAAAAAGGTCACAGTGCAACGACGAAATATAGGGAGTAGAAGAAAGGTAGCAATGCGCAAGCAGCGGGAAGTGGTACCCATGTAGCTCCCCCTTAAGAAACAAAGCAACGATGTTTCCGGCGCCGGGAAAACAAAAACGAACAGTGCAGGCGATTGGTCTAGAACCGTTGACGCTATGTCAACGTGCTTTACCAAGTCCATGCCAAACTGGCATCCGATGGAGAGTGGTAGGTGGATGAGTATGTATATGAGCTCCAACGGGCCGACGCATCGAGTCCGCGTCGGTCCGTTTCTGTCCGCGAGGGCCAAAAACACGGCCCAACGGGACGACGCAAACGGACCGAGCTCCGTTTTTTGGTCCGCCGCGCGTCCGTCCCGACGCATCCCTGGCCCGGGGCCAGGGGTGCGTCGGGCGGACGTGCGGCGGAGTGAAAACGCGTCCGCGCGGCCACGCGTGATGTCCTCCCCGAGCCCACCTGGCAGCCACACGGCACCGGTCAGCCCCCCTGGCCCAGTCCTTTTTAATGCGAGGGGATAGGGACGGGCAGCCCCCACCTACTCCACTGCCCACTCCGCTCCCTCTCCGGCGACCAAGCCGCAAACCCTAGCCCCTCCACCACCTCGCTCGCCGCGATGCCGCTCCGGTGGCCGGGGTTCGGCAAGGCCAAGAACGACGGCGAGGCGGGGTCATCCTCTGGCCGCCGCCGCCGCTACCGCACACCTTCCCCTTCCCCACCTTCCCCTTCCCCACCTTCTTCCCCTTCCCCACCTTCTTCCCCTTCCCCACCTGCTTCCCCAGCGCCGCTCCTCGCCGTCTTCGAGCTCGCGCCGCCGGGCGGCGAGTTGCGCAACCGCGTCTACGTGCGCAAGGAGGATTGCCAGTGGTACTGGGACCACGCAACCCCGCTGCCGTGGCCAGATGTCAAGCTCCCCGAGCATTGGCACCTGAACCCGCAGCGGATCCCGGTGCCACCGATGCCGACGAGCGAGCGGGCACGGGGTCTGGAGATCGAGCGGCGCCGGCGGCGCCTCCCGGCCTTGCTCCGCAACGACCCATCCTTCGCGGCCACGTCGCGTAACTGGACGGAGTGGTTCCGCGACGAGCACGACCTGCGGCGGCAGGCCCTCTACACGCGGGCTCCGACGCCGCCATTCTTGGCGTTGGTCACCGCCACCGCACACACGACGGCGGGACGCACCACCAGTGCCGCGCGCGCTGCGGATTGGGTCTGCGCCGCCGCCGCCGCCGCCGCGCGTGAAGATGGAGGTGGATCCCGAGGACGCCGAGCTCGAGGCCGCGAAGGAGGCCTCGCGCAAGCAGATGGTCGGGGACGAGGCCAAGCGTTGGGCCATGGTCCTCGCCGACGTCGCCAAGCGTTGGGCCAGGGAGCAGGATGCGGCCCTGCAGGCGCACCAAGCGGCGGTCCTGGAGGAACCACAGCCATGGTGGCAGGCCATGGACGTGGACCTGCCACCGGCGCCTCCGCTGCCACAAGGCCTGCTAGGGCAGCGCTGGGTCTTCAATGGCAGCGCCTGGGAGGTCGAGAGGGCGCCACCCCTCCCAGAGCAGGCGGAGGAGCAGGCGCAGGAGCAGCCGCCCACGCCGCCGGCCGTCGTCCCACCGCGAGGCGGACCACCGGCTCACCTCTGGAACCAGCCGGACTACGTCATCCTCGATGAGGATGACGAAGAGGTGTAGAAGCCCGCGAAGGGCACATATTAGAGTTTTTATATATTTTTGTTTTTAAAAATATTATGTAAAAAAGGCCGTTTGTGGCCCACCCCCCCCCCCTATATATGAATGAAAAAGGCCCATATATGGCCTGTTTAGCTAAAAACAAATTGCTGGGCGGACTCAATGCGTCGGGCCGTTGGGTGCACTGCCACCAACGGCGGACAGGGGCGGACTGGGCCTGTCCGTTTGCCGACGCAAACGGATAAAACGCGGACCAAACACGCGTCCATTTGCGTCGGCCCGTTGGAGTCATCCTAAGGCATCTCCAACGGGCTGGCGCAAACGGACTAGCCCAGTCCGTTTTTGTCCGGACGGACAAATGACTGCCTCCAACGGGCTGGCGCAAACGGACATTTTGCTGGCGGACTGTCCGTTCTGGACCAAAGCTGGCCCAACTTTGGTCTGGATTTGGGGCGAGCGCGGACTGTCCGGATGTCCGCTGTGTCCTCCTCCGTGTCCGGTCTGGCCCATTTGCCAGTGAAACAAGACCTCCACCTACCCCCACTGTTTCTCTCTCCTTTCTTCTCCACCCGATATGGTCACAGGAGCACCATCGCGATCCACGGCCGGCTGCCGGCGTGCTGCCCTCCTTCTCGCGTTGGCTTGCCGGCCGCCGGCGTGCCCACCGCCGCGTGGTCCAGCCACGAAGGCGGGCCCGTAGGTAGGCGAGGTACAGAGCAGCGTGGTCGAGGAACGGCTGCGGCGCACGGCGTGCGTGGTGCTGGTGCTGATGAAGGGCGCCGAAGTGGCCGCCTCGAGCTGCCAGCCGCCAAGCTCCGGTCGCTCGCCGCGCTCAAGGGCTGGTGGCGGCATCACGCTCTTCCTGCCCATGCTTGTGCTAGTTCTCTCCAATTTTGCTTTTCTCGGCCTGTGTTCTTGGCTTCTTGCGTGGCTGTGCCGCTGTGTTAATTCTCTCTGATTTTGCTAGTTAATTGTGGCTGCTGCTAATTTGCAAAAGTATTGGGTGCTTTAAAAAAGAAAAATAGAGAATGTCTGGGGTAAAGATGCGGGGTACCGTTGGGAGCACCGCGCGGACAACGCCGGACGGACACTCCAAACCCACCCCAAACGGACAATGCGTCACCCCGTTGGAGGTGCCCTAAAGAAGATCTATGGAAAAGCCGTACTCCCTCCGTACTTGAATAAGTGTACTTCTAAGTTTAATATTTAGTCGAACTTTTTAAATTTTGATCAAATTTATATAAAAAAAGTAGCAACATATATGACATAATATTGGTATATATTGAAACTTCATTTTAAAATGAATCTAGCGATACTAATTTACTGTCATAAATGCGGGTACATTTTCCAATAAAGTTGGTCAAAATTTAATAAGTTTGACTTACCCAACAGGGTAGAAGTACACTTATTCGCGGACGGAGGGAGTATGTTGTTTTTACGAGGCTATATTTGGTCAAATCATGGATTGCAGGATTTAAAAAACGTACGAATAGGAAAAATCACAGGATTGAGATGTCATGTGAAGTGAATTTCCACGGGATTTTGAAATACAGAAATTTTGAAGGATTAAAGAGAGAGATTGGAGAGAGATAGAGTGAAACTGCATTTGACTTCATGTAGGAAAATTAATGAGGTTTGAGCTCATGTGCAGAATCCTATGGAATTGGGGTCATAGGAATGGATTTTATAGGAATTTGGTGACCCCAATCCTATGATCCAGCATTCGAAAAATTCCATAGTATTCAGGGCCTCTTTGATTCGTAGATAGGAAAATCATAGGATTTCAATGTCATGTACACTTCAATCCTGTAGGATTTTGCATGACCAAAGTTTGTTTGATTCTATCAAAGAAATTGTAAAATGAGACCGGAGCGAATGTTAGATTTCCTATGGGAAGTAGTACAATGATTCCTATAGGATCTAATCCTACAAATCAAATGATCAAGATAGGAAAATTTTCTATAGGATTTATTCATCCACAAATCATTTGCAATTCCTTTGAATCAAAAGAGCCTCAAACACTCTAGAATTCTTACAAAAATCCTACGATCCAAAAGAGGACGGAAGTATGTACATTCTGCAGTAGCTTGATTTTTGCTGGCACCAAGTCTCAACGTGGAGAAAGGGATAAAGTAATTCGATCAGCGCCGTTCAGAACGTGGGATTGTCACCTCTTTTGATCGTCACTCTGCATTGGAAACAGTCCGCTGTAGCCGCTGCAAGTGCACATCAGAGAGGAGTTTAGCTGGCAGCGTATTAACTTAATACAATTAAGGAAGCAAGCATGCAGTCTAAGCAGATAGGCTTTGAGATTTTAAATACGCCGCTGGCAGAACATGCAGAGAAGGCTTAAATAAAATGATGGAGCCACGACGGCCACGTACTGCTACGAGCGGCTGGCTTTGAGGTAGTTTACGCTTACCAAGACGGCCGATTTGACTTTGCGCGGCCATTCAAAGCTCCGCATGCAGCTAGCCGCCTCGCATAACGGGGACGAACAGGTTCATTCATTCATTTATCTATCCGCACTTCCGCAGGGCAGCGGGCATCTTTTACAAGGCCAAGCAAAGGTTTCGTGTAACTAGTACGGTGGGACGCACATGATCTGATTGAGAGTCCAAGCAGGAGTGACACATGATCTGCGTCTCCGATATCACTGTCGTCCTCCATAATCAATCCACATCAGCTATTCAAAATATTCAATCATTTAATCTCCATATACTCCATAGAATCACCAAATATACGTATATACTTTGCTTCAGTCGGATCTTATCTTCTAAGCAGGATTAGTTCATGCCAGTACAAGAAAAAAAAATCATTCGAGCTAAACAACAAAGCCAGAAGATAATCACGGGCTTGTACTTGAAAGATAAAACGTGTGGGAACGCCACATCTGAGAGGAACAAGACACGAATGATTTAGCCCAGTTGCATGAACGCTGGGGATTGCTCCATGTGACCATGTTCGTGCTCGCCCATGAGGAGAACATGCTACCGCTACTGCTACTCTGCATAGCCAAAGAAGCCGGTGCTAATGATGTCTATGGTAGCATTGGCATCGGATCACTCGCCCGATTAGTACACATCTGCCTACACCCCCAAAACAATGCGACGCCATTGGTTAGCAGCACTAGCACTGCGCGCTGCCACTTTAGGCGGTGGATCCACATGCGTATGCACAGCCCCGCGCGGCGCGTCACGTTGTTAAGATTGCTAATCTTGGCGTCTCCCGCCGCTAAGCGACGTCGTGGAATCTGGCGTTGGATCGCTCGCCCGACTGGAAAACAATTGACACATGGCCTACTGTGTGTTTCTATGGATTCAGAGCAATGGCAGAAAGATGAAGTTGCACCCAATTTCCAGAGGAATGAGATGATCAGGCACAAAAGTAGTTCTGGTTTTTCTTTTCCATCTCAAGACAGACTAGCACGACAGAATCATAGAAACTTCACCAAATACTAACCTGATTCATCTCGAATGAAACATACTCCTGACTCCCGGAAGAAAATCAATCGATATACACTGATAACTTCAGAAGAAAATCAAACTATTGATTATTCACGGATTATCCCCGGTCCTACGGCACAGTAACCATGTTACTCCACGGGACCGTTGTCATTCAGAGCTGATCCACAACGAGAGAAGGACCACAAAACAAAAGAAGAAGTGTATTTTTGGGATTAGTGAAGCATTTTTTTTTTGAACACTGGAGCGGCCCCGAAGGGCCTAGATGCGTCTTAAATCAGCGGTGCAGTTACATTTTACATAGGGGACCTCAGAAGATAAAACAAATACAAACAAGCCCCTACATATTACAGATAAGCCCTTAGACACAAATTGGAAAAAGCAATCAACTCCTCTGCTACCGTCGGAGCACGCCGAGGTCCAGCCACGGCCATCTTCACCAACGCCGGGGACGATACCACTTGGCCTTGGGAAGAAGGAGAGCGCCGTCGCGAGCTCAGAACAGGGCCTCCATCTGGAGGTTGAAGAAGCGCCAGCTTGCATCACCGGCGATGAGGACCACCTGTTGGTCACCTGAGTCGGCTGCCAAGACAAAGGGCGCCGAGAATGTTCTCCAAATCTCTGCGGCATCGAACTCCAAGACAGCCAAATCTCCGGTCACGCAGCGCTTCCCCAGCTCCCTCCCAATCGCCACCATGGCAAGTTGAGGCAGTTGATTCAGCTCCGCTACCACCAGATCTTGAGCTGCCAGCCTCCGACCGCCGCACCATAGACACACATCCGCCGTCGAACTCTGGACTCCCGCCACGAGCCAGAGGAGGCAGAAGAAAGGAAAAATTGCAGCAGCAGAAGACCAAGAACCAGACCTTGTTAAGGAAGCTGCCTTTGCTCGCCATCTTCACCGCCTTCGGCTCCCACCATGGGAGCACCGCCGCGAGGAAAAAAACAAAGACAACAAGCTGGACCTGGCAATCCAACTCTGAACTTCCGATGCTAGCCTTATTCGGAGGGATGCGTGGATCTGTCAGCCTCACTTGCGCATCCACCTGCCACCGGTGGAGCGCAGCTCGACGGAGAGAGACCACGGCGAGGTGGATCTGGCCGCCAAGATCCATCTTCCTACCCTCAAACACAAACGGCACTAGGCCACACACCGGCATAAAGCCAAACTCCGAAGCGGAGAAACTACACCTACTATGTACAAGAGAGCCGCGAGCACCTCCCCCATCTCTTCTCCAGCCAGCAACGCCGGCGGATAAGATACAGGTTTGGGTCGGGCGAGAAGCAAAGCGAAAGACGACTCTCAACGGGGGCGAGCTAGGAGAGAAAGAAATCCCAGTGAGAGGAATAGGATCTGATGATTCCTAGTGAAGCATTTCACAAGGGTCTTTCTTTGCCTCTTTGGGTTGTAGAAGATTTTTTATAGAAAGTTGTTATTGACAGATTTATTTTATAAGGTCCTTTGGATGATTAGATCATGTGACCAAAGTTGATAAATTTATATAGAATTCATTCTTATGACCTCAATTTCATAGGGAAACCAAAATATAGAATAAAAACTCAAACTTAGGGTACGTTTGGTAGCAAAACATTTTTAAATTTTCTCATAATACTACCGTTTACAAAAATATTACAGTTCAATATACTTTGAAGTGTTTGGACATACAACAGTTTTCAAAACCATGATACCCACAAGACGGGTTTTTTTGTAAATACTGAAAAAAGTTGTCAAGCCCTTTAAAATATGAGAAAAACTAAAGTATTGATTGGCCCCACACTGAAATAATATGGTATTTAACTAATTTGGTTGAAAAAACTAACGATCCTAACATAGCCTTATTTATCTTTCTTAGAGCATCTCCACCGGCGCGCCCAATAGAGCGTCCGGCAAAGTTGCCGGACGGGCGCTATTGGGTGCGCCGGCAAGCGTTGCCACCTATTGGGAGCGCCGCGCCCCACCAGTCACTCCCAATAGGTTTTTGAGAAAAAAAAGAGAGACTCGAATATGGACGAACCGACGATATTTCATTGAATTTGAAGGACATTTAACAAACTTAAACGAAATTTGACAAACGATATTTAACAAACTTAAACGAAATTTAACTAAATTTAAACTAAACCCTAGATCCTAGATCTAGCGGCTCTGTCGGCAGACGCTCGAGAAGGAAGCTAGTTCCGGCGACGGTGAAACCAGCTACACGGCAGCGTCGAGGAAGAAGACCCCCCCGGCGGCGGCATGTCTTGCATGCCTCGATGATCTCCAGCCACCGAGGAGGAAGCTAGTTCCGGCGACGGTGAAACCAGCTGCACGGCAGCGTCGAGGAAGACGACCCTACCGGCGGCGGCATGTCTTGCATGCCTCGATGATCTCCGGCCGCCGAGGAGGAAGTTTCATCTGCGCCGCCGTCGCTGAGGCTTCCGGTTTCCCCCGCATCGGCTCCGGCCTTGAGGAACGTCTCCGGGTCGCCGCCGTCGCCGAGCGTGGTGGGGTTTGATCTAGCAGCGGCGGAGGGAGGCCTCGATGGCGTGCGCGCCACCGCCTGACCTTACAGTGATGCGCTCGACGCGTCGCGTCGTCTGCGCCCGCCTAGGGAGCCGCTGCGTTATTAAAACAGGCGTATCTGCCACAATAAATCCGCTGATCGTCCGTTGTGCGGCTGACACGTTGTCCCCACCTGTCAGGATTTGGTGAGGCGCGCGTTGCCGCGGTTGCCGGCACGCCCGCTTGCGTCCCTAGAACCTGGGCGCGAAGCGGGGTTGCCGAACGCTGTATTAGGACGTGCCGACAACTTTTCATCTATTGGACGCGCCGCTGGGGGACGGTTTGGTGCCGGCGCGCCCAAAACGTCTATTGGGACGGAGTTGGACGCGCCGGTGGAGATCCTCTTAAAAGAAATTTAAAATTCGCATGAAAACAATAGCAGCCTTGCGTTTGCTCTGCCCCGAGGAAGCAGAGCAAGAAACCTCCGGCTCCCTGATCGAATTGTGAGCCACAAGGTCCAAACCCAGTGGACCTCATAATTAGCTGCTCACACCCAGTGTCACACATGCAAAATGGATAGCGAAGCAAAGAAAAAAAATCATACACACTCAACTAACACAGCGGCACAAATGCGAAGAAAATTATCCCAAAAATCCAAAAGAGTCACATGACTAATGTGGGGCGGCATCACTGTTGTCATTTGCTGCCAATACCGCCTCCTTTATATGCTCTCCCACCTCCCTCCCTCCCCCATCCCACCTCTCCTCCTCGCTCCCCTGCCTCTCCGGACCCCAAAGGCGAGCGCCAACCCCACTCGGGACAGAGAGAGGGCGAAAGATTCAGATCACAGGCAGCTGATAACTATTGCTTCGTGGTTTGTTTGCAATCCGCCGAGTTCTTGCGAGAATTGTTATTGCAATGGCGTCCACGTCGAGCTCGACGGCGGTGGACGAGAGGGAGCGGAAGCGGAAGAGGACATCAGCCGGGGGCGACTCCTCCACGGCGTCGCCGGGGTCTGGGACGGAGGCGCAGCCGTCCAAGTGGCGGACGCGGCGCGAGCATGAGATCTACTCCTCAAAGCTGTTTGAGGCCCTCCGCCTTGTCCGCGGAGGGACGGGGCCGGCGGCCCCGGCGCGCGGCCGGGCCGTGCGGGAGGCGGCCGACCGCGCGCTCGCGGTAGCTGCTCGTGGGCGCTCCCGATGGAGCCGCGCCATCCTCGCCTCCCGCCGCCGGCGTCTCCAGGCCGCCCACCGCGCACGCCTCCGCGCCCCAGCTTGCCCGTCTTCGCAGCGCCACCCCTCCGCCGCGTCTCCGTCGGGGACAAAGGCCCCGGCGCTGGCGAAGAAGGCGAAGGTGCTGGGGCGACTAGTGCCCGGGTGCCACAAGCTGCCGTTTCCGGCGCTCCTCACCGAGGCCTCCGACTACATCAAGGCGCTGGAGATGCAGGTGCGCGCCATGACGGCTCTTGCCGAGGTCCTGGCCAGCGTCTCCTCCTCAGGCACAGCCTCAGGCAGCTAATCCTCGCCGGCATGACCCAAGCTCCTTCATGCATGATTCGTGTATTCATTGTAAATCTTGCCCCCTTTTCTCCATTTAATTTTCCTCCTGCGATGAGATTAGTTAGCCTCTCTCTCTAGTTTGTGCTGTTCTTTGTCGAGTTGGTTGAGCGGTTAGTGTGGTGGTGGTGATAATGATGGCATTCTGGCGATTTAGCCCGTGCTGATAGGCACATTCGTTCGTTCGTTTTGCATCAGGCGTGAAATGTTCAGATCACTGCGCGCGGTGCATGCCGTTCCTGCTTTCTGGCGATGGAGACTTAACCTCCCAGCGGGAGGGGAGTAGTCTTCATCATCGCCTAATCACGCTTACCGCGTGATTCAACAACAGAAGCCTGAAAATGATGCTTCACCGTCAGCAAACGGCTTAGTAGTAGTTTGTCGATCAACCTAGCGCGCTAATCGGTACTAGCAGTACTGCATTAGGAACAAATTAAACAAAAGCGAGGAGGTAGCAGCAAGCGGCAGCAGCAGAATTTCTCTCACTCCATGGCTGTTCTGCTTCGTGTTCCCGGAAAAGATAAGAGCCTGCGGGCAGGAAGATCATGGAGGGATCCATTGTTTATTTCGCAGTAACAACTAACAAGGAACGGGAAGCGTGGCAACGTGGGTGGAATAAATGGCACGTGGCCGATCTGAGTGGCACGCCGGCGTGGGACCCCACCCGGCCGGGCCTCTCGCACTCGCACTCGCATCGCGGTAAAAAAAAAACATCTCTCGGCTGCCGCGCAGTTGGGACAGAAGAGTCCGGTGTCCGTATTTCACTCCCGTCGCCTTCACCGGCCCCACACCACGCCGTTACAGGCTACCGCTGGGCCCTGCAGCCACGGTACGGGATCGAGGAGGAGTGACGGAAGTACCCCTGCGTGCGCTACGCGACAGGGGGAGCGGCGCCCATACGCCGGCGGTGAGCTCGCAGGCTGCTGAGCTGGATCATAAATGGAACCGCGGGCCTGGCCTTCCAGGACGCAGGGTAGCGGGCGGCGTGGTGTCGGGGCCCCGCCCGTCTGCGAGGGCATGGGCTTGGGACGAGGCGTCCACGTGGTCCGTACGCTGTGGGCGGTGTGATGTGGCGCGGCCACGATTGGTCCGTCGCCATCGCCGTTCAGGTGGCCGCTGCACTCGACTGCTAGGCTGGCTGTGGGTGTGTGCGTGACAAGCCAGGGGCTACGTGACAAAACGTATGTATCATGTCTCTCATGTGCCGCCCTGTACATTTGTCCTTCCTGTATGAGGTATCCGGCTCATCAGTCGCGTCCAACGACGTTCCAAGTACCTACGCTGCGCGTCATCAAATCCACAGCTGAAACTGTATGGTACAGTTTTCCTTTTTATTTCTTTACCTTCTGGTACTACTTAGTTTTTTTAACAAACGATAATTTATTGATTTACCAACACCGTACATATACAAGCTTGCAATACCAGAGGCAACAGAGCGCAAAGCATTCGTACAGCTGTGCCTGATCCTAAACACCTGAAGCTAAAAGAACCGTTCCGAACTTTCAGTGCCAGCTTGGGCTAAGAGCATCTCCGTTGAGGGCTTCCAAATGACCCCCAAAGACCCATTAGAGGTCCGAACGTCAAAATCGGCCACCAACGGCACCCTCAAAGGGTCGGGCCGAGCGAAATCGTGTCCGGCACCCCCGAAAGGGCCCTTCAAATTTGGAGTCCCTCCCGGGGTGCCGGACATGGGACAGACATGCCCTCCGACAGGGGTGGCTCGCCTGTCATCCACACGGCGCCGGCGCGCCCAATTCCCCTTCCTCTACATTGCCACCACCGGCGCCAAAATTCTGAATCTTCCCTCCATTTTCAAAACCCTTCCGTCGCCACGTGACCTCCTCGTCTCCCGCTACCATGCCGCCAAAGGCCGTCGGCCTCTCGAAACCCAAGGGGGTTCGCAAGCCGTCGGCGTCATCGCAGCCGAAGAAGAAGACGATGAAGCGGGAGCCGCATGAGCTTTCGGTGCCGGTGCTCAAGGCGCCGTTGAGCCAGGCCGAGCTGCGCACAACCGATTCCCACCTTCGGCAAGTCAGGCGACTGAAGGCGAAGGACAAGGCGGCGAATGAGCCCTCGCCAAAAGAAACCGCCGAGATGTTAGATGTTGATCGCCATGAGCCAAAGCAGCTCTAGCCCAACCAGCGTCGGCGTCTTTTGCGGGTCGCTGTCTGCCCCGGCCTTCTTCGAGTACACCTCCGACTACCAGACGTAGCAGTCGCGGCATTCCATCTCCCCCGGCGAGGCCATCGATCTGAACGAGGCGCCGCTGTTCGCCAACTCGTCGGCGCTGCGGCGGACGGTATCCACAAGCGGCGACGCGACTGCTTCCCGCGGCCACCTCTTCGGGCATGAAGGCGGCAACGCGGCCGACCCACTCGGGCAGGTGCGTGCTATTTATCTTGCTGATCCGCTCATTCATTGTGTTGCCCGGCGGATTGTTGTTGTGCGCACCTATTGCCGGCGGCCGGATGCAAATTGTTGTGTGCACCTATTGCCGGAGGCCGGATGCAAATTGTTGTTGTGTACACTTATTGCAATCCGTGTCGCCGTTTTGTGACGTAGGATGCTGGTGCCGATGCGATGGCTGCACTGATCGCCGGTGGTGGCTACGGAGGCGCCGACGCAGATCAGTTCGGCCAGGGCGACGAAGGGGATGGCGACCACGGCCAGGGCGAAGAAGGGGATGGCGACCAAGTCCAGGGCGAAGAAGGGGAAGGTGAAGAGGAAGAGGAAGAGGATGGCGGCAGGAAGGCAGGTTACAGAGGCCGGACTTGGAGCGACAAGGATGACGTGTTGTTGTGCGAGTCGTGGATGAACGTGAGCATGAGCGGCACGACCGGCGCCAACCAAAAGAGGGATGTCTATTGGGCACGCATACATAAGGACTACACCGAAAGAATGACGTATCCACCTCATGATGTGTTGCCCGATCGCAATGTCAAATCGGTTGAAAGCCGGTGGGGTGTCATCTCGACGCTTACTAGCAAGTTCCATGGTTGCCATGAGCAAATAACGAATAGAGAAGAGAGTGGCAAGAATGACGGTGACAAAGTAAGCCAGTCATCTTAATTTGGGTTTTATTTGTAACCGGCCATGTTTACAAACATATTTGACTTGTGTTTGTTTGCGTAGTCGAACGATGCCGGCTACATGTACGCCGACTTGGCGATGGATCGTAAGAAGCCATACAAGTTGATGCATTGCAGGGAGGCGCTTCGCGACTGCCCGAAATGGAAGCGCCATTGCAAGGATGGGGCCGAGGGAGATGAAAGAAAGCTGCCGGCCGCCAGCGCAAATCGTCCAGCGATGTGAGTCAAGGCGTGCAATGCGGCCGTCAGTGCTGGCAAGAAGACGACGGCCTCGTCGTGCAGCATGCTCTACGTCAACAAGGTGGCCGCGTCGAGTGCCGAGAAGAAGAAGATACAAGCCGCGGCCGAAAAAAAAGTGGGAAATCTACTTCGAGATGCAAAAGACCAAGCTCAAAGCCCATGAGAAGAAGGAGGAGCGTCTGTTCATGGCCACTAACACGAGCGACATGAGCCCCAACCAGAAGGCCTACTTCGTGGCCGAACGGAGGCGCATTCAGGCTGATAAGGCGGCGGCCGAAACGGCGGCGGTCGAGGAATCCGAAGAGGAAGGCGAGGAGGACGAGGACGAGGAAACCGACACGTGATCGGCATGCCCCATTGCGCCGGGG
This sequence comes from Poa pratensis, assembly GCA_947311845.1. Taxonomy (NCBI): domain Eukaryota; kingdom Viridiplantae; phylum Streptophyta; class Magnoliopsida; order Poales; family Poaceae; genus Poa; species Poa pratensis. Next base: position 32,965,267 of record CAMZMU010000117.1, read on the forward strand.
GGCGCCCTTTTGATGGCCGACACTGGAGACTAGTTCTCCGTCGCGGTCGAACCTATTTTGATGGCCGGCATTGGAGACTAGTTCTCCGGCGCGGTCAAAACTATGTCATGGCGATTTGATACCTGTTATCCGGCGCGGTTGAACAATTTGGTAGCCGCAACTATTGGAGACTTTTATTAATGCATGCATCTAATTATTACATACGATTACAACTAGAAAATAAGAATAAGAACACTACTCCTCGTCATCGGAGTCAGCCTTGGGTGGCGGGTTCCAGGCCTGTCGTCCGCCGGCGCCGCGTCTGGAGTTCCCGGCTGCCACTCCGGTTCTGGTGCCTAGGGGACGGCCGGTCCTGCATGTGCACCAGCCACACGGGACGGCGAGGGGGACCAAAGTTCCCACGGTGAGAAAGCAGGGCGTGCCGGGGATGGAGTTGCGGGCTCGCCGTCCTGCTCCTGATCGGCGGCCACCACGGCCTCGTTCTCCTGATCGGCCACCACGGGCTCCTTCTCAGGCAACGACATGGCGAGCGAGTTGTGGAATATGGTTCGCGGAGAGAATGTGAGCGACGTGCGGCCAGCGAGGATGGCTATATTGCTGCGAAGCGACGCGGCGGCGGTTGCACGTCCACACCAACCGCCGTGTTCCGAAGCGACACGAAGGTGAACCGGCGGCGGTTCGTGTGCCCGCAAGGTGTTCGATCTAATGCTCAAAATTAGAGCCGTTTGGGGGTGGGCCTTTGGGGTGCGCCGCTGTGGGCTGCACCCTCCATTCGGGCAGACACATGTCCGGCACCCCCAATTGGGCCCAATTGGGGGGTGCCAGACACCGATTTGGAGGCCCCCGGTGGAGAAGCTCTAATGATGAGCTCTGAAGTTGCAACCCATATTGGCATGGTAAATTCTGGATGTATCAAAAGCTGAGGAAGCTGCTATGTATCCTGACGATGAGCTCTGAAGTTGCAACCGAGTTTGTCATCCGATACCATGTAAGATTTCGGAAACCAAACGTTCTAGTGCCTTGTATGATCTATATATAGAGGTTACAAGATTAAGTTTTTGTCATCCAAGTCACGAAACATTTTGTTTAAACGAGAAATACAACGGCCTTTACCTCGAACAGATACATACATGTATGACACAGGAGTGCCGTCATTCGATCGAAGGGTAAAGAGTGTACCCTAGAGGTAGCGGAGGGAGGTGGGAGCTTCACCTTGGCAATGCCTTTACTAAAGAGACTGTGCAGCCGCACAAAGGCGTCACCATTACCGGCTGTCCGGCTCCGACCACCGGCTGAAAGAACGGTTCACACCTGGATCTGCTCCGCAAATCTCCATCCGGCATCTCCAAAACCTTCAGAGACCTCGACGCCGGCCAGCCGACCTAGACCGCAAACCGGCCCCTAGCACGCCGCTGCTCCGCGCCGTCAAGGATCGCTGCCCGCAAGGAGTTCGTGCCTCGCCGGCAGCGCCCCAAACCAACGCCGCAGGACACAACCACGCGTCGCAACGACTACCATGCCAGCCCGACGGGCGCAGCCCCTCCACACGCCGGCCTCCATGGCGATTACCAAGAGCATGCATGCTTAGACCCGACGCATTCCCAACGAGTCGCTCATTGCAGCAGCAGACCGCCCCGCCGCCACCTTCCCCGGGGTGAGCACACGCTTCGCCAGGTGACCCCTTTGGGAGAGAGGAGGAGGGTCCCAAGCGGCCGCTTATAATACGAAAATTGCAGGGCTTAATGTGGGTTCTCGTACATACAAATATGCTCATGTATTCTGACACGCTCTTGAAATTATGGAATAAATATGGTGTTCGTCGTTCACAGGCCTCAATTCTCATTTCTTTAGCTTATGATACGAAATTGCAATGCTTGGGACTGATAGAAAAACTGTTCAATCCAACTATCTGGTGTTTGGACAAATTATCTGACAGCACACTGGGGTCTCAATGTCAGATAATTATTTTCCTTTGGTCGTGACAATAAGCTACTGCTACGGGTTGACTTGCATGCTCGTTCATACTACTGACCCTTGGTATATACTCTCTCCGTTCTAAATTACATGACTTGTTATCCACCACATGTGAATGCATCTATACATGTAACATGTCCAGATACATCAAAATGTGATAGATAGCAAGTCATCTACTTCCTCCGTTTCACAATGTAAGATGTTCTACCTAACTCATATGTTGGCTAGGTGCAAACCCAAATGAGTGTACATTAAAACATGTACACATACATATAAATATATGTGAATATGGACAAAACCTAAAACATCTTATATTTAGTAACGGAGGGAGTAATTTACAACGGAGGGAGTAAATAGTAGATGCTTCATCACGATATGAATTTGTTGACATTTTCGTCCAACGGAAAATGGACCAATGATCAGATTGATCAATCGCGTAACTGCGACATGCGCTCCATGGATGAAATCAAGGGCATGTGCATGTGCTATTCTACGTATGTACTGCCAGCTGGTTTGCGTCTCCTCTATTCTTGTTCATCGCATTCATGTTCATGCTTCACTTTCTTTAGGAACGCGGATCCGGAGGTGGCGGCTGCTCGGTAGAGTGGCATGCGCCGTCGTTGGGTGAGGATGCATTGAAGGTCAGCGGGGTGCTGGGGCGACGACGCTGCACGCGCATGGGCTAGGTCTGGGCCCGAGGGGGCTGGATCTAGCGGAGCCCTCGTGGGCCTTCTGGGCGTCGGCGGGCTGCGACAGAAGCACACGGTGGTGCAGGGCGTCGGCTCTCAGGCGGTGCAGAGGTCACTGCGGCCTTCCTGCTCGCCCTCATCATCCTTATGCGCCTTCCATCCGTGACGGAGACTGCTCCAGGCTCTAGGTACCATGCTAAACCTTCCTTGTTCGGGGAATTCGATGGTGCGGAGTAGGGGCACGGGAAATCCAGACCGGCGAGTCCGGCACCGACGCGGTGACGCCAGTGGGAATCGCCTTTCCTCGCTGGAGGGGGTCAGGTCGTCCCCTACTACAAACCCCATCTTTGTGCCGGGGAAAACCCTAGGACCTATCGGTGCAAGCAGCAGCGGCGCCTAGGCATCGCACTCCTTCTTGAAGGTGTTGTTTCTGCTACTCAGGGTCCCTTGGTCCAAGAGGTGCAGCGGTGGAACGACGCCAATCTCCATCTCGGACTGGGAGCTTCAAAGGGCGCAATGTACTTGCTTCGTGGCTTCGCGGAGGCGAACCCTATTCTCGACTCCGGTCCGGCATCTCCCACTTGTCGAGGCTAGGCTCCTCTTCGGCCTGCCTTTTCTCCTAGGCGCATAGGTGTGATCTCGTCGAAGCAGTTCCGTGGTAGTGGTGAGTCTCGGAAGGCACATCGCCAAAGACGCGGCCTTCAAAGCTCGGTGCTCTACATCCTCGTCGTTTGGCTGGTTGCTCGGCATGGAGGGGTTGTTGTGAGGTTTGGCTGTGGTGGTGTCCCTGCTGAGCTGTTGTAGTTGTTGTAGTGTTGCTGTTGTCGTTGGTGTTTTTTTGCTGGTGTTGCTTGCCGTGCTTCGGCGTGTGCCGTTGTCCTAGCTTTGCTAGGTGTTTTATGGTTTTCAGGCCTGGTTTCCCTTATAAACCGAGTCACTTGGCTATTAGCTTTTCTTCTATTCATAATGTAAATCAGCTCTGACTTGGTTTTCTGTCAAAAAAAAAAAAGAGGTTTGCTTACTGAATGAATGGAACTGTCAACTGTCTCTGTAGAACAAATACAAATGCGTGCATATAGACATCTCTGTTCAAGAAAGGATATAGTCATGATCGTCTATACGTGTGGGCTAATTATTCAGACGAAAAGGTACATTTTCTACAAAATAAAACAACTATTAGCACTGTCGTGGATGGGGATGCTGCTCGCCCGCTGAAACTCTCTGTCTAAATGGGAATGAAGACAAGGAGCAGTATGCATATTAGCATATATGTCTCGATCGTGTTTGTTCTTTGTAATGTGCTTGCCCAGTATATATCGGTGCAGCAATCAAGCTACACGTAATGCTCCAGCTATTTGGGCTAACTGCTAAGCAGCGCTGGCTGCTGGCCGTGGGGTTTAGGGTGTCATCCTTCAGTTTGTGTACATTGCTTCAGAATTGCTTCAGAGTTGAGACAATCACATGTCTTGGTGTCTTCACGGATCTGCCGACAAGTAAACACGACCAACGGAGCAAAGCCAAAAGAAAAAGGAGATCGGCACTAGCGGGGGTAAATTCGCACACAGAATGCATATGCACGGTTGGGTTCCGGGAGCACACAGCGAAAAATTTGAGAGATGGGCAACAACAAAACACGCGATCGAACGAACAGAGAAGTGGTCCGGTGGGCACTACGATATGTAACACGGCAAGGTTTTCTCCGGCCGCACTTTCTATTCCCAGTGATGAAATTACAGAGGGAAATTTTAACTGCTAGAGATAGCTAGGCCATGACTGGTCCCACTATTGCTCCTCTTCCTCCCGTGTCGCTCCCGCTCGGGGCGGCACTGGAGGACCCCCCAAACCCTAGCTCCTAGCCCCGCCCCAGCCCGCATCCTCCTCGCCGCCGCCGCCGCCGGCCGCCGGCCGGCCGGCCCGCGACGGCGGCGGAGCGGCTCAACCTCCTTCTCCGCGGTCCGTCGGCGCCTTCCCCTCGTCCCCGCTGTCCTCCAACTGCCATGGCGTCATCTGCTCTCCCTCTCGAGCCCCTCCGCGTCCCATGGATTCCGGCGGCGAGGAAGAGCACGCGTCTTCGGCGGCCCGCTCCGGCTGCTGTGGCCCGCGCTCCTTCGCGGATCTGATGGCAGGACGCCTAGATCTCGTGCAGCGCGGTCCCCTTGGATCCTCCTTGCTCGGGTGCGGGGAGGGCTGGCCCAGCTCGGGTGCTGGCCAGCGCCGGCGTGCAGCCAGCTTCAGGGAGTCGGCTCTCCCGTGCGTTTCCTCCGTGCTTCAGATCTGCAGGTAGAGGTGATTGGGTGACGTTCATGGCTTGCGGAGGTGGATCGTCTGCGAGCGGATGGTTCCGTCTGGGTTCTTGGAGGAGTGCCTCTCGCGGTGGTCGGGGTGGCCGGCTTCGCGGAGGTGGTTTGTCGTCTGTTCGGCGGATGAGGTTGCCATCCTTGGTACGTCGGGGCGGCGGCCCTGAGTCGTGGGCGCGGTGGTGTCTTGCCGGCAAGTCCCATGTCGCGCGGTGTTGGTTGTCTTCCTTGGCCGTGCGGGCGGCAATGAGGGCAGCATTGGGAGACCCTGGCGAGGTCCGGCGTGGGTGCCGGTCCTTGCCCAGATTCAGCTCTGGAGGCTCTATTGCAGTCATGGTGTCCCCTACCCTTCGTGGTGGGGGTTGGAATCGGTGTCCCCTGTCGATGGGTAAGTGAGGTTGGGCCGAGCGAAAGCTCAAGTCGTCTGTTGACGCCAGTGTCGGCGACGCCCGTGGGCGCCGTTCTCCCTCTTGGGGGCGACGCTGTGGTTTCGTGCCACCTCCCTCGTGTATGCTCCGGGTGAAAACCCTGGTCTTTTGGCCTGACGGTGGCGCTACTGCGTCGTGACCTCCTTGGAGGCACCGTCTTGGAGCAGGGGTTTACTGGCTTCGACATGGTTGTTTGAGTGCAAAGTTGGTGCCTTTTCGCAGCCGGCGGTCTGAAGTGACGTTTTCTAGCTCGTGTGCTTTGGTGGAGGCGCAATCTGCGGACACGGTGGTCCGATCCCGTCCCCTGGTGGCTGGTCGTTTTACGCAAGGGACTATGTTTGCCGCTGTCGGTGATGTATGATCCCGCCTCTCTGGTGGCTGGCAGTTTTACGCAAGGGTTTGGTGCTCGCCGCTGTCGATGTTGTGGTCTCCGTCTGGCGCTGTGTTGCTCGACATCCTCTCCTTCGTGCTCGATGTCTGCTGGAGGCTCTGGTCTTTCGTCTCCTGTTTTACTCTCCGATGTCAAGCTCTTTGCTAGTTGTGGTGGCTTCTTCGCTGGTGGTCCGATCCTGCCTCTTGGCTGGCCGTCTTACGCAAGGATTTGGTGCTCGGCGTAGTGTAGCTACTTTTCTTTTAGCTTGACCTTGTTCTGGTTTGTAAGAGGTTCTCCTCAACACCTTGTACCGTGTGGCCGACTTGCTTTATTAATTTAAAGCTGGGCTATTTATAGCCTTTTCTAAAAAAAAGCTAGGCCATGAATGACCGAGATGGTGTACCCAGATCGTGTATGCGTAGGGGCCGGCCAATCAATTTGGCGTCGTAACCGACCCAACCGTCGGAGGCAGCCATCGCACATGACTCGTCGATCGTCACTCCTGGCTGTGCCACTGGATGCCATGTAAGAGCATATCCAAGCGAGCCCCTCAAATCCAGCCCAAATGCCTGGGCGATCCGCCCGGACAGCGTTTGGGCCAAAAAACGCCACCCAACGGAGACCCCCAAAGCCATCCGAAACGACCGGGCGGTCCGGCTACCCCAAACCCAGCCCGCCCGAAGCGTGGGCGCCGCCGGTCAGCCTTCTCTCCGGCTGGGCCCGACCTGTCAGCGACAGCCGCCCGGACGCGCCGGTCGGCTGTCGCTGACAGGTCGGGCCCAGCCGGAGAGAAGGCTGACCGGCGGCGTCCACGCTTAGGGCGACTCGCCGGCATTAAAATGCCGCATCTCTATCCCCTCCGAACCCTAGATTCATTTCGATCCGCATTGCTTCGCCTCCTCTCCTCTCCACCTCCTCCTCTCCATAATGTCGGACAACTCCGGGAGCGTGAACTGGGAGGATGCAGAGAGCATGGCGCCAGCGGCGAAGAAGCCGGTAGAGCAAGTCGACGACGAGGACGAGCTTGCCCTCCGCCTCGGCATCCTCCGGTCGCTAGAGGATACGGGAAGCTCGAGCTCGGCGGCGCCGCGAGCGGCCAGTGGCGACTGCAGCCGCTGGTCAGCTCCGGCGCGTAGATCGGCGCCGCCCCACCTCCAAGGGAGGGTTTCCCCCTCGAGCCGTAGGTCGGCTCCGTCCTCTGCCCCACCGGTCCACGCCCCTCCAGGGTGGACGATCCTTCCGGATGGGGATAGCTGGAGGCTGGTGGAGGTTCCGCCGCAGCGGGCACCAGAGACGGTGGTACGCGCGTTCCGCCAGGCGATGCGGGCGGGCCAATCCGTCAGCGTGGCGGCTTGCCGTCGCTGGGGTTGACGACGCCATCCCCCTCCAGGTGGTGGCCAAGTCCTTCACCTCCGCCGAGTCCGACGCCCGTCGCCGCCGCCGCAAAGACCAAGAAGCTCTAGAGGCGGCCATCGCGCTGTCGAAGAAGGAGGCGGACAAGAAGAAGACGGTGGCGGCCAATGCGAGCCGCCCGCGCGGAGGAGTAGGCCCGCGCCGTGCGGATCCTCGCCGGCCAAGTCGACGACAACGACGAGGAAGAGGAAGATCCGTACGCGCCTTCCGCAAGCGCTGCAAGGGCGACGCCGATGGCGGCTGGGCCGCAAGGGCAAGTCTCCGATGTGAGATTTCCTTCTTTATGTTTATAATATTACTTTTGTTGTATGTATGTCAATCCGGCAACCTTCTGTACGATGAATCGATGAACTAACTATCTAGTAGGATGAATCGTTGATCTACGTTTCATAGGTTTTGTATGGTTTTGGGGGTTTGTTTTGAGGGGGACGGCTAGAGTGGCACTTTTTTTGGATCAGTTTGGGGGCCAAATTAGGCAACTATGGTTGGAAATGCTCTAAG
>CAMZMU010000117.1:32991026-33455486 GCA_947311845.1 Poa pratensis
GAGATAGATATATATATTGGTTAATAATATCAATAGAGTATGCATGCATGATTTATTCATCTAAGTGGATAAATAGAGTATGTATGTGTGCATGTGTAAGGTTTCTTTTATAATAATCCTATCTACCTCGTCGGGAGCAATGGAAGGTCCCCCCTGCTGTGATAACATTTCCGACGATGACTTCTGATAACTTGGTCTTGATGCATTGGAAGTCTTTTCTAAGATCCATATCGGACTTGCGTCTGTCATATTCGACCCATGTTTGTAAAGCAGATGGCAAACCACATTGCGCTCCATCTCGGATAATCATGTTAATTATGACGGAGGGCGTAGAAGGCATCCATCTCGCTGCCCGACTGCTCCTTGAGGCAAGAGAACTCGGTGATATGCTTGAACCGGCGCAACTTATTATCAATTAATTGTGGTTGCACGGTGCTTTCGAGACGCCTCCCTTTTGGTGGTAGCCGTGAAGAGCTTGATTGAGGACAGCAATTATGTTGGCATACCTTTTCGTAGTACTACTACCTGAGTCAAAATAAGTGGCATGGTAATGGCTCAGGTGTAGGATGATGAGGACGCAGTACTTGTCCCTGCAACACAATTTAATGAGATGATGATCAGAAACATGCATGCATTGAACTCGGAAAGGCACAAGATACGGCGGCGAGCGGATGTGTACTTACTCGGAAAGAAAGGCACAAGAAGGCAATTCTTTTGCTGGTTTTGCAACATGAACCTCTCGAGGTACTCAACTGCGCTGGTCCGTGTCACATTCCTTGCACCAGCTGGCTGTCCACGCATGTAGTAGGGATCCGCTACCGCGACGTGCGAGAGATTATCTCTGTGGATAGTCATGGCCTCATGAGCGCGTATAGGCGGACCAAGTTATAGTTGAGCCGCTGCTGGTTAAATAGATTGAACACGTCCTCGTATGCTACTAAGAACAGATCCGCGGGGTGTTCACGACGACCACACCCCCTTCTTCCTTTGGCACTTGGACAGTGAACGCCGGGTAATTTGGATCCCTGTCTTTCAGAGAAAGCCCCTTAGCATAGAGGATAGATCGCTCAAAGAGATCATTGATGGAGTTGCGAGGTGGATCATCTCCCGGAGGCACTATCGGTTTTCCAGCTTCATGAACCATGTGCGCCGATTTGTCCGGAGGGGGGTGTATGGTGTCTTCACGACCCTGGATAATCATAGGAGTTTGGCTGGCTCGCGAGGCGCCCTTTGATCCCTTTGGCATCTTAGGTGGCTGGCTCGCAGAGGCGCCCTTTGGCATCTTCTTGGGGGGCCCCTGGGCTTATTGTTCCATGGCTTGCCCACGAAGCCCCTCTGCAACCGATTTCCGCAAATCGTGCCAGGGGAGAAAAACGCCGGTAGCCGGTTTGTCTTGAGCTGCAACGCCGGCTGCTGGAGGTGTCTCTTGAGATAAAACCCTGGAAGTCCAGGCGCTGCGTGACTGCATTGAGACGAGCAGGTTGATCGGCGTGGGCACGAAGGGTGGTTCGAGATCCACAGGACGCATGAATCCGTCGGCGTCTTCGGCGCCAGTGTTGAGGAAGCCACCGACGTCGAGATCATCGTCGTCGTCGTCGTTGCCACCAATACGTTGAGGTGCAGGGTTGCCTGCTAATTGCACCGTTGTGGTTCGGAGCCCAATTGCACCGGTTTGTGGTTGGAGAGCCTACCAACGTTGCTTCTGGCGGTTGGTGGTGGTGGCGACGGCTGCAGTCTTCTTCGGGGACGGATCGGAACGTCCCGCCGGAACTTTGAGGTGGCGCCGGTGTTGCGTCTTGGGCCCTCATCAATAATACCGCCCCCCATGACGAATCTGGGTCTTCGGCCATAGCGAGAGACCCATTCGGGCACTTTCCAAGGACCACGTGTTCATCGGCTCCTAGAGGTTGAACGGGGGGGTCCATGTTGTGATACACTTTCGGCACCGTGACTTCCTTGACCTTCATAAAACCTTGTCCACTGGAGCGTGGTGCATTAGTTCGCTGCCTGTTTTTAGGATAAGGCCCGTAGCAACTTCCTCAACTCGTCGCCTAACCCTATGCAGGAGCATGCAAGGCGTTTCCTATAATGAAATTAAGCAAAATATGCATTTGTGTGATTAATACAGTCATCGATCGAAGCAGACATAGTTATACAGAAGGACATAGTTATACAGAAGACGACGCAGACTAATTAATTAGTACCTTGGTGACGGCGTCCAGCTTGGCTTCCGTCGAGACACGGCGCCGGTGCCAGCGGCGGTGGCCGGAGTTTTCTTCTCGCGTCCCGGTGCGGTAGGCAGCGCCGGTGTGACCAAAGGGGCCATGGGCGGGGGGGTCACGATGATGTCGCTCGGCGACCGGTTCATGGTGGAGTTGCTGCGGAGAACTGGGCACGTGTATCGGCCCCTGTTGACCTCCCGCCATCCAGGCAGCGAAACCCTCCACTATCTGGCGGGGCATGATCTGGTGGATGCCTTCTCGGACTAGCTTTTGCACCTCCTGCTTGTCCACGGTGTTCTTCTTCAGCTCCTCCAGCTCCGCCTCCTTCAGCGCTCAACCTCGGCTCTATCCTCGTTCTTGGACGTCCTCTTCCTCTTTTTCTTCTCGCCGGCGCCGTCCGAGCTGTAGTACTCCGTGAACTTCACGTGTACCATAGCCTGACACACGGCCACTGATGTCGGCGGCGCCAACTTGTCCCTTCCCTTTGCAACGTTCATCGCCCGGTTGAAAGTAGTGTCCACACTCCCTCTCACCCTGGGACGACGACTGGCCGGCCTCAGCCTCAGCCTTCAACTCGTCCCTCCTGCACACAAAGGTGAACACACTTAGAAATTTGAGATCAATGCAATGGACTTTGAGATATGTGGTATTTAAATTCACTTACCAGATTTGCTGGAATTGCTTCACATCGTCGTGATCGTAACGAACTCCCCAGTTTCCCAGTTGAGATAGTAGCGGGACCGGACAAAGTTCCTGGTCTGCTGTCTGTGAATTTTCCCATGGGTTGTCACCCACGTTTTCTTATTTCTGCGTCCTCCTTGTCCCAAGTGGTTGTTTGGATTTGTAACCGCCGCTTCCCAAACGGGGTTACCTAAGTTCCTCTTCCGCATTTCCTCCCCCACTCGGTCCATATTGTACACTCCTCAGAATTTAAAAGTCCTTAAATACCTCGAACTCTTCTAAGGTGATGTGAGGCTCGCCTGTACTAATCTCCTCCCAGCTCTCTTCTTCTTATGAATCTTCGCCTTCACCCGGCATTTCCAGCTGCTCAAGGCGGTGCTCATCTTCGTGGTGGCGTAATTATCCACATTTTTGGGTATAGGGTTCGGGAAGGTGTATCGTTGGTGAACCCTCCTGAGCAGGTGTTCGAGCAAAGCCGCATTCTCTTCGCTTCTAATGTCAGACGTGTTGATCGACACGCCTTCTCGAGGATGCACCCTAGTTGCATCTGTACCCTCGTGCAACGTGCTTAGGCTCCAACGGCATGCCACTTGGACTGACCTCCGTGATCACGTCCGTGTACATTTTCCACCGACTGCGCTTTACGCGGTTTAGTCCTTGCCCTCCGCTTCTTCTTCTTCTTAGCGGCCGGGTTGCTGTCGCCGGTTCCGTGTGGTCGCCGCCATCGGTGCGGTCATCGCCAGTGGTCGTGTGGTCGCGACCATCTCCTGAGGTGTCATCCTCACCACCTTCTTCGTGGTACTCGGGGTCGGGATCCCGGACCTCCCGTTGATGCTCCTCAGCCTCGTCGCCACTAGTGACCGCGGCTTCGTCCTCATATCGTCGGGCAAAAGTCCATGTTCTGTACTCTTGCTTGCTTTCGATGCTCATGCGCTTAGAAGCGTCGCCCGACATGTTTGAACTGCATTAAAAAGAGGCAAAAAGTTAGTATGACAAATATAAGAAAAAAAAATCACCTAACTAAGTAGTAAGATACCCCGGCCCATGCATTAGTCGCAATACCCCATATGTCCTATTTTTAGGAAAGTCATGCCAAATTCACGAAAAAATTCGGCATGACCTTTGCTAAAAAAGGGACATATGGAGTACCCGAAATTGCCGGAACGGAAGTTAATCGACGTTCCGCAATCTCAAGGGCCTCTCGGGGTACCTGCAACCATTTCCAAATTTTAAAAAAACACAACTCGACGATGGTCGGAGCTCAAGCACAATACCCATATGTCCTATTTTTAGCAAAGTCATGCCAAATTTCACGAAAAAATTCGGCATGACCTTTGCTAAAAATAGGACATATGGAGTACCCGAATTTGCCGGAACGGAAGTTAATCGACGTTCCGGCAATCTCAAGGGCCTCACGGGGTACCTGCACAAGCATTTCACAAAAAATATCCGAATCTCGGCCGTCCGGCATCTCCGGCCGGCATCTCCACGACACGATGGTCGGAGCACAACAACCACGACACGATGGTCGTGGACACATATCCTCGTGCACATACATCACCACATCCACATCGGGGAGAGAGGAACTACCTCGGTAGGGAAGGAGGCTCGGGTCCGAGATCGGCGTGGTGGAGGTGCTCCTCGTGGTGCTGCAATAAATTAACAAAACCATGATTTAGCACTAGCAATTTTTTTCATCAAGCACCAAACAGAAAATGCAATATCTACTTTTCAAAATTTATTTTCCATATCATTTAAAAACTTCAAAACATACAAGGATGTATTTTTTCCGTGGTGCACAAGGATATCATACTATCAGCAACAAAATGCAAAATTTTGAACATTCCATTGCCTCCAGCTACAAGTGATATCCAAAGCAAACTTAATAAAGAGGGTATCACTGTTCTAGGGCGCTGTATTCATCACCAAGGAACTGCTTAGAACCAAGGAGTAAACTTCATACCCATTAACCAACCAAAAATCACATGACTAAAACAAACTCATCTATACGTACCTAATTGTAAAGCATACACACCAAATTCATCTACTAAAGCAGCAAATTCATAGCGAAATCACCATTCGTCACATTACAGCAGCAAAACAATTGCAAAAGACATCAAAAAAATTACAGCAACTAATTATGCAGTACAACATCAAATTCATGTTAATCAACCAATCCAGGCAAATCCATTGGAGAAGCATTTTAATACAAACTAATTATACACTACACAACCATCAAATTCATCAAAATACATCCAATCCAGCAGCAAATCCACTGCAAAATCATCTTAATACAACTAATTTAAACTAAACTTATACATATACAGCAACAAATGCATTGCCAAATGACTGGAATACATTACACAGCAGCAAATCAAATCGATATATACTAGTTCTACAGAGTAATCGATCAGTTCTACACTAGGAGGAAATCGATCTACAATAGGAGCTTCGGTAAAAACAATACACGATGGTCGTGTATAAATACTCGTTTGCAAAAACAAGTAATACCAGCAGAAAGTCAGTGCAAGTTCTGGTGTGTGTGTTCTTGAGAGAAAACACTAGTGTGAGAGAGTTGAGAGGAAGAACAAGGAGTTCGGGTTGCAGCCGTTCGTGCTTTTCGACAAACACCTTGCGTGCAGGTTTTGGGAGGGGAAGGAGGAGGAAGAGAGGAAGCTCACATTGGCAGGGAAGGGAGGGAGGGGAGGTTGCCGGCGTCTGCGTGACGAGGAGGCGACGCCGTTGGACTCCGACGAGGACGCGACGGCCAGCGGCGGACGAGGCCACGCGCGAGCTGAGCACCACCAGCGGAGAGGGCGGGGGCGGGGGCGGGGGGCGGGGGCGGGGCGCAGGGGACGTCGCCGGCGACGAGGGGAACACGGAGGGGTTAGCGGCCAGTTGGGGCGGCGGCCAGAGGTGTGCGGCGAGGGGTGCCGGCGGCGAGGACGGCAAGGCGCGCGCGCGGGATACACTTACGGTTTTCGTCGACGATGGATCGAGTGAGAGCGCGCCCCGTAGGAGGGCCCACATGTAAGTGTGGCAAACACTTTCTGTGGCGCACCCTTGACGCGGTGCGCCACAGAATTCTAATATTCTGTGGCGCACCTTTAGACGGTGCGCCACAGAATTACTTAGCTGCGTCCAGTTCAAAAACACTGATGCGCTCTTTAACACAACAACACCAATATACCCCAGTGGTTAGTGAGCAAATAGATCAACCTGGGCAAGCCAGGTTCGAATCCTGGCTGCCTCAGTTTTTTTTTAAAATCCTGGCAAATATTTCTGTGGCGCATGAATATAAGGTGCGCCACAGAATAATTATTCTGTGGCGCATTCACCACCGTGCGCCACAGAATAAAGCCCAGAGGGACTGACCCTTGCGTGTTTGTGGGGCCCGCGATTATTCTGTGGCGCATGGGCATAGCTGCGCCACAGAATAAGCTTATTCTGTGGCGCACCAATAAGTAATGCGCCACAGAATAACCTTATTCTGTGGCGCATCTTTACAGGTGCGCCACAGAATAAGCTTCTGTGGCGCACGGCTATAAGGTGCGCCACAGAATAAGCTTTCATAGAATTGGCTTTTCCTACTAGTGAAATTTCTCATTGCGAGCACGTACGACTAAATACGGAACACATGCTATGATTGATTATTACCTGGATACTTTATTATTATCTATCTGCAAATGCCCTACGCTTGACTATTATATGATTATCTTATCCATGCAACGCCGTTCATCCATCCCTATGCTACAGTATTTTAATCCCGCTGTCTACTACAATTATTACTGCTGCTTTTATTTTGCTGCTGCTATTATTTCACTACTGCTACTGCTATAAAACTGTTACTACTGATAAACTGTGTCGAGCAAGTCTATTTCCAGGTGCAACTGAACTGACAATTCATCTGTTAAGGCTTATAAATATTCTTTGGCTCCCTTGTGTCGAATCAATAAATTTGGGTTTTACTTCTCTCGAAGACAGTTGCGATCCCCTATACTTGTGGGTCATCAAGACTATTTTCTGGCGCCGTTGCCGAGAGCATAGCTCTATTTATAAGCTCACCTGAGAGTGATACTGTTCGCTGCAATTCATTCATCATGGGTAAACCTCATGATAAGAAGGTTCGCATACTGCCATCCACTACAAGGGGAGGTACAAACTCTGAGTACTTCTGCTGCTCTTGATTCACCGTCTGTTATAAGTCAACTTGTCACACACCACATACACATACTTCACATGCTGCTACTTCTGCTGAATCTGAAAATACTTCTAATTTTTTTGATGATGCTTCTACTGTGCTTGATGAGAATGGTTCATTAGGTCCTTTTCTAGATGCTACAATTGCTAAGTCAAAACAAACTGAAAATGCTGAAACCTAATGAAAGTCCCATTACACCTGTTAGTTCACTGAATTAAGAGATCATACTAGTGATGATTTCGTGGAATCTTATGTTGAACTTAATGATGAATTTATTGAAGAATGCAATGCTTCTAAAGATGCTAGTGCTATTAAAAATCTTCTTGCAAAACGTGCTGTTAATTACAAACTGTCTCCTGATGCTAAGTTTGCTACATCTCCCATTGATATAAAAGATAAAGATTATGATTTCTCAATGGACTGTCACATATATCTATTGTTGAGAAAGAACCTTTTCGAGGAACTGAAAATGAAAGTGTTGTAGAACATATGAACACTCTTTCTACTTTAAGTAGTGTGTTTTCTGATGACATTAAGAAACGCAGTTACTTCGTTACTAAAATATTTCCTTTCTCATTAAAAGATGAAGCTAAAACTTGGTTTAATAGTTTATCTCCTGGATCCATTAAAAGTCTATGGATTGGTTAATGTTTTCTTCCATAAATATTTTCCTGCTAGTGCTCACATGTTGCTTTACAGAGAATCTTTAATTTCAAACAATTGCCTAAATCTTGGGCAAGTTTTGTTCTTTACTCAGAGCTCGGCCTGGATATCAAATAGCTAAAAATGAACTTCTTGATATATTCTATAATGGACTAATTGTTGAATCTAGGACATACCTAGATAGTTGTGCTGGTTGTGTTTTCAGGAAAAGAAACTCCAGATGAAGCTGAGGAATTAATGGATAAAATAAGCCAAAAATCATGATGTGGACTATACCTGAGCCGACCCCGATACCACACCAAAGAAGAGAGGAATTCTTGAACTAAGTGATGAAGAAATGAGAGAAGCCAAGAAATCTCTTAAAGAGAAGGGTATTAAATCTGAAGATGTGAAGAATCTACCACCAATAGAAGATTATGACGCCAATTCCTCACCCATCAGTAGTTGAGGTACACTCTCTCCAACATTTGATGATAGGATATTCCTTATTTAAAACTCGTGATCAATGCTAGATGAATTTGATAATTATATTGTTAAGCAGGATAACTTTAATATGAGAGTGCAGAATCATCTGATGGAAAATTCTAGAGCTATGAGTAAATTGCATGATATTGTGAAAGAACTTCTAATGATGTTAAAATGCTTATTAAACATTTCCATATGGTTCAAACTCAAATAGATCAACTCACTAAGGTACAAAAAGATCTGCTAGTTAATGCTTCTAGAGAAAATGAAAAACATGCTTATGGAGTGGAACTAGAGGTGTGTGCTTCTATTCAGGATCCCTTGTATCCTGAAGGACATTCTAAAAGAATTGAGCAAGATTCTCAACTAGCTAATTAAACTAGTACTCCTTCTAAGAAAAAGAAGAAGAAGAAACATAAACATGTTGAAGAATCTCCCGAATCAATTAAAGAAAATGAGCATGTTAATGATCCAAATAGTATATCTATCAATGATGCTGAAACTGAAAGTGGTAATGAACATAACAATGATAAGATAAAAATGATGCTTCTCATAAAGAGGAAAGTGAGATGAACCTAAAAAGCATACTAAGAATAAAAAGTATACTAAAGAAGATTTCATTGCTAAGAAGCATGTAATGAGAGAGAACCTTGGGTGCAAAAACAAATGCCTTTCCTAATAAGAAACATAAATCAAAGGAAGAGGAACATTATAATAAATTTTGTGAATGGATGAAACCCTTTGTTTTTTGCAAATTCCTTGACTGATGCTATTAAATTGCCTCCTTATTCAAATATATATGAAAGATATTGTCTCCAACAAAAGGAAAATTCCTAATGAGGAAATTTCGACTATGCTTGCTAATACTCTTTCAATGGTAAGGTTCCAAAGAAACTTGGAGATCCAGGTATACCAACTATCCATGCTCAATTAAGAATAATTATGTTAGAACTTCTCTATGTGATTTAGGAGCACGAGTTAGTGTTGTGCCTTTTTCTCTTTATAAGAGGCTCTATTTAGAATAATTGAAACCAACTGATATATCTTTGCAAATGGCTGATAAATCTACTGCTGTTCCTGTTGGCATATGTGAGGATGTTCCTGTTCAAGTGGCTAATAATTGTTTAATATTAACTGACTTTGTTGTGTTGGAAATGCCTGAAGATGATAATATGTCTATTATTCTTGGGAGACCTTTTCTTAACACGCAGGGGCTGTTATTGATTACAACAAAGGAAAAGTAACCTTCAATGTTAATGACAAAGAGCATATTGTTTATTTTCCCAAAAAGCCAGACAAGATATATGGAGTAAATACAATAGCCAATCTTAGAACTATCAAAGTGGGAAGTATTGATTGCCCTATTTTTGAACCTCAAGAAGGATTTCAAAGTATTATGATTGGATCTATTGCTATGCAATTCAAGGTAACATGATTGTCTTATGTGGTTTAATTCTTTTATGTCATATAAAATTTATTTGGTGACAAGACTTGATCAACCTTGTTAACAAATATGTTTTAAATGCATAGAAGCACTAAACAACATTTTATTTCTCAACCTTGTTTTACCTACTGTTATGTTACTGAACTTGCAAAGTTTTAATTGAAATTGGTCTTTATAAAATTCTATTTCTGCTCTAAGTTTATTATTTAAATATCCAGAAAATATGCAAAATGAAAGTTTTCGATTTTTTTTTTGAAAATTATACCATAAATCTTAGTTTTTAAAGAGGAACATGGGAGTGCCTGGGGCTGACCAGGGGACCCACCATGCCTCCACACCACCCCACCGCGCGGCAGGGTGTGGACCGCGCCGTGGCACGGTGTGGGTCCCACCTGGCCCTCCACTCACCCATCTTCCTCTCATTTCTTTCTCTCTCCCGACCAAACACACCACCATTGTTCAAACCCATGTTCTTGCTACTCTTGCTCGAGATTTTCGATCTCCTTGCTCAGCCCATCTTTGTTGCTGAGATTTGGACCATTTGCTCTCCGGTATGTGACTCTCCGTTTATCCAAGTAGAATTTTGTTTAATTGTGTATTTCTTGAGCATTTTAGTACTGTAGTGACAGTTAAGTGAGTTTGCATGCTTGTTCTATGCTTAGATTAATTAGTCTTGATGCATGTCTAGCCCTCTTACAAGTTTCTATAGTAGTTTCTTTGATTTATTTGCTCCAAAATCATTTTTTATGAGGTTTTGTTAAAAATTTCAGAAAAGAAGGATGAATGAACATCAACTTGATTACAATGAATTGGAGGTGCATGAAGTCATGGGGGTCAACCGCGAAGACGCCGTGTTCCCCTCAATCTATCCATGCTCTAACTTCATGACTGCTGAAGGAATCTTGCAAGATTTCAACACTCTAATCGCTAATGCAGGGTTGGAAGATTTTGTTATGGATGAACCATACCAATATGCAAAACTGACTATGTCGGTAGTGCAAAACTTTAGATCAGTTGGTCTTCACCTAACCCCATGGTTCACTATAACATCTACAATATAGCTGTGGATTTGCCCTTTGATGATTTTTGAACAGCTATTAAGGTACCGCATTGGGGATCGCGTGAGAAGATTAGAGGGCAACCTAAGCCTCTAATGGACCTGTATAAGGAAATCTGCCAAGGAGAAGTTTAGAAGAGGAGAGTGGTAAAATTCGAAGCATTCAACTCCCATCTATTCGATATTTTGCCTATTACATTGGCAAGTGTGTTCTAGCTAGGAAAACTACAAGCAAATTATCTGTTTATGATTTGGCTTTCATTTCAGCTACTTTGAGGTGTGATAGGACTTATAATCTAGGTGCTTTGATAGCTTTCCGTCTTTCAGCTAACCGGGAGAAAGGGAGAATCTGTGGAGGTCTTATTGCTTCTCGTTTGTTAGCTATGAATGGTGTAGGGCCGCATCATTTAGACATTCAGTTTCCTATAGAAAGGCTTGATATTAATTCCATGATAAGTCATAAATTTGTTTCTAACTGGGCTACCTTGAATAACTTATTCTACGAAATAACCTTTTTCCAGAAACGCAGGTGGAGATTAAGTAAGTCCGAACGATTAGTTTGTTTTGTCTGCACCTCTTTTGTTTAACCTTGATGCCAGGGAAAGGTGGTCATTATCTGAGGATGATCT
This sequence comes from Poa pratensis, assembly GCA_947311845.1. Taxonomy (NCBI): domain Eukaryota; kingdom Viridiplantae; phylum Streptophyta; class Magnoliopsida; order Poales; family Poaceae; genus Poa; species Poa pratensis. The sequence goes on from CAMZMU010000117.1 coordinate 33,002,389, forward strand.
TGAGGCATACTTAGAGGAGCATGGCCCTCGCCCAGAGGATGACGGAGAGGGGCCCGATGAGGGTTTCACTCAGCCTTCCGACATCGCGGGCTTCCCGTACCAGCACTTTGATTATGGGACTTCTGCCTCTTCTTCTTCACGGGAGCCTGATGACGTGAAACACACGTTCGTTTGGAGACCCCAAGAGGAAGGTATGATGTAGTCAGCAGCAAGTTTCCCTCAGAAAGAAACCAAGGTTATCGAACCAGTAGGAGCAGCAACTCTTCAGAAGGTTGTCAACGGCGCCAGAAAAATAGCTGTCGAAGGGAGTCTGGACTGTTGACGTGGAATCTGCACACAACACAATCAAACTACTTTGCCCCAACGAAACAGTGATGTTGTCAATCTCACTGGCTTGCTGAAAACAAAGGATTAAACGTATGGTGTGGAAAATGAGTATTAAATTGCAGAGAATGAAAAAGGAACAGTTTGCAGTTTGTGGTTGTTTAATCAGTTTAAAAGAATGGACCGGGGTCCACAGTTCACTAGTGGTGTCTCTCCATAAAAGATAACTAACATGTCGGGTGAACAAATTACAGCTGGGCAATTGACGAATAGTGAGCGCATGACAATGCATATACATGACATGTTGACTACTATGATATTTAATTGGGCATTACGACATAATACATATACCGTTATCCAACAGCATCTATGACTAATAATCCACCGCCGGGTTGTCATCCGAGTCCCCCGTTGGTATTAAGTTGCAAGCAACGGATAATTGCATTAAGTAAAGTGCGTAATGTAAACAAACACATATGCCCGTGGACATAGCATCGTTAGGTTATCCCTAGTGGCAACAGCACATCCACAACCTTAGAACTTTCTGTCACTGTCCCAGGTTAAACGGAGACATGAACCCACTATCTAGCATAAATACTCTCTCTTGGAGTTACAAGCATCTACTTGGCCAAAGCATCTACGAGTAACAGAAAGCATGCAAGATCTTAAATAACATATAAGATAGATTGATAATCAACTTGACATAATATTCAATATTCATCGGATCCCAGCAAACACAACATGTAGCATTACAATAATATGATCTTGATCATGTAGGGCAGCTCACAAGATCTAAACATAATGGCACAAAGTGGAGAGACAACCATCTAGCTACTGCTATGGACCCGTAGTCCAAGGATGAGCTACTCACGCATCACTCCGGAGGCAGGCATGGCGATGTAGAAGCCTCCGGTGACGGTTCCCCTCTCCGGCAGGGTGCCGGGAAGAGGTTCTGAACCCTCCCGAGCTAGGGTTGACGACGACGGCGTCTCTGGATCTTTTCGTGGATTTTTGCTCAGGTACTTAGGGTTTTCGCGTCGGGGGAATAAGTAGGCGAAAGGGCGGCGGCTGCGGACCCCCGAGGGGCCCACACCACCCTAGGGCGCGGCAGAAGGGGGCCCGCGCCCTAGGTGCGTGTGGCCTCCTGGTGGCCCTCCTCTGCTGCTCCTTCGCTCCGTCAGGCGTGTTCTGGAAAAATAGGCACCCCCGTGTAGTTTCGTCCAATTCCGAGAATATTTCCAGACTAGCTTTTCTGGAATACAAAAACAGCAGAAAACAGGAACTGGCACTTCGGCATCTTGTTAATAGGTTAGTCCCAAAAAATGTATAAAAGTGATATAAAGTAGATGCAAAACATGTAGCAATTGGTATAAAATAAGCATGGAACATCAAAAAATTATAGATACGTTTGAGACGTATCAGAGCCTGATTACGATCATGCTTGGGATGATTCACCGGGGTGGAGCGGACACCCACGCCGATGATTGATCTCCACTTAGGCCAAAAGCCTAAGCTTGGGGGGAGGTATACCGACATCTCACTCACTTTCATATCATATTCGGTCGGTACTTGGTATATCCATGTTTCGTTTTCTTTCTTTTTCGTTGTTGTTTCTTGTTTTGATTTTATTTTCCAAAACCCAAAAAGACCAAAAATATTTCTGTTATTTCTCTTTGTTTACCTCTTGTGTACTTTTAGTACTGGTTTGCTTTATCTTTTAGTTTCGGTTTAGTATTCAAAAATCCAAAAAGATTTTGCTTTATTTGTTTTTTCCTTTCTTTGTTCGTTTCAAATCGAAAATCCAAAAATATTTGTTGTTCTTCTTCGGTTTTGTATAGTTGTTGCAGAGTTCAAGAGTCTTCCGTGACTCTATTGGAGCTTGGTTATCATTTCATATCATTCAAGCCACACAAGTGAAAAGCAATAATGATGATTTATGACAACTCGAGTTGTGGTGAGAGGCTGGTATGAACTCTATTTGTTTTTCATTTTTGTACATATACTCGCTCATGTGGACATGCTTAGCTGATTCGTATGAGGGGCAATGTTATTTAATGGATACTTAATAGTTCATGTTTTTCATATGATCGGTTCCAATTCACTAATAGTATATAACATGTCATATAGATATTTGCTTGCATTGTTCTATTCATAAAAGGGTATGACATGGTGGTATCCTCCTCTGAATGATTCACTTGAATTGACTTGGCACATGCTCACGCATGCTCACGACTGAAAAACAAAAAGTCAATTAAGACTTGATGATTTATTTTGCCTCAGAGTTTTAGTATCACTTTTATGCCTCCATTTATTTTATTCTGTCGCAAGCATGATTATGACGGTTATTGCTCTCTTGATTGTCGCTTCCCAGTCTATTGCTACCCTTCACTTGTACTGAGCGGGAATGCTGCTCGTGCTTCCAAAATCCTTTAAAACCAAGTTATTCCAAAGAGTCCACCAAAAATTCATATGCATGGTATTTCGAACCATTCCAAGTAAATTTTCATGTGCTACCTTTAAAACCTTCAAAATACTTCTCATTTTGTGACACTGTTTTTAGCGCATGAGGACGGGTGGATGTCTTTATGTCACTTGTCAAACAGACTTTACCACCGAACTAGCGGCATATACATCCGCTTATCCATTAATTTTGCAAAAAGAGCTGGCAAATGGGGTGCCCAATCCCGATTAATTACAACTTTAACCGCTTAATTCTCTTCACATTTTTGCCCTGATTTATCAGACAAGCAATGATACCAGTGAAATATCTGCATGTGTAAACAAAAGAGAAAAGAGGGATGATCTGCCTTGCTGGTACAAATAACGTCCTTCATGGGAGCCGCTCTTAAAAGTCTGGTTGGCAGGGGTCATATTGTACTTTCCATTTTCTGATTCGTTGACAGGAACAACCACCTCCCAAAACAATTTTTACCTCTGTTTTATAAATAAAAAACTCTAGCACATGTTAAATCCCTGCTTCCCTCTGCAAAGGGCCAATCTTTTATTTTTTATGTTGAGTCACCATCCTTTCTTTGAGCACCTTCTCGAGAGCATAACTGTCATTCTTAGTGTAATGCGCTTGTCCCAGAATACGGTTAACTGTGGTATAAGTTTGATGCTCTTATCTTTGATATTTTTACTTCTAGTCCTCACTTGAACTTCAGAGGTGCCTTGGCATTTATGTTTTGCTCTACAAATAAAGGCAAGCGAGATACCACTTTATCATATCTTATTATGAACATTGCAATCCTGCAGATAGATTTATTTCATGTTATTTATTCTTAGTGTGTTGGTATCTTTTCATAGTTCACATAGCTACTAGGTGGCATTATCTACATTCCTTTATTATGAATTGCCTAAGTACTTGATCATATAGTGAGAATATTTACATCATATGAAGCAAATGTGTTCGTAAAAATTTCTTTTATCGCACTCAGTTGTTAACTGAATTGCTTGACGACAAGCAATAAGCTAAGCTTGGGGGGAGTTGATACGTCCAAAACGTATCTACTTTCCCGAACACTTTTGCTGTTGTTTTACCTCTAATTTGTGTGTTTTGAATGCAACTAACACGGACTAACGCTGTTTTCAGCAGAATTGTCCTGGTGTCTTATTTTTGTGCAGAAAGTCAAGTTTCGGGAAAATTCCCGAAAAATATCCTGGAGTTCCTATTTTTCCATAAGACACATGGAGCCAGAAGACAAGACGGAGGCGGGTCACGAGGGCCCCACACCATGGGCCCGCGCGGCAGGAGCTGGGCCGCGCCGGGGGGTGGTGTGGCCGCCTCGGGCACCACCTCGCGTCCCCCTTTCGACTACTTATTCCCCTTGACCTAAAAACCCGAAGAGGATCGACGCTTTTTCCAGAACCACTCCAGAGCTCCGCCGCCACCGAAAACCCTATTTCAGGGATCAGAAACTCCGTTCTGGCACCCTGCCGGGACGGGGAATTGGAGGAGATCATCGCCATCATCATCACCGACGCCTCTCCACCAACCATCCATGATTCCCCAATCCATGTGTGAGTAATCCCCGCTGTAGGCTGAAGGGGATGGTAGGGATTGGATGAGATCATTCATGTAATAAATATCAGATTGTTAGGGCATGGTGCCTAGTATCCGTTGTTAGTACTTTATGTCATTGTTGCAACTTGTTATGCTTAATGCTTGACACTAGGGTCCGAGTGCCATGATTTTAGATCTGAACATATTATTGAATCATGAAGATAATTATTGTTTTAGATCATATCTGCAAGTTGTTTACACATATAATTGTCCGGAACCCGAGGCCTCAAAGTGACAACAATTGGGATAACTGGAGGGGATGGCTGTAATGTGAGGGTGTTCACGGAGTGTTAATGCTTTGCTCCGGTGCTTTATTAAAAGGAGCACCTTAATTACCAGTAGTTTCCCTTGAGGCCCCGCTGCAAACGGGCTGGTAGGACAGAAGATGTTGTGCAAGTTTCTCATTGCGAGCACGTACGACTAAATACGGAACACATGCCTATGATTGATTATTACCTGGATACTTTATTATTATCTATCTGCAAATGCCCTACGCTTGACTATTATATGAATTATCTTATTCATGCGACGCCCGTTCATCCATCCCTATGCCTACAGTATTTTAATCCTGCTGTCTACTACAATTATTACTGCTGCTTTTATTTTACTGCTGCTATTATTTCACTACTGCTACTGCTACAAAACTGTTGCTACTGATAAACTGTGTCGAGCAAGTCTATTTCCAGGTGCAGCTGAACTGACAATTCATCTGTTAAGGCTTATAAATATTCTTTGACTCCCCTTGTGTCGAATCAATAAATTTGGGTTTTACTTCCCTTGAAAACTGTTGCGATCCCATATACTTGTGGGTCATCATACATCGATCGTGATTTACTCCGTATAAGTTAGGGCCTTCGCACTCCAGGTCACATCGCTCTCCCACTCCGCTGTCGCGAATTAACGGAGAAAAGATCGTCGTTTCCATGCGCCAGAGATCGAAGAACATCATACTAATTGCTACTCCCATATCGTACTCGCTTTCATGTGCATGCCGCGCGCAGGACCCTGCAGGCGCCAACATGCAACGTGCATCCGAAAACCACGCTACCTCCAGTCGATCGTAACAGGCGGCGCATCCATGAGGAATTCAGCTCTAGATTTCAAACCGGCCCATCATGCATGCGCCAAATCAACGCTTGGCCGATAACGTGCATGACAGACTACATCCGTTTGCGTGTCCACCGAATCCTATGTGTGGCCACGAGGCGGCTACCATCTGAGATCGATGGGAGATCAGACAATGTATTCCGAACAGAGACTGTGTGCTTACACCTGATGTGTGCACTTCTTCCAGACTGAAATTAGGGTTCCGTACGTAGGCACGGACATCGCCAGGGGAATAAGAAAGTGATCACCATATAAGACGGGGCAATGCTAGTCTTCGCAAGAGCAAAGGCTAGCATGGATATTTCTCGGAATATTCTGCTGCCGGAGGAGGAAGATGACGGCGGCGTTGCTCCGGAGACTTCGATTTCCCCTTGACCCCGCATCCCCCGCGTTAAGATTCGTCCTTGCCATCGCCGTCTCCGCCGCGGCCAGCCGCTGCTGCGGCGGCTCCGACTCGGCTTGGCCGTGGTCTCGCCGGAGAGGAAGATGGCGGCGGCGATTCTTTCGATTTCCCCCCGACACCGCACCCCCGGAGTTAAGATTCGTCCTTGCCGTCGCCACCTCCACCGCGGTCAGCCGCGGCTGCAGCGGCTCTGGCTCGGCCTGGCCATCGTCTCGCTGGAGAGGAAGATGGCGGCGGCGCTGATTCGATTTCTCCCCGACCCCGCACCCCCGCGATAAGGTTTGTCCTCGCCTCCGCCGCGGCCAGCCGCGTCTCTAGCTGCTCCGGCTAGGCCACCGTGCGCGAGGAAGAAGTCAACGCACGCGTTAGATGCGTGCGAGCTCTCGCACACGCGTAGATAAGCAATTATGTATAAGACGTACGTGGTGGTGGTAACGGGTAAGAACCGCACGGCCTGATCTGCCTTTCACATTTCCGCGGCGCAGACTCCAGAGATCCTAGTCGTAGTAACTTGTTGACATAGTCAACCACGCTCCATATAGGAATCAGTGCATGATACTCCCTCCGTATCAAAATATAAGACTTTCTAGCTATTCCACACACATGTATCTAGACATGTTTTAGTGCGTACTTGCACTAAAACATGTCTAGATACATGTGTTTGGAATAGCTAGAAAGTCTTATATTTTGATACGGAGGGAGTACATTCCATCGAGCAAAGCTTGTTGTGTGACACGAAGATGGTCAGCTGCAATGATCTAAGAAATAATATTTCCAACTGCTTCTGCAAATAAAGCTGACATTCTTCTAAGTTTCGAGAGAATCAGTGTTCCATTATTACTTCTACTAGGCAAGATGGCGCGTCGACACGCCGCGCCCGTGTGTAAAAATTCGTATTTGAAAATATTCGTATTAAAAAATTGTTTAGATTGTAGAACTGTTGGAATTATAAATAAATAAAAATTACATTTACTAATTGTTTAGATTTGAAGAAGTTGGTAAGATTGTTATAGATATTTATAGATAGTGGTAAGTGTAGCGCGGCAATGCCGTGCCTTTGTAGTAAATAAAATTTAAATTTGGTAACTTACGCATTTAGAAATTGTGTAGGTTTGGAAATTATTGAATTTCGGAAAAGTTTGTGTCTTTAAAATTGTTTAGATTTTGAAAATTGTTTTGAGTTATGGTGTTTTTCAGATTCGATTTCTTTTTACTTTTGCGAAATGATCAGAGTTGGAAGATGTTTGAAAGTTTAGAATATATAAAATTGAAATTTGATTGTACGACATAAATGGTCATTTTTTTGTGTGTCTATTTCGATATATTATTCATATTTTGCTGACGAATATAATTTAAGTTACTGATTTTACAGCATTTAGTAGATTTTGGAAAATGTATAAATAACTTACAACAATATATATAAAGTGTTTTAAATTGTTTGAAACATGGTGTTTTCCAAATTTTGTCTGTTGATTCAATTATGTTTGTTTGGGAAATAAGTTTGAAATAGCTATTTTTCAATATTTACATTTGTGGTATTCATATTTTGATATTTTAAAGCCGATTTTCTACCAAATTGTATTGTTCAAATGTGTTGCGATTATGGTTTTTATGATGAATTTTTTTCTTAAAAAAATACGAAGTACTTTGGAATGGTAAAATTTGTGATTTATTTTGGGTATTTTGATGTGTTTTTGGGGTTTTTTGTGAAACATAGTTTTTTTATTTTTTATGGTAATTTTGAAAATTTGATGATTTTTTTTGGATATATTGTCGAATCGTAGATTAAAAGATATGTTACATTCGTGGTATTCATATTTTGATATTTTAGAGCCGATTTTGTACCAAATTGTAATGTTCAAATGTGTTGTAATTATGGGTTTTATGATTTTTTAATATTTTATCGTATTTCCAAATATTTAGCAAATTAAAACGTGGGGATGCCGATATGTTTTAAAGTTTTTTCTTAAAAAATTTGAAGTAGTTTGGAATGCTAAAATTTGTGACATTTTTTTGTGGGCATGATGTGTTTTAGTGTTTTTTTTAAATATAGTTTTTTTTGTGAGCATTTTGATGTGTTTTAGTGTTTTTTGAAATATTTTTTTTATGGTAATTTTGAAAATTTGGTGATTTTTTTTTTCCAAATGTGTTGTAATCTTGATTTTTATGAGTTTTTTGAAATATTTTATTGTATTTCCAAATATTTAGCAATTTAAAACGTGGGGGTGTCGATATGTTTTAAAGGTTTTAAAAAAAAAATATTTGAGGTAGTTTGAAATGTTAAAATTTGTGACCTTTTTTTTTTGTGGGCATGATGTGTTTTAGTGTTTTTTGAATTTTTTTTGTGGTAATTTAGAAAATTTGGTGAATTTAATTTTTTTGATATATTATTTGCAATATTTCGAATCGTAGAGTAAAAGAAATATTTTTTACTAATTTCAGCAATATTATGTATTTGTGAAATTGCTGACAGGTAGGTCCCAGGCGTCAGTTTTTTTTCTGTTTTGAAAATAATTTACGAAAATATGGAAAAATAATAGGTGGGCCCGTGTATGACGTCAGCATGACGAAATTCGCCGGCGGACGCGGCGGCGCTGTTGAGCTCGCGCTCGGTGAGCTGCGCGTGCGCGCGAGCCCGAGAGTGTGTGGATCTGCAGGAGGGCGTCGAGGGGAATCGATTGGGCGGCGCGGCATACAATATGGTAGCCGGAGTCGTCGACGGCGTGCAGATCCGCGGCGGCGGACATGGAGCACGGCGAAGCTCACGGCGGCGCTGATTACGGCGAGCTCGCGGCGTTTCAGCACGCGGTTGTTGGCGAAGAAGTAGAGGGCGCGACGGCGGAGGTCTCCATGTAATTCGATTTGAACGGGGAGAGGGAGAGCAGCGGTGGGAGACGTCGGCGGCGCCGGCGAGCTGAGGCTCGCGCGGGGAGAGTGGAGGAGAAAGGGGGTTGTGCGGTAGTTTTTACACGGAGAACCCTATCGTTTTCGCAATTTGCAAATTAGTCCTTTTTGGGATGTTCTTTGTAAAATCTTGCGCCAAAAAGCGTGCAGGAAGGGTCACCGGCTGGCCACCGGTTCGACCGATCGCTCACGGTGACGTGGCTTGCTATGATTGGTGCGGACTGCGCGGAACTGTTGCTAGGAATAGTGTCTCCTAATTGGGACGACGTGGCTCGATCCTGGCCGTCCGTTTCGCCGATCGGACGGCCAGAAGAAAGAGGGCGACGTGGCGCGAGGGAGAAGGGGAGGTCATGTCCCTCTTTTATATATAAGGTTATTCTATGATATAATGATACTTTGAAAACAAGTTGGTGTAATAGCTATCCTCCATCTACGTAAATATAAGTCGCATGTGTCTAAAAGTATATATTGTATGCAACTGTGTTGACGTACGTGACTTGCACTAGTTCTATTGTGTTATTGTTTTTAACACAAGCATGCAAACAATGTGGAGAAGAAAACAAATATGTTTATGTGCTTACGAGGGACGGAGCCAGGAATCATAATTAAGGAATAATTTAGGTACATTTAGAAATAAACTACCCATATTATCGGGGGTTTGCACACAAAAAAAACAGCAGGGGGGCAGCCCCCCCCCCCCCCCCCCCCCCCCCCCCAGCTCCTTGCCTGGTGCTTACCTCACTCTGGTCTAGCAAAAGTGGGAGTAATATATCAGTTCTTGGTGGCACTGTATTTTCCAATTTGTCTCCAGTGAGGAATATTTGAGGCAGAGTTTGCTTGGTTCGTTACACTTGAACCTGAATAATATAAGAAAGAGAAACCGGCTTTTGTGAGTCTTACATATCTCCTTGCATCTTTTAAGGACATTTGTTCTACTAACGCCACTTTTATGCTCTCAATTATGTAGACAAGTAAGGTAGGATTTACTGAAATTGAATCAAGTGCATGAACAAGGCTCCGTCCATGGCATTTGAAGAGAAAGAATAATAATGCAAGTGTAATTTACCTCTGCTAAACTATGCCACAAAGATAGTTGCATATTATGGAAAATCTCACCAAAGTGGCTTCATAGAATGTACCACCTGTGTTAATGTTGCTGTTACATGCAAGATGCGGATTCGGTCGAACTAAAATGTTAGTCCAGAACTCTAATCTCTGGTGAAATGTTGCGTGGAAGTTCGTAAAAATGTCGTTTTGTCATAAGAACATGAGAGCAGTTGGTTAATAAACAGTAGACAAGTTTGGGTCCTTAACAGATTTGCAGCGGGATGGGGGGCGGCACCCCCCTTGTCAGTAACGTAGCTCCGCCGCAGTTAATAAATATCCATGATAACCATGTCAATCATTGATCAGTGCATATTATAGGTTCTTCTAGCTAGGAAGACTATGTATTGGTTCACTGGCGCATAAAACGTCACCCAAGGATCTACATTCTCTTTGGTTAAGCATAGCATGGATTCGCCGTCCAAACACAAGAAAGATGAGTGAAAGAAACTTGTGCCACTGAAACGTGTCTGGGAAGTCCTTCAAAGGATTATGTTCATGGTTCAGGAACCAACACGACCTCTTGAGATACCGCAAACGTTGGTAGATGAATCCAAGAAGAAGAGTAACTGAAAAGGTGGCAAATATGAATCGTCAAGAACAACAGATGATATCACGAGACGAAACATCAACCGCCACATCATTTTGTTTGTTATAGTTCTTTATTATTTGAAACATTCTTAATCTTTTCTTATCCCTTTTGAGATCTATGGTATCCCATTGCAAGCACGGGCACCTACTCACTCCGTTTTTTAATATAAGATGTCTTAACCTTTTCCTATATGGACATGTCACTAGTAGAAAAGGGGGCAACGGTGCGCCCCCTTTAGTACCGGTTGTACAAAAACCGGTACTAAAGGGGGGCATTAGCACCGGTTGCGTTCGTGTGCCAGCAGGGGCACCGCGGCGAGGACCTTTAGTACCGGTTGTTATTAGCAACCGGTACTAAAAGCTACCCTTTAATACCGGTTGCTAATAACAACCGGTACTAAAGAGTTGGAGGCCCCGCGGCACATGCGGCCGCGGTTGGTGGCCCCACGGCGAGACCTTTAGTACCGGTTGGTAATAACAACCGGTACTAAAGGTCTCGGGCACTATAACCCTTCTTCCACCCCGAGCCAGCTCCATTTTGAGCTCGAATTCAACTCCATTTTTCCTCTCTCTTTGCTCTCCCAAGCTCAAATTCACCCCTTTTTTCTCCAACAACTTCCAAGATTGGTGGCACCTACATATATAAGGGTTAGCAACTTCATCTTCTCTTCCGGCATTTCAAGTTTAGCTCATTTTCGTGCAAGTTTAGCAAGTTTGATTTTGGTGGTGCTTGCAAGATGTTTGATGAAATGCTTAAGTTAGGGATTTCATTTGTTTTATATGCATTTTGAGCTCAAATTAAAGTATAATTTGTGGTTTTATATAGTGTCGTCCCGTCCCCTTCCTCACCGCCGTCGATCGCCCGCGCCGCTCCGTCACCGACACCACCTCGGTGAGCCTCTTTTTTCTATCTTTTATTTTAAAAAATGTTAGTTATATGATTTAAATGCATAATTATTTCTTGTATAATTTTCTTATGTTTTTTTATATGTATAGTGTCATGGTTTTGATATCCGTCCCCGTCGGCTCTCGTCCGGTCTATGATTCGGATGTGGTATATTTTTATAACTATTTATTTTGTTTCGTGTTTATAACAATCATGACGACCAACTTGAAATAGATATATTTTTATTTAGGAGGTAGTTGAACCGGAAATTCCAGCCTACCCTATTGTCGAGTTTTTAAAAAAAGAAAATAACGATTTGAAAGCAAAATTGAAGATAAGTGAAGATCTTCGTCTCCAATGCCTGAAAGAGAAGATGGTATTGGACTTGAAGATTGCCGACATTGTTGATGCTCACGGGGTCGAGCTTGCCGACGTCGTCGCTGCTCACGAGATGAAGATGGATGCAATGCGCTTGAAGCTTAAAAAGATTAGAAAATATGTCATTAGTCAAGAGGCTTGGTATCATTATGCTGTTGGTTCAATAGTTACCTTGGTTGCGATTCTGATCGCATTTGTTGTTGGATTTAAATTCTTTAGATAGTTGTATGTTAGTTTCGATTGATGTATGTTTCGTGAGAACTATGTATTACATTTGGGCACTACTCTACTTTGGATTTAATGTGATGAACTTGTATTAATTAATTTGGTCACGTATCTCTATTCATTATTTAGCTGGTGTAATGGTTTTTGATGTATTTATGTAATGCAGATGAGCCGAGAATGGATGTACGGTGATCGACGCTGTCCCGAGTTCATTGATGGCATGCATCGTTTTCTCGATGTGGTTAAGTTAAACAAGCTGAAGAATGGTTTTATGATTTGTCCATGTGATGAATGTCGGAATACGAGGAAATGTTCCGAAAGACGCTAACAAGCGCGTACCCTTGTGGAAAAAGAAATCTATATTTTCGGATTTACCCTATTGGAAAATCCTAGAGGTTCGCTCTGCAATCGACGTGATGCACGTGACGAAAAATCTTTGCGTGAACCTGCTAAACTTCTTAGGCGTGTATGGGAAGACGAAAGATACATCGGATGCACGGCAGGACCAGCAAAGTACGCACGAACGAGACAACCTGAATCCAGAGAAGTGCCAAGGTACTGCCAGCTACGCTCTTACCAAAGAAGAGAAGGAGATCTTTTTTCAAGTCCTGAGCAGTATCAAGGTCCCGTCTGGCTACTCGTCGAATATAAAGGGAATAATAAACATGGCAGAGAAAAAGTTCCAAAACCTGAAGTCTCATGACTGCCACGTGATTATGACACAATTACTTCCGGTTGCATTGAGGGGGCTTCTACCGGAAAACGTTCGAGTACCCATTGTGAAGCTATGTGCATTCCTGAATGCAATTTCTCAGAAGGTAATCGATCCAGCAACTCTACCTAGTTTACAGACGGGTGTGGTCCATTGTCTTGTCAGCTTCGAGTTGGTGTTTCCACCGTCCTTCTTCAATATTATGACGCACCTCATAGTTCACCTCGTCGAAGAGATTTCCATTCTCGGTCCTGTATTTCTACGCAACATGTTCCCCTTTGAGAGGTTCATGGGAGTCTTAAAGAAATACGTTCATAACCGTGCTAGGTCAGAAGGAAGCATGTCCAAGGGCTATGGAACAGAGGAGGTCATTGAGTTTTGTGTTGACTTTATTCCTGATCTTAAGCCGATCGGTGTTCCTCAATCGCGCCATGAGGGGAGACTGCGTGGAAAAGGCACGCTAGGAAAGAAAGCAACAAGATGTATGGACGGGCATTCTTTCACTCAAGCACACTACACAGTTCTACAAAATTCCAGATTGGTGGCTCCGTATATCGTGAAACACATGGATATTTTACGCTCCCAATACCCGGAGGAGACTAACTTCTGGATTAATGGGAAACACGTGGATACTTTCGGCAGTTGGTTGCGTCCACATCTCATTAATAACAGCACTGTTGGACAAGAGCTATACTTGTTGGCCAAGTCACCATCTTCGACTATATTGACTTTCCAAGGGTACGAGATAAATGGGAATACATTTTACACGGAAACCCAAGACAAAAAGAGCACTAACCAAAACAGTGGTGTCCGCTTTGATGCAACAAACGACGATGGGACAAAGGACACATATTATAGTTGCATACAGCAGATATGGGAACTTGACTATGGACCTTCTTTTAAGATCCCTTTGTTTCAGTGCAAATGGGTCAACCTGTCAAGCGGGGTAGAGATAGACCGGCGGAACGGAATGACTACAGTGGATCTCAAGAATCTTGCGTACCGCACCGAGCCATTCGTCCTAGACAATGATGTGGCTCAGGTTTTCTATGTGAAGGACATGTCTTCCAGACCGAAAAAAAGAAAAGATAAGCAAGCCGGTACATCATACGATGAGCCAAAGCGCCACATAGTTCTTTCAGCAAAAAGAAACATCGTGGGAGTGGAGGACAAGACAGACATGTCAGAAGATTACAATAAGTTTGATGAAATTCCGCCCTTCAAAGTGAAACTGACCCAAGCATCGTGTTAAATGATGAAGAATGTCCATGGCTACGGCGCAATCAGAAGAAAGGGACACACAAGAAGAAAAAGTGAACACTAAATAGGGATGTTGTTGCTGATGTGTAATAATGTATTAAACCTTTTATGTAACTATGTCCTGAAAACTCAGAAGAGAGATCTAAACACTAATTTTTGATTCTAAAAACTCCAACGGCTTACAAGCGCTCGAAAAAGTTGGATCAAAACACACGGCTTCCCCTTCAGCCTCCGCTCTAGGAACTCCCTGATCCAACGGCTCACAAGTTCAGGCTTTGATGCAACAGACATGTCAGAAGATTATAATAAGTTTCATGAAATTCCGCCCTTCACAGTAATAATGTATTAAACCTTTTATGTAATGCATTCTATGGAATGTATTAAACATACGGTTTCCCCTGCCTACCTTCTCCAGTGGCCACTCTGACCGGCAAATCGGCAAATCATCGCGTGGTCATGAGACGGCAAATCGGCCTTCGATCCAAACAGCGGCAAGACGTCTCTGATGATTTGCAACCATCCGAAGAAGTGTTGGGGATGTTGCTAATCATCAGAGATCCTTGCCGCTGCTTGGATCCGACCGAGGGGAGGGTTCACCTTCAGCGTCCGCTCTAGGAACTCCTGCCTCTCAGAAATCTTGCTCTCTGCTACCCGTGTACTGCCAAATGAACTACAATGAGTAGACACTGAGTGCTGAACATGTCCGGGAGGGGGCTATATATAGGGTACGTGTGCTTCTTTAGTCCCGGTTGGTAACACCAACCGGAACATGTGGCTCACGAAGTGGTCGTGATACTGCTGATCCAACAGCTCACAATCCCTCAAAAGAAACACACCCCTGATCCAACGTCTCACAAGCGCTTGAAAGAAACACACGATCCGTGTGCTTCTTTAGTCCCGGTTGGTAACACCAACCGGGACTAAAGTCGGGCTTTGCGGTCACGACTCGTGTCAGCCACGTGTCCTCCCCCAGCGCTGCCCTAGCCACGTGTCCTCCCCTAGCGCTGCCCTGGAGGTCTTTATATATTGTCGCCGACGGGGTAAACCCTAATCCACCATTCCTAGCCACGAACGCACCGTCTCCACGAGATGGATCCGCCACGCCCGCCGCAGCGCCTTCTGGACGAGGTCGAGCGTGCTCGGCAGAGCGCGCTTGGGCGCTACCGCGGGAGCCTATCCCGCCGTATGCCCACGAGCCCGGCGTGGAGAAGAATGCCCTGCTACCGTCCTCCTGCTCCGGTGCCGGAGGAGGTCCGGAGGACGTACGAGCGCGCGTGGTCCGACGTCCCTGACCCCGACGAGGATGCGTACGCCGCAGGGGTGGCGTGGGGATCCACGGCCGTACCTCCACCAGTCGCCCGCCCCTCCCGACGAGGAGGATGACGACGACGACGACTTCGACTGGAGCGACCATGGGGAAGAGCGCGGCGGGCCGCAGATGCAGGAGGCCCTTGAAGTCTCCTTCCAGTCCGTCCACGACGACCGTGTACAGCGAGCCAGAACTGTCTGCCAGCTCAAGGCGAAGGAGGCTTCCGAGCTGGATTGGGCGTTGAAAGACTCATCCTCCATGGATCTTGCCCTCCGCCGCAAACGTGCGCGCGAGAACCGGGCGGCCGCGAACGGGGCTGGCTCCTCCCGCCGTTCTTCCTAATCCTACGGCCTCCGAGCCAGCAAGTCCGTTTATGTAGAATAATGTTGGTGATGTTGGTGATGTGTAATAATGTATTAAACCTTTTATGTAATGCATTCTATGGAATGTATTAAACCTTTATGTAAGGAGCATGTGTAATAATAATGAATGTGTATTTCCAATGTGTATTGTCAAGAAGCTTCAAATCAGCTACAGTTTTACCGTACCCACTCTAACCTACTCGGAGGCGGAGGCGCTTTGCGCCTCGAACTACCCCTGCCCGCCCGGCTACGACGTCCCCGCCGGCTGGAGGCTGAGCACCGGAGGCGTGCCGGTCCCGGCCTCCTGTCCCTCTAGGTTTTAGACAATTAAATTAAATATACATTAAAGAAAAAGAAACTAGAGAAAAAAACAAAATAGAAACCAAATAGATATAAAAAACAGAAAACATAAGAAAGAAAAAAGAAACTAGAGAAAAAAAAATCAAAAGCCCATTTGTACCGGTTGTAAAGTACAACCGGTACTAAAGGGGTGGGCTTCGCGCGCGAAATTTCGCCGCGGCCCAAAACAGACATTTAGTACCGGTTGTTCTGTACAACCGGTACTAAAGGGTCTTTAGTACCGGTTGTACAGAACAACCGGTACTAAAGGGGTTTTCAATGCGGTAAAGTGTGGGGATCGACGATTCGACCCCCAAATTTCGCCAAGTCCTCGCTCCCGCGCCGACGCCGCCTCGCTCCTCGACGATGCCGGCGAAGCCCTGCTCCGGCGAAGGCCTCCGCCGCGGACGCCCCTCCACCGCGCCCCTCCACGCCGTCGACGGCGCCGCCGCCCTCCGCCACGCCCTCCACGCGCCGCTGTGCCCTCCGTCGACCGCGCGCCCAAGGCCCGACGGCGCCGCCCTCCGCCGCGCCCTCCACGCGCCGTCGACGCGTACGCCGGCCGCACCGCCACGCGCGGCCCTCCGCTGCTGCGCCTCCTCCACCGGCCTCCACCGCCACGCGCTCCGCCATCGCCGGCCTCCGGCCACCTCCGCCACCGCCTCGGCCCTACAGTACGCATTTGAGGTATTTTTTTTCATTTTTAGTTAAGTTTTAAATTTTGTTTAGCTTAATTATTATTGTTTAGGTTATTATAGCTAGGTTATCAATTTTTAGTGTAAATATGTGTATTGTTATTTAGCAATTTCTAAGTTTGAAGTTATTTAGAAATTTTAAGTAAATATGTGAATTGTCATTTTTATTATTCTAGTAAATATGTGAATATGTGAATATGTGTATAAATTCTAAGTTTGAAGTCATTTTTATTATTCTACCAATTTTGAAAGTTAGCATTTTTGAAAGTTAGCAATTTTGAAACTTAGCAATTTTGAAACTTAGCAATTTTTGAAAGTTAGCAATTTTGAAAATTTTGCTAAGTCATTTTATTTGCAATATTGTTATTTAACTAGCAAAGTTATTTTATTAGTGTATAAGAAATTTTAGCAAAGTTAGAAAATTTCAAGTAAATATGTGAATTGTCATTTTATTATTCTAGTAAATATGTGAATATGTGTATAAATTCTAAGTTTGAAGTCATTTTTATCATTCTAGCAATTTTGAAAGTTAGCATTTTTGAAAGTTAGCAATTTTGAAACTTAGCAATTTTGAAACTTAGCAATTTTTGAAAGTTAGCAATTTTGAAAATTTTGCTAAGTCATTTTAGTTGCAATATTGTTATTTTACTAGCAAAGTTATTTATTAGTGTATAAGAAATTTTAGCAAAGTTAGAAAATTTTAAGTAAATATGTGAATTGTCATTTTTATTATTCTAGTAAATATGTGAATATGTGTATAAATTCTAAGTTTGAAGTCATTTTTATTATTCTAGCAATTTTGAAAGTTGGCATTTTTGAAAGTTAGCAATTTTGAAACTTAGCAATTTTGAAACTTAGCAATTTTTGAAAGTTAGCAATTTTGAAAATTTTGCTAAGTCATTTTAGTTGCAATATTGTTATTTTACTAGCAAAGTTATTTTATTAGTGTATAAGAAATTTAGCAAAGTTTGAAAATTTATCAAAGCAATGTTATTTTTAGTTGCAATATTATTGTGTATAAGAAATTTAAAGTTGTTTGCTATGAATTACAAATTTGCAGTGACATTGAGCTATGGAGGACGACGCCCCCATCATCGACGCCCCCTTCATCCGAGATTTGGAGGAAGAAGACCGGATGCAAGCAATTATATATGCTACGGCTGCCGGACCCAATTCCGATGGAGAAGATTCCGACGAAGAAGACGGCGAAGATTTCAGCGCGAAATGCTTGAACGACTCCGGTGAGGGACTTGAGTTACAAAACTTCAGAGACGACGACGACGACGAAGAAGAAGTGCCGTTAGAAAACTCCGTAGAGAACTTCGGCAAGGTATATATTAAGTCTTGTTGATCACTAGCTAGATGCATTAATTGATTTATATGCGCACTTATTAATGAAACATTTTTCTTTCAGCCCTCTGGATCTACGTCAATCCTTAAACGAGGCCCGGCCCAAGGGTTAAAGCTGTCGGATGGTGCAAAGTTGTCGATCGACGAAGTTAGCATAAAAGGCAAACCGGAGAAACCCGATGGAATCTCCACTAAATATATAGCTCAATGCGGATTTCTTGTAAGGGACATGGTCCCGATCACCGTTGCAGAATGGAATGAGCCGAAGAAAAAAAAACATTGGCGCAAAATATGTCGAGCAAAGAATTAAAGAAACCCTTTGGGAGTCGATATTGGGTTCTTTCAGCCTACCGGCAGATCTCCTACAGAGGAGGAAGGATAAAGTCAAGGAGTGGACTCTTAGCAAGATGGCCGAGCAATTCAACAACTGGAAGAAAACATTGTGGAGAAAATATGAGAACAAAACTCCAGATTTGACTGGACATCTAGAGAAGCTAAAAGATGACTGGCCTGAATTTGTGGCGTATAAGAAATCGGCCGTCGCTTTGGCCGATCGACCCAAAATAAGTTGAATGCTAAGAAGAAGAAATATTTCCATCGTTTGGCCTCAGGTGGCTACAAGACTGCCGTGCCTAAGTGGGAAGCCTATGAAAACGAGCTGCGTCAAAAAGGGATCACTCCACAGACAGATGACTTGATGGGGGTGATAATAACCCGGTAGGCCCATGAAGAGGGAAGCGTGACCCGCCAGGCAGGAGGCCCGGCTAGGTCAGCTAACCATCAGCATGGGCCGGGTTATGTTGCTGGGCCAGAGGCTTTGGCGGTAACCCGGTTCAGGAAGGGAAGTTTCTAGAAGACCAGAGGCGGTTCGGGACTTGGAGGACACGAAGGATAGAAGAGCTAGAGTAGGACTCCAAGTCTGGGTAGAGCCCGGGTTCGTATTGTAAAGTGCCAGGAGACCCGGTCGTCTATATAAACCGGTCCCTGAGCCCTAGTTGAGGGAGAACTTTTACGATCCAAGCTTTGGCGAGAGAACCATCGAGAGAAACACCTCCACCTTGTAACCTAGATCGAGATCCGGCTCTGTTGTCGTAGCCGGGTTATCGAGATCGAGATCAATAATAAGATAGCAGGAAGTAGGTCTTTATCTCCAATGGAGAGGCCGAACCTGGGTAAACCCTTTGTCCCTGCAGTGCTAAACAATCTCCCAGACGCCAGTGTCGCCTTGCCCATCAACTCAAGCTACCCCAAAGTAGCATCTGCCGTGTTATCTACCCCACGACAGTTGGCGCCGTCTGTGGGAATCGCGTCCAAAGGTGTCACCATCATGGGAGAAGCAAGGCAAGGAGTAGAGAACTTTGTTTTCGGCGAGATCACCCTCAACTCGCAAGGAGAGCCCATCGTTGATGATTTTGGCTGGGGGCCGGAATCAGATCTACTTGAATCAGGTGATGTTATTCCAATTGGCAAGTTTAACGTTTTTGTTGGTATGATTGCAACTAGATCTACTAGTGATGGAGACTATGAATCTGTGTCAGGAGCTGCCACAATTGGTCAATCTGATGGAGAAGAATCAGTTGGTACGGCTGAAGATGAGCTGCCTGTGAGGACCCCGGATTAGGTATCCGAGATGCTCGTTATGTTTCCTGCAACAATCCCATGATCAGTCTGTTGTTGCACATAACTCGAATTGGTACCACAGAACACCCATAAATACCGAATAAATATACTTACTTGATTGAAGTCATAACTTCAACAGGTACTTGCAGCGGAATTCACCAAATCAACGTGGAGCCCAAGTCACTTGCCAATCCTACAGGCAGCTGACTGGGAAGCGTCCTAGTTCGCATTGACGTTAAAGAAGTCTGCTTCTTGGGACTGCTCTTCTTCAAGATCTGGCTAAGACAATAGCCAGGGACGAAACCAATATGAGTACATTTGAATGTACTCGCAAACTACCCCGAAATGAGCATGCACTACTCCTTTTATTGTTTAAATAAAACTTTGTTTGCTTTGAAAACTCTACATCCTTGTTAAAAAGGGAAGGATATACTTTTGTTTAATAAAACTTTGTTTTGAAATCTCTATATCTTTATTGAAAAAGGAAAGAAGGTTTTAGAACTTTTCCCGTAAATCTGTTTTTGTAAGAAGTCTCGTTTAAAACTCTTTCCCGAAAATACATTTTGTTGGAAAGGTAAGAAGTCTCTTTTATAAACATTTTCCCGAAAATCATCACCAAGTTTATTTCTCCCAAAACTCCTCCTTGTTCGACCATAACCCTTCGTGGTCATTCAATCCCAACAACCTCATGCCGGCCCGTTGGCATAGTTGCATAAAACATCCTCCACTTCATTTTCCTTTTTAAACCTCAAATCTTTCCAAAACTTGCACATGGTCAGAGGACAGCCTCCCAACTGTCCATATCCGAGGACTCGGCTATTCGAATAGTTTTACCCTCTGCAGAGGTAGCACGCTTTTCCCACACCCATCCGGTAACTCATCGTGTCAGCCACGTCCCGCCATACAAGGTGTATGCGAAGTTGAGTCACCGACCATAGCCTGTCCTTTGCTCATGCTAGTATAGTACCCTACCGCTACGAATTTATCATCCTTTCCATCTACACCCAGTCCAGATTCCCCGTCGGGAAACCTAAGTGTGAGGACTCGTAGTTCTGCCCGGCGAGCGAACCCTTCAATCCTCCACCATCGTGTTAGGACCCAGGTCAGGGGTAGGTCACCAAACCATCCCCTCATGGAACGAGGTCATCCTCGTTGTTGAGGCATCCCATACTAATATGAGCAAATTATGTGACTACGCCCTTGCCCATGTGTGGGTAAATGTGGTCGCACAGGTTATCGGCTGGTCGTCATAGTACAAAGACACAATGTGCATTTTTCATAAACATCTCCATTCACCATTTCTCCATTTCCACACCGACATCTCGGTATTCCACAACCACACGAGTATTTTCAAAGGAGTTTTGAGTAAACAATATTTTTCCCATCCTATAGTTTGGAAAAGAAATTCCAGCTAGTATCTCCATATAGGGTGTCAAAATAATATATTTGTAATTTGGAAAAGGGTTTTCAAAATCATATCTTTTGTGGCCAACACCACATAAATCACTTATGCTCTTTATAAGTAAAACATGTGAACCAAAATAGATGTATGTAGATGCAAGCTCAGAGAATAGCTTGCCTGATTTCAGCATGACGTTCCTGGACTTCTCCTCATTGATCAAAGAAATAAACTCTCATCCTTTTTCGATAAATCCTTTCCAAATTCCACCCCGGTAGCGTTTATCTCTAGCGTCGCAACATGAAAATACAACAACACGCAATAAGCAAACCAAACCACAAGTGGTATACAAACAAGTAACAAACCACAAGTATCAAACTAATCACTCAAGCCACAAACATAGCACTAGTTTAATCAAGCAACGAACTAAATCTATATTTACCAGGGCATTATACTCACAGGAGTATAACACCAAACACATGCTAAAAACATAGAGCACCAAGACATCCTCAATTAGAGGTAATTAACAACCACTTTTCTCTAATCAGGGAATACTTCAGACAAAAATTAAACTACCAATTAATCTGGGTAATTCCAAAATATCTCACCAAGTTAGGGTGTGATAAAGTGAAACACTAGGAACCTAGCAAAATTGGATTTGCTCAAAAAAATTATTACTGATTAATTTATAAAATCCTTTTTAAATCTGCCCTTTTGTTAATGTGTTTTAAACAACATTACAAAATAATTTTCCATGTTTGGAAACAAGGTGGAACATGAAAGTCATCATTTTCTGAACATTTTAAGTGGTCAAACTTAATTTTTGGATCCTTATTTTTAAAGATATGAATTTTCCTAATTTGTTTTATATTCTGCCATTTTCTTTATTTCAATAAAACAACAATTAAACTAATTTATTTGGATAGGTGAATTACACCAAAAGACAGGCCTTATTTATCTGAACATTTTGGTATCTTGTTTGCAATTTTTGGACAAGTATTTAATTAGTTATGAATATTTGAAGTTTAAAATTGAATCTGGCTGTTTATTTTATTTTCCAGAAAAACTAACGAAACGTTTTGAACCGAGCAGCGCGCTACACATGGTCACTGACGTGTGGGCCTGCGGCCACGCTGGCGCTGACTGGGCTGGGTGCGGGCGGTGCTGGCCACCGCGGTCACTGACCGGTGGGGCCCGCCTGTCAGCGTGCGAAAATAAACGAAAAAGGGCAGCGCGCCGGCGGGATCGAACTCGCGACCTCGCGCGCGCGTGTGTGTGTGCTAGCCACTGGGCTGGCTCAGTGCTGTTGATAGTATACGTGCGTGTATCAATACGAGGTGTGACGGTGCACGTCGACGTCGAGCACGGCCGCGGCGACCACCGGCGGCGACGCGCACGGGTTCGACGTTCTAGCACGCGCGGGACCTAGCTACTACACTGGATCTACTCGCAAGTGAGAGGGCTATCTAGTGGAGGCGCGCTGGACCATAACGTCACCAGAGACGGCGGCGCTGGTGAGCTCCGGCGGCGGCACGGTACGGTCTAAGACGGCCACGACGATCTACGACGAACTGGGGACGTGGAGCAAGTCCAGGAGGTGCGCCTGCTCACCCTCGATGTGTGGGTGCGATCCGTTGGTGCTGAGGTGGACGGGAACGGCGGCGGGCTTGCTCGAAGCGCGGCGGCCGGAGAGGAGGAAGACGCAGACGGGCTGCTCGATTCGCGGCTCCCGCGGCGATTCCTTGGACCAGGGTGCAGAGGACGACGAGGCGGTGACGGCTGTGCGCTTCGATTT
This sequence comes from Poa pratensis, assembly GCA_947311845.1. Lineage (NCBI taxonomy): Eukaryota > Viridiplantae > Streptophyta > Magnoliopsida > Poales > Poaceae > Poa > Poa pratensis. Next base: position 33,025,215 of record CAMZMU010000117.1, read on the forward strand.
GCTCCGGGAGGTCTCAGACGACGGCGATGTGGCGGCGCCCTCGAGCTCGGCTTCGGCCATGGTGGGGAGCAGAGAGGGAGAGAGGGAGCAGGAGAGCAGAAGAGCGGGGGAGAGGGGGTTCCGGGCGGCGACGCACGGGAGGACGACAACGGCGCCGCGGCTACTGCTGCTACAGGAGAGGATGATGTTTTAGCAGAACGCCCCTGGACTTCATTTTCTATTTACATTCAAGTCCTTTTCTGTTTTATTTTAAAACCAGAAGTTGTTCAGTGATTTAATTGAGGCACTAAATCATTTTCTAAAAATCTGAGAAAATTCATGTAGCCTCCCATATACATGTAGAAGCTCCACAAAAATTGGCTTTTGAAAATAAAATGTTTTGAACATAATTTGTTCATAGAGTTTAAATAAATGATTTTTGGTAAAACTAAATTAACATTTCTTTAATATTTTAAAACAAGTGGTAAAATATCGTTTTGAACTTTTGGAACTTTCTTGACAAATATGGTAACTTCAATTAGGTTATATTTTCATGGAGAAAATATTTGTTTGAAAGAATTAGAGAAATAGGGAGGAAATAATTTATTTAAGATCATTTCTTCATCATGATCTTAATTTCCTTTTGTTAAAAACTTTGAGAGTTTTGTTTAAAATTTAAAAGTATGTTTACTTGAGGAGGGAGTGAGATGAGGTTGAAATGATTATTATTTCATCTCATTCCTAGAATAAGGAAATATAATTGTTTTCATAAAATAGAGGAATAGAGATAGAGGGAAATTAAATAAGATCATTTCCCTTAATTTAGGATTTCAACTTAGGTGTGAATAATTCTAGAGGGTTTGTTTTTATTCAAGTCACATACCAAATTTGTTGTCAAGTGTGTCTTATTCTAGTATTAAGCACAACTGAGGAATTACCCTCACAGGCCACAAACACAACAATATCAACATCACACTTATGACCACACAAACCAAACCACATGAATTAATCACACCACCATTTCCATAATTAACAATACTATCTTGTAAAAATGATCACTCTTAATTATGACAAGATGATGTTTAAAACTATCTCAACTCCACCTTTGTATTTTTTTGAAAAGGGTTTTGAGCAAGACAAATTATGTGGGGTAATATATTTCTCACTTGTGTTCTTTTTAAAAGGAAGTGATAATCAAAGTTTGTAAAATGGGGGTTGCATGCAAATGCAAAATATCAAGGCTAAAAGATAGGTAGGAGATAGCATATAGATCTCCTCATTTGTGGAAACACATAGTTTTGGAAATACTTTTACTTTCTCAAATAATGGGTATTAGTTTTGGTTGTTGCTAAACCAAGTATCATTGAAATGGAGTTGGCTAAAATAAGAATGGAAAAGATACATGGAATATTTTTCTTGTCATGACATGATCACCAAAGTTAAATATATTTTTATATTGGTTGGGTCTTATATTGACTAGTCAAACAACTTAAACAACAAGTCACACTAGGTTCAACCTAGCAATTGGATGGAAAACACAATCATCAGTAAAATATTTCAAAAAGTTTTTGTTGGTTCTGAATTTTGGTCTTGTGAAACTAAGCTTTTCTTGGTTCCTAAATTTGGGATGTGACACTGCCCTTGGACGTGCATGAGGAAAGATCAGGAAACCCGGCTCCAATCCCGGGTGACGTGGTGGACTATGCTGAATCAGAATCGATCTTGCCCTTGTTCGAAGGCCGGTTCGGATATGGAGTAGAAGAAGAGGACGAAGAGGAGCAAGAGTCCGTTCCAAGCCCGGTTAGGAGGGTGGCGGTTTACACCGCTCCTTCGATCAACGCGGGAGCATCACCGTCAACGGTCGTGTGATGGCTCCCAAGTGCAGGAGATCAATTGTAGTACCTTTCAATTAGAAAAGGTTGTCGAACCCACGAGGAGCTGAAGGTATTGGTTAGTAAGATTGATAAATAAAACAATAAAAGATGCAGTGTTTTTGGTATTTTCAGTTGTATAATTGCAAGCAGATAACAGATAGTAGCAAGTGAAAGCTCTCAAAGAGAGAAAGCCCAATCCTCTTATGTGGCAAAGGACAAGCTCAAGTGATGTGTAACTTATATGTGGCAAACGTTCCCGAGGGCGGCATGGATGATGCTAGGCATAGAGATTTATTAAACAACACGTTGAATATCTTGTCAAGTTTTAATCCTCTTTGGACGGAGCCATAATTAGGTATAGCTAAATAAATAAACTACAACCCCTTATGATGGATCATGTGGCCAAGCAAATGACTGCACAAGAATTATTAAGACCTAAAGTCCCACCATAGCATTACACTCTAAGGTCCCCGATACTAATACCCTCATAATATAACTTCATGACTCGGTCTCAGGTTTACGTGTCCTCCCAAGTCTCCATCAATTCATTACACTACGGTGTTCTCCTATGAGCCCATAAGGTGAAGTGTTGTGCAGTCGACGTTCGCACAACACCATCATAGAATCACATAAAAGATAAACTCTTGACAAAATACCAACACATGTCATATATAAATCAATGCCAATTCATCCTATGCCCTCAGGAACATACGGGAACTACTCACAACGTGCGAACATGATCATAATCAGTGGCATAAGTGGTACAACACAATCTGAAATTATAACTTCACCACCAAATAATGACAAGTACTCAATCACAAACATGAATAGTAGCACAAGACAAGTATCTAGGGTATAGCAACTCTCAAACTGCGAGGGGAACGGAGTGGATCACGGTGATGATGATGGTGATGGTGCTGGTCTTGATGGGGGTGATGATGTAGAGGCCTCCTCCCACGCCAAGGAGGAGAGGTGATGACGATGACGATGATTTCCCCCTTCTCCGGAGTTCCGGAGCAGCAGGATCTGACCCCCCTCGGAAGGGATCAGGAGTTTCGCCGCCGCCGCGACCTCGGATGGACTTGGAAAAATTAGGGCGTTACTTTTCGGGCGAGACGAAGGCGTCTAAAAAGCCCCAGGCGAGGAGGTGCCCGAGGCACCTTTGGTGGGTCCCACGCGGCCAGGTACATGGGCCGCGTGGGCCACCCCCATTTGGCCCTCGTGGCTCTCCTCTCTTCGGTCTTCTTCCCTCTGCCTTTCTCCCGATGAAAAACTGACGCAGTATTTTTCCTTTTATTATTTGAGGTCCTGTAGCTCCTGAAACATTAAAGACAAGAAAAAGGAGGTTTTCTGCCTCCCAGAAATTAAATACCAAAAATAGGGACTTTGTATGAAAGTCCCCAAAATCATCTAAAACATGTAGAAACAATCATATAATCATGCAAATAACATTCTAGTATGATACTAAAAGTTATATAAATGATGATATAAAATGCACGTATCAACTCCCCCAAGCTTAAACCTTTACTCGTCCTCGAGTAAGTAAGGACATAGATCATTACATGCATCAATGGACTTATGGTTGATAAATAAATACGGGCATTGTATCATCATCATATTCAATTGCAAGATAAGATTAATGATCTAAAACTCATACATATGAGGGCAACATAAGTAGAACTCTAGCAATCACCCCTTACTTTTGAAAGCAAATAACCATTGTATGTTGGACAATCGAATCATATTGTTTTTCACATGCTTTTGCTCTTCATGGCAAGCATTATAATCTTTTATACTTTGCTGAAATTCAAAGACAAGATAAACTCTCATTGGATAACAAGTTCAAAAGAAGACAAATGAAAAGACAGATAGATATAAAAATTGTTATCACTCTTGCTTGACTAGTAACTAGTGCAAACTTTAGTCATGGATATCTCAATCAAGTTCCCATGCTCTACACAACCCTTTTCTTACACTTTCCATGGCTAGCTGAAATTTCAGGTGCCTTCCTTTCATTCACATTCAAGAGCATAAGTATTGAAATATCCATGATCATTAATTTGCTCAAAAGATACTAGGTTGTAACAAGAGTGTTTTATATCCTTTTCATTAAGTCTTCTCAACTTCTTATCCTACAAGACTATATCTTAACCTCAAACTATTAATTCACAAGTCTTTTTACTTCTTCTATATTGAGATAATTCTATAATTGTCCAACATACTCAAGTTAATTAATTTCAAGGCAAGATGTGATTGAAATTCTAAATATGCCACGCTCATTTGCATGAGTGTTACCCATAAATCCCAAACAAGAGAATCATGGATGACACCATACTTTAATATTCATTGATAAACCATAGATAGGGATACATGATAATGCTCCATGAGCTCACACACGCCTAAGAGATATTGATAACTAAACGATAAAAGCAAACACACCATGACTAGATAGATATGATAAACTGAGATAAAGACTAGTGGAACTCCCCCAAGCTTGCGTTTCAGTCTTTCTTTGCTGCAGCTCCTCCTTCTCATATTCTTCTCCCACTCAGCCATCTTCCATGGAAAGGCTTCCATCACGGAAAGATGTAGGTGGATCATTGTACCTGAGGGTGGCGGCTGCTGCAATCTTCTTGAAGCGTTCTTCATATTCGCAGTTCTGGTTCTCTACATCCCACATGAAGCATTGGAACTTTCCCACTTGTGATGACGTCCTTGTACCTATCTTCCAGATCTTCAAGCCTTTTCTTGTACTCTTCAACCTTCTTTCCAGCTCCAGGTTCATGAAGTGGTGAGCATCAAGGCTGCGGTAAACCACAGTGCCATACCTGAAGGTCTTGTCCTCCAACTCATCCAGCCTTTCCTCCACCGTGCCGGTGGCCTTGGGAGCCTTCACCTCCTCCACGAGCATCACGCCCTCCTTGAAGCACACGGTCTTCGGTGGTGTCATCACGGAGTTGAGGTAGCGGTTCACAACACCCTCCTTGGGAGAGCTCTCCCCCTCTTGGTTGGATCCGGAGCAAGACATGGCTAAAACCTGACAGGCAGAAACAACAGAAACAAAGATCGCTCGAGAACGCTCGGTGCGAGATTAGATCGGCAGAGAGGGTATATATTGAGGGTTTTTAGGTCAAGACGAAGCGTCGGGATCGAAAACGAGACGAAAAGGACTCCGAGGTGGAAAAGGGATAGCCCCACGCGGCCAGGTACATGGGCCGCGTGGGCCCCTCTCTTTCTCCCTCGGGTCTCCGTTTCGTCCAGTTTTCTTGTCCCATACGATGATTTCCATAAAAATTGACCTCCGTAAAATTTTATGCAATTCCGAGAAACTTTCCAACACAAAAGTTACCTTCTATTGATTTAGGGTTTCTGAACTGCACGGTTTCTCTCAATTACCTCTTCCGGTGTTTGTAAATTCAACTCCTCCACCCTTCCGATGAAGCTCTTTCCTGCAATATAAGGTTTAAGGCGTTGTCCATTGACTACATGAGGTTTACCTTTCATGTCACCGTGAAGACGGATAGCTCCTGAACGGTACACCTCCTGTATCACTAATGGTCCCTGCCACTTTGAAGCTAGCTTCCCTGCAGAAAACTTGAAACGAGAGTTGTACAATAAAACTTGATCACCTACTTTGAATTCCTTTTTCTTAATTTTCTTGTCATGCCAAATCTTAACTTTTTCTTTAAACATCCTGGCACTTTCATAAGCTTCATTTCTCCATTCGTCAAGTAGGTTTAGGTCAAGAATTCTCTTTTCTCCCGCAGTTTTAAAATCAAAGTTCAGTTGTTTAATAGCCCATCTAGCTTTATGTTCTAGTTCAACAGGTAAGTGACAAGCTTTTCCATAAACCATTTTATAAGGAGACATTCCCATAGGATTTTTAAAAGCAGTTCTATAAGCCCACAAAGCATCATTAATCTTAATTGGCCAATCAGATCTAGACTTATTCACTGTCTTTTCCAAAATGAGTTTAATTTCCCTATTGCTTAATTCAACTTGCCCACTTGTTTGAGGATGATAAGGAGATGCAATTCTATGGTTAACATCATATTTTGCCAAAGTTTTTCTAAGAACACCATGCAAGAAATGAGAACCACCATCAGTAATTAAGAACCTAGGAACACCAAACCTGGGGAAAATGATGTCCTTGAGCATCTTCATTGCTGTGGCATGATCTGCACTTTTGGTTGGAATTGCTTCCACCCACTTTGTAACATAGTCAACTGCAACCAAAATGTGAGTATGCTTTGTCTTTGATTCTGGGAAAGGACCCATAAAGTCAAAACCCCACACATCAAATGGTTCAAGTGGCAATGAATAATTCATAGGCATTTCATTCCTCCTACCAATGTTTCCTACTCTTTGACATTTATCACAAGATTTAACATATTCAGCACAGTCCTTAAATAAAGTAGGCCAATAGAAACCAGATTGTAATACCTTTGCTCCTGTGCGATCTCCTGCATGATGCCCTCCATAGGGACTGTCATGACAATCTCTTATAATAGCCTGTTGTTCATGCTCAGGTACACAACGTCTAATAATACCATCCACACTTTTCTTATAGAGGAAAGGATCATCCCAAAAATAATGTCTAAGATCATAAAAGAATTTCTTTCTTTGTTGAGAAGTGAAGTGTGGAGGCAAAACTTTACCAACAATAAAATTTGCATAGTTGGCAAACCAAGGAGATGCAACTTTAGCACTAGAAACATTAACAATTGCAAGTTGTTCATTAACAAAGCTATCATTAATAGGAATAGGATCATCAGGTATGCTTTCCATCCTAGAGAGATGATCAGCAACTTGATTATCCTCCCCTTTCCTATCAACAATGTGTAAATCAAATTCTTGCAATAGAAGTACCCATCTTATTAGTCTAGGCTTAGCATCTTTCTTATTCATCAAGTATTTAATAGCAGAATGATCAGTATGTATTGTGACTTTTGAATCAGTAATATAAGGTCTAAACTTGTCACAAGCAAACAGTACTGCTAAAAATTCTTTCTCAGTTGTAGCATAATTCTTTTGAGCAGCATCAAGTGTTCTACTAGCATAATAAATAACATTCAGTTTCTTATCAACACGTTGGCCCAAAACAGCCCCAACTGCATAATCACTAGCATCACACATAATTTCAAAAGGCAAGTTCCAATCAGGAGGTTGAATAATGGGAGCAGTGATTAAAGCATTCTTCAAAATATTAAAGGACTCAATGCAATCATCATTAAAAGAGAAAGGAACATCCTTTTGCAGAAGATTGGTTAGAGGTTTTGATATTTTGGAGAAATCCTTAATGAACCTACGGTAAAAACCTGCATGCCCAAGAAAACTTCTTATACCTTTGAGGTCCCTTGGATATGGTAGTTTTTCAATAGCTTCAATCTTTGCTGGATCAACTTCTATTCCTTCTCCAGAAATCTTATGCCCAAGAACTATACCCTCAGTAACCATGAAGTGACACTTCTCCCAATTAAGAACCAAGTGTTGGTCTTCACAACGCTGTAAAACTTTGTTAAGGTTGAACAAGCAATTATCGAAGGAAGTACCATACACAGAAAAATCATCCATAAAAACCTCCATTATCTTTTCAATATAATCAGCAAATATAGCATTCATGCATCTTTGAAAAGTAGCAGGAGCATTACATAAACCGAATGGCATTCTCCTGTAAGCAAAAGTACCATATGGGCAAGTAAAAGTGGTCTTTTCTTGATCATCCTTATGGACAGGAATTTGCGAGAAACCTGAATAACCATCTAGATAGCAAAAGTGAGAGTGTTTAGACAACCTTTCTAGCATTTGATCAATAAATGGCAATGGATAATGATCTTTTCGAGTTGCTTTATTCAATTTTCTGAAATCAATAACCATCCTATAACCAACTACAGTACGTTGAGCCACAAGTTCATCCTTTTCATTTGGAACAACAGTCATTCCACCCTTTTTAGGAACACAATGAACAGGACTAACCCACTTACTGTCAGCTATAGGATAAATGATACCAGCTTCAATAAGTCTTATTACCTCTTTCTTACCACTTCTTTCATTTTTGGATGGAGGCGGCGTTGAAAATCAACAACAGGTTTTGCATCTTCCTCCAGATTAATTTTATGCATACATAGAGCGGGGCTTATACCTTTAAGATCATCAAGAGAGTATCCAATGGCTGGTCGGTGAGCTTTTAGCACATCAAGTAATTTCTCTTCCTCTTCAGCTGAAAGGTTAGCACTAATAATGACAGGATATATGCTCTTCTCATCCAAATATGCATATTTCAGATTTGCAGGCAAAGGTTTCAATTCAAAACTAGGATCCCCTTTAGGTGGTGGTAGCACTCCTAAATTATCAGGTGGGATATGCAATTGTAATTGTGGTGGTTGTTGCCATAATATTTGTTCCAAAGCCTCTTTTTCCTCATCATTAAATGGTTCATCTTGATTAAGCATATAACGTTCTACAACATCAGTTGAAGCTACAGCTATATGAGCAAGAGTTTCAATTAAATTATTAGGAATTGGCTCTTTCTCAACATGTTTATCAGCAAATTTGGAAAAGTTAAATTCAAGTTTCTCACCAGCACATTTAATAAACACTTTCTCTTTAGGCAAATTAATTTCAGCACCAACAGTATGTAAGAAAGGTCTACCAAAAATGATAGGACAAAATGAATCTTGAGGACAACCAAGCACAATAAAATCAGCAGGGTATTTTATTTTGCCAATCAATACTTCAACATCTCTAACAATTCCAAATGGACTAATATAATCTTTATTAGCAAGTTGAATTGTCATACCTGTCTCTTCCATAACAATGGGATCAATATCAGGCTTGATCTCAAGATAAAGAGAATATGGAATGACACTAATACTTGCTCCAATATCACATAGACCATGATAACTTGAAGTCCCAATAGAGCATGATATAACAGGTTTCCCAACTTTGGCCGAATTACCTTTGATGACTTTGGTAGCATCTTCACATAGATAAACATCCACTGGGTCTTCTTCATTTAGTTGCTTGATAACAGAAATTTGAGTGTTGACTTCCACCTGTTCATAAGGCTGAGAACATCTTTTGTTACTCTTGTTAGTAACAGCTTTAAGTAAATTCTCCTTAACTTGGTTTGGAAATGGAGGTGGTTCAACATACTCCTCAATTGTCACAGATGACATTGGTTCAACCTGTTTAATAACTTTAGGAACAACAATAGATTGTTTAACAGGTTCAACATAAACTTCAAATCCACTTTTTGGAACACAGATATGATCAGCAAAACCTTTAGCTATTTCAATTATAACATAAGGATCAAGACCAAAAGTATCACTCAGATTTTTAAACAGAATAGAAGTAGAGAAATTCTCTACACATGAATATTCATAATCAAAATATGGCTCATTACCTTTATCAAGATCCCAGTGGCTAGTATTTTCAGAAATAGTCTCCAATAAATTCCATGCTTCTTCTTCAGTGTTATTAGTAAAACTTCCACCAGATGAATTATCCAGAATCTCCTTGTGCTTCATAGGTAGTCTCACATAAAAGTTTATCAATATAAGTTTCCTTGTAAGATCATGACATGGATTCTTGCGAAGGAGTTCCTTTAACCTCCCCCAAGCTTGAGTAATACTCTCTCCCAGATGTGGCCAGAAATTGAATATATAGCAGCGGTTATCATAAGCTTCTTTAGGAGTAAAATATTTAAGAAAGAAAACCTTCCTCAAGATACTCCATTCATTCTGGACCTCTTCATCCAAGACCTGTACCAATCACGAGCATTACCAGATAAAGACAAATACAATAGCTTCCTTTTTACCTGATCCTCTGAAATACCAGGTAGTCTGAATAAGCCACATATGTCCTCAATTATTTCCATGTGCTCGCGTGCCGACTTAGTTCCATCTCCTGTAAATGGATTTTTCATAACTCTTTTAACATGACCATGGGAATTTTAATCCCACTTTAGGTACCTCAGACACAGTAGTTTCAACCACCTTTGCAGTAGTGGCATAAGCACTTTCATATAGAGCAAGATGCAGCGAGGCACGATTCATAAATGCCATAGTAACAATGAGATAAACAGCTTTCAAGTTTCCTTACCAAACTTCTTACCAATAGCGCTACGCTCCCCGGCAACGGCGCCAGAAAAGTATCTTGATGGCTCCCAAGTGCAGGAGATCAATTGTAGTACCTTTCAATTAGAAAAGGTTGTCGAACCCACGAGGAGCTGAAGGTATTGGTTAGTAAGATTGATAAATAAAACAATAAAAGATGCAGTGTTTTTGGTATTTTCAGTTGTATAATTGCAAGCAGATAACAGATAGTAGCAAGTGAAAGCTCTCAAAGAGAGAAAGCCCAATCCTCTTATGTGGCAAAGGACAAGCTCAAGTGATGTGTAACTTATATGTGGCAAACGTTCCCGAGGGCGGCATGGATGATGCTAGGCATAGAGATTTATTAAACAACACGTTGAATATCTTGTCAAGTTTTAATCCTCTTTGGACGGAGCCATAATTAGGTATAGCTAAATAAATAAACTACAACCCCTTATGATGGATCATGTGGCCAAGCAAATGACTGCACAAGAATTATTAAGACCTAAAGTCCCACCATAGCATTACACTCTAAGGTCCCCGATACTAATACCCTCATAATATAACTTCATGACTCGGTCTCAGGTTTACGTGTCCTCCCAAGTCTCCATCAATTCATTACACTACGGTGTTCTCCTATGAGCCCATATAGGTGAAGTGTTGTGCAGTCGACGTTCGCACAACACCATCATAGAATCACATAAAAGATAAACTCTTGACAAAATACCAACACATGTCATATATAAATCATTGCCAATTCATCCTATGCCCTCAGGAACATACGGGAACTACTCACAACGTGCGAACATGATCATAATCAGTGGCATAAGTGGTACAACACAATCTGAAATTATAACTTCACCACCAAATAATGACAAGTACTCAATCACAAACATGAATAGTAGCACAAGACAAGTATCTAGGGTATAGCAACTCTCAAACTGCGAGGGGAACGGAGTGGATCACGGTGATGATGATGGTGATGGTGCTGGTCTTGATGGGGGTGATGATGTAGAGGCCTCCTCCCACGCCAAGGAGGAGAGGTGATGACGATGACGATGATTTCCCCCTTCTCCGGAGTTCCGGAGCAGCAGGATCTGACCCCCCTCGGAAGGGATCAGGAGTTTCGCCGCCGCCGCGACCTCGGATGGACTTGGAAAAATTAGGGCGTTACTTTTCGGGCGAGACGAAGGCGTGCTAAAAAGCCCCAGGCGAGGAGGTGCCCGAGGCACCTTTTGGTGGGTCCCACGCGGCCAGGTACATGGGCCGCGTGGGCCACCCCCATTTGGCCCTCGTGGCTCTCCTCTCTTCGGTCTTCTTCCCTCTGCCTTTCTCCCGATGAAAAACTGACGCAGTATTTTTCCTTTTATTATTTGAGGTCCTGTAGCTCCTGAAACATTAAAGACAAGAAAAAGGAGGTTTTCTGCCTCCCAGAAATTAAATACCAAAAATAGGGACTTTGTATGAAAGTCCCCAAAATCATCTAAAACATGTAGAAACAATCATATAATCATGCAAATAACATTCTAGTATGATACTAAAAGTTATATAAATGATGATATAAAATGCACGTATCATCTGCCACTACTTTTACTCCGGCAACAGCAGCAACAATTGCCCGTGATGGCTGGCGGGTCAGAGAATTGATGGAGGACCCGGCTTCGGTGTCAGAGGAAAGTGAAAACACGGGCGTTACAGGAATAGCTTCGGTTTTTCTCAATAACCGAGCTCAGGTGAGGAAAGAAAACAACATAACTGGGGCTCAGGCCATGTTTAACATGGCCTGGTCCTAGACCAACAGCACTTACGAGGATTATTACTCCAGAAAACGCGGCCGCCAGAGCCATAGAATTGGATACAGCACGCCGGGCCTTGAGCAGGTGCAGAGACACAATGGCAAGAGCTCGATATGGAGGTTAGGCGAAAGCAAATAGAGGATGAGGAAAACCGTCACAATGAGATGAACCAGGGCACACGGAGGAGGCACCAGAGCCGGCTGGCCCCAAGAAAACGCCATAAATCCGCGTATTGTTTAAACCCCAGAAGATCAACCAGTTGGTGTAACCCATGGCTCCAGTTGTTAGAGCAAATGAAAACCAGAAGAGCAACAGGACAGCTGAGTTGCAGCTGCGGCGTGCCGGTTTCTCGCTGGGGGAGCCAGGGGAAATCGGGTCTGCCGCCCAGGACACCAAGGTTTTCACACCCGCGGGTCATTCCAATCCAGCAGATAACGTGTATGCCGCAACTTGTACACTGGATCTTATCCATTGAGAACTCGCCAGCAGAGGTGAAGCTCGGCGTGCCATTGACATGTTACGCATGCGGTTGCTCAGCAAGTTCGAGTATTCAAAGGAGAAAGCGCTTCATTCCACAACATACCGTAGTAAGAGCGCCTCGGGGGGAACCCGCCCTTGGCGGGTTTGCACGCGCGCGCAGCACAAACCCACCCCAGCAAACAAAACCAGAATAACCAGCAGTTCACAACCGCCCCTGCAATTCTGGCTCGCGCAGCAGATAGTCAATAGATCGCGGGCGGGAATAAGTGCAGCTAATGCAAAGCCCAGCAGTACCTGCAGCGGAGCGCCACAAGGAGACCGGTCCCGTGCCGCAGCATCTGCAAGCTCGTCGGGTAACAATAATCTATTAGCAAGTTCTTCACTTTGGCGAGGCCCTAAGTGTCTTTCAGATGCATTAGAGCAAGCCTTTCCCGAAAGTTCAAGGAGCCAAGCAAGAATTGCCATTATGAGCGAGCACAGACCCGGCGAGTTGGTTGAGCAGCTATGAGATGGCGATGTGTATACGCATGCCACAGAGAATGTTCTGTGCAAATATTAATGTATTTGATGATGAGTGATGGCGCAGCAAGTTGTGGTTCAAGAATCTGCCAGAGAAATCTATCAATTCTTGGGATGAGTTGAAAAAACAATTTTCATCAAGCACTTTCAGGGCACGTGCAAGCGTTTATTTTCCATGAAGATCTTGATCGTTGCGTACAGAGGAAGCGAGTCAGCTCGTACACTGGATGGCCGGGTCACGGAGATCCTGCACTCTTCATCAGGTATCGAGCCCAAGGATGCAATTTCATCGATGGAGAAAACTTGCAAGTACGCTCCCTTGGTCCAGAAGCTGGGCCGCATGAAAGGAAGGGACACCGGGTTAAGAGCCCGTTACTATGGCAGAGTTGATGGATGCGTGCAACAGACACGCAGCCACGGACAAGAACCAGGATGATAGTGAGGAAGAAAAAGGGAAAGGTGCTACGAATATGGAGGAAAGACAACAATGGCCCGGGAAACAATAACAACAACAATCAGAACAGCAAGCGTGGGCATCAGGAAGGAAATTCAGAGTAGTGGCAAATGCAAATGCCGGGTTTCAGAGGCAAAGGATGGATCGGAATTATCAGGAAAACAGAGGTTATCAGGGAAATAATGGGAATTACGGTGGTGGAAATAGTTATCAAGGAACACGCCCAATGAGCACTGAAGAGGCTTCAGGATGCCGTGTCCTCGTCATAGCAAGAACGACAGACCCCAATCATTCATTGGCCCAGTGTGTAGATTTGAACAGGTGGAAAACAATGAATTCAGAGAGCTTTGCAAGGAGCAACAGGAGTGGAGGACCGGCCCGAGTGCTAACCCGGCTGCGGGGCCTCTAACTGGAGCAAAACGCGGTACCAACTGAAATACAGGACCCGGCCAAATACAGGTAATCAGGGTGGATTCTCGAACCGCCGAGGCAACTTGGCAATATCATATATATACCAGTGGCACGACCAAGAGAGAGAGAAAGATAGTCAAAAGGGCAGTTATTCAGTGGTGTAGGTACCAAGGTATTTAATGGTCAGAGCATACTATTACTTGGAGCAGAGCAAATCACCGAATGTGGTGGAACACCCGGGTCTGCTTGCGTTAGTTGTGGCTCCTCAAGTTCATGGCTTTGAGTTAAAAAGGTTTTGATGACGGTGGCAGTAGCATTAATATCTTGTACTGGGAAATTTATGCGTATGGGTCTGAAGGAGTCACAGTTACAGAAAACGTCAACAATATTTCATGGTATAGTTCCTAGAAGTCTGCTACACCGAGGGAAAAATTTCATTAAGGTTGCTTTTGGCGAGTCTATCCATAACTTCAGATCAGAGTGGCTCACCTTTGAGGTGGTGAAATTTCCAAGTCCTTATCATGCGTTGTTTGGAAGGCCGGCTTTGCCAAGTTCATGGCAGGCCGTGTTATGTATACTTGCAGTTGAAGATACCGGGTCCCAAGGGATCATTACTGTTCATGGTAACAGAGAAATTGCAGCAGAATGTGACGAGGGAGATGCAGCCTGGCAGAGCGAACTTGTGCTAGAGAGGAGTTGAAAGCTTACAGGTCTAATCTTGACCCGCAGGACAACAAGGCGCTCAAAAAACCAACAACAGAAGATGACAGGGCAAAGTTTAAAGCAGCAAAGGATACTAAGATGGTGGATTTTGTGCCTGGGGATTCCTCCAAGCAGTTCGCCATAGGGACCAGCCTAAATGATAAATAGGAAAGCGCGCTCATCGAGTTCATCCGTGAGAATCGGGATGTTTTTTGCGTGGACACCTAGTGACATGCCAGGCATTCCGACTGAACTCGCTGAGCACCGTTTACATGTTGATCCAAAGGCAAGGCCGTAAACAAGGTTTGAGAAAAATGAACGCAGAGAGAAGAAAAGCTATAGGAGAGGAGATAGCCGGTTATTGGAAGCCGGCTTTATCATGGAGGTTTTCCACCCAGAGTGGTTGGCTAACCCGTTTTGGTCTGAAGAAAAACAATGAGTGGAGGATGTGCATGATTTTATAGTCTCAACAAGCATTGCCCAAGACCCGTTTGCGCTGCCGCGCATCGACCAAATTGTGGACGCAGTTGCAGACAGCGAGCTCTTATGTTTTCTGGACGCATATTCAGGTTATCATCAGATCAAGCTTAATAGGCAGGATTGGGAAAAGACATCGTTCATCACCCCTTTGGTGCTTTTTGTTACAAGACCATGACTTTTGGGTTGAAGAACGCAGGGGCAACTTACCAGAGGTGTATTCAAAATTGTTTTCGTGATCAGATTGGGCGCAATGTGCATGCTTATGTGGATGATGTGGTGATCAAGTCAGAAAAAGCCGGGTCATTTATTAGTGACCTCACAGAAACATTCAAAAATTTGAGGAAGTAC
Organism: Poa pratensis; assembly: GCA_947311845.1. Lineage (NCBI taxonomy): Eukaryota > Viridiplantae > Streptophyta > Magnoliopsida > Poales > Poaceae > Poa > Poa pratensis. The sequence goes on from CAMZMU010000117.1 coordinate 33,040,354, forward strand.
AAGATGAAGCTCAATCCTACAAAGTGTGTGTTTGGATTTCCAGCAGGAAAATTGCTCGGTTTCATTGTGTCAGAGCGCGGAATTGAGGCAAACCCGGAAAAATCAGAGCCATCCAAAGTTTGAAAAAACCAGAGGAATTGGCAGATGTTCAGAAGTTGACAGGATGTGTGGCTGCGCTAAGCCGGTTTATATCCCGGCTCGAGAAAAAGCAATCCCTTTGTACAAGTTACTGAAGAAAACAGACAATTTTGTGTGGAATCAGGAAGCAGATGAGGCATTTGAAGCTCTGAAGAAACAATTATCAGAAGCGCCAGTTCTGGCGGCCCCGGGTCCCAAGGAACCCATGCTGTTATACGTCGCTGCCGGGCCTCAGGCTGTGAGTGCTGTGGTGGTGGTCGAGCGTAAGGAGGAAGGCAAGGAAAACCCGGTTCAGAGGCCGGTCTATTATGTTAGTGAGGTGTTATCAGAAGCAAAGCAGCGCTATCCGCATTGGCAGAAGCTAGTATTTGGTGTTTTCATGGCAAGTAGAAAGTTCAAACCATATTTTCAGGAGCATCCAATCACAGTGGTGAGTTCAATACCCTTAGCAGATATTATCAGGAATTCAGAAGCTACAGGAAGAATTGCCAAGTGGGCAATAGAGATGGGGCCTTACCACATTGACTATGTGCCCCGCACAGCTATCAAATCTCAGGCATTGGCTGATTTTCTTAATGATTGGACACAGTTGAGTGCACCCCCCTTGCGCCGGGTCTCAAGCCTTGGGTCATGCACTTTGACGGGTCTAAGCAAGCACAAGGTTCAGGAGCTGGAGTTGTGTTAACTTCTCCCAAAGGTGATAAGCTGAGCTATGTTTTGCAGATTCACTTTGATTGTTCTAACAATGTGGCAGAAATGAGGCCTTGTTACATGGTTTGCGTATGGCAAGGAGATGAGCATCAAGCATATCAATTGTTATGGGGATTCAGATCTTGTGGCACAGCAAGTTTCAGGAACATGGGATAGAAAAGATGCGACAATGGCGGCTTACAGAAGAGAGGTGGACAGGGTAGCCGGGTTTTTCTCAGGCTATCAGGTGGATCATATTGATCGCAGGAAAAATGATGCTGCAGATGCTTTGTCAAGAATTCAGCTCACGTAGAGAGCCGGTTCCACCTAACGTTTTCTTGGACAGCTATGGACTCCATCAGTCAAGCCTCAGGGCAGAGGAACTGGCGGGTCAGGAAGACCCGGATTCGCAGTTAGTAGCAGCAACTCATGAAATTCCGGAGTGGACAGAACATATTGGCGTATCTTTTGCGTGGAGAGCTGCCAGAGCAGGAAGTTATATCCCGGCAAATTGTGCGCCGGGCTAAGGCTTACGTAGTTATTGATGGCAGTTATATAAGAGAAGTGTTTCTGGAGTATTTCAGAGATGTGTGTCTGGAAAGGAAGGCCGGCAAATTTTGAAAGAGATTCATGAGGGAGATTGTGGTCATCATGCTTCAACAAGGTCTTTAGTAGCAAAAGCTTTCAGACACGGCTTCTTCTGGCTCACAGCTCAGGCAGATGCAGAGCGCTGGTGAGTAGATGTGATGGTTGCCAGAGATATGCAAGGCAAATTCATGTGCCGGCTCAGGAGTTGCGAACAATACCTTGACTTGGCCCTTTGCAGTTTGGGGGCTTGATATGGTGGGTCCTTTTAGCATGTCTCCTTGCAAGAAAACCCACCTCTTGGTTGCCATTGATAAGTTTACAAAGTGGGTTGAGGTGATGCCTGTTACTAATTGTGAAGCAGCTACAGCAGTCAAGTTTTTGAAGCAGATCATACACAGGTTTGGGTATCCTCATAGTATCATCACAGACATGGTACTAACATGTCCCTTGGTGAGATGGCAAAGTTCTGTGGAAACCAGGGTATACGTTTAGATGTTGCTTCAGTTGCTCATCCGCAGGCCAATGGACAAGTAGAACGAGCAAATCAGGAGTTGCTTCGAGGTTTGAAACCACGTCTCGGGTCCCGTGTCTAGAGCCGTGGAGCGTGGGTTGAGGAGTTGCCATCAGTAGTTTGGGGAATCAACACAACACCAAACAGATCCACTAAGATGACCCCTTTCTTTATGGTGTAGGGGAGAGGCAGTTTTGCCAAGTGATATAATTCATGACTCGCCTCGCGTGGCGGCTTACGTTGAAACAAAAAATGAGCAGACGGCGGATTCTGTGGACCTGCTCGAGGAGAACAGAGAACAAGCACTGGAGAGATCAGCAGTATATCAACAAGATTTGAGGCGGTATCATAGTCGTCGGGTTAAAACTCGCACTTTCCAGGAGGGAGATTTAGTGCTGCGATGGGTGCAATCAAAGAAGGGATGCACAAGTTATCTCCCCCTTGGGAAGGGCCCTTCATCATAAGCAAGAAATTGAACAATGGTTCATATTATTTAGTGGATGCAAGAGAAAAGTCCGAGTCTGTAAATGACACATCACGCTCTACCTTTTCGTTGGAAGAGCGTGAGAGGCCATGGAACATTGCACAGCTGCGCCCATATGATAACCCCCAAGAGCAAGGGATCACTGTAGCACCTCTCAATGTGGAAGTAAGGTATCGATCCGCAGGAGCAAGAAGGAAAGTTATCTATTCCCTACAACTAAAGTGTCACAAGTTTTAGTTGATTATGCACTAAACAAGTTTAGAGAACAAGATGGTTGGTTTGATGGATGTAAAAGTGTCCCAATCCTCTTCTTTGCAAGAGGACAAGACAAAGGTAGTAGCAAGTGAAAGCTCTCAAAGAGAGAAAGCCCAATCCTCTATGTAGCAAGAGGACAAGCTCAAGTGTGTGTTTCTTATAGGAACAATGGACATGGTTCATGGGTTCACTTAATCCTCTCTCTCTCTCATCTACGGTGATCATCATGTTATAGATAAAGTACACACAATTGTCATGTTTTAATGGTAGCTTTTTATGACGGCTATATGTCCTAAAACACATAGTTGAAAGAAATACTCATTTGTGTTGCTAGGTCACCCCTCGTAAGGCTAGCGTGGTTTCTCTCACTCCCACATCATACTCTTTCTTTTTTACCCCCAGATAAAGGATGTTGGGCGGTACTGTGTCACTCAATACCTATGCCGTGTCACATCGGCCATCCCGTACCCACATACATCATACTTCAAAGTATGACAATCACAAAAGCTCCAACACAATGGTAAATGCATAACAAATCATCTCACACCACAATATTCACCACAAAGGTATTACATAGATGACCGTAATCATGTTCAGCAGCTCATACGGTACTAATTAGTGAAGCTCAAGAGAGAGGAGAGATACAAAGTTACCACACAAACCCTAGTCCAGGGGGTGGACTACTCCCCCTTCATCATGGTGATGATGGTGGAGAAGTTCTTGCTGTAGATGTTGATGATGAACACGCCGGAGGGGGGTGGAGCCCTCCGGAGGTGACTCCGGCGGCGTTTCCCCCCTCCGATCTTCTCCGACGGCAGCCTTCTGACTCTCTGTTCGTGGTTCTGTGTTTCTCCGCCGCCTCCTCGCGAAACTCCTCGGGGGACTATTTTTATAGGCGTTTTTAGGTCAAAACCTAGTCGGTGGAGAAAAGATCAACGGCGGCGGAGCTCCGAGGCCCAAAATAGGTAGGCCCACGCGGCCAGGATTTTAGGCCGCGTGGGGCCTCTCATTTCCAGATGGTTGGGCTTCTGGTCTTCATTTTAAGCCCATTGCGTTCGTCTCGAAAATTCTGAACCGTGCTCTTTGGCCTTGCCCTTTTTGGAGTCCCGAAGCTCCCGGAAAGTCTGAAACACTAAAAAAGACGTTTTCTGAAAAACTGGGTTAATTCCAAATAAATGGGAAAACTATGAAGTATTCCCAAAAATCATTATAAAACATTGATATAACCCTTATATGATGCAAATATGATTGGAATATAAGTAAAATAATGCAAAGTTCATGTATGCATTTTACATGCATCACCATACTATACTTAGCATGAGAAAGAGATATTCGATGTAAACACGATGTAACAGGCAGTAGGTTTCAGACGCGCTCTTTTCCTTACCAGGGTACCTAAGGGACTGGAAGGTTTTTAATGAGGCGGCTTGCTGACCTAACCTTTTCTATCAATAAAGTGAAGGTTGAACAGAAATTTGTGTTCTTTCAGTTTCTTTTTTACTTTATGTTTGATAGTAGTGTTGCATAGTTCCATGTTAAGCTTGGTCTTGGGGCCTGTCCTTGGGGGCTTGTCCCAAGACCCGGCTTTTACGGTCATCCGGGTCTCGATGTTTTGTGACCCGGCTGTGCAGTTTTAGCTTCAGTATTTTGGATTCAGAAGAATGAAGGTGTAGTTTACATTTTAGTTGTTTATGTTTTTGTCATAGAACAAGTGCATAGTTATCTTTGAGGACGCCCAGAGAGCGTGTCCCACCAGTTGAGGATCAATGGGGTAATGTTGCATAGTTAAGCCATTACTTTATAAACATTGATCCAGGTCTTGGGGGCTCTTACTTCAAATAGTTTGTAGCTGCAATCCAAGACCCGGCTTTATGCCACTAGTTTATTCTTGGTTATCTTGCTGTTGAGCTGATGTGACTCGCAATTTTATGGCCTGATTGCTCACCTGGAAATTCAATCAACCATGAAGCCCATTGGGACTTGGTTCGACCCTGTTTTTTCCAGAGAAGTAGCGACAGGGTATCCATGCGAAAGCCGGCTCACAGTTAAAGAAATCAAAAGGGTCATCAAAACCACAGAAGAGGCATATTTCAAAACAAAAGTTTGAGAGTAGCATAAAAGTTTCATCAGGTGCATAGGCGCACCATCACAGGCATAGCGCAAACAGTGCTAAAGTTATTACAATAAGTGCCCAAAGGGCCAAATAAGATTGTTTTCTTGCAAGATACAAAGCATCTGCGTAAGTTTTCAAGCCTCGGCTTCAGGAGCGGGTCACGGGGGGGAAAGCCGGATGGTTGTTCCTCGACGGTCTTTACCGGGTCATCTTCCTCGGCGGCCGCCGGGTTAGCTTCTGGCTCCTTGGTCTCGTCGGTCTCTTTGGCCTTGGTCTTGCGCGGGTGATTTTTCGAAGTGGCTGGAAGAAGTTTTCATCATCTTCTTCAACTATCGCCCGTGATGGAGGAGGAATAACTGGCGTAGAAGAGCTGGGAGCAGTGGAGGTACCAGGAGCAGTTTTTGCCGGGTCAAGGGAATCCTTATAGCTTTGCAGGAGATCGACGCGCTGTGGCTCGTCATCCATGATCTCTTCATCATTTTCAGTATATCCAAGCTGCAAAGTGGTGAGCTTCATCTTGCTGGCAATTACAGTGGCAACGTGCCGGGTTTGCTTCACAACCCGGGCGTAGCACTTCTTATCGAATTCCTTGCCATCAGTGTCAAATTGAGGAAAGCCCTTCTTCAGGGGAGCCGGGTTTAGCTGGGGATGGTAGGCCTTTGCCAGGGCAAGACCTCGCATCACCCCGGCCCTGCATGCAGATCTCTTGAGCAGATGGATCCATTGTGGCATCGTGGATAGATGTCCAAGGACTTCAGTGTATTTGCTTGGCGGGTTCTCCCAGAGCCTAGCGGCTTTGATGACCTCGCAGCTGCCAAAGTACAGCTGACGTGTCAGCGTGTACATGCATTTGATCTTCTCTGCAGCAGTTTTGCGGAGGTTCCCGTCGCGAGGGCCTGCGTAAGGAAAAGAAGAACAGTGAGATTTTAAAACCGGCTTTGCTTGCTCAGTTCAGTTCGAAATCAAAGGAGTAGTGCTTACCCACTAAAGATTCAACCATGGAGGTGATCATTCTTTTTAGCCGGGTCAGCTCATTGTTGGTTTCATCAGCTGCTTCTGCAGTGTCTCCTGTTGCTCCTGGAAGTTCTCCTCGTTCTCCTGCATATCCTTCTTCAGATCAGAGTTTTCTTGCGTCAGAGCAGTAATTTTTTCTTCTAAGGCCTGGAGTTGAGCTGCGTGATCAGCCCGGGTCTCAGATTCAGTTTTGGCAGCGTCATTGAGCCGGGTGATTTCAGCCTGTGCCTTGGCATGGTCTTCCTGTTAAGATGCAAGAAGTTATGTTAGTCCCAAGTTACCGCAGGCAAGTTAACCCGAAACTTGGGGGCTACATGCGCAAAAAGTCTGAAAATTTTCTAACTGTTAGTCCAGGAAGCTGTGGACAGCTAACCCGGCACTTGGGGGCTACTCAGTTTGCAGTTCAAGTGTTCAACGTAATAAAGAAGTCCCAGGTTTCTGCAGGCACACAACCCGCCACTTGGGGCTACAGTGTTCAAAGTTCTGATGTGAAAATTGGCAAGTTTTAAATGATGGAAGTTTTTTAGTCCTAGGTTGCTGTAAACAGACAATCCGGGCCTTGGGGGCTACAGGTTTGCAGTTTTTACCTAAGGAATTCATATTGTAAGCGGCAAGCTCATCACAAGTGATGAACTTAGAGCTTGGGGGCTACTCAGGGTATAGTTATGCAAGAAAATATACAGGCAAGAAGTTAAAATGGGTACCTGATATCGTTTTTGAATTAGGGCGACCAGTTCTGTCTCCAGGGTCTTGTGTTGAGCAAGGCGAGAAAAATATTCATCGCAAAGTGCTGGAACGGACAGGGCGTCTATAGCTGGTAAATTTGAAGAGGAAGTCGGGTTCTTGCCCTTGGCAGGAGATGTCGGGTCAGCATCTGGAGCTGGCACCTTGGCAAGAGTCTCAGGAGCACTTTGTACTGGAACGTGCCGGGTTCCAGTCACTTGTACTTCATCATCTTTGGTTCCAGAGCCTAACCCGGGCGAATGGGCAGCTGGGGAGGATTCTGGTACTGGATCAACAATGTTTTTTGGAGAGGCCACAGGGGTTGCTTGCTCTGTTGTTCGTCTTTGTCCTCTGGTTCCTCAATATGTGCCTCCATAGGAGAAGGCTCTGTGGTTGCTGGAGGAGGAGACGCCGCGGGAGGAGATTCCGGGTCTTCATCCATAAAAGCTCTGGCACTGGAACAAGATAGTGTCTTAGTTAAACAAGAAAGGGACAGTAAAGTATAGAGGTATGGAAAAGATGTGTGAAGTATTTCTAACCCGGCGTTGATCTGGAAATCCTCGGGTGTGCTAACACCATCCGAGGAGGAGTCTGACAAACGAGATGGTTTAGGAACCCGGATCTTGCCAGCTAAAGGGAACTGTTTGCTGGGCGTCTTCTGGATGGATTTGGCCCAGCTTGATAAAGAGCGTTGAGGGATACCTGGGCTCAGGGAAGCTTGGCTTGTAGAAGACCGGGTTCGGCGTCTCTTGTTCGCCTCAGCCTCCTTCGCAGCCTCCTTTTCCTATGTTTATGCTTAAGTTTGAGATGAGTTCATCATGAAAATTGAGAAAAGAGAATGTGGTACCTTGGCAATGGTGGCCCGGGTCCTCTTTTGCGTAGGAGGTGCAGCAGTTTGGGGACCCGGCGCTACGTCAGGAGCCGGGTCAGTGGATCCTGGAATAAGATTTGCCGGGTTATCAGTAGAGGTGTCCTTGTTGGGGACTTCGTTGTTAATCAACTGAAGGAAGAGCCGGCCTACGGAGTCTAGCTCACCTTCTTCTTCTTCGTCGTCTTCACTTTCTGTGTCCTCCCCATCAGGAGAGGATGTGGGGGTAAAATCCACGCTCCACCACTTGGAGTCCTGAGAAAAAGCAGTCACAGTAAGTAGCAGTCTATGGAGGAATTTACCGGGTTAAAGTAAGCAAAAATGATCAAGTATTGGTTTTACCGTGGAGGGTTTGTTCTTGGCACTAAATGGGGCGAGCCCGTTCAGTGCAATGGCATCTTTCTTTTCGCCAAGTAATCTCTTGGCATTCTTCACGAGCTGATCATCAGTAAGCGTCATCTCAGAGTAACGCATGTTGTCTGTGGTTTCACCAGTGTATTGGCAAATTAGCCGGTTCCTGATGCTGAGTGGCTGGATGAACCAACCGATCCAGCACTTGACCAGATCTGTGCCCTTGAGGCCATGGGCGAGTAAAGCTCTGGCCCGGCGAAGGGTGGGCTCGAGCTTGACTCGCTCAGCGTCATCAGCATAACTGTTCATTTTGGCTTCATATGTTAAGCCCGAGTTCCGGAAATCCGGGTAACGGGCGTCGTCAGATTCTGGTGAGGTGTCCTCGCAGTAAAAGTATGTGTTTTGCCACCCTTGGGATGGCTGGCTAGAAGAAGAGCCGGGAAATCGCATTCCCTGCGGCGCTGGATCGCAACTCCACCATATGGGAGTACTTGGTCCTTGCGAGATGGGTTGCAGTAGAAGAATTCAAGGAACAGCTCGAGCTTGGAGCCATTTGCAGATAATCTTCACAGAACACCACAAAGTTGCTGATGTTCACATGGAGTTTGGCGCGATGTCTTGAGGCCTAAGGCCGTAGTACTTCAAGACCCGGCGGAAAAATAGAGAACCCGGGGGGCGGAGGCCGCGCTGAACATGGTCGAGGAAAACCACCACTTCACCTTCTTTGGGGCTGGGGCGGATTTCTTCTCCAGCAGCACGCCAGTGAATCTCATCTTTGAGAGGGAGCTCGCCGCAGTTCACATACTCTTGCAGCATCAAGTTCGTCACCGTGGATTTGGTCCAGTTGACCTGAGTAGCAGCGGGGGCGGCGGAGCCAGATGCGCCGGCGTGGGTGCTGTGAGGTTTCTTCGCAAGCTTCTTCGCCGCACGGGGGCCTCCGGCCTTCGCCTTGTCCTTCACCATGGCTGAGGAGCTTCGAGGTTCCCTGAGCGCAGCAATGGAGATGTGAAACCCTAGTTCTAGATGCAGATGCGTGGAGAGGGAAATGCAAAGGAAATCTGGACGAGATTCAAGTTGGAATTGAGTGCGGAGCACGGATGTGTGGGAGAATCGTACCTGTGGATCTTCTCGCAGAGGTTTGGAGGCTCGATTGGAGATTGAATCCGTGGCTGCTACAGTGCGGGCGCGAGGAAGAAGATGAACTGAATGGGGAAAGTGACCGCGGTGCCTCCTGGTCTCCTATTTATAGGCACAGTAAAAACCCTAGGGGTGTGATGCATGTAAAATGCATACATGAACTTTGCACTTTATTCACTCATATTCTAATCATATTTGCATCATATAAGGGTTATACCACTGTTATTTAATGATTTTAGGAAATAAAATAATTGTTTCCTATTTTTATGGAATTAACCCTGCGCAGGCAGAAAACCCTATTTCTTTCCTTTTATGTTTCAGGGACCCAAACGTCGTCATAAAATTCTGGAAAAATACAGAGGTCATTATTTTGGAAGGAAGAAGACGTAGGAGCGAAGGAATCAAGCAAATGGAGCCCGCAAGGCAAAAAGGGGGTGGCCCACGCGGCCAGGTACTGTGCCCGCGTGGGACCCACCCGTTTGGGCCTCGTGGCTCCGCAGCCATCGATCCTTTCTCCACCGCCTTCGTCTCGACCTAAAAACGCCTATAAAAAAGGTCCCCTGGCGTTTCGCGAAAGGCGCGCCGCACAAACACAGAAATACCGAAACGGAGATCAGGAGCTGCAGATTGGAGGGGGAAAACTCCGACGGGGCGCTGCCGGGGTGGTCTCCACCTTCTCCAACGACTTTTCCACCGTCTCCATGATGAAGGGGGAGTAGTCCACCCCCTGGATTTGGGTTTGTGGTGGTAACTTATGTATCTCTCCTCTCTTTGAGCTTCACTAATTAGTACCGTATGAGCTGCTGAACATGATTACGGTCATCTATGTAATACCTTTGTGGTGAATATTGTGGTATGAGATGATTTGTTATGCATTTACTGTTGTGTTGGAACTTTTATGACTTGTCATGCTTTGATAGAATATTGTTCTTTAAGAAGTATGATGTATGTGGGTACGGGATGGCCGATGTGACACGGCATAGGTATTGAGTGACACGGTACCGCCCAACATCCTTTATCCGGGGATAAAAAGGAAGAGTATGATGTGGGAGTGACAACAACCACGCTAGCCTTACAAGGGTGACCTAGCAACACAAATGAGTACTTCTTTCAACTATGTGTTTTAGGACATATAGCCGTTATAAAAGCTACCATTAAAACATGACAATTGTGTGTACTTTATCTATAACATGATAATCACAGTAGATGAGGGAGAGAGGATTAAGTGAACCCATGAACCCATGTCCATTGTTCCTATAAGAGAAAACCTTTGTCTTGTCCTCTTGCATTGAAGAGGATTGGGACACTTTTACATTCTTGCTTGGTTACATTAAACTTCCATCCATCAAATCAACCACCTTGTTCTCCAAACTTGTTTAGTGCATAATCAACTAAAACTTGTGACACTTTAGTTGTAGGGAATAGATAACTTTTCCTTCTTGCTCCTGCGGATCGATACCTTACTTCCACATTGAGAGGTGCTACAGTGATCCCTTGCTCTTGGGGGTTATCAAGTACTTTTTTGGCGCCGTTGCCGGGGAGCGTAGCGCTTAAGTTTCTATTCTTGTGTGCACTAGATTAAGCTTGGGGAGGTTCCTTTAAACTTGTCTGGTTGTAAGTTCTTCATTACTTTTGCTATGGGTTTTCTGTTTGATTATACACCTGAGGAACTTGCAACATTTACACTTGAGGAACTTGAAATATTACAAGAAGCTGATGATTTCTTTTCTCGAGCAGATGCTATTAAACGTAAAAAGTTAACTCTTGCTGCCATGGAAAGAACTAATATTTTGCAGGAAGAAGAGGACAGCAACCTAAGCTTGGGGATGCCCATGCAACCTCAAGAAGATGCTAAAAAAGATGAACAACTGGAGAATGAAGAGTTGGATCACCCAACTTCACCATCAACATGTGATAGTGACACTCAAACTCAAAAACCTTTTGTTGGTAAACTTATTGATGATAATGAGGAGTGTTGCTTAAATATGCTAAATGATAATGCTTTAGATGATGGTCCTATGCTTATCGATAATCCTCCATGTTTAGAAGTTGTTACTACATTATGTGAGGATAATAATGATATACTTGCTGTTTGTGACAATACTCTCATTCATGAGAGTCCTACATTATTCCTGAATTCTCCTAATAACACCATAGAGGAGAAAATTGCTTATGTTGAGAAATACTTATGTGGTTTGCAATTATCTTTAGTTCCAAATCATTGTTGCAACCATGATACTAAACTTGATATTGATCTTAATAACTATTTTGAAAGAGGGAAGTATGCTAAGGAATTCCAAAATAAAGTTAATGATCCTCTTCATGTGCCTAAATTATCTAAATTGGAAGATCCTATTGGTTATATGGTTGAATACATTTCTATTACTTGCAACTATTATGAGAGAGGAGGTTATGAGAACCCTCTTTATGCTACTAATAATTATGGGCTGCAAGTAACTTTTGTTAAAACTTCATTCATATACAAAATGCCAATGCATAGAAAGAAAGTTAGACTTCGTTGTTATTACTTTTGTGTTCTATTTTTCTCTCAACCAGGTTTCAACTTGACTATTATTTTGATCGGTTTGAGAGCAACATGGGACCCTGGTATTATGCATGGAACACTTCCCAAGAAAGAGGGGAACATCAAAGTTCAAGCTCCCTCATGAGCTTCATCTTCAATAAACAAAAAGTAAGAAGCCTAGCTATATGGCAATAAAGAAAGCGCTTTGCGGGAGGCAACCCGGTTATTTTTGTGTGTGATTTTTCTTTGTGTCCTCTTGCTGTAACAAGAGATTTTGTGTCTAGTTAGTTTCTAGAGTTTTTAATAAAGTGCCAAGTTTTACCCATTTTGGTCTTGAAAAGTTGCTTATAGCGTTCGGAGATTTTATTCCTGCACGAATCAGTGCACGGTATGATTTTTATTTCTTATTCCATAACTCCGAATGAGCTCATATTTGAACTGTAGTTGCAACTTTTCATCCTCTGTATGCATGAATTTTTCGGAATTTTTCGAGAAAGTTTGGTAGGGTAGAAAAATACGTTTTGCTGCTGCTGTTTTTCAGGATAGATTCTGTCCCATTTTGTTTGATGCATGCTTTGAGCTTTTAAGTTGAATCTTTTTGATCCAATTGAGTTTATGAGTAGGCATACAACATTATGCACTTTCTGGACATCTCATATGAATTTTTGTTCAAGGATTATATGCAGCAAGAAACATATTTGTTTATCACTATTAATGCACCCCACAGAAAAGAAATGGGAGAAACGGTGTTTTCAAGTTTTTTCACAGGGATTGGAGGAGATGCACCAAGAGCTATCCAAGGATGGTGAAGACCATAAGCTTGGGGATGTGAAGACAACCCCACTGGACCTACACACTCTCGGTTTGCACACGTCCAACTTCTGTTTTTCGATCGAAACACTTTATCGCATAAACTTGGAGCGTCTTTTTGTTTGTTTTGGTTTGATTCTTTGAGAGACCACCACACTATCATTTAGATATGGGAGAGCTACTGGAAATATGGGTTGAAATATGTTGGATGCTTTTATAATATTGGGAAAAGGGATGTTTGAGTTGATTTTTAATGATACATATAGTTGCATGATTCATGAGCTTGTTTATGAGTAATAGTTTGCAAATCCTTTTTGAAGAGCTATAACTTATTCATGTTTTGTTGCTGGTTGTTATTTTACTTGGTTTAACATGGATTAGTTAGTTCTATGGACACTCATGCATGCATCTAGATGGTCAACTTTCTCCCTTTTGCTAGCCCAAACATTCCAACAAGTCAAAACTTGTTTCCAACACCTTCAACCAAAGTTATTCCAGTGAGTCCACCATATCTACCTACTAGCTATATGCTATTCCGAGTATGTTCATCATGATATTTGTGTTATCTATACCTCTGAATGAAAATGATTATGTTATTGATTGCCATGGGAAAAGTTGGTTATATAGCTCTCACGAACTTGATGCACATTTTACTATCATTGCAATAAATAAAACATGACCCATTGTGATTAAGATTATGATGCTAGTGGCTTGATAAATGTTCGAGGTTGGGAGTTAGCCCATATGTGCTGTCACATGCAAAGCTTTCAACATGCTCCTTCATCTCATTTAGTTGATATCATGTACTTTTGTCTATGGATGCCTATCATGGTGAAATGAGGTGGAAATGATGTAGTTTAAATGAGTTTGTATAAATGGTTAGAGAGACGCCTGGGCCGCTAATCTAAGCCATGCATCATTCATGGTGGAAATTTACTTACATGCTATGGTGAACCGTCTGTGATACACCTTATAATAGTTATTATTCCAATAAAAAGGGTGTTGAGGTTGTTCATCTTGTTTGTTTGTCTTGTCATTTTGATATGGGCTTGTTCCATATCCTGGGACAAGAGGTACCCCAGTTGACGCTCTTGATGATACTATTATTACTTACGATGATATAACTTGAACTTGCTTTGTTTCCTAAGTTGAGTAATCATGGTGTAGGTACTTGTATTCAAGGGGCCTGAGACACCTAACCTTTACTTTGTCAAGCACACTACTCATATTTGCTCTCACATTAAACTATAATCATTCAAGATGCTATGATAGGGGAATGAGAGCTTGACACCAAGTATTATCACATTGCAATCATTAACTTAAGTAGGAGAGTTTGGAGGTTAGATGAAACTTATGCATGTTTTACCTCTACTCACTTATTCATCTTTCCAAAGTGTCCACCAAACATATTCAGATTTTCATCACCACTCTATGGACCACATGTATGCAAAAGTAAGAATGTCCATATTACTTGCTTCTATGTTGCACTTTGTGAGCTATCAATGAACATCCTTGTCTTCAATACTTGATATCACTTCATAAACTATCTTGCATATTGCTACTCCTTTGAAGAATGAATCATTCGACTTTATGTAGCAATTGTAATCATCTTTGATATCCATTGTTAGTATTAAATTGCAAAGTCCATGTTAGTTTTATCACCTTCATACTCGAGGACGAGTATTGGTTAAGCTTGGGGATGTTGATGCATGTAAAATGCATACATGAACTTTGCACTTTATTCACTCATATTCTAATCATATTTGCATCATATAAGGGTTATACCACTGTTATTTAATGATTTTAGGAAATAAAATAATTGTTTCCTATTTTTATGGAATTAACCCTGCGCAGGCAGAAAACCCTATTTCTTTCCTTTTATGTTTCAGGGACCCAAACGTCGTCATAAAATTCTGGAAAAATACAGAGGTCATTATTTTGGAAGGAAGAAGACGTAGGAGCGAAGGAATCAAGCAAACGGAGCCCGCAAGGCAAAAAGGGGGTGGCCCACGCGGCCAGGTACTGTGCCCGCGTGGGACCCACCCGTTTGGGCCTCGTGGCTCCGCAGCCGTCGATCCTTTCTCCACCGCCTTCGTCTTGACCTAAAAACGCCTATAAAAAAGGTCCCCTGGCGTTTCGCGAAAGGCGCGCCGCACAAACACAGAAACACCGAAACAGAGATCAGGAGCTGCAGATTGGAGGGGGAAAACTCCGGCGGGGCGCTGCCGGGGTGGTCTCCACCTTCTCCAACGACTTCTCCACCGTCTCCATGATGAAGGGGGAGTAGTCCACCCCCTGGATTTGGGTTTGTGGTGGTAACTTATGTATCTCTCCTCTCTTTGAGCTTCACTAATTAGTACCGTATGAGCTGTTGCACATGATTACGGTCATCTATGTAATACCTTTGTGGTGAATATTGTGGTATGAGATGATTTGTTATGCATTTACTGTTGTGTTGGAACTTTTATGACTTGTCATGCTTTGATAGAATATTGTTCTTTAAGAAGTATGATGTATGTGGGTACGGGATGGCCGATGTGACACGGCATAGGTATTGAGTGACACGGTACCGCCCAACATCCTTTATCCGGGGATAAAAAGGAAGAGTATGATGTGGGAGTGACAACAACCACGCTAGCCTTACAAGGGTGACCTAGCAACACAAATGAGTACTTCTTTCAACTATGTGTTTTAGGACATATAGCCGTTATAAAAGCTATCATTAAAACATGACAATTGTGTGTACTTTATCTATAACATGATAATCACAGTAGATGAGGGAGAGAGGATTAAGTGAACCCATGAACCCATGTCCATTGTTCCTATAAGAGAAAACCTTTGTCTTGTCCTCTTGCATTGAAGAGGATTGTGACACTTTTACATTCTTGCTTGGTTACATTAAACTTCCATCCATCAAATCAACCACCTTGTTCTCCAAACTTGTTTAGTGCATAATCAACTAAAACTTGTGACACTTTAGTTGTAGGGAATAGATAACTTTTCCTTCTTGCTCCTGCGGATCGATACCTTACTTCCACATTGAGAGGTGCTACAGTGATCCCTTGCTCTTGGGGGTTATCAGGGTGTTGTGGTAAAAAGTGAAGAGATAAGGATCTTTGACTAAAAGTCAACGACAAACGGAATGAGATAATCGCGGAGTATTAAATGATAAGATCGTAATTAAGATGGATAAGGATGGATTTCAGTTGGGCGATAATTTTCACTAAGTGACGAAAGTGAAACCCGGGTGTGTGAACCCGGCAAGAGATAACCGGGTTACGGCGTGAACCGCCAAAAAGACTGGCCAAGCAAAGGAGAAAAGAGACATGTTCTGATATTAAATTTGTTATGTGTTATTTTATGTTTCAGGTGATTAACCCGGCTGGCCAGGATATCAGTTCTGCTCAAAGAAGCAATATTCAAGAGTAGAAGCAGAGCATGCCAACCTGGCAACCAGGTTAATCTGGGGGCTACTGATGGGGGGATAATAACCCGGTAGGCCCATGAAGAGGGAAGCGTGACCTGCCAGGCAGGAGGCCCGGCTAGGCCAGCTAACCATCAGCATGGGCCGGGTTATGTTGCTGGGCCAGAGGCTTTGGCGGTAACCCGGTTCAGGAAGGGAAGTTTCTAGAAGACCAGAGGCGGTTCGGGACTTGGAGGACACGAAGGATAGAAGAGCTAGAGTAGGACTCCGAGTCTGGGTAGAGCCCGGGTTCGTATTGTAAAGTGCCAGGAGACCCGTCGTCTATATAAACCGGTCCCTGAGCCCTAGTTGAGGGAGAACTTTTACGATCCAAGCTTAGGCGAGAGAACCATCGAGAGAAACACCTCCACCTTGTAACCTAGATCGAGATCCGGCTCTGTTGTCGTAGCCGGGTTATCGAGATCGAGATCAATAATAAGATAGCAGGAAGTAGGTCTTTATCTCCAATGGAGAGGCCGAACCTGGGTAAACCCTTTGTCCCTACAGTGCTAAACAATCTCCCAGATGCCAGTGTCGCCTTGCCCATCAACTCAAGCTACCCCAAAGTAGCATCCGCCGTGTTATCTACCCCACGACATGACTGGCCCGACAGGTCCAAGTTATGGTTGTTCGCGCATGGGGCAGTGTTGGACCCAGACACAGGGCTGATTGTTGCACAGGGAAAATGGAAGAAAAGAATTAGAAGAGTCACCAAAAAACTAGTTGACGCAATAGAACTAGTCCGACAGGGAAAATATGTTCCCGATAGAGAGGACGACGAGCTTTCACTCGCCCTCGGGAATAAAGAACACTGGGGACGATGTCGAGGCAGAGGAGGCGGGGTTGGTTTTCTTGAAGGGTTTCCGGAGGACGCTGCAAACTTATAGAAAACATTGCAGAGGTAAGAAGAGGGAGGCGGAGAGGTTTACTGCATTAGAACGCCAGATGCATGATGTGAAGGAGCAACTGGCCTTAATTACCCAGCAAAGGGAATCTCAACCGCGAGTAGAAGATCATGCAGTAGATGTCTGCCCATCTCAGCAGAAAAGCAGCGTGGGTTCCACGCAGCTACAAGATCCTGCAGTTGATGAACCAGTTGATGAACCGTCG
The DNA here is from genome assembly GCA_947311845.1 of Poa pratensis. Lineage (NCBI taxonomy): Eukaryota > Viridiplantae > Streptophyta > Magnoliopsida > Poales > Poaceae > Poa > Poa pratensis. Next base: position 33,057,133 of record CAMZMU010000117.1, read on the forward strand.
GCGGCGTGCTACCCCGTGGATGATATCACGGAGAAGACAAATTGTGAGTTACATGCGCCAATGAAGAACATTAGTTTTCCGGTGGCGAATGGCTATGCTTTACCACATCAACTTGGATCAACCTTCCATTTTGGTGAGATTCCAGCTGGATTTGCTCGTGTCGGGGTCACGAAAGTTATGTCGGGATTCAACTCAATGCATCTTGACATTCCCGGAGCTGAAGGCGAGAAGACATTGGAGAAGTCGAACTTGGTATCGTTCTATGGAAGAAGAAATACATCAAGTTTCCAGACTCGGCGCCAAGGCCACCGACTCCTCCGGTTAGAAATTCACCACAGCAAAGTCCACCCTCCTCCCCCGACGATTGGGAGCCACCGCGAGTCCATCGCCGCGCCGTCCCGTCAGCCGACTGCTGCGCCCACTAGTAATTTGACAAAGCGGAAGTTGTTCACGTCGTCCCCTGTCAAGAAACGTGCAAAAAAACCAAGGAAGTCAAGGCTCCTGAGAAGTTAGCTTGTGAGATGACTCAGGAGGAATTAGAAGTGAGCACACGTGAAGAGGCGAGAGCCTTTTTTGAACAGAAAAAAAAGGAAAGACTGGAGGCAAGACTGGACCCCATAAATGAACTTCTGAAGACTATACCAACTGAGGTAAAAAGATCACACCGTTGACAACCTATATGACCCTCCACCACCGCCCTTTTCAGACTATGAGCGAGGTATTGACAAGGTACTTTCCTCACATATGGAGCAAGATAAAGCGTGCGGGAAAAGAGTTGCCCAGCTCGGAGAACAAGAAGCACAATCGATCTCCCCGCTCATTGTGCCTTCTGAAGCTCGGGAAATCGAGCATGGAGAAGTTGTCATTGGCGACACAGGTTACCCATAGCGCAGATAACAATTCAATATAAATTTGAACTCGGGCTGCCTCTGGTCGAAAATCCGAGTGTTCTAACAACACAGTTATATAAATTGCATAACTGGTACATGGCCGCCGCAAAAGAAGGGAAAATCTATCTCATGGCGGGAGTTAAGGAACAACACTACTTCCGACAATATGGTGTGCAGGTTGAGTTCTCCGAACTTTTTCAGATGTACAATCAACTTGTTCTCGACAAATCTATCATCAGCTGCTATTGTCTGTAAGTAATTTATTCGTGTAATTTAATTATTTATAGTTAAGCTCGTTCATTGCTTGTAATTATCCTCACAACATTCTTTTGTACGCTATTATGCAGAATGAAGATTCGTGAATGCCGAATGGGAGGAATCTGGGACATTGGGTTCATTGACCCGGATAAAGTTCATGTCCGGACCATAGCTGATGTAACAGCCCCAAAATTTGAGTACCAAATTTTCACTCTTGTGTTCAATGCATTATGTCATCCATGCATAATCATGTTCATCTAAATTGTTACAACTTTGCAATGGAAATGATGCTGGGTTGCTAAGAAAAGTTTACAAATTCAACTCCATATTTGTCCAGGAAGTTCCAACAGTTCCAAAGTTAAATTTGGGCAAACTATTTTGATTTGGAAATAAAATGAAAAGAGAGTATCTCAAAATTGCCTGTGAGCAATTTCTATTTTATTTTCCTATCAAATGATTTCCTAATAATCTGGAAAATTTAGGGAAGCTTCACATGGAGGTAAAGGCACTCCCCAAAAATTGGCATAATTTTTGGATAAGTTCAAATGCCTCGAATAATTCAAATTCAGCTGCTGTTATTATTTTAATTAGGAAAAGGACCTCTTTGTAATTATGGAGGGACCTGTCCGTGGTGGAAATAGAAGCTCTAGGGGGGTTTTCGGAAGTTTGCCGTCCTCTTCGTCTCTGTAGCGACACGGTCGCGACGCTGCCGCCGGACCACCTCGTCGCCATGCCGCCGTGCTCCCGCCGGGCCCCCCCCCTGCTCTGCCTCCCCTGGAAGAGGAGCTCCTCGAGGCCCCACCCCGTGCTGCCCCCGTTCCCCCTGCTCCTCTGCTCCCATCTCTTCCCTCCCGAGCCGCCATGGCCGCCGGACTCGCCGAGCTCGTCTCCGTCGCCTGAGCGCCTCCCGCTCAAATCGAGGACCGGAGAAAGCTCCGCCGTGCTCTCCTCTACCCCCACGCGGAAGGAATCGACGCGGAACGTCACGAATCGCCGTCGCCATCGCCGTTTCCCCGCCGCCGGCCGAAGCTCCGCCGCGGCCTCGCCGGTTGATTTCGCCGCCGTCCGTCCACCTCCGGCCACGCCGAGACCATCCACGAGACCAGGGTGAGATGCTGCTTCTTCCCATGCCCATCCTCGCCGCTGTGTCGCGCGCCGCCGTCGCATCCTTGCCGCGCCGCGCTCACGTCGCACTGTCACCGTGCGCTCTTTTCTTTTTTTCCTCGTTCAGTTTCGTTCGCTCTCGACCGGAGATTCCGGCCCAACTCCGGTGTAACTCTGGCCCGCGTCCAGAGACTGCCGTTGTTGGGCTGAGATTTTGCTGGACCGGAAACTCCGGCCCATGATCACTTTTGGACCGGAATTTCCGGCCTGTGCAGAAAATTGTGTAGTTTTTCTTTTTTCCCTCTCGGTAGCACATGTCCCCGCTTCCCCCTCTCGCGTTAGTGTTATCGGACTACGTTGATCCCAGTATACCATCCCCTCCCTCGAGCCGGGTACTCAAATTATTTCATCGTTGGAATTAATTACTTAAAGGAATAATTTAAAAAGAGGATTTATGAAAGTGATAACTTTTCACCGGGACCTCAGAAAAAGGTGTTCTTTATATCAAAATGATCAGAAAAACATGAGTGATCCAAAATCTTCATCGTCATGCATCATTGATCAAAACTACAATAATGTGCTCTAGTAGTCATGACACTCATTAAGTTTTAATATGGGGTTTCTTCCCAATTATTCAATAAATATAACGGGGACCCCATTTAACTTGTTGATCCTGTTCAATGCCTTTAGGTTGCATTTAAATTGTCATATCATCATCCTTGTATGCATTGCACAATTGCCCTGTGTTGATTGCTCTTCCGGTGTTTCTTTTTGTGCATCGGTAGATCAAGGAGGTGAAGTGCCACCCCCGTCTTGTGACGATCCGTACTACCAGCCGTATCATCAAGGCAAGCGTAATCCCCCCTCTGAGCATATCTTATCCTATGTTTCCGCAATTATTTCCTCCACTATAATATTGCATGCGGTTCTAAATGTCAACTTTTGTCGGATTAGAGTATCCTATAGTTGCATTAATTTCCCTATGCCAATATCTGTTTCCCCTCCTATCATCCATAGGTTTGTGTTGTGGCCTGAGATACTGAACTATGCTATGTGATGCTTAGCCATGCCTAGTTATATGCATAGCTGTACGATGGATATATGTGTTGTTGGAAACAGGTGTGAAAGGTTGAGATGAAGGTGGAGAAATGTGGTGACATGTGATAAGATGCTAAAAAGGTGGGGATGAGAGGCCACTGTGGTTGTGGTGCTTTGTCTCGTTCTCGCCGCCTAGGTGCGAGTTCTTTACCTCCCGAACCAAGACTGAGCGTGCAACCATGCGTGAGGCCTATGCAATTGCAGGAACCCTCATAGACTAAATAACTCGAGCGGGGCTAGCCAGGGTCCTCTAGTTCGGGCTTCCATTTGCGCGTGCGTGATGATGGTGGTATGAACTGGGATGAGGATGGTGGTGTTAGGAAAATGAGTGGCTGTGGGGCGGGGTGTTGTGATCCTGGCAGTCCTACCGCCACTGATGATCCTGGAAAGTCCTTAACGAGGGAGAAGTCGACACCGTTCCCACCCAGCCGGCTCTCCAAGGAAGAGAGCTAATGCGCAGGTAATGGGCCGGGCGGTACGCGTGGCAAACATTTGTACACCCCTGCAGGGTTAAATCTTTTCGAAAAGCCGTGTCCACGGTTAAGGACGACTTGGGAAAGGACGATAAGATCATAGAATAACTTTAACGGAATGATTAAAAACTGGGTACTAGAGGTACCACTCAAGATTGTAAGGTGAGCTTCCTCGAGGGTGATTCGGGGAGGTGCCTTTTGAACAGGTACGGTTGATGGGTTGATGATGAGTAAGGTGATGAAAGAAAGAGTACTTCTTACCTCTTTTGAAAATATTCTGAATAGTCGATGCCTTTGAGTTATGTTTTCATAAATAAAATCAGCTTTATGCAAAACACCATATAACTTTGAAAGCCTCATCGAGCTATATGCTCTTAATCTTGCGAGTTCGTCGAACTCAACGTCGTTTGTTTTGTTTCAGAGGAGGACTTCACCGACCTCGAAGGTGGGTTCTTTGTGGACGTCGACGAGTAGTCTGGGGTTCCCAGGTGGCAGCTTGGGACATCCGGAACAGCTGGCTGTGATGTTTATCTGTAGGCCTCTTAGGCCATATTTGGTTCTTGTTGTTTAGAACAACCTAATTTGCTTCCGCTTGATGTAATGTTGGGTCTGTGACCTCTGGTTGTCATTTGCTATCTTTCTCTATTATAAGAGTTGAACTATATGATTTGTGTCGTAGAGTCTGTGATGTGCCAGTTGTTCCACAAGTCTTGGTCTCTCTATTATGCATTGAGGGTTGTGCCTGTGTTAAGGCATCAATCGGGGTGTTGCGTTGCCGATGATCCATTCCGAGCAACGCCTGCCAAAGGTTTTGGCCGGGGATTGGTAAACCCGTAACCTCCGGTTGTATCGCTTAACCGGTGACACACAGCATCACTGTATAACAGTCAGGTCAGGGCGCCACAAGTTGGTATCAGAGCAGTACTGCCTGTAGGAAACCCTTCTACTGGTCGATGTTGAGTCTAGTGTTTGTGAAAATATTTTAACCTAAAAATGAGTTGTGAAAACCATCTTAGGATTCTTTTTACTCCTTATCTGGTTACCCTCTAATCTCGGAGCAATCTTACCTCGATTTGAGTTTAAAGGTTTTACTTCTCACCTGTTACTTCAAAATTAGAAACGGGGTGGGTTCGACCTTTAGTGTTATGTGTCACGTTGCTCCCGCTGCGTTGCAATCCCAAATCAACTCAGATGTTTCTACCGAGTTTAATCTTTGATCCTTTCTTTGGGTTTTAACCCAGGACTTGAACATAAGGTCCCGGATTGTGCCAACTAGAGTGTGTTAAGTTGTGATTTCTTAACTCTCACTAGTAGCACATGATGCTGATCTTTGACCCAAGTTCTATCTTGTTGTTTTCCTTCTCGCAAAGTATTATCGTCCCTAGTCTGTGTACTTGAGTAGACGCTAATGCTATTGTTCGACCATTCGGAGAAAGATACTAACGTGTCATTGTCAAATCTCCAGAATGGCTCGAGGAGGTCGTGGAGGCCGTGGTGGTCGCGGTAACCACAATGATGATGAGGATGATCTGCCGCCACCACCCTCGATGGCTGAGGTCTTGATGGCCATTGAGGAGAACCGTGGGCGCAATGAGCGCTTGCTGAACAGTTGGTGCAGCAGAATGCACGGAGGAACGAGTGCAACACTCTCACTGAGTTCCTGCGCTCGCAGCCACCCACTTTGCTGATGCTAAGGAGCCACTGGAAGCTGATGATTGGCTTCGTGCTTTGGAGCGCAAGTTCTCCGCGCTGCATGTCCCATTGGCGGAGCAAGTCAACTTTGCCACCTACCTCTTGGTTGGTGCTGCTGGCTGTTGGTGGGAAAGCCATGTGGCTTTGTTTCCAGCCAACCATGTCTTCACCTGGGCTGATTCCGCACTGCCTTCCGTGCGGAGTACATTCCCAGCCGATCATGGACTTGAAGAGGAGGGAGTTCCTGGATTTGCAACAGGGACGGATGGACCTCCGCACTTATGGTCGTGAGTTCAACCATCTTCTCGTTACGCCCCAAGGGACGTGACCAATGATGCTGACAAGCAAGAGCTGTTCCGCAAGGGTCTGAATCCGCAGCTCCGCTATGAGCTATTGCCCTTCAGGTTCCAGACCTATCAGGAGCTGTTCAACCAGGCTTTACTCTTGAGCAAGGAAGAAAGGAACTTGAAGCTTCCAAGAGGCCCGCACATGGGGACCACCAGAGTTCCTCGGGTTCTGAGAGCAAGAAGCGCAGGGTGTTTGTTCCCTACAGCGCCGTACCTCGTGCTCCTTCATGCCGAGAGCGCAGGATATAGGCCACCTCCTCCGCGCCCACTACTTCGACACTTGGGATAGGCGGGAGTGGGTACCGTCCTATGCTACCTGCTCCACCTGGACTCACTTGCTACACCTGTGGCCAGGCTGGTCACTACTCCAGGGAGTGCCCCCAGAAGGCACCTCTCGCGATAACTCCTGCACGAGCCCCTGCCACTCCAACTGGCAAGGCTGGACCTATTGTGCGTGGTCGCCTGAACCACGTCTCTGCTGAAGAAGCTGAAGAGGACCCCGGCGTTCTCATGGGTGAGTTACGAATCAACGGCAATACAGCTACAGTTTTGTTTGACTCTGGAGCATCGCATTCATTCATATCCATAGCTTTTGCAAAAGACCACAACATACCGTTCGAGAAAATGGCCATCCCTTGGTGATTGCCACTCCTGGCTCCAAATGGCAAACCGATGGGGTTACTCCTGAGGTCCAGATTAATATAGGTTCCTTGTCTTTCCTTATGCCTTGGTAGCTCTGAAGTCCAAAGGCATTGATGTCATACTGGGCATGAACTGGCTACCAAATACCAGGCTAATCTCGACTGTGCGCCAAGACCATTACGTGACCGCTCCTTCCGGTGACATTGTGAAGTATTGGCCTGCAACATCAATACCTCCGTCCGCCGTCGTACCCGCTCACCTGAGATTCTCCTTTGCTTTATGGAAGGCGAATCCCCTCCTGAAATCCAGGACATACACGTGGTGTGTGACTTCCCGGATGTGTTCCCGGAAGGTTGCCTGGCATGCCTCCTGACCGAAGTGTGGAGTTTGTCATAGAGCTACTTCCCGGTACCGCTCCAATTCCAAGAAGCCCTACCGTATGCCGGTGGAAGAGTTGGCTCTGTTGAAAGAGCAAATTGATCAGCTGTTAGCTAAGGAGTTCATCCAGCCTAGCAGTTCACCTTGGGGTTGTCCGGTACTCTTTGTCAAGAAGAGGGATTCTACCGTGCCTCGTCTAGTCTCTGACTATCGACCGTTGAATGCGGTGACAATCAAGAACAAGTATCCTATTCCTCGCATCAATGATCTGTTGGATCAGTTAGCTGGTGCAACGGTATTCTCCAAGATGGATCTGAGGTCAGGCTACCATCAGATAAAAATCAGAAAGGAGGATATTCCAAAGACGGCATTTGTTACTCGTTATGGCTCATATGAGTATACCGTCATGTCCTTTGGTCTCACAAATGCCCAGCTACTTTCATGAGGCTCATGAACTCTGTCTTCATGGATTATCTTGACAAGTTTGTCGTCATTTACATTGATGACATCTCATCTATTCCAAAACCAATGAAGAGCATGAGGAACATCTTCGTTTGGTTCTGACAAGACTTCGAGAACACCGCCTCTATGCCAAGTTCTCCAAGTGTGAGTTTTGGTTGGATAATCTATCTTCCTTGGTCATGTGATATCCGCTAATGGTGTGGCTGTCATTCCTGACAAGATTCAGTCCATTCTGGATTGGAAAACTCCAATGTCAGTCAAGGACATCGTAGCTTTCTCGGATTGGCGGGTTACTACCGCCGATTCATCGAAGGTTTCTCCAAGATAGCCAAGGCCCTGACTGACCTTCTCAAGAAGGATAAAAAGTTTGTATGGTCGGCCGAAGCTGAAGAGAGTTTCAAACACTGAAAGCCAAGCTCACTCCGCTCCTGTGCTTGTCCTGCCGGACACAAGCAAGGATTTCGTCGTCTTCTGTGACGCCTCTCTACAAGGCTTGGGTTGTGTATGATGCAAGATGGCCATGTGGTGGCTATGCTTCTCGCCAACTTAAGCCGCATGAGCTCAACTACCCAACTCATGATCTAGACTTGCCGCTGTGGTCTATGCTTTGAAGCAATGGAGACCATACCTGTTTGGTAACCGTTGCGAGATCTTCTCGGATCACAAGAGTCTGAAGTACCTCTTCACCCAGCCGGATTTAAATCTCAGGCAAAGGCGTTGGTTGGAGTTAATCACGGACTACAATGTGAGTCTGAACTATCAACCCGGCAAAGCAAACGTCGTGGCTGACGCGCTAAGTCGGAAGTCCTATTGCAACAATCTGATGATTGAAAGGCCCAACCTGCCCTCATGAAGAGTTTCCGTTTGAACCTGGAAATTGTTCCCTGGCTACCTTGCAAATCTGGAGATCAAATCTACTCTTGTAGACCAGATTAAGGATGCTCAAACTCGTGACAAGGGTATTCAAAATCAAGAGAACATTGCTAGCGGGAAGGCAAATGTTTTCTGTCAATGAATCCGGAGTTGTTTATTTTGGTGACCGCTTGGTAGTGCCAAAGAAACGAAAATTGAGGGAGCTGATCCTCCAAGAAGCTCATGAATCTCTCTCTCTATTCATCCCGGTAGTACCAAGATGTACCAAGACCTTCGCCACAATTCTGGTGGACTCGTATGAAACGAGAAATTGCCAAGTATGTTGCTGAATGCGACACCTGTCGACGGGTAAAGGCTGAACATCAAAGACCTCCGGTACTCTTCGCCCTATTGCAGTCCCGAGTGGAAATGGGATGAAATTGGTATGGACTTCATCACCGGGTTTCCCCGATCTCAAAAGGGCAACAATGCTATTGGGTAATCATTGATCGTCTTTCCAAGGTTGCTCACTTCCTACCAGTCCGTGATGATATACGGCAAGTCAACTTGCTGACTTATATTTGGCTCGTATTGTTCCATTGCATGGGGTCCCTCTGAGGATCATATCGGACCGTGGAAGTATCTTTGTCTCCAAGTTTTGGCAGAGTTTCCAAACTGCTATGGGTCCCGTCTCAACTTCAGTACCGCCTACCATCCTCAAACTGATGGTCAGACCGAAAGAGTGAACCAAGTATTGGAAGACATGCTTCGGGCATGTGTGATCTCTTTTGGCAAGGGTTGGGAAAAGTATCCCTTTCGCGGAGTTCTCCTACAACAATAGCTATCAAGCTAGTCTGGGCATGGCTCCATTCGAGGCTCTATATGGAAGAAAATGCCGCACTCCTCTGAATTGGTCCGAGACCGGAGAGAGGGCACTCTTTGGTCCGGATGTGATCAATGAAGCTGAGGAGAAGGTTCGAATCATAAGAGAGAATCTGAAGATTGCTCAGTCTAGGCAGAAGAGCTACTATGATAAGCACCATCAGGAGATTCACTATGAAATTGGTGATAAAGCTTATCTCCGTGTCTCTCCCCTTCGTGGCGTTCGCCGCTTCGGAATCAAAGGGAAATTGGCACCTCGCTATGTTGGTCCTTTCACCGTTCTAGAAAAGGGGAGATCTTTCTTATAAGTTGGAGTTACCGTCAAATTCCCAAATGTGCATGATGTGTTTCATGTCTCCCAACTTCGCCGGTGTTTTAAAGATCCTATCCATGGGGTCAATCATGAAGAGCTAGATCTACAAGAAGACCTCACTTATCGAGAGCATCCTATCCGTGTCTTGGATGAAGCTGAAAGAAAGACCCGGAACAAGACTACCAAGTTCCTCAAAGTTCAATGGTCTCATCATTCCGAGGAAGAAGCAACTTGGGAACGAGAGTCTAGTCTTCGTGAGGAGTATCCCGACTTCTTCTCGCAATCTTAGAATCTCGGGACGAGATTCCTGTAAGGAGGGTAGAATTGTAACAGCCCCAAAATTTGAGTACCAAATTTTCACTCTTGTGTTCAATGCATTATGTCATCCATGCATAATCATGTTCATCTAATTGTTACAACTTTGCAATGGAAATGATGCTGGGTTAATAAGAAAAGTTTACAAATTCAACTCCATATTTGTCCAGGAAGTTCCAACAGTTCCAAAGTTAAATTTGGGCAAACTATTTTGATTTGGAAATAAAATGAAAAGAGAGTATCTCAAAATTGCCTGTGAGCAATTTCTATTTTATTTTCCTATCAAATGATTTCCTAATAATCTGGAAAAATTTAGGGAAGCTTCACATGGAGGTAAAGGCACTCCCCAAAAATTGGCATAATTTTTGGATAAGTTCAAATGCCTCGAATAATTCAAATTCAGCTGCTGTTATTATTTTAATTAGGAAAAGGACCTCTTTGTAATTATGGAGGGACCTGTCCGTGGTGGAAATAGAAGCTCCAGGGGGTTTTCGGAAGTTTGCCGTCCTCTTCGTCTCTGTAGCGACACGGTCGCGACGCTGCCGCCGGACCACCTCGTCGCCATGCCGCCGTGCTCCCGCGGGCCCCCCCCTGCTCTGCCTCCCCTGGAAGAGGAGCTCCTCGAGGCCCCACCCCGTGCTGCCCCCGTTCCCCCTGCTCCTCTGCTCCCCATCTCTTCCCTCCCGAGCCGCCATGGCCGCCGGACTCGCCGAGCTCGTCTCCGTCGCCTGAGCGCCTCCCGCTCAAATCGAGGACCGGAGAAAGCTCCGCCGTGCTCTCCTCTACCCCCCGCGGAAGGAATCGACGCGGAACGTCACGAATCGCCGTCGCCATCGCCGTTTCCCGCCGCCGGCCGAAGCTCCGCCGCGGCCTCGCCGGTTGATTTCGCCGCCGTCCGTCCACCTCCGGCCACGCCGAGACCATCCACGAGACCAGGGTGAGATGCTGCTTCTTCCCATGCCCATCCCTCGCCGCTGTGTCGCGCGCCGCCGTCGCATCCTTGCCGCGCCGCGCTCACGTCGCACTGTCACCGTGCGCTCTTTTCTTTTTTTTCCTCGTTCAGTTTCGTTCGCTCTCGACCGGAGATTCCGGCCCAACTCCGGTGTAACTCCGGCCGCGTCCAGAGACTGCCGTTGTTGGGCTGAGATTTTGCTGGACCGGAAACTCCGGCCCATGATCACTTTTGGACCGGAATTTCCGGCCTATGCAGAAAATTGTGTAGTTTTTCTTTTTTCCCTCTCGGTAGCACATGTCCCCGCTTCCCCCTCTCGCGTTTAGTGTTATCGGACTACGTTGATCCCAGTATACCATCCCCTCCCTCGAGCCGGGTACTCAAATTATTTCATCGTTGGAATTAATTACTTAAAGGAATAATTTAAAAAGAGGATTTATAAAAGTGATAACTTTTCACCGGGACCTCAGAAAAAGGTGTTCTTTATATCAAAATGATCAGAAAAACATGAGTGATCCAAAATCTTCATCGTCATGCATCATTGATCAAAACTACAATAATGTGCTCTAGTAGTCATGACACTCATTAAGTTTTAATATGGGGTTTCTTCCCAATTATTCAATAAATATAACGGGGACCCCATTTAACTTGTTGATCCTGTTCAATGCCTTTAGGTTGCATTTAAATTGTCATATCATCATCCTTGTATGCATTGCACAATTGCCCTGTGTTGATTGCTCTTCCGGTGTTTCTTTTTGTGCATCGGTAGATCAAGGAGGTGAAGTGCCCACCCCGTCTTGTGACGATCCGTACTACCAGCCGTATCATCAAGGCAAGCGTAATCCCCCCTCTGAGCATATCTTATCCTATGTTTCCGCAATTATTTCCTCCACTATAATATTGCATGCGGTTCTAAATGTCAACTTTTGTCGGATTAGAGTATCCTATAGTTGCATTAATTTCCCTATGCCAATATCTGTTTCCCCTCCTATCATCCATAGGTTTGTGTTGTGGCCTGAGATACTGAACTATGCTATGTGATGCTTAGCCATGCCTAGTTATATGCATAGCTGTACGATGGATATATGTGCTGTTGGAAACAGGTGTGAAAGGTTGAGATGAAGGTGGAGAAATGTGGTGACATGTGATAAGATGCTAAAAAGGTGGGGATGAGAGGCCACTGTGGTTGTGGTGCTTTGTCTCGTTCTCGCCGCCTAGGTGCGAGTTCTTTACCTCCCGAACCAAGACTGAGCGTGCAACCATGCGTGAGGCCTATGCAATTGCAGGAACCCTCATAGACTAAATAACTCGAGCGGGCTAGCCAGGGTCCTCTAGTTCGGCTTCCATTTGCGCGTGCGTGATGATGGTGGTATGAACTGGGATGAGGATGGTGGTGTTAGGAAAATGAGTGGCTGTGGGGCGGGGTGTTGTGATCCTGGCAGTCCTACCGCCACTGATGATCCTGGAAAGTCCTTAACGAGGGAGAAGTCGACACCGTTCCCACCCAGCCGGCTCTCCAAGGAAGAGAGCTAATGCGCAGGTAATGGGCCGGGCGGTACGCGTGGCAAACATTTGTACACCCCTGCAGGGTTAAATCTTTTCGAAAAGCCGTGTCCACGGTTAAGGACGACTTGGGAAAGGATGATAAGATCATAGAATAACTTTAACGGAATGATTAAAAACTGGGTACTAGAGGTACCACTCAAGATTGTAAGGTGAGCTTCCTCGAGGGTGATTCGGGGAGGTGCCTTGTTGAAACAGGTACTTTGGTTGATGTCAAAGGTTGATGATGAGTAAGGTGATGAAAGAAAGAGTCACTTCTTACCTCTTTTGAAAACTATTCTGTTTAGTCGATGCCTTTGAGTTATGTTTTCATAAACAAAATCAGCTTTATGCAAAACAACCATATAACTTTGAAAGCATCATCGAGCATATATTAGCTCTTAATCTTGCGAGTTCGTCGAACTCAACGTCGTTTGTTTTGTTTCAGAGGAGGACTTCACCGACCTCGAAGGTGGGTTCTTTGTGGACGTCGACGAGTAGTCTGGGGTTCCCAGGTGGCAGCTTGGGACATCCTGGAACAGCTGGCGGTGTGATGTTTATCTGTAGGCCTCTTAGGCCATATGTTGGCTCTTGTTGTTTAGAACACCCTATTTCGCTTCCGCTTGATGTAATGTTGGGTCAGTGACCTCTGGTTGTCATTTGCTATCTTTCTCTATATTAAGAGTTGAACTATATGATTTGTGTCGTAGAGTCTGTGATGTGCCAGTTGTTCCACAAGTCTTGGTCTCTCTATTATGCATTGAGGGTTGTGCCTGTGTTAAGGCATCAATCGGGGTGTTGTGTTGCCGATGATCCATTCCGAGCAACGTCTGCCAAAGGTTTTGGCCGGGGATTGGTAAACCCGTAACCTCCGGTTGTATCGCTTAACCGGTGACACACAGCATCTTTGTATAACAGTCAGGTCAGGGCGCCACAGCTGACCATCCCGAGGACACAAAGGACGTTTTGCTAACGTTTTTTAAGCGACAAAGTACCAAAAAGGAAATACTTTTTCGTTACAACTTCGGGTGAGTGTTACTGTCTTGTACACATTTTATTTTGCTTTCCCGATATTAAGTGTAATTGATGAGTTCTGAATACCTGCGTATATAAATGTGCGCAGGTACCACTTCATTCTGCTAATCATTAGACTCGAGGAAGGAGAAGTTGAAGTCTGGGACTCATTAAGGAGAGATCAAGATGAGTACAAAAGCGTGCATCTAATGCTCAAGAGGTAATTTCAATCGCACTATATCGGCCTCTTTCGTTCATTTCCGGATATCAAAAGTATAAGTAATAACTCCTCAATTCATTTTCTTTTCCGGCAGGGTTTGGAAAAAGTTCATCGCGGAAGAACGCGGTGAATGGAAACCTAAGCTGCAGTTCAAGGCTAACAACGCAAGTACTACTACGTATCTAGGTCTGTGTATCTTTCTAATACCATTATCATTCTCTTGATTATTATTTGATTAAATTAAATTCTTGTATAGTGGTGTCTGCGACAACCACAGGGGACGGAACTATGTGGATACTACGTTTGCGAGTTTATTCACATGAGGGTCAATGAGAGAGTCAATAGTGTAAGAAATCGATAGGTACGTAAACATCATACACAACTTTTATTTTGCTACCATCAATTGTGTTTAGTTTCGATCATAACTGATTTGATCTCCTTCTTTTAAAGATATCAAGGAAGCGGAACCAGCTCCTACCAAAAAACCGCGTAAAAGCTATTGCGGAGGAATTGGCGGGATTCATTCTGACGCATGTCGTAGATGAATTCGGTGAATTCCACTATGTCGAAAAATAGACTCCCTCCATGCATGTACTAGCTAGCGGTGATCTCCATTGTAATTATGAGTACTTTATATGTAACGAGAGTAATTTATATGTGTAATGAGTACTTTATATGTGTAGTGAGTACTTTATACGTGATCTCCACCGAAACCCTGAAAAATGAGCGAAAAGGAAAAAAACAGAAACCCTAAACCCGAAAAATAAGCGAAAAGAAAAAAAAACCGAAAACCTAAACCCCCTGAAAAAATAAGCGGGGGGCAAAAAAAAGCAGGAACCTTTAGTACCGGTTGGTATTACCAACCGGTACTAAAGGTCCTCAGCTGCGCGCGCGCAGGTTCGCCCACGTGGAGGGCCCTTAGCACCGGTTGTATATACAGCCGGTACTAAATGGGTACCCCTTTAGTCCCGACCTTTTAGTACCGGTTGCACAACCGGTACTAAAGGCCCAATAAAGCCGGTACTGTTACCTTGTTCTCTACTAGTGTGTATCAACATGTATTTTAGACATGTTTTAATTTGTATGTGTACCCATTGTTAGTGTGAATCTAGTCAACATGTGCAGCACCTTAAACGTCTTATCTTTAAAAACGAAGGGAGTAACTAGTAATAGTAACGGAGCGAAGGGAGAGGAGGGTTTGGACTCACCCGAGGGCAATGCTACGAGGAGGCTCACGGTCGACAAATTCAAAGCCACCGCCAAGCATGTAGTAGATACACTGAGATTTTGAGATGCCTGTGTCTGTGTGAAGCCTAGCGCTTCTTCTGGTGGGGACACGGACAGCTCATACCGTCGCCCGAGAAATGACAGCCATCGGCTCAAAGAAAGAAGCACTTGCGTCGCGTCACACGATCACATGGACCCCCGTACCCGTTCATTCATTATACGGGCTGGCTGGCTGGCTGGCGATGGAGCACATGGGAGACGGGCGGGCCGGGGACAGGACGAGACAAGGCTCGTCGGCCGATCGAGCTGTGCACACCAAATGGCAAAGCCGACCATGATCGCTTGGTAGCTTTCGGTTGGGTTTCACATCACATGGATCCATGATCGATGGCGTTGGCATGACATGTGGCTGTCTCGGCCGGTAGAGCCTGTTAGATTTTGGGCCCATTTTGGGCAGCCCAATAAAATTCCTGAAAATCTCAAATTGGCCCATGTGCATGGCAGAATTTTGGAGGTGCAAAGTGGTGCTAAAGTTTAGTCCCACATTGCTAGTTGGAGGAGACAAACACCACCTTATAAGGTGGAGTGTTGTACCACTTGGTAAGCTTGTGAGAACAAGAGGCTCTCTCGTGCGCACTCCTCCTCCTCCTCCTCCGCCGCCGCTCGCACGCACGCACCGCACCGCCCGCCCGTCTCGTCACGACGCGCCGCGGGTTGCGGGAATCTCGCCGAGCCGAGCTTTATTTTTGCAGTCCGGGAAAACGGTTTGGACGGACGCGTCACAGTTAGTCGGTTCGGGTCGCTCCCGGATCGTGGGCTACTGTAACCGACCTAAAACGTGCGCGACGTGGACTTGGCCCACGTTGTACCCGTTAGGGTTTTCCCGAGCCGCACTATATAAAGTCGTGCACTGCGTGCGCTGCAAACCACCGAACCAATCTAGGTTTTGCCAATCTCGTGCCTTGCGCCGCCACCGTAGTCTACTCCATCCCGTGCGCCGGCGTGCACCGGCGAACGGGACAGCAGGTCTCCGGAACCGCTCGTCCTTGTGATCCTGTACGGGAGAGGGCGAATAAGGTTTTTGGGAAGCGCTCCGCGCGACTGCTTTCAAGTTCTTCATCACGGCTCGACTTCCTGGACGATCTCCGGGTCCGCGGGCGACTCGTCTCCAACGTCGTCTCCTTCGAGCTGCTACCGTCGCCGCTCAAGCTGCTGCCGTCGCTGCTCCAACGACTACTTCCTCTACAACCGTTCGGTACGTGCGGCGTGTTCTGAACTGTTTTGCTATGGATCTGTTGGCGTATGTGTTGCTGCTGTTCATGTTGATTAGTACATCTAGTATGTTCGTATTCTACATGTTAGTAGCTGGTGTAGTTATGTTTAATATTCTGGAATTAATCATGGAATTATTGCCTAATTATCCAACAATCCAAAAACCTTATATGTGTTATAGGCAATTTCCTGAGTTAAACATGGGACATCTATCTGATGCGCTGAGGCCGGACAAGTTTACCGGTGTGGACTTTAAGAGATGGCAGTACAAGACCACACTGTGGTTGCGATCTCTGAAAGTGTTCGAGGCTAGTGAGGGTTTACCTGAAGGAACTATATCTGACGAGGATCAGAACAAGTTCAAGGAAACCAATACTGCCTTTGTGGGACTCGTTCTGAGTGCTCTTAGCAACAAGCTGTTTGATGTGTACATGCACATTACAGATGCCAAAGAGCTCTGGGAGGCACTGAACGCTAAGTTCGGTGTAGCAGATGCTGGCAGTGAACTGTACATCATGGAGAGCTTCCATGACTTCAGGATGGCTAACAACCGTTCTGTAGTCGAACAGGCTCATGAGATACAGTGCATTGCTAAGGAGCTTGAGCACGCTAAGTGTGCCTTACCTGACAAGTTTGTGGCTGGATGCATTATTGCAAAGTTGCCCTCTTCATGGAGGAACTTCGCCACAACTCTCAAACACAAGAGACAGGAGATTCGGTTGAAAACCTGATAGCGTCTCTTGATGTTGAGGAGAAGGCTCGGGCTAAGGACACTGCTGAGAGAGGTGGTGAAGGTCAGTCTAGCGCCAACATGGTGCAGAAGAACTTTCACCATGGCAAGAGCAAGGCAAAGAGCAAGTCTTCCTTCAACATGCCTACCAAGACTACTTCTTTCAAGAAGAAGAAGAAGATGCTGAACAAATCTGAGCTAAAGTGCTACACTTGTGGAGAGCCCGGACACTTCTCTGTGGACTGCCCAGATCGTGCAGACAAGAAAGGGAAGAAGCATGTCAACGTCGTGACCGCTAGCAATGCTGATGGGTACGGTAATTTACCGACTGTGCTTTCAGTATTTCAATCTCCATGTTGGTGGATTGATACGGGTGCTAATGTTCATGTATGTGCTGACATCTCTATGTTCACTTCTTATCAGGTCGCAGATTCAAGCGTCTTAATGGGGAATGGATCACATGCTTCTGTTCGTGGTGTTGGCACGGTAGATCTGAAGTTTACTTCGGGAAGATCGTGCAGCTGAGGAACGTGCAGCATGTCCCTACTATGAACAAGAATCTTGTTAGCGGCTCCCTTCTATGCAGAGATGGGTTTAAATTAGTCTTGGAGTCCAATAAAGTAGTTGTGTCAAAGTTTGGACAATTTATTGGTAAAGGGTATGAGTGCGGAGGCTTGTTCCGCTTTTCATTATCGGATTTTTGTAATAAGTCAGTAAACCATATTTGTGGCAGTGTGGATTCGGATGCTAATGTTTGGCACTCTCGTTTATGTCATGTTAATTTTGGTTTAATGAGTAGACTTTCCAGTTTGAGTTTAATTCCTACTTTCACCATTGCCAAAGGTTCTAAGTGCCATAGCTGTGTGCAATCTAAGCAACCTCGAAAGCCTCACAAGGCGGCCGAGGAGAGAAACTTGGCACCTCTAGAACTCGTACATTCGGATCTATGTGAGATGAATGGCGTGTTGACAAAAGGTGATAAGAGATATTTCATGACTTTAATCGATGACGCTACTAGGTTCTGTTATGTATATTTGTTGCACACTAAAGATGAAGCTTTAGACTACTTTAAAATTTATAAAGCTGAAGTTGAAAATCAATTAGAGAGAAAGATCAAACGTCTTAGGTCAGATCGTGGTGGCGAGTATTTCTCCAACGTATTTGATGAATTCTGTGAGGAACATGGTATTATTCATGAGAGGACGCCTCCCTATTCGCCCCAATCAAACGGGGTTGCCGAGAGGAAAAACCGCACGCTGACCGACTTGGTGAACGCCATGTTGGACACTGCTGGTTTATCTAAGGCATGGTGGGGGGAGGCTTTGTTGACTTCGTGTCATGTCCTGAATAGAGTTCCTAACAAGGATAAAGAGAAGACACCTTACGAGGAGTGGTCTGGGAGAAAACCATCACTTTCTTATTTTCGTACTTGGGGATGTTTGGCGAAAGTCAATGTTCCAATTCCTAAGAAACGAAAACTTGGACCGAAGACAGTGGATTGTGTCTTTCTAGGTTATGCTCAGCGGAGCATTTGCTATAGATTTTTAGTGGTTAAATCTGAGATACCTGATATGCATGTTGATACTATTTTGGAATCTCGTGATGCAACATTTTTTGAGAACATGTTTCCTATGAAGGATATGCATAGCATTGCTAGAATTTCTTCTGAGATATTTGCTGAACCTAGTACATCTGTTGATCATTCTGAACAACCACTTGTTGAGGAAGTCCTTGAGAAGGATGACAATGAATCAGCTCCCAAGAGGAGCAAGAGACAGAGGACTGAAAAATCCTTTGGTGATGATTTCATTGTGTACCTTGTGGACAATACTCCCACGTCCATTGCAGAGGCATTTGCATCTCCTGATGCTGATGACTGGAAAGAAGCTGTCCATAATGAGATGGACTCGATTCTTTCTAATGGAACTTGGGAATTATCTGAACGACCCTACGGCTGCAAACCTGTGGGTTGTAAGTGGGTGTTCAAGAAGAAGCTAAGGCCTGATGGTACTATTGAGAAGTACAAGGCACGGCTTGTAGCCAAGGGCTACACCCAGCGCGAAGGCGAAGATTACTTTGACACCTATTCACCTGTTGCTAGACTCACCACCATTCGAGTACTACTTTCCCTGGCTGCCTCCTATGGTCTTATCGTTCATCAAATGGACGTAAAGACAGCTTTCCTTAACGGAGAGTTGGAAGAGGAAATCTATATGGATCAGCCTGATGGGTTTGTAGTAAAAGGTGAAGAGAGAAAGGTGTGCAAATTGTTAAAATCTTTGTATGGGCTGAAGCAAGCACCTAAGCAATGGCATGAGAAGTTTGACAGAACTTTAACTTCTGCAGGCTTTGCCATTAATGAGGCTGATAGGTGTGTATATTATCGCCATGGTGGGGGCGATAGTGTTATATTATGCTTGTATGTTGATGACATACTGATTTTCGGTACAAGCATGATAGTGATAAATGAGGTCAAGTCTTTCCTGTCAAAGAGCTTTGATATGAAAGATCTGGGACAAGCTGATGTGATCCTGAACATTAAGCTGATTAGGGATGAGAGTGGGATTACGTTAACGCAATCACACTATGTTGAGAAGGTCTTGAGCCGCTTTGGTTATATAGACAGCAAGCCTTCTCCAACACCCTATGATCCCAGTGTGACACTCAGAAAGAACAAAAAGGAAACGAGAGATCAATTAAGATATTCTCAAGTGATCGGTTCACTCATGTACCTTGCGAGCGCGACAAGACCTGATATCTCTTTTGCTGTGAGCAAGTTGAGCAGGTTCATGTCTAACCCGGGTATTGATCATTGGCATGCACTTGAAAGGGTCATGCGCTATCTGAACGGTACAATGAGTTATGGGATTCACTATTCAGGGCACCCTGCGGTGCTTGAGGGATATGTGATGCGAACTGGATCTCAGATGTTGATGAGCTCTACGCCACAAGTGGATATGCATTTATTCTTGGAGGTGGCGCAGTGTCATGGAGGTCTTGCAAACAGACCATTTTGACGAGGTCAACCATGGAAGCAGAACTTGCTGCTTTAGATACAGCTTCTGTTGAGGCAGAATGGCTGCGTGAGCTCTTGATGGACTTGCCGGTGGTTGAGAAACCATTACCGGCCATCCTTATGAACTGTGACAACCAAACGGTTATTACGAAAGTGAACAGTGCTAAGGATAATGCGAAGTCATCAAGACACGTCAAGAGACGCTTGAAGTCTGTCAGGAAAATGAGAAACTCCGGAGTAATAACTGTTAGTTATATTCAAACAGACAAAAACCTGGCAGATCCCTTTACGAAGGGACTATCACGTAATGTGATAGATAGTGCATCGAGGGAGATGGGGTTGAGACCCGTGAGTGTTACACCATAGTGGTAACCCAACCTATGTGATCGGAGATCCCGTGAATTAGGACCTGGGAAGAACAAGCTAGTGGTTTAACTGAGGAGAGTTATTTTATAACCCTCTCCGTGGGAAGATGCATAACTCTCACATTCTGTAAGGCAGGTTGGCAATATGCCTTAATGTGTTTTGTTGGCTATTCGTAGCAAAGGTGCTATCCTACAGAGCGACCTTGAAAGAACACACCTATATGAGTCCGACTGTTAAACGTCGCAGTCTATGAGATTTGGGTGATCTCTAGTAAGCTCATGAAGAGACCAGGGAGTATGACGCATATGCTCCACCCGCGGGGTAGGCTACTGGCAGCCACGTACTGGTTATGACTTTGAGTGAAGTCTATTGGCACCAAACTTGCAATTCAAGGTTCGTCCATTGTTCAAGTTGCTGGTAGATGTAGCTTGAAGCTCTAGGCGGAAGTTCAACTTAACAGTCTCTGCTGAAACACTGGTATATAAACAAGAAACGAGGTTTGGCAAAATCTCTAAATGGGAATTTGAGATCTGGTGGGGGATTGTTAGATTTGGGCCCATTTGGGCAGCCCAATAAAATTCCTGAAAATCTCAAATTGGCCCATGTGCATGGCAGAATTTTGGAGGTGCAAAGTGGTGCTAAAGTTTAGTCCCACATTGCTAGTTGGAGGAGACAAACACCACCTTATAAGGTGGAGTGTTGTACCACTTGGTAAGCTTGTGAGAACAAGAGGCTCTCTCGTGCGCACTCCTCCTCCTCCTCCGCCGCCGCTCGCACGCACGCACCGCACCGCCCGCCCGTCTCGTCACGACGCGCCGCGGGTTGCGGGAATCTCGCCGAGCCGAGCTTTATTTTTGCAGTCCGGGAAAACGGTTTGGACGGACGCGTCACAGTTAGTCGGTTCGGGTCGCTCCCGGATCGTGGGCTACTGTAACCGACCTAAAACGTGCGCGACGTGGACTTGGCCCACGTTGTACCCGTTAGGGTTTTCCCGAGCCGCACTATATAAAGTCGTGCACTGCGTGCGCTGCAAACCACCGAACCAATCTAGGTTTTGCCAATCTCGTGCCTTGCGCCGCCACCGTAGTCTACTCCATCCCGTGCGCCGGCGTGCACCGGCGAACGGGACAGCAGGTCTCCGGAACCGCTCGTCCTTGTGATCCTGTACGGGAGAGGGCGAATAAGGTTTTTGGGAAGCGCTCCGCGCGACTGCTTTCAAGTTCTTCATCACGGCTCGACTTCCTGGACGATCTCCGGGTCCGCGGGCGACTCGTCTCCAACGTCGTCTCCTTCGAGCTGCTACCGTCGCCGCTCAAGCTGCTGCCGTCGCTGCTCCAACGACTACTTCCTCTACAACCGTTCGGTACGTGCGGCGTGTTCTGAACTGTTTTGCTATGGATCTGTTGGCGTATGTGTTGCTGCTGTTCATGTTGATTAGTACATCTAGTATGTTCGTATTCTACATGTTAGTAGCTGGTGTAGTTATGTTTAATATTCTGGAATTAATCATGGAATTATTGCCTAATTATCCAACAGAGCCGTGCGACGTGGCTGTCTCGAGGCTCTGCTCTGCACTGGAGTCTGTGGACCACCAATAATGGACAGCAGGAACATGCAGCACAGTGCATGCTGTGCTAGCTCGATTGTGCGCGCGCCTCTGCCACGACACCCTCCGATACAGCCGGTCATTGCCATCAACTTCGGCCGTCTTTCGTTTGCTTTGCTGGGCCATTTTTCACCCTGCTAGCTTCGTCCGAACATGGGAGGTAGGAGGACAACGTTCATGGTGGAAGAAGCTGTCCGGCGCCAGGTCGCACACCGCGTTCTCCTCTAGTTGGATGTATCATGTAGGAGCACGTATGTATGGTGGAATTTTGGTCTAAATTGTCCAGCCCATTTCTCTATTTACATAATTCCTGAAAATTCTACAAAACCATGTGGCCCATTCATACATGACAAGAGGTGAGGCAAATGTTTAGTCCCACATTGCTAGTTTATAGAGAGTTGCACCACTTTATAAGGTGAGCTGGTCTAGCACTAGTAAGAGCATGAGCCCCTCGCGCCGATGCCTATCTTTTTACCACACATGAATGGATGAATATGAATATGAATATGAATGGTTGCACGAAACTGAAATGTGTTGCGCTAGTGGAGATGAATATTGAACGGATGGCTGCTCGACTTTGGTCGCTGCCTGTTCAGTTTGCCTCTCGTCTTTTCGTTTCCTCTTCCGCGGTGCCTGTTCGCCTCCTGCTGATGTGCTTATAAAAGAGAGGTCGCTCCTCTCCCTTACACACACCGCAACATAGCCACAACTCATGCGTATGTCTCCTGGTTCTCGAGCACCGCGCCACCGATCAAGTCTTCCCCATTCCGTTCTGCAGTGTGCACCGCGTGATAGAACAGTAGGCCTCTGGAACCCGTCTCTCGTGATCCTGTACGGGAGAGGGGCGATAAGGTATTTGGGGAGCGTCATCACGCAACTATTGGCTTCTTCTCCAACACGGACACCGACGACTACTTCCTCGACGACGATTTCTTCCCGACGTCGATGTCCTCTTCGGCGACATGTCTTCATCAGCCAATTCCCCGTATGAGATCGTTTTCGGCCTATTTGAGATTATGCTTCAGACGATGTTTCTATCAATATGTGTAGTATTGTTTTATGCATACTTTCTGTTAGATTGCATGACTAGTTTAATTCTTATTTCTCTAATCATTTGGAAAATTGCTCCTATATTCAACAATGTAATTGATGGTTTTTTTCTTCGAGTGGTAGCGAGAACCGTAGAAGGCTCGTTACTGCTCACCATCGATAGCTTGCTGTGCATGTTGAGGAGAGGCAGCTCGGGCCTAGCAGGGATGGCTCTCATAGGCGATCGGGATTTCTGGCGGCCTCCCAAATGTCTGTCCTTTGCTAGCTCCGGTCCAGTTTTCCGTTGGACTACATGCATGCCGCTGACCGTTGGGAAGTTTTCCGTTATTATCTTGCCACTGTGCAGTAAAGCAGAAAAATGGCACAGTCTCGTGCCACCATGACATCGTTTTGTGCTACAGCATACTACGTTTGAGTGGAATCCAGGCCATCTTTTTAGAGCTATCTAGGTGAACCGTTTCTACCTGCTAAATGTACTCATTCAAGCAAAAAAAATGGCGAAAAGAACCCTAACATTAAAAGAAACACCAAACAGTACAAAATATCTCAACAATAACGAAAATTATAACGAGATCCTAGAGATGTCCTTTGTTTCAACCTCCAGACCGTGCCAACGGCGCGCCGCCGCTGCCGCCCCTCTCAGAGCCGGCCTGACGTTGTTGGTTACGGACGGGAAGTCGCCGAACGGGTCAAGAAGACCACATCCGTCCCAGAGCCGAAGAAGAAAGACGAACCGCCGATGAAGCTCCATGACAATCCGAAAACCGCCACCGCCATAAGAAGTCGTCGAGAACCACACCACTCCCACGAGATTCTCGACGTCGTCGCCGAAATGGGGCTGAAGCCGTGTAGACATTATTGCAAGAAGCGTCACCGCCACCAACACAGCGCCGCCTGATGGCGTGGAATAACACGTTCGCTGGGAGAACCCAAGTGTAAGGTTTGATGTAATTTAGCAGCAAGTTTTCACTTGATTACAAAACCAAGGTTATCGAACCAGTAGGACTTGGAGAAGGCTTCGGAAAGGTGACAATGGCAATGACGCCAGAAGCTTGACGTGGACCTGCGCACACACCAACAAACTACTTTGCCCCCAACGAAACAGAGAGGTTGTCAATCTCTCCGGCTTTCTGAACACAAAGGATTAAACGTATGGTGGAAAATCATATGAGAGCAAAAATGACCAGCAAGCAAATTATTAGGAAAAGCTATTAAAACGGTTGTAAGCAATGTAGGAAAATAGGACCGGGGTCCACAGTTCACTAGTTGTGTCTCTCCAAAAGATAAACGTGTTGGGTAAACAAATTACAGCGGGGCAATTGACAAACACGGCGCAACACAATACTATCATGACACAAGGTTCACCGTTTCATTTAATATGGGCATTACATCAAAATACATAAACCTTTATCCAACTGCATCTATGACTAATAATCCACCCCGGGATCGCTATCCAGCATGTCACCCGAAAGTATTAAGTTGCAAGCAACATATAATTGCAATAAGCAAGGTGCGTAATGTAACCAATGAGTACAACATAAAGCAATAAACACCGCTGTTTTATCCCCAGTAGCAACAACACATCTCAAGTTCTAATCGTTTCTGTCAAGTCGAGCTCGAATAAGAGAGGCATGAACCCACTATCTAGCATAAATACTCCCTCTACTGACACAAGTAATTACTTCGGCCAAAGCATACACAAGCATCGGAGAGCATGCAAGATCATAAATAAAATGTATCATAGATAAACTAAACCATAATGTCAAGACTCCATAATTCATCGGATCCCCGCAAACACAACACATAGTATTACATAAAGATGATCTTAATCATGTAGGCAGCTCACAAGATCTAAACAATGGAGCACAAAGGAGAAGAGACAACCATCTAGATACTGCCATGTACCCGTAGTCCCGTGGTGGACTACTCACGCATCACTCCGGAGGCAGGCATGGTGGTGTAGATGCCTCGGTGACGATCTCCCCTCCGACAGGGCACCGGGAAGAGCTTCAGAACCCTCCTGATCTAGGGTTGGCGACGGCGGCGGCCTCGGATGTTTTCTGAAAAATATGATCGGGTATCGAGGGTTTCCGAGACGAAGACAATTTATAGGCGAAAGGGCGACGTCGGAAGCTTCACGAGGCGACCAGGTGGGGCCCAGGCGCGGTCCACCCTGGGACGCGCCTGGGGGCGTCTGGGGCCTGTGGGGCCCCCCTGCAGGCGCCCTCTTGGCTTTGTCTTTGTTTCATCGCAAAAATAAATCATGTAAATTGGCAGCTTATTCCGAGAAAATTCCCCGACTAGCTTTTCTGAAACAAAAGGACAGCAAAACCAGGAACTGGCACGGGACATCTTGTTAATAGGTTAGTTCCATAAAATGTGGCAAAATGATATAAAAACATTATAAAAGCATGTGGCAATGATATATAATATACATGGAACATACAAAAATTATAGATACGTTTGGTACATATCACCGCCCCAGCAAACCTTTACAATAAACTAGAAAAACGGAACCCTCCCCCCGACGAGGGCCGAGATCCACCGCGCCTCCATGGCATGAAGGCCACAGAGGCTGGGCAGACCTGCGGCGGCACCGACGGGAGGCACGTTGTCGGAACAGTGGAAACTAGGGTACCACGCCCCGTGTGCCGAGGGCCCAGAAGACTACGCGTGGAGGTCCAAGTCAAACAAGCGGTCAAAGGAGAACGTCGCGTGCTGCGGGGCCTCGTGGGGGTACATGCTCCCGAGGCCCGTAGCTTCAAGAGATCAAGACTACAGACGACTGAGTCCGCCCACAGACTGGCCTCGCGAGGCCACCCTCATGAGGGTAGCGCCGCCGCCAAGACTCGTGCGGGGAAGGACATGTCACTGTTGCACCTGTGACTCCGCGTCAGGCACCATGTGCATCTGCGTCTCCCTGAGAGTGACGCGCACGTCTGCGCCCCGCTGCAGAGCGTGCCGGCCAAAACTTTCCACTTTGGTGATTAAAGGATGCCGACCAGCTACGGTAAGCAAAGCGAAGCCCAAGACCTTCCTCTCTGGTGCAAGACAGCTGGACCGGCGCTACGCGCCACCATGGACGCTGACGTCACCGACAAGCCCCTTGACTGCACCATGGACGGTGGCTTTATCTGTTTTCTAGGGCAGTGCGCCGGTACCTTCTCTTGGAGCTATGTGGCAACCCTTCTCGCCAACACTTTGGGGAAGAGGACCGGAGCACTATAAGAAGGGCCGCGCCGCAACCCTAGCGGATACACACAACTCATGTACTGTAACCTCTACAAGCCGTGCAATCTCAGACAAGCAGGAGTAGGGTTATCACGGTGGTCTGAAACTGGGTAAACCGTTGTGTCCCTTGTTCGTGTGTCATCTCACCGAGGTCGCCGAGGTTCCGTTGCGTGCGTGTTTCAGTCCCCTGTGTTCAAACTCACTACCCGTGGGACGATTTCACGACACACGTAGATCCGATCGCCTCTCTCTTGGTTAGAGACGAAGCAAATTAATGTACGATGCGCATGGAAACAACTCTCAAAAGTGAAAAACATCTTCACATGGTCGCGAGTCTCGTGCTCAGCTGAAGCGACAAATGTTCAACGTAGAATGACACCATGGTAGGGTAAGCAACAAGGGGACATCGCTCGACGGACGACAGGGCGCCCTGCCGGCTCAGAAATTTCATCGTCAGGCTTGTCCCAAACCAACCCGAGCCATCGTTTCCGAGATCGACGATGCAAACTCCCCTGTTTTCTGCCAGACACCAGGAGAAGATTCCCCCTCCGCGAGAGCGACTCTACACTGGACATATACTATCAGGAAGCTACAGGAAAAACTAAAGCTGAACGCTGCATTTGCATTGCACATACGCGATGACACTGACGCCTTCCAGTCAGTGGCCGATGGCGACTGAATAGATTGCTCGTCAGAGAAAGCGGCCGCGCTTTAAAGGAGCGCACGCACGCACGCACGAACCGCACCAGTCTAGTCGCCACCGTATCGATCGAGACACACACGATAGGGCCATCCTCGCATTGCATCCTGTCGTCGGCATGCATAGCCGCGTAGACTGATTTTCCCAGGAGACAATCACGAAAGGGATCCTCCAAGTGTCCAACTGTCTGAATTATGTGTTTCTCTGGCTCTGTTTTTTGGGTTTCGTAGCGCCTCGTGTGACTTGCTGTCGCTGCTTACTGATGGTTTGGACAAGGTTTGCTCTGTTTCGCCTGATTCCTTGCCATTTCCAGGCGGGGCAACGCAAACTTGGATTGGTTTTGGGCCACTGAATGGCGCGTCAAGTGTCAAGGTCGTCACGCTCAGCCTAGTTGTCCCAACTAGCCCGTCATTGTTCATATGGGCCATGTATGTGTCCTTCTCTACTTCTCTTCTCTATACATCTCATCTCGGAGTAAACAGTTCATTTGCTACGGAAAGAAAGCAGCTTCAGTTACTAGTTTGCTTAACTTCGGGTGCTGTGGCCATGTGTGCTCGGTAAGGCTGTAGTTGGCAGCTTTTGGAACACTATGCTCTGCTCGTGAATGTTTACCTTTTGCAAGACACGTTGGTTTCCCATAATGGAGAGGGCGAACCCCCTCTTGTTAGAAAAAAAAGAAGGGAACCATGAGTGAAACTTCTGAGCATATCATTCCATGCCTTTTGTCTTAACAGTCCCCATATCTTTCATTAGCAGATTATACGATGAAATACTAAGCATTTTTATATTAATTTAATCGAGGTAAATATCATGACAGTACAATCCCCAAGATTGACTGACTAGCGTAGGAAGATTAGACACATGACACAAGGATAGACAAAGACCTAGCACATTTACTTGACAATTCCACATGTGCAGCAATCAAGACGGGAACTAACAGAAGGGAAAAAGGCTCGTCTCAATAGATCGATGGTATGACCAACGGCGAAACAACATTAGCAACACTCTTGGCACCGGTACGGTAGCAGTAGTATCGACATTCTTGGCGGGTCGCCCAACATGGCGCTGAAGTCAAGGGAACCAGATGTAGTGAGTGAAGACTAGTGTGAGTAGTTGCGCCGAGACACTCCCAAAAATCTTATTGCCTCTATGTCACCGTAGGATCACAAGAGGGTTCCGGAAGTCTGCTCTTCCGAACGGCCGTGCACGCGATCGGTGTGATAGGGTAGCCGAGAGCAGCACAACAAATGAAACGGCGGTGGTGCGAGAATGCGAGGAGACAAATGCTATCTAGTTGATGGTTACGGCTAGGTTTTGTGCCTGCCTTCTTATATAGTGTTTTTTAGGTCGTGGAAAGCCCACGTTCAAGTCGAGGCGGTAATAGCGCTATGATCCGAGCAAATCTGAAACGCTTATTAGGTTATTTTCAATTTGGTCAAATGGGCAAGGTTGGCATTTGAATTCTGTCCAAACACTGATTGGCAACTAACCCAAAACGGTGTAATATTTCACTGAAATTTAGCATCAAAACAGGCCATTCTGGCATGATAAAACAGAACAAAAACGGGCACAAGAAAACAGCAGATCGAAAGCACAATTGGCATATACATTCCATAGCCCAGAAAATTAGTGTAAATAACCCTGCTTAATTATGTAAACTCTAATTATCCACTCCAATAATGTACTGATAGCGAGCTACTAGTGGTTAGGCCGGCCTGATGCTCCGCTCTTAACCAACCGCTTGCGCTGGAGGAAGATACGTGCGGGCCACTCCAATGCTCACTTTTGCAGCTTGCCGCCATGGATGCACGTGGGAACATGATGCAAAAGCTAATTAATAAGGCTAGCTTAGCTTGTTAACTGATACCCCCTAACCCTGCTCTAACTAAACTATGTAGAGATGCATGATCACCAGCCCGGCCGCCACATCCATATATCCTAACAGTGAGAATCTAGGTATTATAGTCTGCCTGCATTTTCAATTGTTTGATTTTACATAGACATTGAAAATCTTGCACGCGCATGTATGTATGGGGGGACGGGTGGCATCAGTGGAGCATAATGATAATCCACGTTGTAATGGTTTCTTTCAGGGAAGCACAACACAGGCTCCATCTTCCGTATAACCGCATCACTCTGAAACCAATGTATGCATTGAACCCTGTGATATCTCGTCAGAATGATATCCCTTATAGGATCTTGTGTTGGTCGATGCTTGATTTTGATGTGCTCATTTTAGTTACATCGATCCTTAATTAGCACGCAGCTGTGCATGGCAGCTCCGCAGGCTCTCTGTGCGACTGTGCTCTCGCGGTGCAATCACTGATCTGCTTAATTAGGCTCCATCTCAACTAGCTGGACTGCTGGAGGCGTCTATCTATATATCCTAATTAAGGCCGGTACTGATTAGGAGCCTATCACAACAAGCTTTCCTGACGTGCTAATCCTAATTAAGTCCGGTACTGATTAGGAGCCTATCACAACAAGCTTTCCTAACGTGCTAAATGTATAGATTGCTGGACCGGTGCAAGCAGGAAGAGAAAGGAGTGGACGTGTGGAGAGAATAATCCAGGGTGTTGTGGTGACAAAAGAGCATGGAAGCTACGCGAGTACTTGACACTACGCACGCATTCATTTGCCCGCGAAGAAGAAGGTATGTAGCAAGCTAGCTGTGCTCATATAATGGCGACGGGTAGTAGGCATGCATATGTTTTGGGCTAAGCTAGCTGGTGCTCAGTTTATTGGACGGCCGACGGCATCATGTGGGTGCATGTGCTCGTCGCTACGAGAGAACAAAATACGGCTAGCAATCCGGTCATGCATGCTCTATCTACTCCCTGATCTACCTCCCTCGAAAGACCATATCTGCCGACCACACAACGCATATGCAATGGAAGCTCAGCTTTCCGCGAGGCCAGCCCGGCGCGCCGCAAACTCGCAATAGAGAACTTGCTCTCGCTCGATGACTCGTCGCCAACCGGAGGACCGGTGCCATTAGAATAGGCCGCGCTCCCGTCTTCCTGTAGGTGGTTCGCGGCGACAGTTCGGACATTCGCATATGCAGAGTGCATGCCGGCCGGCCGGCGCTCGTGAATGCATGATTGCGGCGCGTATCGGCATAGCCATGTTCTCCTCGAGATGTCCCTGTCAACCTAGTGTAGTGCGCGAGAAACAACAAAGATTGCGGCTATATATGCGTGCACTTATTGCCCTGCACAGCTGATCGATGCCGGCGTCGAAGACTAGTCTTCTTCTTCTCTTCTTCGATCGACCGGCCTCTCTCTCCATTCCGTCCGGCCGACGACGAAGGAGAGAGCTGGTCGAGGAGAGCATCGATAATGAAAGGGGATAGGAGCAAGAAGGCGATACGGGAGGCGAGCGAGAGGGACTTTGTTGAAGATTCTAGGGTACTGGTGAAGCAAGTGAGGGAGCTGAGGAAGCTGGTGCCGGGCCGCGAGCCGTGCGGGCTCGGGGAGCTGTTCCAGGACGCGGCCAGCCACATCGTGGACTTGCAGGTGCAAGTCAAGGTGATGAGGATACTGCTCGACAAGCTCTCCGACTCGGACGAGTGATTAATGCGTAGCTCGTGCTTCCGCGCGACTGATGGATGCGCTAGCAAACGATTGCCAATTTGTCAACTCTCTCTGTGGATGCATGAATCGATCGACAGCGACATACATATACTATTTATAATCCAATTCATTTGTTCGAGTTATTATATACTCGCGTGAGAGTGCAATACTTGTTCGTTATGCTGTTTGATTCCGTTTGACTTTCCAGAAATAACGTATGTGTGTCCATTAATCTTATTTCTTTGCATTCTATTTGTGTATCTGCGTTGCGATTTGAAGTTTTTTGAGTGAAATCGAATACATTTGCAGTTGCTTTGCACAATTTCTATAATGAAAAACACAATTGTTTTTCGAGCGAAGCAAAAGTGAACGTGTGGTTGGCCCGAGTTCGCGCGGCCCAGTAAAATCCGAAGGCCTTAGCCAGGCCCTTAGCTCCTCAGGGACTTCCTTCTCTCTTCGCCTTGCTGCTCATCTGGCCGTTTTTTCGGTTTTTCCTACCGTATTAGCTTCCGCGTACCCCCCGAGGACTCATGGGCCTGGCCCATTACGAGATGCGTCGGAGGTGAGGAAGACGATGTGAGGCGGCGAGGGAGCCAGCGAGGCCGGAGAAGGAGAAGACGGGGGAAGAGCGCCGGAGACTTCAGTGACCTTGCCGCCGATGGGGATGACGCGGCTAGCCGCGACGTCGTCGGCCTGGCGAGGAATGGACCTCACCGTAGCCGTAGCCGGCGACGACGTGGCTCGCCCCGCGGGACGTGGAGGTGAGGAATGGACTTAACGCGGGGGGGGGGGGGGGGGGGGGGGGCAGCAGTCGGTTGAGGCCGGCTGTGGCGGTGGGATCGACGGGGAAGACGAGACAGTGGAGGAAGGCGAGGTGGAAGACGACATCGTGGGCCGAGCCCAGTAACGTCGGGTACCCAAAGCGAAGTTTCTGCGGGATGCGCGTGGTATTTTTTTTCTCTGTGTGTGCAGCGATGCAGTCGCGTCCGTGTCTCACAAGGTTTGATACTTACACGGCGGCCGGCTCTTCTATGCAGTCCACGTAACGAGGCCCACGAATACTCTCCCTTCGTAGGTCGGTTAGTCCAACAGCCCAAGCCCGCCAACGACATACACGGCAGAGCGAAGACGCCTGCTCTTTTGCCTCTTTCGTCTTGCTTGCTTCCCCTCCCCCTTCTCCGTCTCCACGCACCACTCTACCCCACCGGTCAAGTCTAGGGTTTAGCGGCCGCACCGCTCCACCCGCCGCCGTCTCTCGGCACCACCCGGGCATCCGATGGAAGTCGACTCCGACCCTTCCGCCGAGAGCAAGCCCACCCAGATGGACGTCGAGGACCAGGTGCGCCGCCGCCGCCGCCGCCCGACTGATTTTCCTCGGGGTATTTTTTTCCCCTTTTGGTGTTTTGTACGTGATTGTTTCCTGGGCTTTGTGTATGGCGTGCGCAGACGGACGCGAAGGGGAAGGGGAAGGGGATGGCCGATGCTGCGGAGGAGGCGGAAGGGAAGGGAAGGGGAAGGGGAAGGGCGAGGAGCTTGCGGACTCCATCGGGAACCTATCCATCGGCTCGGGGCGCGCCATCTTCAAGAAGAAGCCGGTGATCATCCTCGTCATCGGCATGGCTGGTGTGTAGATTTCCTGTGCCAACATTCAATTCACATTTTAGTAGCACGCATTGCCCAGTGAACCGATGATATGCTCAGCTGTTAATTGAGAAATTTGGGAATTGGGAGCTTACAGTTTTGTCTACCGTCGTAGGTACCGGGAAGACCACCTTCATGCACCGTCTGGTGTGCCACATGCAGGCATCATCAAACATGAGGGGCTATGTGCTCAACCTCGACCCTGCGGTGATGACGCTGCCATTCGGGGCCAACATTGATATCCGTGACACTGTGCGTTACAAGGAGGTGATGAAGGAGTATGGACTCGGTCCCAATGGCGGTATCCTTACCTCGCTAAACCTGTTCTCAACCAAGTTTGATGAGGTACTTCGTCATATTTGTATCTCTGTATGTTTGGAATGGTGGTCCTATGGTTTATAATGTGCATTGGCACACTCTGTTAAGCTATAAAATGTGAAGTAGTACAAACTTACAACCACTGTCATTTTTCGTCATTCAATAAACTGGTGCAGAAATTTTGCTTAATTTTTAGCTTAGTGTAAATTTCATAGAAATGAATGTACATTTTTGATTGCACGCTGAATCATGCCAACTTACTTTTTGCGAACTTTATGTGCTACATTTGATGGTATCAGGGGCATGTTGTTTTCCTACATTCTTTTGCCGTTCATCTAATATATGTCAAATATTCATCCTTACAGGTTATATCTGTTATTGAAAGGCGAGCAGACCAGCTGGATTACGTGCTGGTTGACACCCCAGGGCAGATTGAAATCTTCACTTGGTCCGCTTCTGGAGCCATCATAACTGAAGCTTTTGCATCAACATTTCCAACAGTAGTTGCATATGTTGTTGACACTCCCAGGTCGACCAACCCTGTAACGTTTATGAGCAACATGATGTATGCGTGCAGTATCCTCTACAAGACCCGTTTGCCTCTGGTTCTGACATTTAATAAGGTTGATATAGCGAAGCACGAGTTTGCTCTTGAGGTAGGTACACCCTTGTGATGATTGCAGTTTCACTCTTAAATATGTACACTGCTACTGCATTTAGCTACCGTCATGTGTTCACATATGTTGTATGCAGAGCCCTTGCTCTGTTTTGGATATGCTTTTGTCAATATGTCACTTTTGAATTACCCTGCTAGAGTGTATGATTTAGGTTTATTGGACATTTACAACAACAAAGCCTTTCAGTCCCAAACAAGTTGGGGTAGGCTAGAGTTGAAACCCATAAGATCTCGAAAACCAAGTCATGGTTCTGGCACGTGGATAGCTAACTTCCACTTACCCCTGTCCATGGCTAGTTCTTTGGTGATATTCCAATCCTTCAAATCTCTCTTAACGGACTTCTCCGATGTTAAGTTTGGTCTACCACGACCCCTCTTAACATTCTCAGCACGTTTATCCATCCGCTATGCACTGACATTTGTATTATTAAAAATGAAATGTATTAATGCAGAAACGATTTTCGTCGATGATATGTGTCCATGATGTTTACTCTATTTTGCCATTGGTTTGCATTTTTTTCTTCAAATTTTGCTAACTTGGCCTTCATTTATTTGCTGTACCAGTGGATGCAAGACTTTGAGGCGTTTCAGACAGCTTTGGATTCTGACTCATCGTACTCCTCTTCATTTACCCGGAGTCTCTCTCTTGTGTTGGATGAATTCTACAAGAACCTACGTTCTGTTGGAGTATCCGCAGTATCTGGCACTGGAGTAGATGCGTTTTTTGAAGCTATAGAAGCAAGCGCCAATGAGTACATGGAGACTTACAGGTTTGTCCCTTACGATATAGTTCTATAATTTCTCAATGAACTGTCCATACTAAAACATATGATTAATTACTCTTATCTAACAATCTTATCAGGGCTGATCTTGACAAGAGGATTGCTGAAAAGGAGAGACTAGAGGCTGAGCGTAGAAATGAGAACATGGAAAGATTGAGGAGAGATATGGAAAAGTCCAAAGGGCAAACTGTGGTGCTTAGCACTGGTTTGAAGGACAAAGTTCCCTCTTCAGAAATGATGGGTGATGCAGATGAGGAGGAAGAAGAGGAGGCGTTGGAGGATTTTAGGATTTCTGAGGATGATGATGATGAAGATGAAGGAGAAGATGATGAAGTGACTCATTTTGGCTTTTAAGGTAATATATCGTCACTCTGTTTACAATGTCCTTTAGAAGTGTTCTCATTTGTGGAATATCTATCATGTAGTCTGAATCAATGTGCTGATGCTATGTGGTCATCCATTTTAACATGCCCATGATCTGTTTCTGGATGGAGTAATGCATATGCTGTTTTCATAAGAGATATAGGCTATCTAAATATACAGATTCACACTCAGATGTGTTGTTTCTTTCAAATCTGAGATGTCAACGATGGTGATATTGCGTTGCTGTTACAAGACCGCCTTGAGACGGTTTTGTAGTTGATAAGATCACCAAATGTCAGTGAGCACTTTTCTAGATTCTTCAATTCCATTCTGATGTCATTAAGCCGTGTTGACAGGTGGTTGAACTGGACAGGGCATTTCTTGGGGGTGTCCAGGAGTTCCGGATAAGGAGTCATTTTTGTTTCCTTGTTATTTCAGTGGAAATGAAATGCTGTCGATATCACTAGGTGGCTGACTGGCATTAGTCTGTAAATTAACTTGCACTTCGTCAAACTTGTACTCGAGATTGAGATCAAATCCCATCGATAAGCTGAATTGTTCTCGTTGGATGAATCTGATTTATCGAATTGTCTCCTTGACTTGTTTTTGCAAACTTCTAAAAAGCTAGAACAATAATTTGGTTTGGAGGCAAAGCCTTGGTGCATGTTTTGTTGGTATACTAAGGTTGTCACACTTTTTAACACCACAAGTTAGGCAAGTTGACTGATCTAGCCCCCTGTTTGGTTTGCAGATTCTTTAGCTTCAATATAGGTCCAACGTCTCATTGACTTGGAAAAGTGTGGCAAGATTTTTAAAAGTGTGGCCTCAATTAACCTTGTCATGTGAGAAAAAAAGTGTGACAAATTTGGCAAACCCAGTATGCAAACCAAACATGCCTTTAACTTGCCAAGCAAATATGTTGGCTGGCTTCCAATGCATTGATGGATGTTTTTTTAGATTGAATTGCTGCGATTCATATTAACCCTCCGTAGAGTAAGTTCAACCTAGATACAGTAAAAGCCGGCCGGTCCAACACCGAGCCAGACATCACTACTTTTATTTTTGCAGCTCTTCTTCGCCAATAGGTGTGCCACTTCATTCGCTGATAGCATCACTGAGTGAATCCTGAAATCCTCGAAATCTTGTAACATAGATAAGACCTCTTCCACGAGATGACCGTGTAAAGACAGATCTACTACATCATCCGTCTCCAGAACCAACTTCTGCACCTGGTTTTCTTTGGCCAGCTTAACAGCTTGGTGGCACCACTGGCACGCACACAACTCCGCACTTTCGGCACCCGCCACAGAGGGGAAACAATGGCCAGCTCCTGCAAGGAATTCGCCATTGTGATCGCGTATAACAACCCCAACACCTCCATCACGTCTTGCCGGTGAAAAAGCTCTGTCAGCATTTGCTTTACACCACCCCTCCTCCGGTTTCAGCCAGTGCTCAACCGGAGTCGCTGTTCCTGGCGCCTGAGGTTCATGGATGTTGTTCCACTCTTCAACCCCAGCCAATGTTGCATTGATGGATGTTGATTGTCCATATTGACTATCATGAGATCAGCGGTACTCATTAGAATGCAATATCTAGGAAAATAAGAAAAAATAATGCCCATTCTTGTGGTATTGCCATGATGTTTTTTCTAGAACACGTCTAGGAGCTTGTGCGACCAAGTTTATAAAGATATACAATGACACTTCACCCGCCAACGACGAGGCTGGAAAGTAAAAGATGGAAAAAACTTCACCAAACAAACAAGCGACTAGGTGAAGGATGCGCGAGTGCGGCGATATGGAGCTTGTCCTACAGGTAGGACTATATCCGGGCCCGGGCCGTTCGAAACGGGCCTGGGGATGAGCACTGGGTCCTATGCGCGTTTCCTATACCTGTGCCTAAAACAGTGTCACGTATTGGGTTGGCACCTGCCTTGCGTGATGGGCTTCGAAGGGTGGACCTGGGCTCCGGATTCAGAACATAAGCGTGAACAGTACATGGTGGGATACCTATACTTGGCCGCCAACTGAACGGGCAATTGCTACGTGAAAAAAAAAGATCGTTTTCTGTCTTTTTGAAGGGAAACAAAATGTGCCGTTACAGTTTAGTGGATTTTTACTTATATGTGTGTAAACAAGAAAAGTCTGCGTTTTTTTAATGGGATAGATGGGCTGATATCGGAAAAAAATATCAATACAGTATGTGTCAGATACAAAGAGTGCTGAGGCTAGCCTAAAACAAAAGTCACCGTGTAATGATTCAAGATAAAAAAAATGAAATATATGCGCGTCGACGAGTAGTTTTCATTCCCGTGATTGGTTTCCAGTTTCGTTGACTTTAACTTCTTAATTTTGGATCAAAATTCACATATTTGTTCGACGAATTTTATCAAATTTATCGCACTCAGTCGACCGCTTGAAATTTGCTTTCACGAGTAGATGTATCTCACCCTTCCCCACAACGGAAGGGGCATAAGTGATGCATTACCAAGAACTAGAGTGGCAAAAGCAAAATGGGCACAAACTAGTGTGGCAAAAACAAAATTTTCCCTTGTCATGGCCCGTACACGGCGACCCCATGGCCTAGCACCACATGCCGAAGGCGACACCCCCCCCCCCCCCCCCCCCTGGGCGTCCGCCGGTCGGGCGTCATCCATTGCTGGGGTGACGAAAAAAAGGTGGAATGAGGAGGGCGAGTGGCGACAGTACGGTTTGGTCGTCCGTGTCGCTCCCGAGGTCCGACGCGGGGCCTTGGGAGCTTCACCTCACAATTCTTCCATGATATTGTTATGACATTTGGCAACAAACCAATTTCTCTCTCTAGGGGGCTTTTATGTTAAGAAAAAACTACCTAGCTCAAAAGTTGCCAAAAAAAATCCGCTGAGCAAGTTGGGGGTACCAGACTACCAGTGAAGCAAATCAGGCTATCCCCCGCAAAAAAAATCAGGCTATAACATTCCCCAGATTACATTGTAGTTTCACAGTAAAATCCGTTTTTTTGTTGATTAGAGTAGAATCCGATATTATTAGCGTAAACATTATGTATCGAAAACTCGGAGCTGTATTCGAATAGTGAAAGACTGAAGAAACGCAGTCGAATTTATGACTAGTTCCTCGAGAAGATTTACAGTAGGCCCAAGCAACAATATACTTCCGCAGTGGCAGCCCATTCAAGAACGAGCAAGTGGCCCACGCCACCATCTCCAATTCCCCCATCCGTAGCTGCCTCACACGCGCACGGTCGCACCCGCACCTCCCCAGACAGAGAGGCCACCAGCTCACAAGAAGACGGCGGCGGGATGTTCCTCCGGCGGATCCTCAGCGGCGGGGGCGGGCTGGCGGTCCTGCGCTCTGCGCGGACGGTGAAGCAAACTACGGGGATCGTGGGGCTCGAGGTGGAGCCCGAGGCGCGGGAGGTGCTCATCGGGCTCTACACGCGTGCCCTCAACGAGATCAAGGCCGTCCCCGAGGACGAGGGCTACCGGAAGGCCGTCGAGTCCTTTACCCGCCACCGCCTCCAGATCTGCCAGGAGGAGGAGGACTGGAAGCGCATCGAGGACCGTATCGGCTGCGGCCAGGTCGAGGAGCTCATCGAGGAGGCCCAGGACGAGCTCAAGCTCATCGGCAAGATGATCGGTTTGTAACCCCCTCTCTGCCATCCCCCCCTCTGGCTCCCATTTGCGTCTACGATCACACTCTATTTGTCGCGATTGGTTGGGTTTATGTTATATCGTGGTCTGATCTATGGGGAATAATTAGGGTAATCGATGTGGGGGGCTACTGGCTACAGTTCTGTTTCATTCAACTTATGCCATTTTACCTGATAGGCAATTCACCAATTTCGCGGACCAGAACATTTGTAGCAATTGGTGTGGTTTTCTACTCCCTCAGTTAGCACTTGACAGTGTCTAGTAATTTGGGATGGGCTATAGCTTATAGCTGATTGCGCTGGTAGGACAGATGATCACCACTCTGCTGGTAGGTTGTTCGCAAGTGGTGACAAGTATGTCTTCTCTTGAATATGGAAAAATGTTGTATACCTTCTGCCTGTTCCGTGTCCTTACTGGTATATTCATTTAGTGCAAATGGTTCGGGCTGCATATGAGTAGATAATATTTGCTGTTCAAGTACTAGTGGATTGACAACCTCTGTCAACAGATAAAGCTTTGTATGAAATTGATTGATGTCCATGACTAGCATTCTTTTATACTTTATACAAGCCTGACTGTTAATAGATGCATCCGTACTTTTCATACTTCTAGTCGCACGGTGGATTGATATAGTGGTAAAATTGATTGATCGTGTGAGAGCTCAACGGGTGCCACTTCAGGAAATGCTCAGTTCTCTTCCGAGTCCTCCCATTAGGAACAATGAATTGAAGTAATGTGCCAATTCAGGTTAAATGCATATCTATCCCATTTTAAAGTGAGATAGTATGGGAAGAAATTATGATTACTGTATGTGCCTGGTTTTGTTGAGCTCATACTAAAAGTAAAACGAGTTTCTAATCTGGCTATGTTGTTGGGTCAATGCTGAACTTTGTGTCCCGCTCTTCGCACCTTAGCTCCCCTTATTTTGAAGTGATGCCATAGGGAGGGAGGAATCTGATGATGTTACCAGCGAAAATAAGGCTTTACTTGACCCAGAAGAACCTCAACTTGTATTATTCATAAGTAAAAGATCTACATACCGAGTTATTATGCCATAACCGGGAGATAGTTGTTCAGCCATAATTCCATTGGACCAACTTCATGGGCGCTTTAGCAAGTGAGATAGGCTTACTATATGCATTAAGCTCTTTATGGCACAGCTGATTTTCTTAGGTCTGAGTTACCTTCTCTGAAATTGGGAATTCCTATCTTGTACACACATTTTTGCTTGTTCCATACTAGTTCATTTTGTTCATGGAGTGATCGGCCCACATTGAGCCAATCATAGTAGTAGCATGTAGGCATAAAAGTGCAAGTATAAAATGATATTCCGTTTTAGGCTATTTGATGTTTAAAGCCAACATCATACTTGCAAATCTTTAATCTGTCAGACTGTCGCCATGTATGCTTTGTGTGTAACACCTTAAAGATAAGTTTATTTTGGTGTGCTAAAATTGAAAAGCAAAGGTGTTGCCTGCAGTATATTTTGCTGCGAAAATAAGGAATCCAATGATCCAGATGCACCTCAACTTGAAGTATTCATAAGTAAAATGCTTATACATAGCTAGTTATTATGTCCTAATCAGCAAATAATTGTTCTGCCGCAGTTCCATTAGACTAACGTCATGGGCGCTTAAGCAAGTGAGAGAGGCTGACTAGATGTATCATACTCTTTATGGCAACAGATCTTCTTAGGTCTGAGTTACCTTCTCTGAAATTGGAAATTCCTATTTTCTACACACAGGACTGCTTGTTTCATACTAGTTCGTTTTGTAGATGGGACTGATCAGCTCACATTGTGAAGAAATATATTTTGGGCAAACTAGGTGGCATATAGATACCAACGAGTCGTAGCATGTAGGCATGGAAGTGCAAGTGTCTAATGATACTCTGTTTTAGGCTATTTGATGTTTAAAGCGCATCATACTTGCAAATTCTCGGTCTGTCAGACTGTCACCATACATGCTTCGTACCTGTACCTAACACCGCAAAAGAACAGTTTTATTCGATGTGATAAACTGAAAAGCAACCTGTTGGTTTTATAAGATGATTTGTTGAATGCAAAAACTGAATCAGTTTCTCTTTGATCACCGATTTGCGAAGTTACTGTTACTGTTTAATTTAACAATGTTGAAATGCATGGCAGAGTGGGATCCCTGGGGCGTTCCTGATGATTACGAATGTGAGGTGATTGAAGATGACACACCTATTCCCAAGCATGTTCCGCAGCACAGGCCTGTTGCACTTCCTGAGGAATTCTTCAAGACATTAGATGCTATGAAATCAGATCCAGCACTACAGGGTGATGCTCCTCCACAAGTGAAGGCATAAAAACGTGAACTCTTCGAGATGCATGCACCTTTTGCAGTGTGTAGTGAGACTAGTTTCATGTGTACTCTGCCTTCAATATGCTTGTTGTAGCAAGCAGAATAAATTTGTTTAAATGAATGTGAATGCGTTTTGAACGCATCGCTTCAACACAGTTAAGCGTGTCTAATGACTTAACACTGTGAACACTGTTTATTTTTTTCTATTTATTGATGTTGATGAAAGATCGAATGCTATTTTGTTTTCAACTTAACATATGTTCTATAGAACCAGCATTTCCTTTAGTGACATTGCGTGGTAATTGCCTGCAATCTGCATTGGGGATTAATTAAGCAGTTTTAAAAACACTGTTTATCTAGATTGTTTGCCGATCATCCTGTATGCAAACTATGCATCTAGTGGAAAATAAATCAACAGGGCCGGTTTGATGAGCAAGATTTTCAAAATGCAATACTATGAAAAGCACCGATCCTACATGATTGGAAAGCTGTATGAATTTCTATTGAAGGGTGTTTGACAAACAGAAAAAGCAAAGGAATTCTAGCAAAAGGTTGAGTGGACGGAAATTTTAATTCGAAAGAGTGGAAGATTCTATTGTTGTAAATCAAACGACCAATGTAGGAAAAAATCATAAGACCCAAATCCTTTGAAAAATCTTATGAAATTCTTTTGAAACAAAATGACCTAGGTGTGGCCACTATTGTGTTAATGAACCTGGCCGAGACACGAGCGCGACCTGAGCCGCGGCATAGTGTAGGCAGGCTGATGCTCTCAAGCGGCACCTAGGCTGATGCCGAGCAGCCCTGATGCGGCACTCTTCACCCGCCAACCACCGTTAAGCTTGAGATACCACCGGACATGTCCCCGCTGACGGGCCGGTCATTGGTCGGCACACTGGAAGACAGAACTCGCTCTCAATCACCATTCTCTGCAAAATTTCGATAGAGCAGCATAGACACGCGCAGAAACAAAATTCCATCGAAGACATTCACTGAACAGAACCTCTCCAACCAAGTACATTCTTATCCAAAAGAATCCAATAACAGATAACTTAGCAATATCATTCTGAGGTGCACCACAAATTCCATTTCAGTGGCGTTGAGGACCTGCTCTACTCAGCAGCCCCACAAACCCAGGCACCCAGCTAACTCAACTACTGCCCATCGAGGCTTTCGCCCTACTGCCGTTATCACTTATCAAAAGCAGCATCTAGTCAAGTTCACAAGCTGACTAAGTCGATCTTTACACATAAAGATGACAGAACCAAACGGCACGGCTATACCCTATGTTCAGGCGGTCAGTTTCACACCAGCGACAGCAAAAGATATATCACCTCCCAGCCAAAACATCACTTCACTTCTCCAAAAGCACCGGCACTGATTAGAATCCAGAGACTACACTACACGGCCGGCAGAGTTGGCCAGCTGAAGGATACCGTTAACCACTTCCATCTTGCTGTCGTCGAGCTGCAGCTTCTGCTCCACGTCGACGAAGGGCCAGTAGAAGCTGGGCTCCCCGACACCGCCGTAGCTTGACAGTGGCAGAGCACGCATGGGCGCGGAGGGCGGGAGCTGCTGGAGGCTATGGAGGAGATGAGGTGACACGCCGTTGCTCCACTGCTGGGGAAATGGAGGAGCGGAGGCGAAGCTGATCTGGCCCTGCTGTGCTTCTGGCGCTGTTGGCTTGTAGTTGTGGCTGTTCAGCCGCCTTCCTGGCCCATTGATCGGAAGGTCGCTCTGGGCGATCGCCTCCAGGTCGTACCGGCTCGGCTTGAAGTTGGTGATAGCGTTGTCGCCCCTGAACTTGATCGCCGCGATGTCGTACGCCTCCGCCGCTTCTTCTTCAGTTGCTGAAAAGAGCAGTTTGGTTAGTTCAGACTAGCGAAACCACTCCATCGTTTCAGTGTGCATCAAGAACAACAGAGTGAAAGAGCTTGCATGATACAACTGTAAAAAATCGATCACCCTCACATAGCTAACCATGTAACATAACAAACTGTTGATGGTAACAATTTCATTGGCAATTAGCATAATGGATAACTTGGAGAAAAAAACAGTCATATCAACACTAGGAGTATAACATCCGAAGTTTATATCAACACTCGCAGTATTCATTAATAACGGTTGATACGGCCATAGATCCCATGTATCAGTACACTCAGGATCCCTTTGGCATGAAGAGATATCACAGTTAGTGAACAACAGGTGCTTACCGAAAGTCCCAAGATACAAGTCCTTGTTGCCAGCAACACGACCAATTCTTGCCTGCCAGCGTCCATGTTGGTGGTGCCTGAGAAAACATACCAGGGACTAGGTTGAGCAGATTTTCACTGACGCATAATATATCGATCAAACTGATGAGTTCATGTAGTTGAAAATTACCTTGTGACACCTCTGTACATGGATGCACCTCTAGAAAAGCCACTGCTCTTCCTGCATATTTACACCAGATAGTTGTAAGTACAAGTATAATGCCTGACAGTGACATGAGTTATGAACACAAACCTCCTCAGTGAAGCCACAAGTTCCTGCTTGCTCATGTTTTGCATCTCCTCAATCTCTCTGATGTAGTTTTCTTTCTGAAAAACAAAGAGACTCAGCTTAAGTCGATCATAAGCTATGATGTAAATATACATGCACACATATGAATGTGTCCTAAACTTGAAGAGATGAATATGCATGAAATTCCACAAAAAGGTAAGCACATACTGCTGAGGTCAGAACGAGCATGATGAGCTTAATGAAACAGTGGAAGTTTCATATAGAATTCAAAATGTTGAAAAATAAATAGATATGATTATATCCTAAAAATAAACCTATAATGTATGGTGCAACTGAAAAAATATGCAACTTTTCGGGAGACACAAAGGATCTGAATTTAACTCTTTCATCTGTACTAGAGCATGGGTTCCGAGATGTGGTAGTACAAGATGCCAGATTTCAAAGCAAGTGCAAGAGGAACACGTACGTTCAAATTAATACCTATTAGGAAGCTTAACGCTCGCAATCTCTTTCTGAACAATGAAAATAGCAACATCTAAACTGAAGTGTGTAGGGAATCAGGAAAGGATGACACTTACAGGGAAGTTAATGGTAGCATTAGCACCCCAATATTTCAGGGCGGCGAGATCATACGCCCTAGCAGCCCTATCTTCTTTCTCATAGCCACCTGCACAGTACCCACACATTTCTTTCAAGTTTCTACTAAATGTGATTTTGAAAAGGCACTACTATAAAAAGCAGGAGGTAACTGTTCATACCCAAGTAAACTGAAGAATGTCCCATACAGTCGGTAGGATAGCAAAACATAAGAAGAGTAGACATTGGAAGGCAAGTTAGTTTAAAGTTTAAATCCAATAGAGAAGAGGAAAACAAATAATTGCGTAGATGAAAAATGCATAACTCTACCATGTGATTCTTAATAAGGAAAATTAATCAATGCATAACACTTAGTACCTACTCAGCAAAATATACACCATGTTACACCCATGTTGCCGAGCATGCATACACTGAGAGACCCTTAAGGAAAATCACTTACCCACTGTGAGCCAAAGTTAAGGGGTTAATTCAAATAGGAAGCACGTTTCTGTATTAGGTAGATGTTGGTTAACAGCAACATTAACATGTGATGATCTATGCATGAGAAACTACAGTTTGAACTTGCGGTTGTAGTAATACCCAATCTATGCTAACTAGCAAAAATCTAGGGAAGTGGTTTATCCAGACAAGAAAGCATGCCATATATCCACATTCAACTCATACAATGTAAATTTTCCCAGCATCTAGTAATTTTGTAAATGCAGAATAGTGCTCCTACTTGAACTGCATGCATGGATCCTCGGTCTAAAAGACGACAAGTCATGTACTACGAACACATACTCAGAAGCTGGAAGACATGATACTTTGCTAAGAACAGAATCAATAGATTGTTATTGCAAGGGGCCGAAAGAATCGATTTAGGAACTCGTCTATTGGACCTTCTTTCACTGCATGATCTGCTTTACACGATACATAGCAAACTACGGGGCCTTTTAATACATGTTATAGCAAACTCTTGGCAAAAACGAGCACACAACACATGCAACACCACACCTGCAAGCTGTGTGGTACTCACAGCACTGCTATTATGCTTTCCTACCATAATTAAACCTGTGAGGTTGATGTCCTGCGTGTAGAGTGAAAGACGGCCGAATA
Organism: Poa pratensis; assembly: GCA_947311845.1. Taxonomy (NCBI): domain Eukaryota; kingdom Viridiplantae; phylum Streptophyta; class Magnoliopsida; order Poales; family Poaceae; genus Poa; species Poa pratensis. The sequence goes on from CAMZMU010000117.1 coordinate 33,101,287, forward strand.
AGGAAACGCAGCGACATGCATCCGACAGGTTTTGCCTGAATTTTACAGTGTGTACATGTATTTCACCTCTAGTATCACTTCTTCTACCGATCTCCCTAAGCCCTCGACGCCTACTGCAAATTCAAGTACACATGCAACGCCATCTACTTGTACTACAAGTGTACGTATCCCCTCCAAGTACACGTAGTACACCAAAACCCTCCTGGTCATCAACAGGGAGCAGGACACGTACATGGATGGAAGAACCACTTTTGCTTAGCCGTGTCCTACCACCATGCTGGCTATCGTCGCAAAAGTGGTCAGACATGCATGCCCATTTCAAAATTCGAAACTCGCGGCCTTCCGTGGCCCCGTGCGGCGCGTACGAGAGGCAGATGAAAACAAAACGACAGATAAAACCAGAAAAACTAAAGACTTGCAGCGCAAGAAGAAAGAAACGACCCAATTTAAGCGCGCATGAACAAGAAACAAAACCGGGGAAAAAGCAAAAAGCAGCTTTCGCAGCACTGGCAAGCTTGCGTAACCTGCCACCTACCCACGGAAGATTGACCAGCAACATCTCATAATAAGGAAGTTTACCCTGGAAAATTGTTTCGTTCTCTGACGTTTTCGGGGGTGATTATGTTTTGAGAAAATGGAGGGAGATTACAGTCAAAAAATAAATGGAGGAAGAAAGAAAGAGAAGGCGGTCAAAGAGGTGGCCCGGCGGGTCCGCAGAGAATCCGGGGGCGAGTAGTCCACCTCGTCATCATCAGAAACGGATGCTGTGTCACCTCACGCACGCAGCCAGCACGCGATCTCTCTCTCTCTTTTCCCCAAACGGCTATCCCATCATACTATCCCACACGATCCCCGTTTTACCTCCCGTGCACTAGATCGAGATACCTTGTTACGTCTAATCACCACCGTTCATGTTCAGATTAGCGAGCAAATTAGTACTCTCTCCGTTTCAAATTAATTGACTTGGTTCTGTCCAAATATGGATGTATCTATAATTGTTTGATATCTAGATACATTCATGTGTAACAAAATGTGTGTCAATTAAATCCGAACGGAGTGAGTACTTAGTAAGTACCTTGACGTCCCTTGCGCTTCTGGCCTTCCCTCCGGCACGTGTTGTCCCACAGGTGCGCCTCGTACCGCCCCGTCCACCGGTGCCTGCGAGCCACGCACGTGCAGCAGTTAGCACTCGCTAATCACGTTATAGAAGTATGTAATCACACTCCCTAACCACACTTATCACTCGCTAAGCAGCGGAGAGGCGCGTGCGCGCGTACCTGGTCACCCCGCGGAAGCACGACGTCCTCTGCCCGACGTGCGGCATCAGCGGCAACGACGGCGACGGCGGCGCGGAGGAGCTCCCGCCGGAGGTGGCCACGGACGACGTCGGCCCCGCGACGGCGACGGCGACGGCCATCGGAGCGGACCTGCCGCTGCCGTGGATGTCGAAGTCGTTGCAGGAGGCCGAGGACGGCAGGAGGAGGAAGCGGTTCGGGTCGGCGCAGGGCGGAGGAGGAGGCGAGGCTGTGGCGAAGAAGTCGTCGGCGTGGAAGCCGTCGAAGGGGTAGAGCAGCGCGTCCGGCAGGCCCACCGCCGCCATGGGCTGGAACTGGAAGGCGAGCGAGGTGGCGCCGTTCGTTGGCGGCGACATGGTCACCCACCGATCACACCCAAACGTAGCTAGGGCTTTGATGACGGCCGGGGGGTATGTCTCTTTTGGGTGGAGACGGTCGACGTGAGGAGGAGCGAAAGGGGGCCGGGAAAGAGGGCGGCGCTCGCTCTCTGGGACACGGAAGCGGGGGCGGAGGAAAGAAGGAGAGGCCCAGGAGCCGGGGCTCTATTTATAGGGGAGGCAGGTGATGATGATGGTTGAGCACTTCTCGCCTCGTCTCGTCTCGTCTTCCTTCCAGGCGCTCGAGCGAGGTGGGGGGCTATGGAATTTGGAGACGGCGATGGCCGGGTGTAGGCGGGGTCCCCGGGCCGTCCGCAGGCGCTGTGCTGTGCTGTTTTGTCCCTAGTGCAGCCCCGCCTTTTGTTCGCGGGTTCGAACACTGGGTCTCCGGCGCGGCGGTCTCCATTTTTATATTTGAATGAATGAGATTTGGCAGCGTCCATGCTGAAACGAACGGATATGCATCAAAACTTCATAAATCAGCACTCGACGTAAGAAAATTCAAGAATGGGAGGAGAACACTTCCACGTGTACTGTCTCTCTCTCGAAATGATATGCTCGACGTGTCTTACGGGTTAAGAAAGAGAGTGAAGCATGTTGTTTGTTTGGTCAAGTTTTGTTTTTGAGATATTTCAGTTGCCAAGTAACTTGTTTTGAAGGAACACGATCGAAAAAATACACATTTGCAATGTGGGAAAGAATTTTCATGTGTCTCAAATTCAAATTTAGGCTACTGCCGCTACCAAATACTAATTATGTAGTGTAATAAAACCCCGGTAACGGAAGAGTAACGCATCGCTCGGCCATCAAAGAACGGCAATGCCAGCACAGAGTGAGTAACATCAACAAAACAAAACGACAAACATGCACCAAAATACCCATTTGCAATGTGGGAAACAGTTTTTCACGTGTTACAAATTTGAATTTAGACTAATGCCGCTACAAAAGACTAATTATCTAGTGTCATAAAATCCCCGTAACGGAAGAGCAACGCATCGCCCGGCCAGCTAAGAACATCAATACCAGCATTGGGTGAGTAACATCGACAACACGACAAACATGCACCAAAATACCCATTTGCAATGTTGGAAACAATTTTTCACGTGTCACAAATTTGAATTTAGACTATTGCCGCTGCAAAAGACTAATTATGTAGTGCCATAAAATCCCCGTAACGGAAGAGTAACGCATTGCCCGGCCAGCTAAGAACATCAATACCAGCATTGGGTGAGTAACATCGAGAAAGCGACAAACATGCACCAAAATACCTATTTGCAATGTTGGAAACAATTTTTCACGTGTCACAAATTTGAATTTAGATTAATGTCGTTGCAAAATACTAATTATTATTGCCATAAAACCCCAGTAACGGAAGAGTAACGCATCGCCCTGCCAGCAAAGAACGACAATGCCAACATTCAGTGAGTAACATCAAGAAAACGACAAACATGCACCAAAAGATTAAGGAGTATAATTATGCCTTTGGTGTGCGGACTCTTTCTAGATTGTATGGTAAATTATTTTGAGGGATTAATATCCATCTTTAGGCATGAAAGTTGTCATATATGTCATTTCAAATTCCTGAGCTCGGCACTTCAAAGGCTAATTGCGACAGCGTTATAAAAGTTTTGAAACAGATTTGAGATGCATCTTCACCAGTGAGAAGGCATCGATACCGCTCAAATATGCCCCATCTCCTCAATTCATGAGGGAAGGGTATTCTCATGTGTGCCATTTTGAATATATGCGATAGTAACTGGAAATACCAATTTTATAGTGCCATAAAAGCCTTACACCACAACGATAACGCAACGCTTGACTCGCAATAGAATATCAATATCACCAAGATATCCTCCCACTCCCCTCGTTTATTGACTGAAGTATGTGTTCTTTCCTTGGTGCAGTGATGAGTATTGGAGTGAGTAATATCGAGAAAATGACAAGCATGCACAAAGATATACTCCATCTTTTCCACAATATAAGATATATACATATTCCAATATAAGGACTATATACGGAGAAAAATAAGTAAATCTACACACTAAAATACGTCTATATACATCCCATTCTAGAAAAAAGCTAAAACATCTAATAATATGGAACGAAGGGAGTATAATTGAATCATGAACTTTTTGGTAGTCAATTTCCTTTATAATGTAATTTTTTTTAGGGGAAACAGTCAAAAATTTCCATGTGTAAGCGGGAAAATTTTCATACATGCCATTTAGATTTTTAAATGTGGAAATGGAATTTTCATGCATATCATTTTAATTTATTTCAAAGTCACTATGAAAGTTCAATTATGGTAGTGCCATAAAATCCCTGTGACTTAAGGGTAGCAATATCACGCTATTCTCTTTATCGACATAATAATATCAATATCATGCAAATCTCCTCCGTTTCTTCTTATTTTTGAATGAGCCGTGGTTCTTGTTTTGGTGTGGTGAGTAACGTTGGGACAGCAAAAAAAATACAAATAGATAAGCGATAGTGAAACCTTCATAGTGTCACAATAAAATATTTTGAGGAAAAACAAACAGACAATATCCAGCTTTAAATAGGGGAATTTTCATGTAGCCATATTGAATTTTTACGTTGATGAATGCATTTTGTACACATTATTTTCTAAGTTAATACTTATATCCTTGAGATTTTATCTCTTTAGTTGCCTACAACTAAGTAACTAATTGCAAGATGTGCAAATCTTCTCGTTTTGGCTCCCGGGTACATGTGCACTTTTTAAGACACATTTTAAACATATTTGAAATGTCAAAAAGAAATCTATAAAATGTCTGTGCATACACCTTCGCATCCTATGTTCACAAAGTTGATTCACGAAAACCGATTTTTTGTGGTCTATTTTAAAAAGATAAATTTTGGTCCTAAAATAAGGCTTTTCACAAGACATATTTTTGTCTGTTTCACACATATCACACACAATATCGGTTTGTCCCAAAACTTTACATGCGCACATAGAACGTGGGGGTGTATGTTCTTTTTTTTTTTTTGGAATTTCTCGACATTTCAAATCTTTTTTAGTTATAGGGAGCGTATAAACATGGGAGTCAAAGTGAATTGTTGATATATGTCTGATAGAAAATATGGAGATGCCATGTATGCTTAATTAATCTATTAATCAAGAGGATCATTTACATAGGTGGCACATTGTCAGGCAAATATTCTTGCCATTGTTAACTTTGTGGCCAACGAAGTTTCGTCAAAGAAAAAGAATTAGCAATAAGTTTGATGTTTGGTAATGTTACATACCTCAGTGACTCCACCTTTAGCGTTCGATAAACCTTGGTAAAATTGGGGAATAAGGTTTACTATCCGGTGCTAAGAAGTTCTCACTCTATTTGTCTAGTACTTAGAAAAGGGGAAATTACTGTCATGACCCCCCTACGCAGGAAAAAAACATCTCAAAGACATGTCAATTTTGATGAAACTATCGCATACGCCTCTTCTCGAGGAGAGGTACACACATTGGCCGCGAATTCTCCCCTTCAAGTGCAAGAGAGCACCCCTGATGACTGTTGGAAATCCAAAGCGGAAGGTATGATGTAGTGTAGCAGCAAAATTTTCTCATTGAATAATAAAGGTTTATCGAACCAGTAGAAGTGCAAGGGTTAGCAAAGTTTGAAGTGGAACCTACACACAAAATACTAAAAAATTTGTCCCCAACGTTTCAGGAAGGTTGTCAAGCTTCCCGTCTCGCTAAAAACAAAGGGTTAAACGTATAGTGTGGAATATGATAGCAATAAACACAAAAGTGAAAACGGGCCAGCGAGCTAGCAATGATTAAAATACGTAAACAAGGTTGTAAAAAGGGTAAAAGAATGGACCGGGGCCCATAGTTTCACTAGTGTTGTCTCTACTTCAATAATAAACATTGTTGTGTAAACAAATTACAACTGAGTGATGACGTGAAAGCACACGTTCGTTGGAAGACCCCAAGAGGAAGGTATGAAGCAGTGTAGCAGCAAGTTTTCCCTCAGTAAGATACCAAGGTTGTCAGATCCAGTAGGAGTAAAAGACACCTCTGAAGGTTGTTGGTGGCGCCGTTTACTCTATCACCAACGTGGAACCTGCACACAACACAATCAAACTATTTTGCCCCAACGAAACAGTGAGGTTGTCAATCTCACTGGCTTGCTGTAAACAAAGGATTAAACGTATGGTGTAGAAAATAGTGTTTAATTGCAGAGAATGAAAAGGAACAATGATTGCAGCTGGTTGTATTATCAGTGTAAAGGAATGGACCGGGGTCCACAGTTCACTAGTGGTGTCTCTCCATAAAAGATAACTAACATGCTGGGTAAACAAATTACAGTTGGGCAATTGATGAATAGAGAGCGCATGACAATGCATATATATGACAAGATGACTACTATGATATTCAATTGGGCATTATAACAAGATACATAGACCGTTATCCAACAGCATCTATGACTAATAATCCACCTTCAGGTTGACATCCGTATTCCCCGTTGGTATTAAGTTGCAAGCAACAGATTATTGCATTAAGTAATCTGCATAATGTAAACAATACAATTATCCTTAGACAAAGCATTGCTGGTTTACCCCTAGTGGCAACAGCACATCCACAACCTTAGACGTTGGTGTCACTCGCCCAGATTACCGGAGGCATGAACCCACTATCTAGCATAAATACTCCCTCTTGGAGTTACAAGCATCTACTTGGCCAAAGCATCTACTAGTAACGGAAAGCATGCAAGATCATAAATAACATATAAGATAGATTGATAATCAACTTGATCATAGTATCAATATTCATCGGATCCCAGCAAACACAACATGTAGCATTACAATAAGATGATCTTGATCATGATAGGCAGCTCACAAGATCTAAACATGATAGCACAAGGAGGAGAGACAACCATCTAGCTACTGCTATGGACCCGTAGTCCAAGGATGAACTACTCACGCATCACTTCGGAGGCAGGCATGGTGATGTAGAGCCCTCCGGTGATGATTCCCCTCTCCGGCAGGGTGCCGGGAAGAGCTTCAGAACCCTCTCGAACTAGGGTTGACGACGGCGGCGGCTACGGAACTTTTCGTGGATGGAGGTTCGGGTATTTAGGGTTTTCTGGACGAAGGCATTATATAGGCGAAAGGGCGACGTCTGGAGGCACCCGAGGGGGTCACGCCACCCCCCGGCGCGGCAGGAGGTGGGGCCGCGCCGGCCCCTGGCGTGGCTGCCTCCTCGGTCGCCTCCGTCTCTCCTTTGGACTCCGTGTACGTGTCGGGAAAATAGAACGTTCTGTCCAAATTTCGTCCAATTCCGAGAATATTTCCAGAACAACTTTTCTGGAATACAAAAACAGCAGAAAACAGGAACTGGCACTGTGGCATCTTGTTAATAGGTTAGTCCCAGAAAATGCATAAAAATGATATGAAGTGTATGTAAAACATGTAACAATTGGTATAATATCAACATGGAACATCAGAAATTATAGATATGTTTGAGACGTATCACTGAGCAACTGATAGAATTATGATCATGCAATTATGACAGAATGTTCAAGGCAAATATTTATTTAGGCGTCACGTACCGGCACCGCATTTATAACTAATACTCCACTTGGGGAGCCCTTATATGCTTGCCTCTCTAAGAAACAACATAGTATTGTATTAAACTCAGTACATGATGTAAGCAATATTTATAATCAATAAGTAGAAATAAACACCGCTATTTTCTCCTTAGTAACAACAACACATCATTACCCTTAGTCGTTTCTATCATCTCGGTCCCAGGGATGAATGAGGCATGAACCACTATTAAACATATACTCCCTTTTGAATATTTAAACAACTACTTGGCCAAAGCAATCACATAAATTGGAGAGCATGTAGAAACGTAAATAAAACAATATCATCATATACAAAACATGCACAATCTGACCATAACTTCACAATTTATCATATCCTAGCAAACATATCAACTAGAAATTTCACCAGATGGATCTCGATCATGTAAGGCCACTCACGATACCATTGTAGATCACCATCTAGCTACTGCTATGAACCCATATATACTCCAAGGATACTACTCACGCATCATCATGGAAGCAGCAATGGTGGTGTAGATGCCTCTAGCGATGATTTCCCCCTTCGGCAGGGTGACGTAACAGGAATACATGAACCAGGATTAGGGTTTCCGTGAGGGTGGCGACTCAGTATCATCTTTCGCAAAAATATTTTCCGTCCCCGAACTTTTTAGGGTTAAAGGCAATTATGTCGGAGATATGCCCTAGAGACAATAATATTTAGTTATTATTTATCTCCAAGTTTATTATTAATGTTTATATCTTTATGCTATAACTGCATTGGCAATTGACTAGTGAGTATGCAAACGAAAACCTCCGATGCACATGTAGAGATATGAACAATACCAAAGTGTTCCTAGCCTTGTATCTAAGATTAGCTTATCTTGTTGTTAAATGATCATGTTTTCCTGATCGTGGACTTTGTATAAGTCACACAACTATAAGAGTATATTGTCAGAATGACAATAGTACTGAACCGACCCAATTATATGATCTTGCTAAGAGACAAATTGTCAGATATGAAATTAGCAATTGATTATATAGAGTTTTTGTTAGCTATATTCCTATACCACGAGAATATCTAGTGATCGCGTATTCGACACTTACACTTGATTGTCATCAAACGTCCGGCCTTAATTGGGGATCATAATGGTGGCTTTTGAGTGTAACCTAGAATGCGTAAAGGAACAAAGATTATTCGAGAATGGTACTTACTCCTCCACGTGATGGAGAGATACATTATCTAGGCCATCTCATGTATTATTGATGTCACCCAATCGTATCGCCAGACACAGTGTGATTTACCACAGGACATCAGGAATACATAATGAGAGATGATGATGATATCGGAACTAGATTATATGTGTTATGATCGAATGGTTTGATCACACTAGAGCACATTGTCTCATCTCGTGATATCATTGGTATCGTGTACATAAGGGGATTAGCGTAATGAGAAACACAAAAGGTTCCATCATTTATTCATGAATACACATGAGTTAGTACGGCCGGCTAGGTCCGAATGCTGGTTATTGTCCGGTAAGTACTCCGAGCATGTCTATGTGTTACCGAACCTTTCGGGTCACACGCTTAAGCTGTAGTCAATATTTTGTCGAGATAATTAAGATGTAGTAATAGTGGTTATGAGAAGTTTTCGAAGTCATTCCGAAGTCACAGGAAAAACTCCGGTGAGAATAGGTGTTCCGGTGAAGTTATCATGAGAGGCATATAATGCCGGTTTAGGGCTGAAAGTTCTGAGAGAGAAATATGGAGAACATGAGATGTTCCGAGATGCCGGGAATTGTTTCTGACATCAGTGGATAGAGTTTATGGTTTTATCTAAAGAGAGTATATGGTTCCGGAAGAGTTTCGGGGACATACCGGGAAGGAGGGGAAGTGCGGGGAGGGGGCTGGGAGCCCTAGGGTAGTAACACACCATAGGTGAGGCCTACCGCAGGGGTCCCAGACCCACTTGGGCCGGTGCACCACCTCCCCTCTCCTTCCTTCTTTTAATTAAGTGACTTTTGGAAGAGTCCGAACTGAAATAGGAAAGGAAAAAGGAAAAGGGGAAAAAAGGGGAGTATTAGGCAATGACTCCTAGTTGGACTAGGAGTCCAAGCTGAACTCCACAAGGAGGGTGTGGCCGGCCTCCCTAGGGACGGCGCACCAAGGGGGAGGGTTTGCCCCCTCCCCAAGCCTCCCCACCCCTTGATCCCACTATATATACTCCCACCTCCCAAGGGGAAAACACACACAATTGCCTTTGTGGCTTCTCTCTCTATATAATTAGATCTCATGTGTTGAGAATTAGTTTTCTCTAGTCTCATATAGATCTAATCTAGTTGATTAGATTTACCACCGATACTACGCCGAAAGGCTGTCTCTCTTCATCGACGCCAGGTGCTCTAGATGGTGGAGCGTGATACGTCCAAAACGTATCCACTTTTTCAAACACTTTTGTTGTTGGTTTGCCTATAATTTGCATGATTTGAATGGAAGTAACACTGACTAACGCTATTTCAGCAGAATTGCCTTGGTGTCTTATTTTTGTGCAGAATTGTAAGTGCTCGGAAAAATCTCAAAAAATTACAGAAATTCTATTTCACAAGAAATCTCCGTGAGCCAGGAGGACAAGCGCCGGAGGGGCCCACAGCCTCTAGAAGACCCCCAGGCGCGGCCTAGGGTGGGGCCGTGCCCAAGGGTCCCCTGGAGCACTCGAGAGCCGCCTCACGACGCCCTTTGGACTATTTACTCCTCTCGACCAAAAACTCACGACCCCGAAGGAAATTACGAGAAACACTTCCGAGCTCCGCCGCCATCGAAAACCCTAATTCGGGGGTCTGAATCGCTGTTCTGGCACCCTACCGGGACGGGGATTTGGAGGAGATCATCGCCATCATCATCACCAACGCCTCTCCATCAACCATCCATGTTTCCCCCATCCATGTGTGAGTAATTCCCCACTGTAGGTTGAAAAGGATGGTACGGATTGCATGAGATTGTTCATGTAATTGATGTCAGATCATAAGGGCATGGTGCCTAGTATCCACTGTGTGTTATTTATCATTGTTGCAACTTGGTATGCTTAATGCCTGTCACTTAGGGCCCGAGTGCCATGTTTTCATATCTAAACATGTCATATTTTCATGAGTATAATTATTGCTTTTGATCATATCTATAAGTTGTATGCACCTGTTACTGTCCGGAACCCGGGACCCCAAAGTGACAACAATTGGGACAATCGGAGGGGATGAATGTGACTTGAGGATCACATGTATTCATGGATTGTTAATGCTTTGCTCCGGTGCTCTATTAAAAGGAGTACCTTAATTGCCATCATGTTTCATGATTGGACCCGCTGAAACGGGATGGTTGGACAAAAGATGTCATACGAGATTCTTATTGCAAGCACATACGGCTTATATATACGGAATACATGCCTATGCTTGATTAGTACATGGATACTTTATTACTGTTTACCTGCAATATGCCATGCGTTATGACTGTTACATGAGCTATCTTATCCATGTAACGCCCGCTCATCCGTCCCTATGCCTACGGTGATTTTAATCCTGCTGTTTATTACAATTGTTCCTGCTGCCACTATTGATGTCTTTACTTTACTACTGCTACTAATAAACCACTGCTGCTATTATATTATTGTTGCTACTAATAAATTGTGCCAAGCAAGTTTACTTCCATGTGTGGCTGAACTGACAACTCAGTTGCTAAGGCTTATAAATATTCTTTGTCTCCCTTTGTGTCGAATCAATAAATTTAGGTTTTACTTCCCTCGAAAACTGTTGCGATCCACTACACTTATGGGTCATCAGAGCGCTGACGGATTGACGCAGTGGACGCGTGGATACTTGAAGAGCGGGTTACGCAAGTAATCCTCAAATGGGGGAATCAGCAACAGTTTCACCTCCCGACGTGGATGTGAGATTCTTCATCAGGCTACACCGACATCTAGTTCGACAAACACAAGATCTTCCGCAACGGTGTTTGTAATTAATCTAGATCATCGCATTATATGGGGTGCAACATATGTTCATAGAATAGATCTTGGCGGTTATGTAAGACGGAAAACTTTTAAATTCCTGCACGTAACCCTTTACGTCGCGGCAAGCAACGCCGCGAGCAACTGGAGCAATGTTGCCTCCTGCACGAGGAGTGGCAGATGGCCGAGGCGTGGAACCGCAAGATGCGGCGCGAGGAGGCCACCTCGTTTCAAGCGTTCGCATATCCTCTATCGTCCCACTCACCCCCACAGGAGATGACTGTCGAGGAGGCGTAGCACCACCTGGGCCACAACATCCCGGTGCTAGACGGTCGTCACCTACCAGATGGGTGGGTGAGGAACATCATTAAGCTACCGATGGCGCCGCAGCTCCACGGGCAGGCACGTCTAGAGTACATCATGTGGGCGTGGAGGGACCTGCCGTGGTTGCAGCGGATCGACCCCTTCTACTCCATTTCATCGCTGCATTGGCACGACGTGGTGGAGGTGGAGTACCAGGCGCGTCTCGGCAACTTCATCCTCCCTGCCAACATGTCGTCGCCTCATTCGGAGTGGTTCACGTCGGACGATGAGCTGTTCGACAATGATGGAGATGACGAGCAGCTTCCCTTGCCACAGGTACCGGCTCCGCCTCCGGCGGAAGAACCTACCCCGTCACCAACACCAGCACCGGAGGAGGGTCGCAGGATTAGGACATCGATGGCGACTAGCCAGAGCAGGAGTGGGAGGGCATGCATGCGGCCATCGAGTCTTCCCTCCGCCGACGCTAGATCAAACCCCACCACACTCCGCAAGGGGACGACCTTGAGACATGCAAATTCCTCGAGAGGCATGCAAGTTCCTTGAGAGGCATCTACATTCCTCAAGGCCGCCGCTGCTATCGATGACGGACGTGGGCGGCAAAACAACAGCATCCATGTCTCCCACGCCGGAGACAGAAGCGCCGCTAGATTTATTGTTTAGTTTAAATTTAATGGATGGTTGTTAAAATTTCGTTTAAGTTTAAATGTCACTTATTAAATTTCAGTTAATTTATCTATGATTTGTTCGCCGAATTTGTTGTTGGCATGTAACAGTTTGTGAAAAATAGTCAAAATATGGAAATGGGCCGGCCGTTTGGGTGCCCGTGTGGGCATCACCCTACAAGTATCTGACAGCCCAAAACGGGCATAAGTTAGGAGGCACCGAACAAAATTCCTGAGTGCAGTGGAAATACTCTCAAGTCCGAAGAGCTCAGTAATATTCGACCACCACCTATCACGACATCACGTGACAAAGCACCTCTGACCCCGTTGAGCCTAGAGTCAAAGCGACCAGTCGTCCGACCGTGTCCCAAAACACCATCGAACGGACATGGACTGATGGATGGGTAGTGATGTACACAGCACAGGCTCGACACTAGACCCTGGTTTTTTTCTTCGCGAACCCATCATTGCAATTTGGATTTGGACGTGGAGTCTTGTTAAATCCACAGCTACTAACATCTCTGACAACTGACAAGTACCTATTGTTTATTACGTATTTGTGCTGTCATTCGGAACACTTGCCGCGTATCGTAGGCTACTACTACCTGATACTCGTTACGTTTTGAAAAGATGTTAGAGCATCTTCAGTCGATTGGGCTAATTTGGTCTCTCATATGGTCACATATTTTTCCTGCATAATCACATTCTCAAATCTAACCACATACTCCCTTCGTTCTAGAAAGTAAGACGTTTAAGGTTTTCGTGTACAAAACTTCACACGCTACGAAACATTTGTACATTCCGAAATTACCCCTCCGTAGAGACAACGCGTCCACTCGCTCCGTTCCCTCTCGCTCCCCACCACCTCCGTTCCCCACCACCTCTCCCCGTCGCCGCCGTCTCCCTGTCGCTCGCCGCTTCCCACCACCGCTCCCCGTCGCGGCCCTCTCCCTCTGGATCTAGTCCGCCGCCCTCTACCGCTCCCCACCTTTCCACGCGGCCCCGTTTCCTCACTTAAATTTGGAGGTCAAAGATTCAATTTTTACCCGTCCGCGACGAGGTTCTGGGCGACGGAGGCGCTGGATCTGCCTGCCCCGGGGCTGGATCTGCGTGCGACGGAGGATGGAGAGGCCTAGGCGTCCAATGTCCGTCACCGCCAGCGTCGCCCTCGCCGTCGCCGACGCCGTGTGGGAGCAGATCAAGGCCGCGGGACACGCCTCCGACGAGCACCTTTCCATGTAAGTAAAGGCATCCACGGCGCCACCTCCCGCCTCGCCACGTTATCACTCATGTGTGCGCCTCGCTCTCTCGAGTCCCTGACCTGTTCCGGCGTGCGTGCAACCTCGAGAACCTGTTCGGCAAGAACATGCTGCGTGCCTGCAAGATCCTCGACGAGGGTGGCGTCCGCCGCGTCACCGGCGTGCCCAGCGGCCGCGCGCTCTTCCTGGTCGGCTCCCGTGCCTTTCGGTGCCCACAGATGTTCCTGACCCTGCCGAAAGCGAGCGGTCGGTTGACCACGCCTCTTGTTTTGGCGATGCAGGTGATGGGGGAATCGAAGAGGAAGGAGGAGTACATCGGCTTCCCGGAGCACCTCTGCACCTGCTACTCTTTCTTCTATGACATCGTCGGCCGCGGCGAGCAGCTCTGTGTAAGTGCACCTCCTGTTACTCTTGTCTCTGCCCATATTGTTCACTGAGGCAGGAAACCATTTGGAATGCAAAAGAAACATTGGGAAGCTACAGTGCTAGCTCCTGGCTAATGAAAATTCTATTTTCACTTTGGGTTTATTATTTTTGTTTTTCCTTGCTAAGCTCTGATTGCCTGAACATTCAGTACTTAGCTTCACGAAGTGTTTCCATATTGGCTTTGAGAATGCTTTATGATGTGGTCTTGTTAAGAGTAGCACTAGCATGAACTTGATATGGTCTTGATTAAAATTGCAGTAACTTGAATGATTTTTCAGTAACTTGCTGATTAAAAATGCAGTAATTTAGTGCTTGTTGGAGTACTTGTGCACCTGAAATTTAGTGCACCTGTAGTGTTGGAGTAAGCATCATTCTGAATTTAGTGCACCATGATTTAGCACTAGTTGTAGCAGTAATTTAGTCTGAAGCCAACATGTTTGAGTAATTTAGTCTGAAAATCCTCTCTAATAGTTGTAAGCAACATGTTTGAGTAATTGTTGTGCAAGTGCTAGGATTAAAATTCATTTGGTTGCTCAAATACTCCTGCTACTACTACTGCTTGTTCCAATACTCCTGCTACTACTACTGCCACTTGCTGCAGTTAACTTAAAAAGAAAGCAGTAACAAAAATAAGAGTACACAACACATACACACAACACACATCTTGGAGTTCGAAATACACACAACACACATCTTGGAGTACACATAACACACATCTGTTTGGAGATGAAATCACTGGACATCTAGGCCTAGCACCTGTAGGGCATGAGCATAGACTTCTGCGGGACATTGTAGCCTTAGCGGTAGCCGTCCAAGTCTTTCCAGCTTGTCTTTAGAAATATGAGGGGGACTGTAGCCATTTCCTCCACCATGGTTCATGATTTCAATCATGCAGCACTGCAGGCTTAGAAAAATCTTGTTGAGCTTAGATGAATCATATCCCTTAAATTCTTCCAAAACTCCTTTAATTAGATCTCGTAGTGTTCTTGGGCTTCTACAATCTGTTAGAGATTGTATGGAGTTGAAGAACCCAAGATCGAGGACGTTCAAATCTGGGCTGCAAGCTGGCTGTTGAATCAGCCGGATATCAAGCCCTGTCTTCTCCACAGCCGCCATGAAATCTGGGTCATCAGGCAGTATATGCGGTCTAGCATTGTCCTGTTGGATGAATATTATCTGTCCAGGTTCCTTGTCAGGCCAAGCAGCCACTATTGTCGGCAAGACCTTGTCAATGAAGAACTCTCGCATCACTTCCCGATTGACTTTCAGTGCTTTAGTCTCTAGTGTACCCTTAGGCCTGTTATCACTCTTCCTAGCTGCTGGAACTTCTTTAACAAACGGCCAGCAACCAATTTTTCCGGAAAATGTCTCATTTCCTGCACTGTCGAACCTAGGCCTGGCTACAGCAGTGAGGAACATCACTTTCCCAATGCTGTTTTTGTTTTTAATATGTCTTGTAGGTTGTTCTTCGTCAGGTAGGAGATAATAGTTTTTGTTTTCTTTGGTCATGTTAAAGAATTTCTCATCAACATGCACAATCTTGTGCATTTTGCTGAACCATGGGCTTGCACTTGTTGTAGTTTTCTCATCAAGCATCGACACGCAAAATTGCACCCTGTTCTTCATATGCTTTTCAGTTAAAGCGGGCTTCACGGCATTAGAAACCCTCTTTATTTCTTGCGAAAGGAACTTTCTAAACAATGTAGTCGGGCTACATCCTAATTGCCAAGAAAGTGATCTTATAGTCGACCTTTTGTTCAGTGGGATAGTTGGGATCATCGCTAGATTAATATCGACTGCTTTTCTTCCACATCTTCCCTTCCTATTGTACGAAACATCAACTGGCAAACCTTTTCCAATCTGTTTCATTGCTTTCTCCCAAATCCGTTGGATGGTCGAATGCCAACTCCAAAGAATTCTGCAATCTTTTTCTTGTCATCTCTTTTATATCTGCCACCATTGCTCATGCAAAGAAAATGCATTGCCACATAGGCAGCATATTTCTGCTCGTCAGTGAGCAGTTTTCTTGTTCTCTTTGCTTGTTGTGCACCTACAACAAGAAATAAGAGAAAAAATAAGTTCAAGTTAGCTTGCTTGCTAGGAGTATTTAATTAGTGCTTGCACTAGTGTTAGCTTGCAGTAGCATATTTCTCCTGCCAAAGGAATAACCTAGAGTAGCTTGCGGTAGTGCTTGTGCAGAAATATTGGAGCACTTGCTTGTGTTTTCAGTAGCAGTGTTCACAAGTAGTGTTAGCTTGCTGAAATAAACATGCTAGGATTTCCACAAGTTCTATGATGTTGCTGTCCATCTAGATACTGATTTTTTTTCATGCTAAGCACTAGATGCTACGGTCCATCTACTGACAAAAACATTCCATGCTATTGTCCTTTAGTGGCTAGTGCTTATTACTCCTTTGAGTAGTAAATTTGACCTCTGGACTTTCATTGCTTGCTAGGATATAAAATTTGCATGAACATGATGCTCTACAATAATTGCTTGCAATAGTTTTGTAATGTCAATAAATAATCCGTGCCTTTTCAGTTAAATAAATTGCTTGCAGGGATAAACTCTTCATCATGTACTGTAGTTCATCATACCTGTAGCATCATGTTCTTCCATTACTTGTTCATCATGGGGTCCTTGTTCATCATGGGGTCCTTGTTCTTGCATTACTTCATCTTCTTCGTCTACAAGTGCATCTTGATCATTTTCAGGTACTGCATCTTCATCCATTGCATCTCCATTTTCTTCAAGAATTTGTTCTTCTTGTGTGACAGGTGGACTGAAATTTAAGTCTGGCATTACCATTGCTGATGTCTGTTGCTTCTACACAATGTCTGCTGCTATTGCTGTTGTTGTTGGACTGAATGCAGTTTTTTCAGGTCTGATGCTCCTATGCGCTGCTGGTGCTGCTCGGAGCGACGCACAGGACGACGAGGCGCTGGTGCTGCTCGGAGTGACGCACAAGAGGACGAGCCGCTAGGCGAGGAGGACGAGGTCCAGCGACGCGCCGCTGCTGCTGCTCGGAGCGACGCACAGGACGACGAGGCGCTAGGCGAGGAGGACAAGGTCCGGTGATGCGCCGCTGCTGCTGCTCGGAGTGACGCACAGGACGACAAGGCGCTAGGCGAGGAGGACAAGGTCCGGCGACGTGCCGCTGCTGGTACCACACGCTAGGAGGAGGACAGATGCTGCAGGAGTACTTGAATTGATCTGCTACTTGCCTTGATTTGGTACTTGATCTGGTACTTGATATGCTACTTGATCTGCTACTTGACTTGATTTGGTAATTGATCTGGTACTTGATCTGGTAATTGATCTGAAGTTTTGGCGCAGAGGAGCTGAGGCGAGTAGGACAGAGAGGACCTGGAGATTTGCCTCAGAGGAGCTGCAGCGAGTGGGACAGAGAGGACCTGGAGATTTGCCTCAGAGGAGCTGCAGCGAGTGGGACGGAGAGGACCTGAAGCTTTGGCAGGAGACGATCAGGTGCTGGGGCGGAGAGGAACTGGGCGACGGTGATCTGGCGGAGGATCTGCGCCACAGCGATCTGAGCACCAGCAAGGTGGAGCCCCGATCTGGCGGAGGAGCTGCGCCACCGATCTGCTGAATTCAAATTTCTCGGGTTGCTTTTTTGTTTCGCCCAGCGAAACGTTTTCCACTGCGGGATGGCAGTGGTTGTAATTTGAGTGAAAACGTATGGGCAGAAAGGTCATTTTTGCGATTTTGGGTGTTGTCGGAACAAGTCTTTAACGTCTTACTTTTCGGAACGGAGGGAGTACAACATAGAGAGACATCAAAGGTTTACGCACACCTCTTCATCTTCTACTCCTCCGATCCAAATTAGATGACTTCCATTTCTCCACATGTGGATGTATCTAGACATGTTACAAGTATAGATACATCCACATTTGAACAAATAGAAGTCATCTAATTTAGAACGGATGGAGTACTAGTTCTCGTCATCCGAGATAATTACTATCTTCGTGGCGGTGCTGGAGCCGTCAGCTTCGTGGTCGTTGGCGACCGCCTCATCTACTCTTGATCCTCATCCTCATCGAAGGAGAAGCCCAAGTCGCTATCGCCCGTGAGATGACTCACTACTGCAAACTGCTACTCCCTCCGTCCCAAAATAAGTGTCTCAAAGTTGTACAAAAGTGAATGTATCTATACTTGTCTTATGTCTAGATACATCTACTTTTTGACAAATCTAAGACAGTTATTTTGGGACGGAGGGAGTACTCGACTAGGACGGGGTCACTCCACACCTGAGACACCAAATTATAAACGGTCCACGGCCTCGTCCACGAGCTGCCGCTCTGTCGTGATGTGCTCCGCCACCAAATAGAAGAGATGCTCGGCCTATAGGACATATGCAGGCACGACCTCGACCTCGGCTCCGCCTCTTCCGGCGGCCACATCCTCGTCCTTGGCCTCAGGTCCTGGGCAAATGTGAGGAACACTGAAAAAACCAAAAGAACAAAATGCGTCTCTAGACTCTCTACTACTGATGGGCGTAACGAGAAATCAATGATGAAGAACAGCATCACCCTACCTCAGCATGACTGCCAGGAATACTTCCGAGTTCGGTGAAGAACATGACATTCCTACATATGATTTAAAATATGGAACATTTTATATCACATATTCACATGTCGTCAAACGAAACAAGAGGCAATACTCACATGTCGTCAAACGAAACAAGAGGCAATACTCATGGTGTGGCGTATTCCATACTTGTGTAACTAGAGATTCACGATGAATCACAAGAGGGAAACATCAAACAATGAAAATGAGAGTGAGCATGGAAAAATTAAGATTGTTACATATACAATGTTTATCTCAACTCATGTCAGCAAATGTTCGCATTTTTTGAAATGTACATGTGGATTATGTATCCTTTTCCATAGGTTTGGACTTTTCACTATGTTGTCTAGTATATGAAACTTGACATGGTATCAGGGTTATAGGTCTCGAGTTTGAGTCCGACTTTCACAGTTTATCAAAAAAAAAAGTTTCCCACTCTTTGTCCATGTATATGCCTCTTAAGTCATACCTTTGGGCATGTTTGATTCAAAGGAATTGCATAGGATTTTTTAAGGATTCAATCCTATCGGATTTTTTCTTTTTTGCGTGTTTGATTTGTAGGATTGGATCCTATATGAATTTTTTCTAAGAAATCATTTGTACTACTTCCCATAGGAATTCTAGCATCCACTCTAAGCTCCTTTTCCAATTCGTTTGGTGGAATCAAAAAAACTTTGGTACATACCAAATTTTATAGGATTGGTGTGTGTATGACATGGCAATACTATACTTTTCCCGTTCCTACGTTTTTCCTATCCAACGAATGAAACAGACCTGAATTTTTTATACACGTGTTGCACTCTCCCTTCTCGAGTCACACTTGAGAGGGAGAGTTAAAATGCATATGTGTAATGTCTAGGCCTTTTTATTAGTACGAACTTTTGATCATGTGAGTTAGTGTATGAAACCTGACAATATTAACTGGACCATATCATCGGCTAACCAAAAAATAAATTTATATCGGAGCATTAAAACTTCTCACAAATTTGAAGGGTAATCCTACAATTGTTATCTATTTTCCGTTTTTCTCCAAAAGAGCGGCTTTAGCTGGCTCAGTGCATGTGACTTAATAGAGGCCGAAGTATGTAACCAGATCCTGAGTAAATGTATAGGTAAATATTTCCTATCGTTTTCCCTAACCTAGCCGCCACGAGACAGGCGAGTAGGGAGACGATCTTTTGCCCCGATCTCCACGGCAAGGGCGCTTGTCCCCTCTCCCTCCAACTGCTGCTCCGGCGGCAGGAGGGAGGGGGACCCCGTTCCTCCGCTCTGTAGTTAGGTTTGGCTTTGTAGGTCGTGTGTGCCGTTGGGGTGGTGGGAGCGGCGCCCGGACGGATTAATCTTCCTCAGCTCCACTCCCA
Organism: Poa pratensis; assembly: GCA_947311845.1. NCBI lineage: Eukaryota > Viridiplantae > Streptophyta > Magnoliopsida > Poales > Poaceae > Poa > Poa pratensis. Next base: position 33,121,143 of record CAMZMU010000117.1, read on the forward strand.
AACCGGCGGTGTCCTTCATGGCGGCGTCTCGGAATTGATGACATCGTGTGTTTGTCGATCACTCAGATCGGCGGTTTTAGGGTTCATGGATGGTGTCGGCGAGACGACGATGACGACCCCATCAGGTGTGTCTCTCCTTCTGCTCTGTCCCCGTTGCTACGGCGTTGTCTCCGACGTCATGGTAGAGCATGGAGGACGTGTCGTCCAAGAGTACGCATAGACGGTTGTCTGCGCAGGTGACAGCTGGAAGATGGTGTATCATGTGTTGGGTTTGTGGTTGGAGGCTGAAAGTTCTGGTTTCCTCCTTCGACGTTGTAGTCGTAGGGGGTGTCAGTTCTGAGTTCGATGGCCTGTCCCGGGACATGTTGCCTCGGTCTGATTCTTTCAACGGCAATGGTTTTGCTTCTGGCAAACTACTTTGGAGGTCTGTAAAGCTGCAGATCAGCGACGGAGCCGTGTCGAGCTCGCGTGAAGAGGTGATATGTCTTCCTTCCCTTTGATGGTCGCTTCAGTGGTGTCGAAGGAGGGGGATAGATGCTATTTTTTTGCATAGATTATCCTATCTTTTCATTTCTATAAGGTCGGTGTGCACGTGCCTTATAACTTGATATTTATTTTATAAATGAGACACGTATTACCATGAAAAAAATACTTCCTATCATGGTCCGATGGGAAAGAACTGGTCGGACCGATCCGAGGCCGTCCATCTCGTTTCCATCAAATGGCACGATGAGCGTTTGCTTCCCCCGATTGTTTTGGCCCATTAACTCCGCCCCTTCCTTACATCCGGGCATACGGCCCCATAATTATGCGCCTCCCCAGATTGAACCCCTGATCGACAATTTCTGCTAGCCCCGTCACCATCATGATTCTCCTCTCCAGCGCGATGCAGTCTACCCGACGCACCGCACCTTCTCGTCCGGCGACGGTATCCTTCATCTGGATTGACGCAGCTCCGAAACGCATGCCTTTCCGCCTCGGGGAATCGTCTTCGGGCACCCCTGACTGCCGGCGGCTGGGGCACTATGGTCGGTGGCAGCTTAGAGCATCTCCACCGTACCCCCAATTGCCCCCCCCCCCCCCCCAAATGGGGGTACAGACGCAAAAACACCCACATCGGCACCCTCCAAGTGTCCGGGCGGAGCCATTGTCTGTCCGGCACCCCCGAGAGGCTCGCCAAACTTGGGGGCCTCGTCGGGGGTGCCGGAAATTGCCCGGACACGCCCTCCGACAGCCATGACCCTCCAACAACTTATAAAAAAAGTGTGAGTGTTCACAATACATGTGTCTACAACCTCCAAAATTTATAGGTCCAAATTCGAAATGATCATTGAGAAACAAAAGGCACATCTAACATGAATAGTCATGACATTGACACTAATAACCGTGCAAAACATGGCGCTAAATTTCTTAGCCGTTGGATTCCACATCGACGCCTCTGGGAGTGCAACGTCCCTCTGACTTTGACTCATCTAAGTCAATCGATCTCGTTCCCCTGCTCTGGCTACATATATGATTAACAAACTGGAACAGTTTTTGATAACATATTCACAGTCCCCCAAACAAAACAAGCAGCAATAGAGATGCTATGGTGTTTTCCATACTTGTATAACTAGGGATTCGTGATGAATCACAAGAGGGAAATATTAGCCAATGAAATGGTACAGAAAATTACAATGTTCATCTCAGTTCATGCCAGCAAAGTTTGCATATCTAATTTGTAAAACCAAAGGATAAGGACAAAGTACAAGATAATTGGCAATATGACAACCCAACAAGGCAATATCATCCTCATTCCTCAGAGCTGCAAGCCCTACGCTTCTGAAATGCGTACACTCCAGTTTCGTAGCCTCAAACAGTCAAAGAGTCAGACGCGAGTGGATATAAAGAAGCAAAAAGATAAACTCATAGAAAGTGCAATCAGCAGTAAGCCCAGGAAAATGCACGAGTAGACAACAACAATGTTCATTCATCCGGATGGTTCACTTCATAAGAACTCTTGAACAGCAGTACATGCAGCAGTTTTCTGCAGACTACAACAGTAAAGAGTGGATAGCATGGCATGCTAACCGCATATCAACCCCTGCATTTGTACCCAGCAAACAGCTCTGACCATAAAAGGCGATTTACACATTCTGCTGCTGGGTACGAGAATTACAACTACAGTTTTACATACACTTTCTATACCGCTATACCTCTGTCACTTGTATACCAGTCTCTATGCTGTGTACATGAATGTACATGTACCTGCACAAGCCTTAGAACAGGAATAAACCGCTTGAATGAACATATCCTTCCCCCTAGAAGCTTTAAGGGGGAAATTCATCTCTCAGCAGCCCCTCGAACAAAACACTTCCCCGCTGAGGAATGAACAGGCCCCAAGCCCCAACTCCGCAAAAACCGCCAGGAATTCTATCTGATGTTACAAACGCCCTTCAAAAGCCAAAGAAATTAGGGTTCTAACTATTCTCATCTGGATATCCACAGGCGAATAACAAGTTCAACGAAACCGGAGTCTTAACCAACTGCATTGCAATCCTGCTTCATCGGATGGTAGCCCAGCTTCATCGGTCGGAAACCCAGCATTAACGATGGCAGATTTTGCAGTTTCTGTGAGTAAACCGAGTGATCAGGCATGCTTTTAGGCAGCTGAGGTGTACTGACAATAGACATCGTTATGTCTGAATGGGCACATTTTTCCTTTCCATAGATGTTGTTGATGACACTATTCATGAAGTCCTTCTTGAGAGAACTTGTACAGATCTGAGTATTCCTATACATGAGACCCCACAAGAATACAACATTTGGCTCAGCAGTAGTATGATCTACGTGCTCTGAGGGATCTGGGTCACAACCAACATTAAGGCTTTCCAGCTGCATAACATCAATCAGGGGAGGTCACAATCAATATTAACGTGTAGCCAGTAATGTGAATCTGCAAGAAATAGATGGCGAAAAATAACCTTGAGAATAAGATTGCGGAATCGTGATTTCACCCATCCAACCCAATCGCGTAACTCTTCAGTTGTTGGAGCTGAGAGAACTATACGAAGAAAGTGCTCATATCTTGCACCATATGGAAACGGTGCAAAAATCCAAGTCCAGTCGATATCAATATTCCTTATATCCTGTACAAGTGATAAATGTAATATTATCAGCTGCCCAAGGATGCAAGCAAAAGCCTTGAAACTGATGTTCGCTAATAGTTCAGACGAGTATCATGAATGTGTTAAAGGCATTTAGCACCAGCAAAGATATTACACCATACAACTTCAATTCCTATCACTCTGCATTATTAAAAAAAATCCTTCTAGAGTTAAATAAGGAAACCATGTACACTCTTAAGAAATAATACTCTAATTCGAAAATGGACTTTCCCGGTGAACTAAATCATTGTATAGCAAAAGAGAGATGATCCCAACTCCCATATCAACACAAGCAAACAAGGCACCACTGTATTTTCTTAATCAATCAGTACAGAAAAGAACCAAACAAAAAGTAAATAAAATCAGTGAGCCAATCACTTACTTGAAAACTTGATACATAAAATAGAGCGGACCCGCTTCAAGTAACAAAGTGGTATATACTATTTTAGGTTTAAACTCGGACATGGCAATACAGCGAGAAATAATAATGGAAGGTATTGGAACATACACCAATCATATCAAAACTCAGGACTCTTCTTCAACTTGGTTACAATAAAAGTAATTTTAACAATGTCCAGATTTATTGTAGCGAAATCAAACAGGATGTCAACTTTATAAGAGAAAGAGGGACATAAATAATGGGACCACATAAAGAAGAAGCATACCTTGGTCAAAGCGAACCCTCGCCTAAGTTCATCTTCAATTTTGTTGAAAGTGCTTTTTGTTACACTAGACGCACAAAATTCTGGTGGAAAACAGGGCATCACTATGGGCATGAGAGAGCACCCGTCAGGACTCCAAAGAGGTGTCTGATCATGCAAACTCACTGGAAGAGGCCAAGGCCAGTGAGAAAATATATCAAAGAACCTAGATAACAAAGCATTGACACTAGCATTTGGATGTCTGCGGCAAACATATGCTCCGAGAACCGCCAAATGAATTCCAGCAAAGAAGCCAACTAGCTGAAAATGGCATCACGTAATCGAGAATAACACAGTTAGAGAAAACACTATACAAATCCATAAGCAGTTATCGAAAAAGCAAACTACGTACATGGCAATGAATCCCTCTTCTTCTTGCCCAGAGTTTGAGGCACCGCAACAGAACTTGAAACTTCTGCATAAAAATACCAAAAGTTAGAAGCAAAAACAGAAGATTAGCAAGCATGGTTTTCGAGAACACATTGAATAAAAAGTACAATCACGCCATAGTGCATGCCAGACAAACAAACAAAAAGTACACAGATTCTACAAAGACAGCACAGGCCGTTATTATCGCATGAACAGGGACAGACCCGGAAACATAAAAAAATGTACACAGGGAAGAAAGTAAACAATGGAATACAATATTTAACTAAGATATGGACAAATACAGAGTATAATACTCCCTCTGTTCCAAATTATAAGATGTTTTAGCTATTATAATGTGGACTATATACGGACTGAAATGAGTGAATCTACACACTAAAACGTGTCTAGATACATCCGAATCAGAGATAAGCTAAAACATCTTATATTTCGGAACGGAGGTAGTAAGAAATAAAAATGATGGAATGTAAATAAATCTACTGAGGGTACTGTCGGACCTTCATATTTGGAACAAGTTGCATGATTTCTCTATTAACACGGACTCCTGATAGACATCTCCAGCTTGCCGCGTCAACTTTCTCTAGCAAACGGGGATCAAATGCATGTATGGCCTGCAGCACAGAACAACTTCTGAGAGATTATTTTGACCCATATGTTATTATGCTCAGTTATTTCGTAGAGCAAATGTCTTAATTCATAATAAGAACTCATGTGAAATGTAGGAGAAAGAGTGGACACTAGAGAGGTTGTATAATATACCCATAAGAACAGTGAACTTAGCAGCATTCACAAATTGTATCACATTTCAACTCATTCAAGTGAAGAGACCAACATCATGTTTAAAATAAATGTACAGAAGTTGTTGAATTGAAGGTATGACCTGAGAAAAACTAGGGGGAAATCTATGTAACTAATAGGTCCATTGCTTTGGACAAATATATGCATGATGAAATGACACAAAGATGTACCAACTATGGCTTATCATGGTACAGCGCAGCAAAAATGAAGCCACAACACCACAGGATATCATAAAGAGTTAAATATCAATCCTATATATTAGCTCCAGGAAATCATTACGAGGTCTAGAAGTTACCCCATTGATTGAAAGAAGCTACTTTGAGAAAAGTTGAGACCAAATAAACTTTTAACTCGTGTAATGAACAGATATAACACATAACAATAGAAGGTAGTCAGAAAAATACTAATTCAGATACCACGTGTTTAATCATCACAATTCTAAGATACTTGCCTCTGCAGCATTGATAACTGGCAGCTGGACATACGGAAAATCAACTGACACGCCGTTGAATTTAAAGCGCATCAACGGAACCCTAGCACTTTCGATAGAATGCAAGTCTGATACTTCTGGCCTTGCTTCAAGCATTTGTCTCAGGACAAGGAAAAAGTGATGCTACAAATTAACACATATACACCTCATGAGCTCATTTCAAAGGCTCAAAATGGTTAGATAAATGGAAAATTAAAAAAATGCTCACTTGTAGTGATGCGATGCACGGACCAACACAGACTGCATCAATATCAGATTCAGGTCCATATACCTTCAAAAGATGACAATACTTAGCCAATGCTTGTTACCAGAATATAAACCGCAAATTTTGAAGGGGGAATTCGTTGGGTACAAGGGAAATACTGTTAATAAGGAAAGTCTAGTTACAATCCTTTCATTTACCCATTCTAGGTGCTTATATGGAATTACAGACTAACCGAACTAATGTTTTCAAACTTAATGCAAGAGATATTGCCTGTTAATAATAATCTCAAAAGACCAAGAAAACGATTATATGCGTAAGTATACCATCAATACATCAAAAACTGCATATGATAAACAATAGAGATCGTATTTAGCAAGCATTTTAGTTCTCTAAACTTTATCTGCGGTAAAATTATTAGCTTATGTCTTTCAAACTATTAAGTTTAAATTACTTCAGTAGGAGCAGATTCAAGATACAATAACTCTCATCTCCTCCTTAACAATCCCGAGATCAAATTATTTATGCCACATCAACAAACACCATACTAAGTTGGACATACAGGACTAAGAATGCATCATCTCTCTGCTCATAAAGCATGTCAAACCTTTACATGTGATCAACAGCTTCTTACACTTACACCCACAATCATACAGTTTGACTGTTTCGTCAGTAATTGCTCTATTTGTATATCAACTGTGCAATAGCACTGCAGTCGAACAGAGCATCATTCGGCCAAGTGCCATATCATACTGCTCATTTCCATAGTCCAGATACTACCAAAGGCATGATGGTATGTTAAATGGTCAAAGATATAGCAAAAACCCACTCTGTGCTGAGTCTAAAATAACATAGCACAGATGCGGTTTCACATCTCAACAGAGAGTTGCGCAGAAAGAAATCAAGGCTTCTCCCAGTAGCAACTCACAAAGGATGCACCAGGACACATTGCTGAGATGTCTGAGGTGACATTTTTAGGTGATAACCTTAGGGTTTTAAATCGAGCACAACCTAAAATAGATAGCGAAATTGACCTTCAAGACTAAAAATTATTCCACTGATATATGTCATATACTAGTAGACCAGCCTATCATTAAATAATCACAAGAAACAGTGCACAAATTGGAGTATGGCGCTTACCCCTAAAGCATAGGAGCCATAGGTCAACACGGTGGCTGTTGCGATCCAATGTTGTTCCCCCTGTTCGAACGCCACCCACTTCGCCCAATCCATCACTATCTGCGACAGCCAGCAATGGATTATAAGTCCCACTCGGGCCCACATTGCAAGCTGCGACCTTTAAGCCAAAAATATGAACCCCCCATTACCTTCTCGAGCTCGCTTACCACCCTTTCCCTCCTCCGTTCCTCCTCCTCCGAGGGCACAACCCCCGCATCCAAAAGGAACTGAACCTCGCAAAACAAGTTAGTTTTCCCAAAATTAGCCACAAAATCACACGATACGACCACACGGCAAGCGCGCAAGCTCAAACGCTTCGGCGACTCACCTTGATAAGAGAACGGCTCCGGGAGACGTCCATCTGCTGCACGGTGGCGGGATCGAGGCGGATTATGATCGGGCGCGGCGGGATGGTCCCAGGGGGCGGGAGCGGGGGAGGCCCCGGAGGTACATCCCCGCGAGGGCGGAATCGGCGGGGCCGGCGGAGGACCCATGGCTCGCACGGGAACTAGGGTTCGGGGCTCAGCCCTGCGGGAGGCCGAGCTCCCGACGGCGCGGTCGAGCACCATTGCCGGCGCAGGCCGCCGGTACCGGGGACGCTGCGCTCGCCGGCGGCCACGCGCGCGGCGTCGGTGGGGCGTCGTTCGTTGGGTAGTCGCCGCGGAGACGCCGACGCCGGCGAGGGCCTCGTGTTTGAATTATATATACTATTATTTTAGGCCAGCTTTGGGGGTTTGGAGGGGGATGGGAGGATGGTGGATGGAATGGGGAAGGAAGGGGAAGACGGGGTTTATATGCAGCAGGCGTGGAAGAGGAGTCGCTGCCTGTTGGAAATGGTCCACCAGTTTTCAAGCTTGTTTTTAATTGGGTTTATTATCTTCCTCAAATAGTTTCAAGCTTGTTTTTAATTGGGTTTAGTGTTTGCCTGAAAGTACAGTAGTTTTCAAGCTTGTTGCTGTCAGGAGGATTTTCTACCGAGCTTATTTCATTAACAAATACTTGTCAAATTTGATGATGACAAGTAGCCTCTAAGTTTGCAAATAAATGGTGGGCTCTCTTCAAATTTACACTCTCGATCAAATTTTCGCGCCAATTTTTCACATCCATATGGTATAAGTGGCTTTACAATTTTTTCCCACGTCATATATTTCGCGCAACTTTTGATGTAGTTATATAAATAGACGTTGCAAGAGCAACGATGAGACTTCAAGCTGAAATTTTGTCGCTATTGTGTCTCTCGGATTTGCAGTGTTTCATAGTGACCTCGAGCTAACCTTGATTCACATTACAATCTTTGTATCGTTGAACTCAATTTTTTGTTCGAGTGTTTAGGATCATGATTGTAGTATAATGAGATGTCTCCATTTATTAATTGAAGATTTATATATCAATATAATTTAATTTTGGGATAATCTATGATGTTGTATATCCTACCATAAATAAGGGCATATTTACTTGTGCACATTAATAGTTGTAATTAATATGGAGAAGACCTCATCCCTTATGAATGACATTTTCCCCTTTGTGTTAATCGGGAGTACTAGATTAATTTTTTACCTATTATTTGATCCTACTATCATCAATAGTATGAGCAAGCGGGCTGCAAGGGTTGCGACATCAGATTTGTGGTGAGTTGGAGGGAAGGTAAATGGAAAGAGGAGATGAGCGGATTGTAAATTTACAATAAACTTACAACGAATGTGGTACGAACTCCAAAAAACTTTGTGGAGTGTAAAGTGAGCCAAATATCAAGTGTATATCCATATACGTCTATTATATGTGTGGACTATAAGTTGGCTATAAATGACATGACAATAAGATAGAGCCCTAAGTTGGCTCTACTAATAGCCTTGCTCTAGTTGTTGCATTTTTCTAGTAGAACGTGTCGATTTTTTTATTGTCTGCTTTGTAATTGTAAATTGGTCTAGTGACAAAACGTAGTCATGTGCAAATAAAGATAATTAGTTGTGCCAAGTTATTTCTTCTAAAAAGGAAAATAGAATTGAGTATGAGAATGGAAGGTAGGTTGTGCTACATTTATTCATTCTTATAAATATGTATATCAGGGCACCAATTTATCATGTAGATCTAAGTATCATGTAACTCCTCAAGATATATCCATATTTACTGTATATATACATGTGATGGCGTTAATTTATTGTATGTAGAGGTAACCCATGTGAATATGTGGCATTACTTATCAATGGTGCTAAATTTGAGTCATTTATTTATCAACTGTATGAATTAATGTCACTGAACAAAACTACTGATATATATAGTATATCATAACTCTCGACTCATCTGTATATATGTTGGAAACTAATGTGTGTAAGGCTGGGCAGGAGGTGATAGGACTATTGGGGACAGGGGCAAATCTAAAAAAATAAACCGGTTGTCGTATAAAAATGCAGGGCACTAAGCATAAACTATAAATCTTAGGGTGGGGGAGGGGGAGCAGGGCTGTGCTGGTCCCCTGCCTCCAACCTTGTTTCCATGGCGATGTCATATGTGGTGGCGAGGAGCGGTACGGAGAGTGCAGAGTCGATGCTACATGAGGATTTGCTCGAGCCGTCCTAGGAGCGTCGCGAAAAGGGCAGACACTTCCTCTCGTGGTAGCTATCATGGAACACTGCTTTTGTCACAACGTTTCCCTTTGTGCGTTGAGCAACAGTTAAATCTCATCACCCCCTATATATATTTATGTTCGATGATTGTCATTTCTAATTCAAATGACTATAGGTGCGTTTATTTTGTTTCTAAATTTCCTTACCAAGCGTGTCACGACGCATATAATAGCAACATGTGTTTTGTATGGCGACGTCCACTCTAACATCGTGCTTCGACATATGTGAGTGGGTTCTAGCGCCTTGATGGGGAAAGTATACCGTGAACCCCTCCCGGCTCAGCGACAATGGTCACTCCTTAGTTTTGTAACCTTTTTATGTAAGTAAAACATGTGTCACTCCTAGACTTGTCAAATTTTCAAGCCAAATTTTACATCCATATTATATGAGCGACTTTGGTGTCTATAAGTGTAAGTTCTAAGAGCAATAGTGTGGCGTCATGCTGCAATCTTTCTCACGATTGTGTCTTTTGGATATGCAGTGTTTCCTATTGACCATCGAGTTAACATTGTTTCACATCACAACCTGCATGTCTTTTAACCAAAATTATTTATTGGAGCATTCTAAGTATGGGTCTCTATGTCGATTTGTATCCATTTATCTACGAGGGATTTACATACACCATTATAATTTAAGTATACATACAGATAGTCGACAATGCATATCCTATTATAAATAAGGGTACATTGTGTGTGCATAATAATACTCATAGGTAACAGGGAGAAGACGCCATCACATCCGGATGAAAATTCCATCAAACGTGTTAATATAAAGTACTGTTAGATGATCATGTTATCGTCTACAATATTGTTGGCAGTCATTTTTGGTTGATAACTACCAAGTACAAGTTCTTGTTGCACAGACGATTCGGGCGGACACGCCCAAGGAGCATCGAGGAGAAAAGTTGTTAGGCGGCACATAATGCACTCGGACGTAAGGAAATTTGCGAACACATAGCAGACGTGACCGACCAGGGCTAGGATATGGAAGGAAGCTGACTTCTGCTCAAAGACTTACATGGTTCGACTTCGATACCACAAAAGTCTGCATAGTTTAAGATATGAGTTCCACCCTGATTGAAACATTCTAAACACGGAGAACTTGTAATCCTTGTATTACACGGGAAGTCCACCCACCTCATAAATATGCGCGAGGTGACGGTCGATTGATTGGAGCAAAAGATGCTTACTATATATGCACTTCTATTTTTCTAAATTTTGTTGGGCCTCAAAGCGCAGAAGATTGTAGAACAACAACAATTTCCCTCAAGTGGATGCCCTAAGGTTTATCAAACAGCAAGCGGTGTAGGTTGAAAGTGATCTCTCTCAAACAACCCTGCAATTAAGATGCAGAAAATCTTTTGTGTCCCCAACACACCTAATACAATTGTTAATTGTATAGGTGCACTAGTTCGGAAAGAGATGATAAAATATGTGTAACAAGAGTGGTAAAATCGGGTTTTGTACTATGAATAAATAAGGGCAGCAAGGTAACAAGTAGAAAAATGAATAAAAAAAGTAACACTAACAGTAAAAGATGGAACGGGGGTCATAGGTTCACCATAGTCATCTCTCCAAACAATATAACAAGTGTTGAGTGAAGAAAATACACTTGGCAACGAATAAATTATACTTATCTTTATTTTTATGATTATGAATATTCATGGCATGATTCATATAGGCATTACGTTTGAAGTAAATAGATCGTACAACTGACACTACATCTATATCTAATACTCCATTTTGAGACCGCTTCTATATTTGCATATGTAAGTATTAAGTAAAACATATTATTGCCTTAGCGTGGTGACATAATGTAAATAGTAAAAACCATCATCTAAGTGTGACACAAAAACCGTTGTTTTATCCTTAATAGAAACAATGGAATACACTTCTTGCACATTTGTTGTCGCTCGGGGATAGAAACACAATACACTTCAGACACAAAATTATTTCTTGGCGATCTAGACATCAATGGCATCAAAGGACAATAACATAACAATATATGTGGGAGAGGCCACAACTTACATGCGCTCAACTATTTGTAATTACTTGTACTTATGATGGAATCTATAGCAAGAAAACAAATACTAAAGATTCAATCAATAAAAGTCCAACCATATCCTTAATTAATCTGCCCCCATTCATTTCCATATGTTTCTATCCCTAAAAACATAAAAAAATTCTACCACTATAACTTCCAATAGTATATAGCTTTCTCAAGATCCTACTAACTCCAAGATGTGATTCACAGATAAATAGTTCGGAGAGCATGTAAGACTAAAAATCATGAATGCAACAAAGAAATATAAAGGATCTCAATATAACTCATGAATAATTTGATCCTAAAGTGACAATTCATCATATCCGAACAAACATAACACCGATTACATCAGATGGATCTCAATCATGTAGGGCAGCTAATGAGACCTTTGTATTGAAAAACATGAGAGAGGGAGAGAAATCTAGATACTACTATGAACTCGTAATCCAAGGAAAACTACCCACACGTCGTCATCGAGGCGGCAAGGTCGAAGAAGATGGATTTGTAGGTGGATCACTGTCCTGAAAAAGTACCAGAACAAGGCTCAAAATTGGTTGGTGCGGATCTATACTGAAACTCTGCGAAATAACTTAGTATCTCGTCTAATTAGGTCATAAAGGGTTTATAGGTGAAAGGGTGTCGTGAGGGGGTGCCTGAGTCGGTGGTGCGGGTGCCGGTGTACCCCCTGGCTGTGCCAAGAGGTCGCGCCACGGCTATGGTGGGCCATCTGATCCCCTCCAGTGATCTTCTTCTTTTGTCTCGTATAGTTAGGTAATTTTTCGAATTTTTTGTTCCCGTACCTGGGTATTTTCTGCGATGCAAAAATATGTACAAAACAAAAACCGACACTTGGCACTAAGTTAATAGGTTAGTCCAATAAGAATGATGTAAATTGGCATGAAAACATAGGAAAGTTTTGTAGCAATGATATAATAATAGCATGGATCCATTGGATATACGTTTGAGACAGATCAACAAACACCAGTTGACCAAACCAATACAATCAACCCTACACCTTCGTATACCGCTTTCGTTCTTCAACGACTTCGTAGATTTACGTTGATCTACGCAATCTAGTTACAAGCAAGCAAATGGATCTAGTTCAGCCCATAGCCGCAATTAGCCCTGGCGGAGTCCCTTCTAGGAAAGTTGGGTTTTGGGTCTCAAGAGAGTTAACTAGATTGTCTTGTATATCACATTTCCAATCGTTCTCCCACGACGGGCGTTGATGCGCATCACGATTATCACCGAAGGATCCGGTTAAAGATCCTCATATCTGGATAAATCAACATTGATAACAATAACAAGCCTAGCTTGAAAAAGTTACTGAATGACCAACGTCAAACTTTCAAGGTGATAAAAAGAGATGCCAGGAGGAGTTGGAGGCACTGAAGCAGGAACAAGAAGAGGCATACCTGGTGAGATTTGAGAAAGAATTGGCATGGTGCTATCACTCTGATCGAAGAAACCGAGCTACCACATTTGATTGACGAAACGACAAATAGAAAGGACATTTCCCTCCTAAAATAATTTTGTTTTTTATAACAATATGATTAGCGGACTAACCATATGCTTGAGAATCATAGGCATATTACAAGATGGCTCGAGACCCCTCAAAGCGAAAAGAGGCGATTCCCGACGATTTTCATTTATTTGAGTCATAAAAAATCTGTTATAGAAAGAGGGGGTCCGCATAGAAAAGATATGGGTGGAATCAATCCCATATCAAAACGCACAAAAATGAACCCTAGCTTGCCCATGGTCGAGAGAATTCACTCCCATTTGAAGCCCGTTGTTTAGTTCCAAGCCAAAATTTGAGGAGTGTCTTGGATAATTTGTCACCGTGTTATCTGGCAGCTGTGTTCGAGGGTAACAACCAGGGTTGCCTGAAGCGGAACATCGTCTCCGTGCCCTGGATAATCCAGGGACTAGCTGTACCAGTCTTGGAAGGGTAATAGCTAAGACTACGTGAAGTGGCGCTTTGCCCTGGTACTCATAGATATTCGCCGAGGTGGAGGCCCGAATAATCCGAGGCACAACTGAGCGACCATCGGGAAATTTTTCTGGGGGTATTTCTTCGGTCTTGCCTTGTGGCACATCGCCTTGGATGCCCCGGATCATCTGATCGCTGGAATATCCAGCTCTGGACCCAAATAATTCGTCGCATGTTTCCAGCACATAAGGGTTTGATTTTGCCGTCCTATATAAGTAGTCTCCCTTCTTCCCCAAGTGGAGGCACAACTTTAACCTATCTCCTTCATTGTTCTGGAGCTAAATTCTTCTGATATATCCCAACCTAGCGCTCTAACTCCGTAGATACTTTAGGTTTTTCGTGAGGAGATAGTGTTTTCACCAAAGGAATTTGATCATCCACTAATCCATTGTGGATCTTGTTAATCTTGGGACCTTGAGCGCCCTAGATGGAAGAGGTTGTTTCGAAGCTAATATTGCTGGTGTATAGCTTGGGGATATTTTTGGGAGCCTCCACTTAGGTTGTGGAGATAGCCCAAACTTGTTCACAAATGTTTGGTTGCCTCCTTCAAGGGAACCACTTAGTGGATCGAGACACTCAACATCGTGTGGAGACTCGAGTGGAATAAGGCTAGCCACTATGGCTATTGGAGGCATCGTGCATCCGCACGTACCGCTCTAGTGGGACTAATTTTCCTTGGGAAGTGAATTTCGGGATAAAGCCTCGCGTCCATTGTGTGATTATTTCTTAACTCCTTTACTTACTTATATCTAGTTTATATCGTTGTTTATCTTGTGCGCCAGATTGTATCTTTTCGTCATATAGATTTATCACCTCTAGTTGCATTAATTATCTAGAGAACCTATATTCCTGATAAGGAAACCGTAGAATTTGTAGTCACATATTCACTCCTCTAGTTGATCTATTTGATCCTTTCACAAACACACTGCAAGCAATAGTCTCTTTAGTCCCAAACAAAAATTGAAATATATTATCATGTCACACGTTGTACTACACATATATATGATCTCATAACCAAAAAGGATATAGCTAGGAAAAACACACGTCAAAGTGAACCATCGACAAACCTCTACCATTGAGTCACCATCATAACAACCAACTTGTGAGTGCACCTCCATCTCCGAGCCATATTCAAAGTGTGCCTTACTTGGCGAGCCCGTTGGTACCTTCGATCCAGATTACAGTTGAGCAATAGTCGTTTTTCTAGAGATTTAGGTTTTATCAAGCCAAGAAGTAAATGTTTGGAAATGTGATTTATAACAAGTCTTTAGAGTCTGAAATGGTTTGTTTACCGGACCAATAGTGTTATCTGAGGATTTTATCACTCGATGGAAGTAGTTCAGGGCGAAGGTTTCATCTGCATCTGCACACACACATAGGGATAATAAATATAATAATAAACATTGTTAGTGATGATCGATACTTATGTTAGCAGGGATACGTGAGAGAGATGGGTCCTTGGACACCATAGCCTGCTTTCCGCAGCACTATGGATTCGATTGTCCAACCTTGGCCACATTCCGTCAACGCGAGATTACCTTTGTTATTAAGATAAACAGACCAATGCAGGAATGGTGGATGTGCGGCTCTCTCCGATGGCTGTTCTCGTCTCCTTTATATAGTAATTGAACAAAAATAGGTTTTTGTAGACCTTCCAGTGTGAATCAAATGGTGGCTCTGTGATGAAATTTGCTTGATTTAATATATTGGAGCCACCGACATAAGATACGATTGCAAGGTACATTCGCCCATGGTCGTACCCTTGGTCCTTAAGTCTCATGTGAATTGTGTTTGGCACCCGTTGACTAGGGCAAACCCCAGTCACGTGATTCTTCCTATATATGTTCACATTTCATCATTAAGACGCACATTTATGCAAGGAAATAATTAACCAAAAAGATTTGCACATCTATATAATAATTAGTGATTAGTGGCAGGATAGAGGAATAATCTCATCGATTTATTGAGAAATATTTGGGTTTAAAGAGAACAAAATATGAATGTAAAATCCACTCATCAACATCCCCAAATTCAAACAAAAATCATAAACAAACATAGTTTAAACCAAAATAACGAGAATACTAGTTCACTTATGATTAGTAATTCTAAATAACTCTAACACTTTTTTCAGCCAAAAGTATACCATAGATGGAATGGTGGGGAAATATCATACAAGTTTTGTTAATTCAAGACAGCCGCCGCCATACTAACGGTTGTATTGCAGTCCATCGAGCTTTCCACAGATGCGTGGTGAAGAGTTTGCTGAGATATCGGCGGGAAAAATTAGTTGTGATCGAGTTATCTGCAACTGTGTTTCCACCAAAACGAGAAATAGTCGTTTATGCCAAAACTTATTTTCCCGGTTATGTGTAAACTAAATCGACTTTTACGTATTTTCATGGCTCTAACCAAACAAAATTTTAAGTGGTTAGTCCATTTAGTGGGTTTACGAAAATCAGTTATCTACACACTCGGTACCTAAACAAGGCCTAAGAGTTAACTCATAAATAAATGATTAGTTTATCTCGGAATTTCTAAAAGTGAAATATGTGCAATCCGAAGAAAGAAGGCGGGATACAGACGATGTTTTGTCGATAGCTAGTCCCATTTGGTGAGTTCGTTAAGCTCAACGCTTGATACGTCAGCTAATATTTCAGAAGTGCTTATAGAAAGTGGAGTCTGCATTCGCATGAGAGGATTGTATGTATGTACTCTCTCCGTTTCATATTAGATGACTCACTTATATGAAGATATGGATGTATCTAGCACTACAACGCGTCTAGATACATTCGTATTTACATATAGGTAAGTCATCTACTCCCTCCGTTCCATGACTACACATAAATGAGTTATCTAATCCGTAATATGAAACGAAGGGAGTAATATGGAACGAAAGGGGTACGTGAGAGTGACTCTATTGTGTTTCCTAAAAAAAAGCAGAAGCGATGGAGAAAGTATCCGGTGAAAACCAACTTTTAGTAAAATTTCTAAAAATGCATTATGTTGGGAGTCATGTAAATTTACAAGCTGAAACTCGAAATTGCTTAAGATCTATAAAAAATGACAAAATCAGCAATGAATAGTAACTTTTACACCTACTACTCATTTTGCTACTATTCATTGCCTAATTTATCATTTTCATAGCTCCTAAATAATTTCAAATTTCAACTTGCAAATCTACATGTCTATAGAACTCTACGTTCTACTCCCTCCGTTCCGAATTACTTGACTTGAGTTTGTCCAAATACAGATGTATAGACCTCCGTTCCGAATTACTTGACTTGAGTTTGTCCAAATACAGATGTATCTATATACATCTGTATTTGGACAAACTCAAGTCAAGTAATTCGGAACGGAGAGAGTACGTTCTAAACATAATGTATTTTTATTAAGAAACATGATTTTGTGGTTTTCACCGGTTTTCATGAAAATTTGGTTTTCACCGGATATTTTACCAAGCGAAGAACCGCACGAGCAGTTAGAGCATCTCCAACAGCAGCGCTAAAGACGTCGCGCGCCCAAGAAACCGCCGATATCGCGCGCGCGCACCCGAAACGGTGTCTCCAGCAGCCGCGCTAAAACTCCGGGCGCGTTAAAAAGGGGCAAGCGCGCTGGCCCAAGCGGTACTCGCTGCGCTGAATATGGGGCGGCCGCTCCAGCGCGCGCGGTCGAAAAGAAACTTGCGCGCGAATTGACCAACCGCCAGATCTGAATCCTCCACCCGCGCGCGCCTCCGTCCGCATCTTTTCCCCATCTTCGCCGGCGACCATGGCGCGCGAATAGACCAGCCATCGGCGCTTCCGCCGCTCGTCCCCTGCGCGCCGCCGTGTGTACCGCTGGGCAAGTCGCCGCCGCGTCGATTTTGCCCCGCCGTCACCGACGCCACCTCCGTTTCCGCCGCTTCCGCCTCTACTCCGCAGCGCGCAGTTCCTCCGGCGAGCTGCGCTTCGTCGCCACTCCTTGCTCCAGCTCCTTCCTCGCCGCCAGCCAGCGCGCAGTTCCTCCGACGAACAGCGCTTGGCGGTCGTCGAACCTCCGCGCGCGCAAGGTGTTTGACA
Organism: Poa pratensis; assembly: GCA_947311845.1. Taxonomy (NCBI): domain Eukaryota; kingdom Viridiplantae; phylum Streptophyta; class Magnoliopsida; order Poales; family Poaceae; genus Poa; species Poa pratensis. The sequence goes on from CAMZMU010000117.1 coordinate 33,138,764, forward strand.
AAATACTTGTAAGGTATGTTTGTTCTCTAGTTTTTTATTAGTTTGTAGATGAGTTCACATAGGTAAAATAACTAGTTTGTAGGTAAAATAACTAGTACAAATTCATGTTTGTAGATGAGTTCGTCTAGTGACGATTCCTCCTCCGATGAAGAATTTGATATCCAAGAGGAGGAAGACATGGGTATGATCCTTGCTATCCGTGATAGGAAACGACCAAAGCACGGTGGTTCAGTGATGGGTCGCCTAAAATTGTGGAGGGAAAGGATGGGTGCTCATGAAAGATTGATGAGGCACTATTTTGTCGAGCATCCCATATAGCCCGAGTCTTATTTCCGGCGTCGGTTTCGGATGAGCATTGAGTTGTTTAAGAAAATTGCAGAGGAACTGAGTAAACATGATCGGTTTTTCCAGCAAAGGAGGAATGCCGCCGGTGAACTTGGGCATAGCACCTTTCAAAAGGTGACCGCCGCCTTGCGTATGTTGGCATACGGTATTCCGGCGGATCTAGTGGATGATCACTTGGCGATGGGCGAGAGTCAAGCCATCATGTGTGTCAAGCGCTTTGCAGTTGGCATTGTGCAAGTGTTTGGTTCGGAATACTTGAGAGCTCCCAACGCAGCGGACACGGCTAGGCTTTTGGAGTTCAATGCTGCTCGAGGGTTTCCAGGTATGCTTGGATCAATTGATTGCATGCATTGGAGTTGGAAGAATTGTCCTGCAGCATGGCATGGACAATTTCAGGGCCATAAGAAGGATTCCACCATAATTCTTGAAGCGGTGGCCAATCATGAGACTTGGATTTGGCATGCTTTTTTCGGAATGCCCGGAGCTTGCAATGATATTAATGTTCTTCATCGGTCACCACTCATGAATAAGATTGCAAAAGGGAAAACTTGTCCGGTGGAGTTTGTAGCAAATGGCCATACATACAACTATGGCTACTATCTTGCGGACGGCATCTACCCAAGGTGGCAAACATTTGTGAAACCGGTTCAGAAATCACTAGGCAAGAAAATGCTTGATTTTCACAATGCTCAAGCGGCGGCTAGGAAAGATGTGGAGAGAGCATTTGGGATTTTGCAAGCCCAATTTGCTATTGTTAGAGGACCAGCTAGATTTGGGATCAAGAAATGCTTTGGTACATCATGAACGCATGTGTGATCATGCATAACATGATCATCGAGAATGAGCGCGGGCAAGATCTGGACTATACTCATTATGAGTTAATGGGTGTTCCCGTGCAACCGCGGAGGAGGGCTGAGAGGGTGGCACGCTTTGTTGCATCCTACCATGCCATTCGACGTAATGAAACACATGATGAGCTTCAAAAGGATCTTATCGAGGAGTGGTGGACATGGAATGGGCAACATTGAGTTGAATTTGTGTGTTTGTTTCATTTATTGTGTTGTGTAATGAACTATTTGTTCTATTGTTCCGGAACAACTATTTATTTGTGTTGTAATAAATAATTAAACTATTTATTGTTGATTTATTTTGTGTCTGTTTGATTCGGTTTGTTTGCATGTTTGATCTGAATGTTGTTTGCGCTGGGCGCGCACGGTAGAATTTTTAGCGTCTCTGCTAGAGCTAAAAATATACAGCCGCGCCGCGCTAACTATAGCGCTTCTGATAAATCAAAACAGGCGCGGATCCGCGCGCAAAATCGCAATTCTGGGCACGGGAAAAAAATTTAGCGCGCCGGCACCTAGTGATGCTCTTATACACGACCCGCGCGCCGCCTCCGGTCAGAATGGCGTGACGGCCATCCATCCCCCAAAAACCCTCTTCCCTTTAAACCCCTACCACTAGTGCTACTATCCCTTTCTGCTATCCCCTCCCCACATCCTCCCCGCTCCTAGGGTTTTCAATCGCCGCCACGCCTCGCCGAGCATGTCAGCGCCGCGGTCTCTCAAGCCCCCGGCCACCGCCGCCTTCCTCGCCGCCCCACGCGTGACCGCCGCCCCGAGAGCCGCCGTCCTCGGCGCCACAGCGCAGCCGCCGCGGCGCCTACGCTGCTCCGCATCAGCCCCCGCAGCCGGAGCTGGAGATTCCTCCGAGGTGACGAGGAGTACATTCCCGAAGTACTCTCTACTCCAGCTTATCTAGCTATTGATGATTGCTTATGAGATGCGCTCTGTGCGCCTGTTCAGATGAGCGCTCCCCTGGATTGGGCGACGAGGTCGGTGGAGGCCCTGGAGCAAGCGACGGACCTGGGCACATTCTGTATGATGGCTTTGTCGCCTCTGGACGGCCGCTACTTCGGGTTTGTTAAGGACCTGATGCCCTTCTTCAGCGAGTTTGGCCTCATCAGATACCGCGTCCTAGTTGAGGTTTGGCTCTTTGGATAGCTTGCGCACTAGGAACGTATTATATCTACCATAGTAATCATGGATTATTGTGGGTAACATAGAAATCAGATTGATTTACTACCGCCATGGCGATGGTCAGTGTTACTTATTCGGAGTGACTTTTTGGTTCTGTAGGTCAAATGGTTGCTGAAACTTTCACAAATTCCCGAGATCACGGAAGTGCCACCATTTAGCGAGGAGGCTCAGCTCTTCCTGGATGCGGTTATCCAAGATTTTAGCATTGATGATGCTAAAGAAGTGAAACAAATTGAAAAAATTACTAACCATGATGTGAAGGCTGTTGAGTACTATCTGAAGCAGAAATGTAGCTCAGATCCAGAGGTTGCAAAGGTATGCTGACCTGAAGAAATATCTTGATATCTGTGTGTTCACTTGCAGTTAGCTGTGAAGTGAACTGTCGTTCTGGGCTTGTTTTCGCAGGTTTTGGAATTCTTCCATTTTGGATGTACTTCTGAAGATATCAACAACTTGTCACATGCATTGGCTCTAAAAGAGGGGGTAAACACTATTATGTCCCCTGTGATGATCGATCTACGCAGTGCAATATGTTGCTTGGCAACGGAACATGCACACGTCCCTATGTTGTCTAGAACTCACGGGCAGGTATAGTATAGAAGCCACCTTTTAACTTCTGAATATCTTCGTTTGTATATGCTTGTGCACGTATTAGTGTGTGAATACCTGAGCTATTTTTTCTTCATATGTTTTAATCCTTTTGAGTAATTTCACGCTAGTTTTGCATCAGATTTTGCCTATACATGAGTCTGACTGCCGTGCAAAGGAAGACTTACTTGAGCCTTGTCGTGTTTGCTTGCCATTGCTGCTATACGAGAGCATGAATAATGATAACTCTTGTATACAAGGAATGGAACTGTGCAACTGGTCAAAGTCACATTTTATACTGCTCCCAAATCGTTATGCGGTAGAGATGACAAGAACTTTAGTGTTCTTTTAAAACACCGAATAGGAAATAAAAAAGATCCTACATTAATAGTGTTTGTCCTAAGCTTTGTTTTATTGTGTGTTCATTTTAATTTGTTTTTGACAATATCCTTATTTTTTAGCGATGTTCTATAAATAAACCCCTCCTGAAAATATAAAGGTGGAAGACATTCTTCATTACTGGTGCGTTTCAGAGTTTAGCACAATAGTCCAAATGTAACCCAACGTAATAAAAACACCGCCGATTGGCATGGGGCTTTTATTTTTCTGCCATAGACTTCTCGAGTAATATCTAGCTGTTTGTTGCTCATATGCCTGGAATGCTAGCTTAAAAATTCCAGCTTCCCACCTGTAGGCGGCATCACCAACAACTCTGGGAAAAGAGATGGCGAACTTTGTAGCCAGATTATCTGATATCGGGAAGAGTTTTTCTGACGTCAAGATACTAGGGAAATTTTCTGGTGCTGTTGGAAATTACAATGCTGATGTAGTCGCATATCCGGAAATTGACTGGCCTAAGATGACAGAAGAGTTTGTCAGATCATTAGGTTTGCAGTTCAATCCTTATGTTACTCAGGTAATGTATATTCTTTGTTCTCTCACTTGGTTGTTCCTAATGCTTTTTCACGTCTTGGACATTTTTTTTCCTTTGGAGATATGACTTGTCTCAGAATGTTCTTGCTGTATGGGACAGCTGCTTCTGCTGCTACTTGCATCTATCAACTGTTTGTTCTGATGCAGTATTTGTCCTCTTTACAGATTGAACCTCATGATTATATCTCAAAGCTCTTCAATCTATTTGTCCAGTTCAACATTGTCTTGACTGATTTTGACAGAGACATGTGGGCTTATATATCACTAGGCTACTTCAAGCAGGTAGAGTTATAAAGAGTACTACGCTAATCAAGAATGACTTTCAGTACAACGAGAAATGACCTCGGCTTATTGACTTGCTCCCTACATTTCAACTTACGGCACATTCTCCCCTTATGTTTCAGATACCGAAGGCTGGTGAAGTTGGATCATCCACCATGCCTCACAAAATCAATCCCATCAATTTTGAAAATAGTGAAGGCAATATGAGTGTGTCGAATGGTCTTTTATCTACTTTAAGCATGAAGCTACCAATATCAAGGTTGCAGGTAATGTTATCACTTGTACACCTGAACTTCCACTTCTCCAATATGCAGCGGCTGAATTAAATCGTTTTACTTGTATGCCTAATACCATGCAAGAGAACTTAATCCTTATGTGTATATTCTATTGATATTTCCAACTAATGAAGTGCCATGTTACGCCAATGCCAGCGTGATCTCACAGATTCAACTGTTTTGAGGAACTTGGGTGTTGGATTAGGACATTCACTCTTGGCTTACAAAGCCACGATTCAGGGAATCAAGAAGCTCGAGGTAGGTGGCATATAACTTGTCCTTTAGATCCTTATATTTGATTTGGTTGTACCTTAAGGTTTCAATACTGTTCTTGTACGATAATTGTATGTTTATAACATTTATGTCTGTGCCAAAGCCCTGTTGAGAGCTAGCACTTCCTCCTCCATTGAACCCTCCTCTTCTAAGGCCTTCCTCTAAGCCCCTCTTTCTCTCTCTGTGCATGTGCACAACTGCACGTGCATGTTCACTCCCTATATGTTTCACACATCTAAGCTTGAAACTGGATTTTGTGAGATACTTGAATCTTGTCCATTTTACTGAATTCGTAATCTAAATTCTGGACCATTTCCTGATCTATAGGATAGTCACAAATTGAAGGCTGCTATTGTCTCGCGACTGTTATAGCCATTGCGACTGCTCAAGTCGTTATTATATCGTAACAGGACATCAACTTCTATCAGTTGATCTGAATCCTCTGAACAAAGGCGCATTGTAATAAATGAAACCTTTTCTGTATCTGAAAACTTTATCCTATCAGTGTTTTTGGACTTAAAACTATTATTCGTTGCTAGGAGATTACCCAACTTTTATGGTTACTGGATGCACCCAAAACTGATTCCAAAATTAACTGATAATCTTGGTTAACTGTATTTGGACCCTGTCATGGGAATGCTATATAATGCGTAATTACGAGTGACCTGAGATAACTAGGTTAAATCTGCTCTCTTTTGTTCATTAGTTTTTATCTATCATTCAATTGGCTGTGGTACAGGTGAACAAAGTCCGTTTGGATGAAGACTTGGACCAAACATGGGAAGTCCTAGCAGAGGCAATACAGACAGTAAGAACTCCTGTTTTACTCTGTTCATTCTCCCTTCAGTTTGGTTTCTGGTAGCTGTCACAGCGCTATGCTTCTATGGAGTTGTATTATCAAGTGGTCTCAAAAAGTGACTTTGTTAAAAATAGACTCGTATATTTATGAAATCTGTATGGCTCTTAAGATGCTTTACTTTGTCAAGAAGTGACTAGGCTAGATGCTTATTTTTTTGAATGGTGGCTAGATGCTTATTGTGTGATCGTGTCCCAATATTCCATTAGGCAAGGCATCACTATATTAATCATTTAAGCACACTGGTATTCTGCGGTCTCAAAGTTATAACAGTTTTATTTTTTCCACATCAGGCAAGTTATATTTTTACCGTTAACCTTTGTAGGTGATGCGAAGGTATGGGATCCCCGAACCTTATGAGAAACTGAAGGATTTTTCTAGGGGCCAGGCTGTTACCAAAGAAAGCATACGCCAATTCATTGAAAGTCTAGATCTACCAGAGGATGTGAAATCAAGTCTTTTGAAGTTAACACCACACTCATACATTGGAGAGGCGGAGAATCTGGCTAAGAATATTGTGAATGTGGTTGATCTAAAATCTGGATTTAAGATTGAGTGAGCTTCCACTCCTCCTTTGACAAGGACGGCAAGAATAACATGGTGAACTTCGAGGGGAACATCACATAGCTTAGCCTTTGAAGATTCTTTGTCACACTAATATGTTGTCCTCATTAAAAAGCTTCTGGGGGGCATGTGGCATTCGGTCTACGGGATTGTGCAATCACTATTCATTTTTGCCGTGCGGAGCTCCATTTTTGGACATATGTTTGTTGGATCAATACCACACATAACCAAATTGTTCCTGCCATGAGCCCATGAGTGTGCCCAAGTCGGCTAACACAACTTAGGGCAAAGTTTTGATTTAGTTTTTTAGTGAAATGCATCAATGGTCATTGAACTTGTCGACGTTTTTCACTTTGGTCACTGTACTTTGAAAAGGGCAATTTACGGTCACTGAGGACACTCTAGGAGCCCATCTCATAAATCGAGATACATGGATCTCACCGAAAATTGTCTATATTGAGTTAGACCCAGAGGTCATGGCGCCCGCTGTTACAGTGTTACTAGTACTACTCGTCGCCGCCCTTGTCTTGCTGCGCTGCATGGCTGGCCTACCGCAACAGTCCCCATTGTCTCCCGCACCACCATGTTGATACAGCGGCCACGACAGATCATCCGCTCCTACACCATCCTATCACGGTGCCCCCACTGCCGCCTCCATCCCCATTGTCTGCAACGCCCCCGCCACCTCTTCTCTCCAACATTGACGCGGCCGGAGGGTTGTAGCCTTGTAGGCCTACGACGACCGCACAGGCGCGCTGTCGTTCCAAGTTGAGACGTTCCGACACGAGGCTCGGCGGCCGGGAACCTCACGCTTCTTGCCGCCACGGGGGAGCCACCGTGCACTGCTGCAGGACGTGCCCGCCCCACCGCTGGGACGAATTCCTCGGGGACGGCAGAAGCCGCTCTTCTCCATCCGTGGCTCCGGCCTCGTCAACCTCCTCAGTCCTCACCCCCGTGGACAAGTAGAGTTCACCGTAGATTGCTCGTTCCCAGGCGGTGTTGTCATGTGGTGGTGGTTTGGGAGGGCTAGGATAAGGGCCCGAGGTCCGAGGTGGTGGTGGCCGCCATTCGGCAGGATGCGCTGCAGCGGTGAAGTGAATTTTGCAAAACGAGACCCCTGGGATGGCTGTCTGTGCCACGTTGGATACCTATGTGACAGTCAAATTGGTCAAACAAATGCCACATCAGTAAAATACGAATGATACGGGAGAGAGTGACCGTACATGGGCTCTTTGAGTGTCTTCAGGTACCGTAAATTGCACTTTCCAAAGTACAGTGACCAAAGTGAAAAAGATCGACAAGTTCAATGACCGTTCATGCATTTCACTCAAGTTTTTTTGTGTATGAAAAGTTGAGAGTGCTGGCACTGACCAAACAGTGGTCAAACTTGCCTAACTACAGTTTGGCAAAGTTTGGATAACCAAGTAATAAGTATTTATTCCGAACCGTACTAAATTCTATGTATATGAATTCCAGTCCGCAGGAAACCCATTTGAGATCACTCAAGAAGTCAGCGGCTGTTACACAATCTTGTTATGTGTAAGCAAGGACGAGGCTTGCCTGCGCCGCGGCCATGCGCCCATTCGTGCGGCCTGGCTACGTGGCACACATCGAACGAACTTCGAACCATTTTTTCCCTTGCCAGTTATATTTCTTGCAAAAATAAAATCAAATACGAATTGTTATACGATTCCGTACCTTAACGAACTGCTAGCCAACGCCGGCGGCTACTTGCAGACGGAAGGAGTCACCAGGAACTTAGCCAGGCCACCGGACCGGCGGCGATTCAATTCCACACAGCAACGGCCAACGGTCACTGCATTGGCAAGCTGTGTTCAGACGGCGGGAGGAATGGGGGCTGCAGGCGTGGCCGCGACTTCATGACCTTCGCCGGCCAAGCAGGGTTGCTGACATGGCGTTGAGGAGAATGTGTGCTTTAATCGTATACGTTATCCAATCTTTCCCATTCACATAACCAATGCATTCGTGATCGAATTACCATGCTGGACACAAAGAAAGAAGGAGCAGGTACAGTAAATCAAGTTTAGACTTCAGAGCCATCTGAAATACTCCGTACTAATCAAAAGCAAGAGCAATGTTCCTGCTCAGGATGGCACAGCTGAAGTCGCCAGCCACCGGCATCAAAGAGTCCCTGCTCGCCGGAGCGGAGGACAACCATGTCCAGCATCATCCCAGGACCTTCCCTTTCCTCGGCGTCACCGTGGCCGTCACCATCACAGTCGCCGGAGTGGAGAATGTCGCTGCCCTCGAAGTCGCGGAAGATGCGGCGGCCGTTATCATCACAGAGGATTACAAGAGGCATGTATTGCGATCGTATCTGCCTTGTTATTTTTTCAGAGAAGGGACAGGTGGGGAGGAGCCGTGCGATGGTAAACGAACGGCCGGGCGCACGGATGGGCGCATGACCGCGGCGCAGGCAAGCCCCAATGACCATTCTCACCCACCCGATGGTGCATTTGCCAGCGTGTGCTTTATTCCTCTCATGGGTCTCACCTCTGGATGCGTCCCCAAGGCTCCGCCGTAATGTGATTTGTTTGCAAGATGACTAGTAGTATTGCACGGGCACGCACGCCTCAACTAAATTTTGCGACACATCATTCTTTCTATATTCCGAAATAGTATTAGTACTGTAGTATGATGAATTATCGTCGAATTTATAAAAATTAGTCATCGAACAACATCTGACAAGATTACTCATACATATTTAGTACCTTGAAATTAGTCAGCGACCAACATCTGGCAAAATCACTCATACATGTTTATTTTCCTCATTCACAAAATGAAGCATGTCGAACTTGCAAATGGGAAATGAATGTTCAAAAGAGACAGACAAATGGAAAAGTTTCAAGTGAATCAAAAGTTCTGTTATATAAAAATGTAAAATATACTCCCATCTAACTAACTCTAACAGGTGGATATAAAAATGTAAAATATTCCATGCGGAATAATAAAACAGAGTACATACAGATTAAATATATGATCGATGGAAGAAGAATTAATAACTCATATTTATTCTTGAAGGTCTATAGGAAATAGTAAACACGCTGGTCGAAACTCCAGAGAGTTAAGCAGATCGGCCTAACCATGGTCCGACCACATTCTTTTGATCCTGCATATAAGCCTAGTAGATCATTAAGTCGTCCCCCATCAAGAATTATGCATGAAGGTTGATATACAACACATGGAATGATGCTAACATAACTGATAACCACACTGTCAATCTATCAATCCATATTAAACTGATATCACTACCGTATGGTTAGACATGAAGTAAGGCAAGGTATATGCAGCAGCACAATCATGAAGGCATAACTTTGTGTGAAATGGCTAAACTATTTGTAAGCTGCTTCTTAGGATTCCTAGACAATAGCATGATACACAATGGAATAGATTCCGTAAATTGAAATAAAGATATCGGAGCTTCAAATCACTTTCAGAAGAACAAGATGGTGTGCAGTGGCTTTGCTCTTCTGCGTCTTTGACATATGTCAAGTAAAAGATAAGTAAAGAACATAATCGCAGGGTTCAGAAAGGGATACATTTGCATTTGATTAACACTTTGAAATGACCATGTTTGAGCAACTTTGCCTCGGTGGCGACTCTGGCGATATGCCGGCGATTGGCGTGATGCCGCTATAATTTCCACGATTCCTTCTCAATCTGCCTTTGTCCCTTGCATCTTCTCCTTCCCCCGGTGTGTTTGCAATTTCTGGGGTGTTTGTTTGGGATTTTTGGCTTGTGTTTTGAGACCTTTGGTCGGAGATCCATAACTGAAAAGTTGGCCAATGCCTTTTTCTTACAGCTGGTTGCAGCCTACACACAAAACAGAAATATGAATAAGTACAAATACTGACTTGATCACTTAGAAACATAAGAGTTAACATTTTCTGATGAATTGTCTATGTTTGCTGATGAACGTGAGTTCTTACATGTGAATTGCAAAAGAATCTCCGCTCTTACAAGAAAACATACTCTTCATGAGTCCATCAATGTGAGCGTGTTAATTGTCTGAAATGAAGATTTGGCATACATTTTCTTCAATTAACTAAAGGAACTTCATTGATCTTGTCACTTTTATATCTAAACATGACAAAAAAAGGAAAACAAAACATTTTATTTTGAAGAACTGCTGAATTTTCAATTGAAAGAGAAATCATAATATTATTGACATGCTCCAATTGGTACTTTAGATGGCATACCTATTGTTTATGTCAGAAAAATAAAGAATACAAGCTGAAAAGACGAGTAGCAAATTACTGTTAGGATGAAGCATCAGAGTACTGAATCGGTAGTGTCTTGTCATCGTTCGTGGTGCTCCGTTTCTGTTTCTTGCTAAGTCCATAAATGTACATATGAAGTGTCTCAAGAACAGGTATGTCCTATGCTGAAGGTTTGCAAACAATTTTCAAAACATATATATGCAGAGCCATTCTACAATTGTTAAGTATAATTTTTAAAACTAAAAACCAATTAAATTCCATGTATCTTCATTGAACCATCTATATATGATTATTTGCACATAGCCATGTAACATCACGTCTTTATTTTTGTTCTCTGCAAAAAAAAAGTGAACTTCTAGGTAGTAGCACTGGCTGTAAAAAATGCACAAGGCTTGCTGGGGGCAATCTGAAGTACAAAGTGTGTTTCTAGCAGGTAAGGAATAGCATGCTGATAACGTACATATCTAGTACATCTGCAGACTCAATTTCTCCACGAAATATTTGCTTTCGGACATCAAATATGGAGAATTTCTGAGAAGATTCTCTACCTGTTAGCATCTTACAATGTAAGGCTTACACTGAATTCTACAAAAAAAAATGATTATGATGGGGTTCCAGTAAAATCAAGTGCCTAGAAACTAAAGAAGTAGCCATAACAAGGACATAGGATGTGCCCATTTGTGAGTAATTTACATTATCTTTGGATACAAGGCCATCATCCGAAGCACCAAATCCTGAATCAGCCAATCTGGACACATCGTATGTGAGTTGTCAGAAGACTTCGCACTAAGCGAATAGAAGTAGTTTAAAATAAAAAAAAACGAAGTCGTATTCAAGGACTGATCATATATACCTGGTCCAGACTGAATCAAATTGGAAACAAGAGCACCCCAAGATTGAATAGGCAAATAAGGTTGATACGAAAGTACCTAAGTATTGAAATCACGGAATACATACTGTAGCAAGTGTTATTAGATTTTACAAGCACACCACACCATGCATCCTACCTCGGTGCCCTGCTTCTCCCCACCCTTTTCTGTTATAGATTTGTTATTATTTGAATTGAGTTTCACTGAATATGGGAACACCTTACCTATAAACAAAATGATAAATCCCTTATTAAACAATTTATCAAGAACTGGTTTAAGCATTTGATAAATCCCTTCAAAGAATTGACCTACCAGGTGAAGAATCAAATGTATGTATGACAGATTATATAGAGAAAATAGAAGAGAGAACAGAGAATTAATACCTGGATGAGCATCTTCAGTTACGTGCTGGAGCAGGGGTCGAATGGCTGAAGAGGCAGACGGAATTGCGGCGCCGCTGATGACGTGGATCGCACGTTCGTTGGGAGACCCCAAGAGAAAGGTATGATGCAGTGTAGCAGCAGTTTCCCTCAGTATGAAACCAAGGTTTAATCGACCAGTAGGAACAATAAATCACTTCTGAAGGTTGTTGGTGGCGCCGTTTACGATCACCAACGTGGAATCTGTACACAACACAATCAAACTATTTTGCCCTAACGAAACAGTGAGGTTGTCAATCTCACCGGCTTGCTGAAAACAAAGGATTAAACGTATGGTGTGGAAAACAGTAGTAAATTGCAGAGAATGAAAAGGAATAATGTTTGCAGTTGGTTGTATTATCAGTGTAAAAGAATGGACCGGGGTCCACAGTTCACTAGTGGTGTCTCTCCATAAAAGATAACTAACATGCTGGGGTGAACAAATTACAGCTGGGCAATTGATAAAATATTGAGCGCATGACAATGCATATATATGACATGATGATTACTATGATATTCATGTGGGCATTACGACAAAATACATAGACCGTTATCCAACAGCGTCTATGACTAATAATCCACCTCCAGGTTGTCATACCGAGTTCCCCGTTGGTATTAAGTTGCAAGCAACAGATAATCGCATTAAGTAATGTGCGTAAAGTAAACAAATGCATTAGACCTAACGGCGCACCCTTAAGCTAAGTATCGGTTATTTTATCCCTAGTGGCAACAGCACATCCACAATCTTAGAAGTTATTGTCACTCTCCCAGATTACCGGAGGCATGAACCCACTATCTAGCATAAATACTCACTCTTGGAGTTACAAGCATCTACTTGGCCAAAGCATCTACTAGTAACAGAAAGCATGCAAGATCATAAATAACATATAAGATAGATTGATAATCAACTTGACATAGTATTCAATATTCATCGGATCCCAGCAAACACAACATGTAGCATTACAATAAGATGATCTTGATCATGATAGGCAGCTCACAAGATCTAAACATGATAGCATAAAGTGGAGAGACAACCATCTAGCTACTGCCATGGACCTGTAGTCCAAGGATGAACTACTCACGCATCACTCCGGAGGCAGGCATGGTGATGTAGAGCCCTCCGGTGATGATTCCCCTCTCCGGCAGGGTGCCGGGAAGAGATTATGAACCCTCCCAAGCTAGGGTTGACGGCGGCGGCATCTCTGGAACTTTTCGTGGATAATGGCTCGGCTATTTAGGGTTTTCACGTCGGGAGGAATAAATAGGCGAAAGGGCGGCGGCTGGAGACGCCCGTGGGGCCCACACCACTCCACGGCGCGGCAGGGGGCCCGCGCGGCCCCATGGTGTGCCTGCCACGTGGCTCCCCTCCGTCTCTCCTTTGGACTCCGTGTACGTGCTGGAAAAATAGGAGGTTCTGTCCAAGTTTCGTCCAATTCCGAGAATATATCCAGACTAGCTTTTCTGGAATACAAAAACAGCAGAAAACAGGAACTGACACTGTGGCATCTTGTTAATAGGTGATGCATGTAAAATGCATACATGAACTTTGCACTTTAATTGCTTATATTCCAATCATATTTGCATCATATAAGGGTTATATCAATGTTTTATCATGATTTTGGAAATATCTTAATGATTTCCTATTTTTATGGAATTAACCCTGCATAGGCAGAAAACCCTAGTTTTGTATTTTAATGTTTCAGGGACCCAAACGTCAACGAAATCACCTGAAAATTTACGGGCGTCAATATTTGGAAGGAAGAAGGACTACGGAAAAAGGAAGCAAGCAAACGGAGGCCCGAGGGCCAAACGAGCAGGGTCCACGCGGCCACAGTACCAGGCCGTGTGGGGCCCACCCGTTCGGGCCTCGTGGCTCCGTTGCCGTCGATCTTCGCTCCACCGCCTTCGTCTTGACCTAAAAACGCCTATAAAAAAGGTCCCCCGATGTTCTCTGGAAGGAGCGCCGCACAAACACAGAAACACCGAAACGGAGATCAGGAGCTGCAGATTGGAGGGGGAAAACTCCGGCGGGGCGCTGCCGGCGTGGTCTCCATCTTCTCCATCGACTTCTCCACCGTCTCCATGATGAAGAGGGAGTAGTCCACCTCTGGACTATGGGTTTGTGGAAGTAACTTATGTATCTCTCCTCTCTCGAGCTTCACTAATTAGCACCGTATGAGCTGCTGAACATGATTACGGTCACCGTTGTAATACTTTTGTGGTGGATCTTTATGAGTTAATATATGTTTGAGATTGCAATGTTTGTTTCAGTTATGAGTATAGATGCATATTATGTACCCCGTTCTTGTGTACTTGTTTTGATCAAGCATGTTTATGAGAGCGTGTGTGGGGGAACGTGTGCATTAGTTGGAGTAACGGGGGGTGGCTAGTGCAGTGAACGTGAGAGAAAGTTCTGCGATCCACTTTGGTATCTCTACCTTACTTTGTTACCTCACTAGGGATAAACTAAAATACCATGCTACCGGGGATGTGGGTGTGACCATTGCCACTACTCCATGACTAGATCTAGCATGTTCTTATTTTCACTTCATGTCATGATACTTAATGCTATGCTCTGAGTTATCTTAATTACTAAGGTGTTATGATTTAGTTCGCATCTTGGTGGAGTATAAGAGAGGTTAATAACCAAAAGATCTCTATGTTAGGACGTGATGCCCATATATCTAAGTAACTTGTTATCAAACCCTGTGTTGCAATCTCATATGTTAACTTTGTGTGTTCCATTGTCTACCACTTTATAAAGAGAGAGTGCATTTGTAAAACCATGAACCCCAGTCCATTTTTAATCATAAAAAACACCTTTCCAACACCATGTACCACTTTTCTATTTTCAGCCATCATTAAATCCGAAAATACAAAAATACTTTTCATCTTGCATACATCATTCAAAAACCCAAAAATATCATTTATCATTGCATCCACCATCATTGCATATTTATTTCTTGTTTGCATTGCATAACTATCCTGATATCATTCTTACACCTTGTGCTTGACAACCACAGGTGAGGTTGAGGACCAAAACATCTAACCTTGTTTTGTAGGTAACCAAAAGAAGGATAAGAAGATAAATCTACCACTTCAGATTCCCCGAGAGTTCGATATTAAACCCTCGAGTCACCCCTCGTGGGGAAAACTGTCTTCCACTTTACTATACACTCTGCACTTGGAGTCTCAACCTAATCCCGTTTATTTGTGCAGGCATCAAGACTTGCTCTTCGGGATCATCAATAGGTTAGTTCCAGAAAATGCATAAAAATGCTATGAAGTGTATATAAAACATGTAACAATTGGTATAATATCAACATGGAACGTCAGAAATAATAGATACGTTTGAGACGTATCAAGCATCCCCAAGCTTAGTTCTACTCGTCCTCGAGTAGGTAAAACGATAAAAACAAAATAATTTCCGAGGTGACATGCTACAATCATAATCTTGATCAAATAGTATTGTAAAGCACATGTTATGAATGAAGTGATCCAGGTCAATGGTCTATAGTTTGCTAGCAAGTAGATAATGAGCAAACAGCTGAATCATATAAGCAAAAACTTTTCATGAATAGTACTTTCGAGACAAGCATCAAAGATTTTTGCATAAGAGTTAACTCATAAAGCAATAGATTCTAAGCAAAAGGTATTTAACCAACACAAAGGAAGATTTAAGTTTCAGCAATTGCTTTCAACTTTCAACATATATATCTCATGGATATTTGTCAACACAAAGCAATATAATAAGTGCAATATACAAGCATATAAAAATTGTTGCGCCAAAGTTGACACTAGTGTTTGCTTCTAAGATAGAAAGAAGTAGGAAAACTGACTCAACATAAAAGTAAAAGAAAGGCCCTTCGCAGAGGGAAGCAGGGATTAAATCATGTGCTAGAGCTTTTTAAGTTTTTGAAATCATCTAGAGAGTAAAAATAAGTTTTGAGAGGTGTTTGTTAATTGTCAACGAATCAGAAAATGGAAAGTACAATATGACCCCTGCCAACCAGACTTTTAAGAGCGGCTCCCATGAAGGACGTTATTTCTACCAGCAAGGCAGATCATCCCTCTTTCTCTTTTATTTACACATTGATGGCCCTTCACGTAGTTACCCCCCAACGGCGCCAGAAAACGGTCTTGACGGCCCTTCGTGTGGTTACCTGCGTGAAAAGTAAATGGGTTAGGTTGAGACTCCAAGTGCAGAGTGTATGTAGTAGTGGAAGACAGTTTTCCCCACGAGGGGTGACTCGAGGGTTTAATATCGAACTCTCGGGGAACTAGTATTTCAGGTGTTATCTCCTTATCCTTCTCTTGAGAAGCTGCAACAAAATAAATTGTTTTGTGCCCTCAACCTCACCAAGTGGTTGTCAAGCACAAGGTGTGAGAATGATAATAAAATAAATATGCAAACAATAGTAAATATGCAATGATGGTAAAATAAATATGCAAGGATGATGGTAGTAATGATAAATGATATTTTTGGGTTTTTATGATGAATGCAAGATGTAAAAATGTTTTTGTATTTTCGGATTTAATAATGGCAGCAAACAAAAGTGGTGATAAAAGTGTTGGAAATGTGTTTCTTATGATTAAAAATGGACCGGGGTTCATGGTTTCACAAATGCATTCTCTCTTGATAACGTGGTAGACAATGGAACACTAAAATTAACATGTAAGATGGCAAGACATGGTTTGACAAGTTATTAATAATATGGGCATCACGTCCTAACATAGAGATCTCAAGTATAAGTTGTTCTCTCTCTTATGCTACACCAAGATGCGAACTAAATCATAACATCTTAGTAATTAAGATAAATCAGAGCATAGCAATAAGTTCAATGACATGAAGTCAAAATAAGAACATGCTAGATCTAGTCATGGAGGTAGTGGCAAAGGTCACATCCACTCTCCGGTAGCATGGTATTTTTGTTTATCCCTAGTGAGGCAACAAAGTAAGGTAGAAAACCCAAGTGGATCGCATAACTTTCTCTCACGTTCACTGCACTAGCCACCCCCCGTTACTCCAACTAATGCACACGTTCCCCCTCACATGCTCTCATAAACATGCTTGATCATGACAAGTAAATAAGAACGGGGTACATAATATGCATCTACTTTCATAACTGAAACAAAACCATTGCAATCTCAAACATGTATTAACTCATAATAAAGATCCACCACAAAGGAATTACATAGATGACCGTAATCATGTTCAGCAGCTCATACGGTACTAATTAGTGAAGCTCATAGAGAGGAGAGATACATAAGTTACTTCCACAAACCCATAGTACAGGGGTGGACTACTCCCTCTTCATCGTGGTGTCGGTGGAGATGTTGTTGGAGGGGAAGGAGACCACACCGGCAGCGCCCCGCCGGAGTTTCCCCCCTCCAATCTTCAGCTCCAGGTCTCTGTTTCGTGGTTTCTGTGTTTCGGCGGCGCTCCCTTTCGCGAAAGCCCTGGGGGTCTATATATAGTCGTTTTTAGGTCAAGACGAAGCTTCGGGAAGAAAGATCGACGGCAGCGGAGGCCCGAGGGCCAGTTTGGTGGGTCCCACGCGGTCAGGGAATATGGTCGCGTGGGCCCACCCCTTTCTGCCTTCTGGTCTCCGTTTCTTTGATTCCTTTGCGCCTACGTTTCGTTCCTTCCAAAAAAGTGATCCCCGTAAAGTTTCAGGACATTTGGACGTCGTTTGGGTCTCTGAAACATCAAAATATAGAAAAAGGGGTTTTCTGACAGCGCAGGGTTAATTCCAGAAAAATGGGGAAGTTGTTAATTATCCCCAAAACTCAATATAAATCATGAATATAACCCTTATATGATGCAAATAACATGGAATAACATGTAATAAAATGTAAATTTTATGTATGCATTTTACATGCATCACACATGCAGATATTTCACTGTTTGTCATTACTTGACTGATAAATCAGGGCAAAAATGTGAAGAGAATTAAGCTGTTAAAGTTGTAATTAATTGGGACTGGGCACCCCATTTGCCAGCTCTTTTTGCAAAATTAATGGATAAGCGGATGTATATGCCGCTAGTCCGGTGGTAAAGTCTGTTTGACAGTTGACATAAAGACATCCACCCCGTCCTCATGAGCTTGGTGAACATTGACACAAAATAGGAGTAATAAAGTTTGAATAGTTTAAAGGTAGCACATAAAAATTTTACTTGGAATGGCAAGGAAATACCACATGTAGGTAGTTATGGTGGACACAGATGACATGAATTTTGGCTCAAGGTTTGGATGCACGAGAAGCATTCCCTCTCAGTACAGAGTTTAGTCTAGCAAGGTTATTTGAAGCAAACACAGGATATCAACTGACACAGCAAGACTTATATGAAAACATATTGCAAGTATTATAAGACTCTACACTGTCTTCCTTGTTAACCAAACCCTTTTACTAGAAAATATCTAGACCTTAGAGATACCAATCATGCAAACCAAATTTCAACGAGCTTTACGGTAGTTCTTCATTAATAAGTTTTAACTACATGATACAAAAGCTTAAACATGAACTACTTGATAACTCAAAACAATTGACAAGTATCAAATTATCCAATACAGTGATCTACAAGAATATGTAAGCTTTTTCCATTATACCATCTACCACATGCAACATTTTCCGTTCCAACCAAACACCAATCAATTTATTTCAACATAAACTCTCCAAACAATTATAAGTGAAGCAAGAGAGTACTTTCTTTAAAAGAACTAACAGCTCTGAATAAGAGATGCATGCAAAACAGGAGCTAAAAGCATAGCAATAGCTAGATAAAAATACTCAACAAGTATAAGTGAAGAATAGGAGTATTCATATGAAAAAGCGGAGCGTGTCTCTCTCCCAATCAAGAATGCTGGGGTCCAATCAAGTTGACCATAAGAAAAATAAAATACTGAAAATAAAAGCACACAGACGCTCCAAGTAAAGCACATATGATGTGAAAGAATTAAAATATAGTTTCACTAGAGACGACCTGATAAGTTGCTGATGAAGAAGGGGATGCCCAAGGCATCCCCAAGCTTAGACGCTTGTGTCTTCTTAAAATATGCTGGGGTGATCCATGGGAGCATCCCCAAGCTTAAGCTCTTCACTCTTCTTGATCACATTATATCATCCTTCCCTCTTGACCCTTGAAAACTTCCGCTACACCAAACTCAAAGTAATTCTCATTATAGGGTTAGTGCACAATCAAAAACTCACATGTTCTATAAGGACAAAAACATGACCGTTACTTTTAACATTAGCTACTGCCACTGATGTTATGTGAAGCTCTTCCCTCTAAAAAAGAATTCCACTCAACACTAGTAAAAGAGAGAATGCGAAAAATAAAAGACAGAATCTGTCTAAACAGAACAGTCTGCAAAGACGAATTTTTTCAAGTCACTTACGTTGCTTAGATCGAAAAACTTTAAACTGACGAAAGATGCGTACATATCTGAAGATCACGCACAAAAATTTGCAGATTTAAATAATTTTTCTGTGATTTTACAGAATTAAAACGGTGAACAGCAGAAATCTGTTCCTGCGCAGAAATCCAAATCTAGCATCATCTTCCTATTAGAGGCAATACTTGGCACAACAATGCAATAAAATAAAGATACAAAGAAATTGTTACATAAGTAAACAATTCCTTGACTCAAAAGGAAAAGAAAAATTGCAGAAATAAAATAATGGGTTGTCTCCCATAAGCGCTTTTCTTTAACGCCTTTGAGCTAGGCATAGTGATTTTTAAGATGCTCACATAAGGATAAGAGTTGAAACATAAAAGAGAGCATCAAGAAGCATATATAAAATATGTTTAAATCTAACACTCTTCCTATGCATAGGAACCTTGTAAGAAAACAAGTCAATGAAACACAAAGTGACTAGCATAGGAAGGCAAAACAAGTGCAACTTCAAAACTTTCAACTCAAAGAGAGGAGACTTAATATTATTGAGATATATGAAACCGTGTCTCCCTCTCTCATTGACATGGTTATACATCTCGGGTACCCCATCATGAGGGTACCTGGTGCACGTAATGACTAAGGCCCAATAGCGAAGAGCCCACTCGAAGCCCGAGACAAGAGGCCCAAGAAGATGGAGTACCTTCCAAGATTAGACATAGGCATAGTCGGTTTAGAACTTTCCATATGTATAAACTAGGTCGGTTAAGGACTCCCGAGACCCAGCCTATTTAAAGGCTGGGAGGGGCGCCGATCTAGGGCCAAGCCATACTCGAACCACCAAAGCTCTTGCGAGATCGTCATCTCGCCGGAGCCACCCTGTAACCACATAATCTCCAGCGATCAATAACAGACAAGCAGGAAGTAGGGTCTTTACCTCCACCCGAGGGGCCTGAACCTGGGTAAATCTTTGCCTCTGCTTGTCAGCCGACGAAACTACCAGTACTACCACGTTCTCTCCCCATAATCTCAACCCTAGGTCCTTAACCATGGGATTTGATGAGGGTACACCTCGTCAATTGGCGCCGTCTGTGGGAAAGAATAGTGCTGGACTCGCGGTTTCTTCGGTTCCATCGGAAAACGGCGACTCGCCGATCGGATCTACAAACGGCAACTCGCCGGCTGCATCGACAAACCAGAACTCGCCGACTCAGGCGGCACACGGCAACTCGCCGGCTCACTCGACAAACGGCAACACGCCAGCTTCACCCGCAAAAAGCACATCGGATCCTCTGATGGATTTCGAGCCACACTCGCCAGGATTCCAGGAGGCCTTCTCCGATCTCGAGTCAGGTTTGGGTTTAACCGTCGGTTCGTTCAATTTTTTCGTCAACAAGCTTGGTGTGCAGGACTTGACGGATCCACGCCAACTCGCGACTTTCGCACCCGAGGCTCCATCGGCTGCGACTCCTTCGACTGCGGATCTTTCCGCTGCGTCCATACCATCATCAACCCTCCAAGCCTGTTCATCTGCAACAACCATGTCCACACGAGAGATGCGCGAGCTCATTGAAGAGCTCCAGGGCGAGGAGGCCGAATCAGCATACCGCACAAACGATCCCGAGCTAGATCAACCACTCGAGGATAGTTTCGACTGCGGGATCTCCCTCAGCGACTTCGACGACCTCGAAACTCATATCGACAACCACGTCGACTCCGAGATCTGCGCCAACAACAACCTCGACTCCGAGGCTCACAACAACCTCGCCGACGCCGAGATGGGCATAGGCGACGAAGACGTCGACTGCGAGATCCGTCCAGACGAACCACTCGATGAACATGCAGGCTCAGACATGAGCCTCGACGAAGATGTCGAGTCTATGACGGGACTCGAAAGTACATACATATGCCCTCGGGTCATACCCCAACAGGTCTATGTGGCCATCGCCGCAGAAACATCAGAAACTGCGGCCAGTCGCAGGCCTACAGAATTTCCGTGCACAGTCACTATGCCGGACGGAGCCACAACCCTCACAATCACTGCTGAGATGGCAGCAAAAGCAGATAAAGTCATCAAGGAGTGCACAATGATGCCAGCAGACGCAACACAAGAAGAGATGTTGACCTTCCAGTACTTCAACTGGCAGGAGTCACTTCGACTGAAGCAGATAAGAGCCACACTCGAAGAACGCAAAAAGCAAGCTAGCTTGTCAAGTGTGCGCAGAAGACAGCTCTCCCTGAGCTCCACCGGGCGAGCAGACACAGGACGCAGATCAAGGTTGTCACACCTCTCGCCAGGCGAGAAGGCGGCACTCACCCGCAACTTAGGCAACTCCTTCATGACATACGACGAGGAAGGACTGCCGGTGCCCAAAACAGCAGCAGGTGCTCTCTACACCGCTGCAGCATACCTGGAGGCAATCAAGCCCCCAGCGGATGACCCCAATGCAAAACTACACCGCCAACAGATCAAATCACTCGCCTTAGCTGCAAAGGCCATACGCCAAGTTCCAAAAACTCCAGGTGGGAGTCGAGACCGTGCCCTAGTCGACGCGCCTCGGGAAGAGCATAATCACAGTGGTCGTCGCCACCACTCGAAGGAAAGAAGCGGCTCGCGAAGGCGCAGGTCCAGGAGCAGGTCACGCAGATCATACAGTAGCGACTCATACTCCGATCGAGAGCCTGAGCCACATGGAGCTCTGTGCTTCACTCGACGCGTCCGCGAGACACGGATGCCCAAAGGGTTCAAACTCACATCTGAACAGCCCAAGTACACGGGTCGACAGGAACCTTCCGGGTGGCTGGAAGATTACAGGCTGGCTGTCGCATGCCAGCGAGGCACGAACACCACAGCCATGCAGTACATACGACTGATGCTCGAAGGCACAGCCCGCGACTGGCTCAAGGCCCTACCTTCATCAAAGTACGACTCGTGGGATCACTTCCGCGATGACTTCATCAAAAACTTCGAGCCTCTGTGTGAGCGCCCAAAAACGTTCGAGGAGCTGCGGGCCTGCGTTCAGCGTTCAGACGAAGCGTTGAGGTCATACATCAGACGATGGACTGAGATACGTAACTCAGTTGGAGTGGTTTCAGAAGATATGGCCATGGATGTTTTCGTCATGGGCCTCGCCAGGCGAGACCTCAAAGAAGCACTTGGCCGCAAAAAGCCAAAATCTGTAGCCCACCTCCTGCAAATCGCGACTGAGTGGGCAGATGGAGAGGATATGGCACGCACCGCACGCGGGTCCTCACCCCGTGACAAACACGAGAATAGCAGTCGAAGCCATAGAGACTCGTACAGAGATGACCGAAGGCGCAAACGTTCAAAACGTCATTACGACGACGACAGACCCGAATTCATGGCGGCTGGGTTCTCCACACCCCGCAACGATCAGGACAGAAGCGACCGACGGTCGGAAGAGCGAGACAGTCGAGACGACCGAGACCGAGACGACGGCGAGACAGTCGAGATGATCGGCGAAACAGTCGAGATGATCGACGCGATGGCCAACGCAGTGACAGCTACAAGAGGAAGGATTGGCGCAAGTCACGGGCACAATCTGAGCGATCATTCGAAGAAAAGATGGACGCTGATTGCAGATTCCACCTGTACAAGGGGGACGATGGAAAACTGCGGTCCAACCACTCGATGAGAAACTGCAGGGAGTTCGACCAGATGGCGACTGATTACGTAAATCGCAGAAAGGCAGCAGCCGCACAAGCACCTGCACCCGCGCCTCAGCCAAACAACGTGCCTGTTCTGATGGCACCACCTCCACCACCACAGCCTGCCCCAGGCGGAAATCTCGCGGGTGCCATACAGCCCGTGCCTCGGGTGGACGAACCACAGTACCCTCCGCCCCAAGGGCAGATGTACATGATACAGAAAGGTCGACCTTCCAACAGGGAGCAAAAGCTTCGCACTCGACAGGTAAACATGGCGGTCATGTCACCGCCTGCGGTGACAGAGTACTTAAAGGGATCTGATACTGCAATAAGCTTCAGCAAAGAGGACCACCCTCCGTCGGTTGTTCGACCAGGGCACTCTGCTCTGGTACTCGACGCGCAAATTGGAGGCTACGCCATGTCCAAGGTCTTCATGGATGGTGGGAGCGGCATAAACATCATCTTCGCAGATACGCTCCGCAAAATGAATAGGTCAGTCGAAAACCTGCCAAGATCCTCAAATACCTTCCACGGTATCGTTCCAGGGAAAGCAATAAGTCCAGAGGGCACCATACAACTCGACGTAACGTTCGGGGACAAGCACCACTTCAGGACGAGTCGATTGAGTTCGAAGTGGTCGACTGGAAATCACAATACCATGCTATACTTGGACGCCCGACGTTCGCTCGATTCATGGCGGTGCCGCATTACGCATATCTCCAGCTGAAAATGCCTGGACCAAAAGGAGTAATCACAGTCAAGGGGAACTTCCAAAAGTCTGACTCTTGCGACCGAGAATTCAGCAAAATCTCTGAGATGTTTGGCATGGAAGCAACGCTCGCCGATCTAGCGGTCTCCAACGATCGAACACTTATGCCAGAACAAAAAGGTGGCAGTCGACAGAGCATTCAGTGCCACCAACGACACAAGATCGCATCAGGTGCACCCGACAGACCCGACCAAGACAGTCAATGTCTCGTCGAGTCTGCCTATCGCATAGGAAAGCGCGCTCGTCGAATTCCTCCGTGAGAACTGGGATATATTTGCATGGTGTCCAGCAGACATGCCAGGTATTCCCAGGGAATTCGCCGAGCACTCTCTCCAGCTACTTCCAGGTGCTAAACCAGTCAAGCAAACAATGCGCCGCATATCTGGCCCAAAAAGAACTGCAGTCGAAGCCGAAGTCGACAGGCTACTCGCAGCAGGATTCATCAGAGAGATCAAGAAATCACAATGGGTGGCTAACCCCGTACTTGTAGAAAAGAAGCATACAGACATCCTGCGGATGTGTGTTGATTTTACAGCACTCAATAAGTGTGTCCAAAGGATCACTTTCCACTACCTCGAATCGACCAGATCGTCGACTCCACCGCCGGGTGCGCTCGCTTATCCTTCCTGGATGCTTACTCGGGTTACCACCAGATAAGGATGAAGGAAGAGGATGAGAAAAAACGGCGTTCATAACCCCACTCGGGGTCTACTGCTACACCACAATGCCTTTCGGGCTCAAAAACGCAGGCGCAACCTATCAGCGCATGATGCAAGATTGCCTCAAGAAGCAGATTGGGCGAAACGTCCAAGTCTATGTAGATGACATAGTCATCACCACAAGAGAAGAAAGCACGCTACTCGATGACTTGCGGGAGACATTCGCAAACCTCAAGCGCTTCCACATCAAGCTCAACCCGAAGAAGTGCACCTTCGGCGTGCCAGCTGGGCAACTCCTCGGGTATCTAGTCTCAGCTCGAGGAATCGAGGCGGACCCGGAGAAAATACAGGCCATCTTGACGATGCAAAGGCCTTCAAAGCTCCACGACGTGCAAAAATTGGCGGGTCGAGTAGCAGCGCTCAGTCGATTCATCAGCAAGCTAGGCGAAAAAGCACTCCCGTTCTATCGACTGATGAAGAAAGCAGATAAGTTCGAGTGGACGCCAGAAGCCGAAGCAGCCTTCACGGACCTCAAGCGAGTCCTCACAAGCCCTCCAATCCTCGTAGCACCAAAGGAACGCGAGCCACTATACCTATATGTCTCTGCAACTAACAGGGTGGTAAGCACCGTTCTAGTGGTCGAACGCAGGGAGGAGGGGCACGCGCAAAGCATACAACGTCCAGTCTATTACTTGAGTGAAGTACTCTCCACATCAAAGCAGCGGTACCCGCATTATCAGAAACTGGCATACGCCGTGTTCATGTCCTCAAGGAAGCTGACGCATTACTTCTCCGAGCACCCGATCACTGTAATCAGTACTTCAGGGATCGGGGACATCCTCACAAACCCCAATGCAACTGGGCGAGTAGCAAAATGGCTCATCGAGCTAGCTCCAAGAGACATTAAGTATGATTACCCGAAGGCCATCAAAGCACAAGTTTTACCCGACTTCCACACCGAGTGGATTGAAGCTCAGCTCCCAGGAGCACCAGATGTGTCCAATTCTTGGACCATGTACTTCGATGGCTCGAAGAAAAACGAAGGCGCAGGCGCAGGTGTCATCCTCATATCACCAAAGGGCGACAAGCTCCGCTACATCCTGCAAATGGGATTCGAGTTCCCAT
The DNA here is from genome assembly GCA_947311845.1 of Poa pratensis. Taxonomy (NCBI): domain Eukaryota; kingdom Viridiplantae; phylum Streptophyta; class Magnoliopsida; order Poales; family Poaceae; genus Poa; species Poa pratensis. Next base: position 33,164,067 of record CAMZMU010000117.1, read on the forward strand.
CCAATAACGAGGCAGAATACGAAGCTCTGATACATGGCATGAGGATGGCCAAAGCCCTCGGGTGCACTCGACTGATGATCTACGGCGACTCGAATCTGGTGGTGCAGCAAACAATGAAGGCTTGTGACGCAATCGCAGATAACATGATCGCCTACCGTGACTTGTACAACATCATGGAGGGCAGCTTCGAAGGCTGCGAGTTACGGCACATAGGGCGTGAAAGCAATGAAGAAGCGGATAAGTTAGCCAACATTGGCGCGACCAAAGCTCCAGTGCCACCTGGTGTCTTTTTCGAGCGCATAGAGCATAGATCAATCAAAAAGAAGCGAGAACCTCCTGCAACAGCCGCACCAGCCAAGAGCAAAGCACCCAGCACAGAGGACCCACCAGTCGAGGTACTCCTCATCGAGCCAACTTGGACTCAACCTTTCCTCGCATACATACTCCGCGGCGAGGTACCCGAAGACTTCACAGAGTCAAGACGCGTCACTCGACGATCTAAAGCATACACTGTCATCAACGGTGAACTTTACAAACGCAGCATATCAGGTATGTTCCAGCGTTGCATAGCATTTGAAGATGGCCAAGCCATCCTTCGTGATATTCATGCAGGAACTTGCGGGCATCACGCCAGCAGTCGATCACTCGTAGCCAAAGCCTTTCGCGCAGGCTTCTACTGGCCCACAGCACTCAAAGACGCGGAGGACATAGTCAAAAGGTGCATCGGCTGCCAAAAATTTGCCACAAAGCCGCACGCACCCGCATCGGCGTTGAAGACAATACCATTGGCCTGGCCTTTTGCCCAGTGGGGGCTCGATATGGTTGGGCCACTCAAAAAATCCTCCCATGGAGGGCATACTCACCTTCTGGTGGCGGTCGACAAGTTCACCAAGTGGATTGAAGCAGTACCCATCACAAGTTCGACTGCCACTACAGCAGTCAATTTCATAAAGTCCATCATATATCGCTTTGGTGTGCCAAGTAGCATCATCACGGACAACGGTACAAACTTCACGGCTGAGGAGTTCAAATCCTTCTGCAAAGAGCAAGATATCACGCTCAATTATGCATCTGTGGCGCACCCGCAATCAAACGGCCAAGTCGAAAAGGCCAATGGGCTTGTGACAAGTGGGATCAAGAAGCGCCTCCTGGTGCCACTCAAAAGGGCTGCGGGTGCTTGGGTAGAAGAGCTTCCGTCTGTGCTATGGAGCCTACGCACAACACCCAATGCCTCAACGCAATTCACTCCATTCTTCATGGTCTACGGCGCAGAGGCAATTCTGCCATCAGACGTAAGGTTCAACGCACCAAGAGTCGAAGCATACAATGAAGAAGATGCAGACGAGGCACTCGAAGACGCAGTCGACCTGCTAGAAGAGGCGCGTAACACGGCGCTCGCACGCACAGCTATTTATCAGCAGGACCTCCGCAACTATCACAGCCGTCGACTGCGTACCAGGTCCTTCGAGGTTGGCGACCTGGTACTTCGACTGAAGCAAAAGAAGGTGCATAAACTCGCTTCTCCATGGGAAGGACCTTTTATCATCACCGAGGTGGTTGGTGGTGGAGCATATAGACTGAAGCACGCGAAGACAGGAGAACTCTCGCATAATCCTTGGAACGTTGCGCAGCTGCGCCGTTTCTATGCTTAGATTGATCAGTCGAACAATGTAATAGGCACATATGTCGGATAGCTGCAGGTTTCAGACGCGCTCTTTTCCTTACCAGGGTACCTAAGGGGACTGGAAGGTTTTTAATGAGGCGGCCTGCAGCTTAACATTCAAAAAAGGAATATAATTCATGATTCCTCATATTTCTCCCTGCTTACTACTCGCATAAATTGATTTCACAAAATTAGCCTCACCCGAGCACTCGGGGGCTGCGCTATCTCAAAAAGCATGTGTTTCCGCTTGTTCACAACATAATACCCCAGCCGCACTCGAATACTCGGGGGCTGGGTCATAAAGAACATACATAAACACAAAAGTGGCTTAACCCACTCAATTATTCGAGGGTTGAGCCTAGAAGCATCAAGTGAAGCTTCAAGTATTGCAAAAATTCATAACCGCACATAAATAGTCATGGACTGTGCAGCTTATGTTTGATACTCTAAAATATTTCTATCAAGTTCACTCAAAATACACGGGGGCTGGATAGTCCTAATTTTACAACATGTTGCTTCATACACCCCGCTCAACAGGCTCGGGGGCTGCATACGTGTAAACAAATAATGTACAATAATCACAAGTGTTGCGTTTTACACTTTGGAGTTACTTCCCATACACATAACCTACTCAACAGGTTCTTCCTTGGGTTCAGTCCATTTTTCCTCCTCCTTCAGCACACGATGGATTAGGACCAGTGCGTCCACTCGTGTCTCTTGGTAGTGCTCCTCCATCGGCACAGGACCACCACCTGGTACGGGTGCGGGTCCCATCGCAATCCTTTTCAAATCAAGGTGCGGAAGGTGCGATCGCACAAAGGCAAGAGCAACGTTAGCCCCGCTAACCAGTTGCTCACGCACAAACTTCTTGATCGCCTTGCCCTTTCGAAATTTCTTCAGCAAAGCCACAAGGCCTTGTGGTTGCTCATTCAAAGGAAACAAAGCTTCGTGAACTCGAAATAAGGCCAGCCTGCAAGTCTCCAGTCGAATGGCTGTGCGCCAAGCACGGTCTAGAAGCCTTACCAAAATGGCACTCTTCTCCCTGTCTGACCAGAAGGGGTGGGCGGAGTACTCAGTGCTATTCGCATGACCATCGAGTCGATCCTGAATTCGTGCCTCCTCCTTTATTGGGTCAGAACAAACACCTGCGCAAAAGCAAAGGGCTCATCATCGCCCAGTCGAGTCACCTTGCTAAGAGGAGATCTCGATGATTCAAAAATGTCTTACATTCGAGTTGCAGGTTTATTTTTTCCAACTCCTCAAGCAAAAAGGCCTCCCGTTCTGAAGTTGGGGATGGCCTCGACTGCAACTCAGCATACGCGTCTTGTGCCACCTTCAGTTCGCCCTTCACATCAGAAAGCTTCTGCTGAAGGTAGTCCATAATTTTCTGGTCGTTCACGCTTCGCGACTTCGAAGAACCACCCACAACAGGGCCAGTTGATGGTTTAGAGGCTTGTTTCTACAGTCAGAATAATTAAATGCATAAGGAAGCATGAAGAGCTCAAGCAAAAGGCTCGGGGGCTGCGCCTCCCGATTGCTGAATTTCATAATTCATAACATGACAGATACGATGTCTGATGATTTACACTTAGCAAAAGCAAAAGGACGACATTCCTAGACCTAGTCGACAAAGGGATCACTAGCTAAGTCGTCGACTTCTTAGAGGAAGTTTTCTTCGCCTGGACCTTGGCTGCCCTTTCTTCAACAGTTGTCACCATCTGTTGAGCGTATTTTCTGGCGGCGTCCATCCAAGGGTTGAACCCGACAGTTTTGCCGTCAGAACCCCGTGGAAACTTTGTCGTCGCCTTGTCAAAATCTGCCTCGACTCCGTGCGCGAGCAACATGAGAAAAGTAGTCTGAGCACCACTTACCATTTGCTCGCGACAGAAATCGGCGACGGCGGTCCCTTCAGGATTGAACAGCTCCACTAGTTCCGCAAAAGAAGATGGAAGCTCTTCGCCGGGGAAGAAGCTGCCATGGAGGCCGCCTAAGGCACTCGCCGCCTGCGTCAGCATCTCCCCTGCTCTGCTGCTGGTAACCTCCGAGACAGCCACGCTTTCATCAAGTGAGGCGCCAAGGCTTTGCTTGCCAGTAGCAGAAGGGCCATCCATCACGCCTAGCATAAGGACAAAATGATCAGCACAATATATCAGGAACCTCAAAAGGAACACAGCAAAAATTCATACCAGTTAAGCTGGCGCTGGCGGCAGAAAGTCGACCAATTGCTGACTCCTCTCTCAGCTCAGCTGCTTTCAGCCTCTTCTGTAGATCATCCACTCGACGAGTGGCTTGGTTCAAATTTTCTGCTGCATCAGCGGCAGCCTCTGCAAAACAACCACACATGGTCAGCAGACTGCAAGAGGAATCAGACTTAACACGTAAAAGCATAAAAAGATACGCACTCTTCGCAGCTTCGAGTTGCTCCTGCAGGGTGGCGGCTTCCGTCTCCTTGTGCACATACTTGGCACCAGCCTTCAGCAACTCTTTTACAAAAGCCTAAGTGAAACGGCATAGACGAAATCATAACTCAATATCTGAGTTTATGCAAAAAAGTTTGGCACTCGACGAGGCATAAAACTTACGTGCTCCAAGAAGGAAGAAGTCGACGCAGGGATATCTGCAGCCGCAGCTCCGCTCTCAGTTGCTGCAACCTCCGGTTCGGGTGGTGTAGCTGTGGCCGTAGCAGCAGGAGTCGCAGACGTAGGCGGCTGCTCTGGTGGCAGCGTCCGTGCAGTTGATGCTGCGCTGCTCTTATCCGCCGTAGGTGGCGGAGGCATATCCTCATCCGAGGAAACACTGTGTCAAAACATTATCAGTATACCAAGTGGCATAGTTCATAAGTGACAAAGCATATTCACATAATACTTACTCCCCAGTGAGGTCACATAAATGATCAGGCGCCAGCATACCCATGCTGGGGCGTGATTTCTTCGGGACGCGAGGGGGAAGCGAGCGAATGGGAGGGACGTTGAGCGGCGCCTTTGTCGACTCCGTCTCATTCCCCTCCTTTTCCTCAGAATCAGCGGTGTCTTCTTCCTCGCGTGCCCGCTTCTGCTTGCCCTGCACCTCAGTATCGCCTTCATCGGCTTCTGGAGTGTGTGCAGTGGCGAGTGAAGCCACTTCATCATCTGAGCCCGCATCGAGTGGCTCGTTGTGCAGCACTGGGCCGTCCTCAGGCAGAGGAGGCATCGACTCATATATTCTGTGGCCCTGCACACAGAAACCGCAAAGGAGTCAATCTCACACATGCATAACATATGAACTAACATATGGTATCGGCTATTACCTCTGGAAGAGGATTGCTGGTCTCATAGGGAGCCACAGGCGAGTTCATCTCGCAAGGTTCTTCATCGGTGAGCTTGGTAAGGCCTCTTACCAATTTCTCCGCTTCGGCATCAGATAGCTCGACTGCGCGCGAGCGGGTTGGATCAGAAGCACCGCTGTATGCCCACAAAGCATGCACTCGAGCTCGGAGAGGCTGCACTCGCCTCTTTGCCATGATGGCCAGAAAGTGGATGCCCGTAACCTCTCGACCAGCAGTGGTCTGGAGCTTCAGCACCTTCTCCATCAGAACGTCAGCCTCTTCGGCTTCGACTCCGGTCGGCTGGGAGATCCAGGAGGGCCTCTTCTTCACCAGAGCATCCGCATCAAAAGGAGGCAACCCGAAAGCTTGGGTGCCTATGGTCACATCCTTGATGTAAAACCACTTCTGGCGCCATCCTTGCACAGACTCCACGAAGTTGATCTTGAAGTACTCGATATCAGGTCGAGTCTGTACTCCAAAACCACCAGGTCCCTTCGCGCTGTGCTGGCGCTTGACGTTGAAGATGCGGCGGAAGAGACCAAAGTGGGGCGCAACGCCCAGAAAGCACTCGCAAAGAATAAAAAAGCACGCAATGTGCAAAAGCCCATTGGGCGTAAAATCGTGCAGTTGCACCCCATAAACGTGCATCAGTGCACGCAGAAAGTTGTGAACAGGGAAAGAGAATCCCCTGTTCACAAAATCCACAAAGCAGACCCGCTCATTGGGGCCTGGGCGTGGGATTACCTCGGCGCCGGGGATGCGGACTTGCGAAACATCCTCAGGAATCAGCCCGTCGTTCCGCAGTCCGGTCAGCATCCTATTGCTGCAGGAGGACTTGGTCCAGGCGCCCTTCTCCCTCTTCAAACCGCTGGCGGAGGCTCCAGCGGCGCTATCCGCCGATGCGTTTGCGGCACTCCTGCCCCTCCGGGTACTCGGCTTCGCCATCGCAGTGGTGGATTGCAAAAGCTTTGCTATGTGGCTATGGCGAGGCGCAGGGAGGAAGAAGAAGAAGCAGCGGCGGCGGAGAGCAAATGGCAAGTAAAAAACACTATTTACTCCGCCGTCCCCTTTTAACCTCAAAAGCAAAAGAATCCGCACCGTCGATGCGAGATCGTGGGCACATAAGCAAATCCAGCCGTACACGTGGCAGCCGTGGAGGGCAACCGTCGCCGGCCACTCCGCCCACTACGCACGGGAATCTAGGAACTACCATCATGGCCCCGGAGAAATCGTGCCTGAACGGTCAAATCCAGTCCAAACGGCTGTACAATGGGCCCACAAGACGTGTCACGTCCCATCTCTCGCAGCACAGCGCACGCCACCGCGTGTCAGGTGGCGCAGTCGCCATAAAACGTCATCCCTGACGTCATTGCAGCAAATTTGTTCCGAAAAGATGTCGGGTTCGCCCAAAGCATACTAATCACTCGATTGGTTGTCGACTGCATGGTCACTCGACTGTTTCTACGATCAAATACATATTACTCCCATCGGGAGCGTATCAAAAATTTCTTCGATGATCATGACTGGTGATTCTGAGATTATCCTCCATTACAAGTAATAAAGCACAATCTCGGGGGCTACTCCCATCGGGAGCGCTGGCGCGCACCCGATAGAATTATGGCTAAAGGTTTTCTTCGACTAACAAATGTAGAGAAAGATGGTTTTGAGATTATCCTTCATTGCAATCAATAAAGCACAATCTCGGGGGCTACTCCCATCGGGAGCGCTGTCGCGCACCCGATAAAATAGTATCAAAGTGTCAGTCGATGAATATGTCGACTGCGTTCATATGCAAAATCATACTCGAAACATTCCCGAGTTGCGTCCGTCGCAAATACCTCGGATGCTGCATGCATAGTGCAAAGGTAAGACCCGCCGAACTTTCGAGCTGGGCTAAGGACCGTTCCAGCAACGTCAATCCTTATACTTTCCGTGTCAGCAGACATGATGAAAAATCCCGACGGACGCGTTGGGTAAAATTCAAAGTTATACTGCAGATCGACTCAGTAAGACCTCAGCGGCCTAGTCGAATCTGACCAGTTTGTTCCAGATTCGAGTCCGGGGACTCGAGTTTGATTGAAAGCTAGTAAGGTATTACCCAAATGTGTAGTTAACCAGTCCCGATCCGTCGAGTGAACTGGGCCTGCTAAGCTATTATCCCTTGATCATCATAAGCAAAAACCACAGTCGATGAAATACTCGACATAGCCAACATGTGCTATTCATACAGGAATTCCAATTATAAAAACAAAGCATATGACGTGCACTTACGAAAGAGTCCATGCCCGATTCTTCGAGTCAGACAAGTACTCGGGGGCTACTGACATGGTTATACATCTCGGGTACCCCATCATGAGGGTACCTGGTGCACGTAATGACTGAGGCCCAATAGCGAAGAGCCCACTCGAAGCCCGAGACAAGAGGCCCAAGAAGATGGAGTACCTTCCAAGATTAGACATAGGCATAGTCGGTTTAGAACTTTCCATATGTATAAACTAGGTCGGTTAAGGACTCCCGAGACCCAGCCTATTTAAAGGCTGGGAGGGGCGCCGATCTAGGGCCAAGCCATACTCGAACCACCAAAGCTCTTGCGAGATCGTCATCTCGCCGGAGCCACCCTGTAACCACATAATCTCCAGCGATCAATAACAGACAAGCAGGAAGTAGGGTCTTTACCTCCACCCGAGGGGCCTGAACCTGGGTAAATCTTTGCCTCTGCTTGTCAGCCGACGAAACTACCAGTACTACCACGTTCTCTCCCATAATCTCAACCCTAGGTCCTTAACCATGGGATTTGATGAGGGTACACCTCGTCACTCATAATGACCATTAGGTCTTAAAGCAACCAGCATATAAAAGCAACACACGAGAAAGCTCAAAACTTTTATCATAAAGAGAGGAAATTTAATAACATGAAGATTTCTATAACCATATTTTCTTCTCAAAATAATTTTCAGTAGCATCATGAATAGACTCAACAATATAGCTATCACATACAGCGTTCTTATCATGATCCACGTGCATAAAAGTATCATTACTCTGCACACAAGCATAATCAATTTCATTAGTAATAGTGGGAGTAAAACTAGCACATCCATCATTATAATCAGCATAAAGTGGAGGCAAAGTATCATCAAAGCAAATTTCCTCCTCCAAGTTTGGGGGACTAAAAATATCATTTTTATCTAAACCAGCTTCCCCAAGCTTAGAATTTTCCACGGCATTAGCAATAATGGTGTTGAAAGAATTCATAGTAATAATATTGCTACTATCATGCAAATAAAGTTCCATAGGTTTTTAAATTTTCTCTTCAAACACTTCATGTCCCAATTCAAGATAAATTTTATAAAGTTCTCTCATGTTGTTTTCAGCCATAGGACTAGTTTCAAAGAAAGTAACCATTGATAGCAAGTAAAGAACTAGACATAATAACAAACCAAAATAAACTAGATGCAGAAATTTAATTTTTTTGCGTTTTTGATATTTAGATGCAAACAAGACAAGATAAAAATAAACTAAGCAAGACAAAAACAAAGTAAAGAGATTGGAAGCGTGAAACTCCCCTTGCAGAAATCCTCTTGCTCCCCGGCAACGGCGCCAGAAAAAGTTGCTTGATGACGTGGATCGCACGTTCGTTGGGAGACCCCAAGAGGAATGTATGCTGCAGTGTAGCAGCAGTTTCCCTCAGTATGAAACCAAGGTTTAATCGACCAGTAGGAGCAAGAAATCACTTTGAAGGTTGTTGGTGGCGCCGTTTACGATTACCAACGTGGAATCTGCACACAACACAATCAAACTACTTTGCCCCAACGAAACAGTGATGTTGTCAATCTCACCGGCTTGCTAAAAACAAAGGATTAAACGTATGGTGTGGAAAACAGTAGTAAATTGCAGAGAATGAGAAGGAACAATGTTTGCAGTTGGTTGTATTAGCAGTGTAAAAGAATGGACCGGGGTCCACAGTTCACTAGTGGTGTCTCTCCATAAAAGATAACTAACATGCTGGTGAACAAATTACAGCTGGGCAATTGACAAAATATTGAGCGCATGACAATGCATATATATGACATGATGATTACTATGATATTCATGTGGGCATTACGACAAAATACATAGATCGTTATCCAACAGCGTCTATGACTAATAATCCACCTCCAGGTTGTCATACCGAGTTCCCCGTTGGTATTAAGTTGCAAGCAACAGATAATCGCATTAAGTAATGTGCGTAAAATAAACAAATGCATTAGACCTAACGGCGCATCCTTAAGCTAAGCATCGATTATTTTATCCCTAGTGGCAACAGCACATCCACAATCTTGGAAGTTATTGTCACTCTCCCAGATTACCGGAGGCATGAACCCACTATCTAGCATAAATACTCACTCTTGGAGTTACAAGCATCTACTTGGCCAAAGCATCTACTAGTAACAGAAAGCATGCAAGATCATAAATAACATATAAGATAGATTGATAATCAACTTGACATAGTTGAAAGGATCGAGTAGGTTGACTAGAGGGGGAGGGGGTGAATAGGCAACTACCAATTTTAATTTTCTTTTCAACAAGTTAAGGAATTGCTCAAATATAAGTTCTCTAGATATGCAACTAGATGAACAATCCTATATGATGAGCAATAAACAAGCTAGCAAGATATTCTACACAAGAAAGGCTAGCAATACAAGTAAAGGAAGGTTAAGAGATAACCACACGGTGACGCGGAGATGTTCTACCGAAGTTCACTTCCCAATGGAAGCTACGTCTCCGTTGGAGCGGTGCGGAGTCACAAAGTGAACTCCGAATAGCCTTGATATGGCACACCGTATCTCCCTCGTGTTATCCTCCGATGAGGAGATCCACGAGCCACTATATGATGCCCTCGAGGTCGGCAACAAACCTTTACAAGGATGAGGCACACTCCACAACCGAATTGGAGGCTCTCACCAAATTCCCGCGGCTCCCAAAGCCACAAGAATCACAAGGCCGGGTCACGTCTCCACAACTTAATTGGAGGCTCCCGGCTAATCCTTGTGGCTACCAAAGCCACAAGAATCACAAGTATCTTCTAGGTATCCAATGTATCAAGTTACACAAGATCTACAAGTGACTAGGTCGATGTAGACAAATCGGCTCGGTGGAGATGCGGATCTAGGGCTCCTCCTTCACTCCTCAAAGTATCAACGTGTTTGAGTGGTTGGAGTGGGAGCTCTAGTAGATTGAAGCTTGCAACAATGGTGGAGAGAGAGAGTGAGGAATCAAGCTTAGTCCACCGGAGGTAGGTGGAGGGGTATAAATACCCCTCCCAGAAATCTGGCCGTTTGAACTGTAAACAGCCCGCAGCGGTAGTACCGGGCCTCGCCCGGTAGTACCGGCTGACAGGGAATTGACGGCCAGGCGCCAGACTGGTCAACGCCTTCTCCACGCGCGCATCGGTAGTACCGGACCGCCTGGTCCGGTAGTGCTCCCCACCGGTAGTACCGCGCTTACTACCGGGGCTTCTACCGGATTAAATCGAGCGAGTCCAGAGAGCTTTGGAGATCCGGTACTGGGCCCGGTAGTTCCGCATGGCAGAACACCCGGTAGTACCGGATGACCCAATGAAGACTGCTTTTCTTCCATTTCTTGAGACAAAACCTGTGCAATATTAATTGATACAATCCTGCACACTTTTAGCACACACATTAGACATCTAAGTGTGTTGTCAACAAACATCAAAACACTGTGGGGAAGGATATGTCCTTTCAATAGTATTCAATATTCATCGGATTCCAGCAAACACAACATGTAGCATTACAATAAGATGATCTTGATCATGATAGGCAGCTCATAAGATCTAAACATGATAGCATAAAGTGGAGAGACAACCATCTAGCTACTGCCATGGACCCGTAGTCCAAGGATGAACTACTCACGCATCACTCTGGAGGCAGGCATGGTGATGTAGAGCCCTCCGGTGATGATTCCCCTCTCCGGCAGGGTGCCGGGAAGAGCTTCTGAACCCTCCCGAGCTAGGGTTGACGGCGCGGCGTCTCTGGAACTTTTCGTGGATAATGGCTCGGGTATTTAGGGTTCGTGTCGGGAGGAATAAATAGGCGAAAGGGCGGCGGCTGGAGACGCCCGTGGGCCCACACCACCCCACGGCGCGGCAGGGGGGCCCGCGGCCCCATGGTGTGGCTGCCACGTGGCTCCCCTCCGTCTCTCCTTTGGACTCCGTGTACGTGCTGGAAAAATAGGAGGTTCTGTCCAAGTTTCGTCCAATTCCGAGAATATTTTCAGACTAGCTTTTCTGGAATACAAAAAAGCAGAAAACAGGAACCGGCACTGTGGCATCTTGTTAATAGGTTTGTCCCAGAAAATGCATAAAAATGCTATGAAGTGTATATAAAACGTGTAACAATTGATATAATATCAACATGGAACATCAGAAATTATAGATACGTTTGAGACATATCAGCCGCCGTGCCAGCGAGCACCATCACCATTGTCATCTAGTTCTTCTCCACCTCCAACACCCTCCTGCCCTCCCAGCACCGACGCCACCCAGCCCAGCCCCGCTTGAACCTCCCCTCCCGACACCAAGCTCCCCATCTTTCTCAATCCTCACCGCGCTCCTCTCTCCCCGAGGAATTGAAGATGAGCGGAAGCACCGCCACGGTTCAAACACCCGTCCGCCCAAGCCGCCTCTGTCTGCTCACCTGCGAGGCACATCCTGACATCCGGCAGGACGGCCATACCCGTCGCGACGTCGACCAGCTTGCCCCTTCCACCCCGCTCTCTCAGATGCGGCGGCTCAACGTGCCTCAGTTGCGTCCGACGAAGGTGGCGATGCGCACTGACGGGAGAAGAGAAGGGTGCGTTTCTGTGGCCAGATCGATGCGGCAGCGACGGTGCACAGAACGAATTCTTGGCATGATTTGAGGAACCAGATCGGGGCCTCGTGGGATCGTGGGGAACGTGGAGCGAGCAATTCTTGGCAGAGTTTTCGTCCGCCAGGCGGAACAACAAAATCTTGGTCGTTGATTGCAGCGGAAGATCACCGATGGAATATGGGCTGTTCGATGTGTTAGATCGGAGGTTCCTGGTAACCCTGTCCCTGTGTGCAACAACTCGTGTGGCCTTAGGAGAATTCAAGTTCGCTCTTTTATAAGTAGTGTAGATGATGCGCGATAGCGACATACTCCCTCCGTTCCAATTTAATTGACTTGCTATCCACCACATGTGGATGTAATTGTTCGTCCTTATCTGCCTGACTGAGAAGACGGTTGTGACGCACGGCGAGGTTGATTCGTAGGGTAACATTTTAATTGTAGGCAACATCCTACTCCGCTCTGGATGTGGCAAAAAGAGAATCGGGGCTTCCAGTCCCAGCCAACATCCAAGAAGAGAGAGTCAGTGGCTGTCTCTAGATTTTTTACAAATATGGCCCTCTGTCCAACGTAATTGTTAAAAATGACCCCTCCGGATTTTTTTTGTCAAAAAACGACACGTGTACTTCGTGCCAGCTCAGCTGGCGTGAAGTCACCTTCCGCCACACTAGTCGCCGGCGGGGACTTCCCGCCAACTGGAAAGGCGGAAGGTGACTTCCTGCCAGCTGACTTGGCACAAAGTACACATGTTCCTTTTTAACATCCCGCCAGGACTATTTTGATAAAAAAAAAATCAGAGGGGGCCATTTTTTGACAATTACGTTGGCCAGGGGGTCATATTTGTAAAAAAATCCTGACAACCTAGACCGTGACAGGTTGATACACGGACTGCTCTCGCTGGGGACCAGTGCTCTTCTAGTTTTGGTTGAGAGGACGATGACTAGTTGACAGGAACTGCTTAGCGCTGTGGCGCTAGTAACCTGGCTGATGATTTTGGCAGCCTGTGTGGGTTATCGTTGGTCTGCTGTCGCTGCGGGTACAGTTACACGACAGAGAATACTTAATAGGCGTTACTAGTGAAAATCATAGGAACCTAAGCATGGACCGCGAGAGTTCTGATCCCCTTGTTGGGGGATAACATCGAGCATATGCAATGTGATTCCAGAGGGGTTACGAAGGAGATCTTTTGTCTACGGTAAATAACAACAGTCTTAAAGTCCACGCGTCAGCTTTTGGTAGCCGAAGTAGCTTCAGGCGCGTGTGGCCGTGTGGGCGATTTGCTGATGACTTATTTCTCTTCTTCTAAATTGAATTGGCAGAACCAGTGCCGTTTATCCAAAATAAATAAAAAGTTGTAGTTCGACTGCAAGATTGACCTGGTTTTAGGTGGAGCTACAAGGACTCTACACCCGACCAGGAGAATACGAACTAGGATATTCAGAGAAGGGCAAACTGAGCCAACGCCAGACTTATATAACTACACTGCAACTCTACAGCCACCTACCAAATACATACTATACAAATACTCCACGCACCCTTCGGTGTCCTTCCCCTTGTTAAAAAAAATGATGAGAAACGGAGATATTTTCCAATAAAGTCACCCCCGTTCTCACTACCCACATACACCTCGCAGTCCATGATCTGATCTGCTTCTCCCTCACACACACATTCACGGACTGTTTCGCAAAGCGCCGAATCGCTTCATTACCGAACCCGTCCCCATTCTAGCTCATCGCCATTCAAGCAGCAGCAACAGTAAATCCAATCACAGAGCATTACAATTACTACTAACACTTACCAAATTACCATGGCAAATTATCTTAGCAGAATCAGCGTATCGTGAACAAAACATACCGACAAAGAAAGAAATATCAAAACAAACCGTACATACTAGTACTAGCTTATTAGTGGCATGGCATCCTCCGACCGACGTGTTGGTGCGGCTCTCACAGCGTGCATCCGCAGAACAGGAAGAAGCAGCACATCATGGAGACGAGCGCGACGGACTCGACGGCGGTGATGAAGCCCCAGAGCACGGAGTCGACGACGAAAGGCACGTCCGGCACGAGCTCGGGCCACCGCCGCACCGCCGCGCCGAGCTGCTCCGGCCGCCAGTCCCACTGCAACCGCTCCTGGAGGAACGCGTAGTAGGACGACGGCGAGGGCGGCGGCGTCGACGGCAGCAGCGAGGCCAGCTGGCTGGGCAGGCCGCCGAGGTCCGGCGGCCACCGGAGCATGGAGACCAGCCTCCCCGCCATGGAGGCCGGAGGGAGGGTCGCCGCTAATCCGCCCGCGAGAGCTCTGTCGGTCGTCGGGCGGTCGCTGGCTCGAGGTTTCTTTGGTTGAGGCTGATGGTTTGGAGCGTGGAAGTGCTAACGTGTTGCGGTTACTTACTGCGATCTCGTGCGTGGCGTGTTCTCTTCTTTGTCTTATCATCGTCGGATATCCCAGTCGCACGAGGTGGGCCGGCACGGAGGGCGACCGCCTGATGCGTAGTGGTGCGGACGCGGGGTTCGCCTGTACGTCGACCTGGTCGACGCGAGCGCCGCGTCGCACACCCCACGCACCGCGCCCTTCTTCTTCCTTTTTCCTCCTCTCGCACGCTGCTCCCGCCGCCACGTACCACCGCCAGGCCACCTGCTGCCGCCACCCGCGCCCGGCGCCGCTCCCGCGCCGCCTCGGCGCCCCGCCCTCCTCCAACCGCCGCCCACCGCCGGTCCGCCGCCGCCCGAGCCTTCCCTCTAAACCCCCCGCACTCCGGCGAGCTCTCCACCGCGCCGGCACCCCCACCCCCGAAGATAAGTTTCCTTGCTCGCCTCCACCGCCCCCGCCGCGGCCAGCCGCGTCTCCGGCGTTCCGGCTCGCTCCAGGCTCGTCGTCGCCGTCGGCCGCCGCGGCGCCGCCGACTCGTCTCCGGCGCCGGCACCTCCCCTCCCCTCGCCGCCCCCGCCTTCTCCCTCAGCTCCGGCAGCCACCGTCGCGCCTCCTCCGTCGAAGAACTAGGCCGGCCCACTCGCGCCTCTCCTCTCCAGCACGGGTGTGCGACGCTGCCTATCGTCGACCTGGTCGACAAATAGGAAATTCCTCGTCAGTTTGGGCCAGGATTGGTATGGTCGAGCTTTTGGCTTCTGACGAGCCTACCGTAACACCAACCATTGTCCTACAACTACAACACACCTTTGCACACTGAATTAGAACAAGTAGATAACTACTGTCGAAAAAAAAGATAGCTATACCGCGGCTTCCTCAGCTCCATGGCTATGGAAATGTAGAGTACCGACTATTCAATTGTTTCCATGGAGTATAAAAAAAGAAGAGCATTAGATTATTCATATAGACCGTCAATAAAAAGAACATGCTTCTGCCGGGAGTCGAACCCGGGTCTATTGCTTGGAAGGCAATTATCCTAACCGTTGGACTACAGACGCTGTTTGCTGATTAACTTCTTAATGACATATCAGCATAAAAGAAATGGATTAAGGTGTGTTCATGCCTATTTTTTTCTATGTTTTGTTGTACTCCCTTCGTTCCGTTTTATAATATGTTTTACCTTTTTCAGAATTAGATGTATATAGACTTCCCTAACCTAGCCGCCACTAGAGAGGCGACCAGGGAGGCGACTTTTTCTTCCTTCGATCTCCACCGGTGAAGGAGCTAGGCCCCTCTCCCTCCGCTTGCTGCTTCGACGACAGGAGGGAGGGGCCCCTGTTTCCTCCGTTCTGGCATGGTAGTTAAGGTTAGGATAATTTTGGCATGGTGCGACGTTGGGGTGGTGGGAGCGGTGCTCGGGCAAATAAATCTGCCTCAACTCCACCCACACCGGCGTTGTCCTTCATGGCGACGTCTCGGAGTTGATGTCATCGTGTGATTGCCGATCTTCCAGATCGGTGGCTTTAGGGTTCATGGATGGTATCGGTGAGGTGGCGACGGCGATTCCATCAGATGTGTCTTTCCTCCTGCTCTGTCCCCGTTGCTGCGTCGTTGGCTCCGGTGCCATGGTGGAGTAGAGATGCTTTGTCCAGGAGTACGTGCAGACGGTGTCCGTGCTGGTGATAATTGGAAGATAGTGCATCTTGTGCTGGGTTCGTGGTTGAAGGATGACGATTCTGGTTCCCTACTCCAACGTCGCCGTGCGGGGGTCGCAGTTTTGAAGTTCGATGGCGTGTCCGGAGTTGTGTTGCACCGGTCTGATTCTTTCAACGATAATGGTTCGTCTTATGGCAAACTACTTTGGAGGTCCGAAAAGCTGCTGATCAGCGATGGAGCCGCGTCGAACTCGGATGAAGTAGGTGATCCGTCTCTCTTTTCTTTGGTGGCTGCTACGGTGGTGCCGAAGGAGAAAGATATGGGTTGGTTTGTCAGGTAAGTTTACCCTATCTTTTTTATTCTGTAAGGTCGTTGTTTACGTGCCTTGTAACTTGATCTATATTTTATAAATGAGACATGTATTACCAAGAAAAAAAGGATGTACATAGACGTATTTTATGTGTAGATTCCCTCATATTGCTCTGTATATACTCCCTCCGTTCATAAAAGGATGTCACAACTTTGTCTAAATTTTGCATGTATCTAGACATACTTTAGTGTGTAGATACATGCATATTTAGGCAAAGTTGAGACATCTTTTTATGGACGAAGGGAGTAGTTGATATTGGAATATCTAAAACATCTTATATTATGTAACAAAAGGAGTATTTCACAATGAACTCACCGAGTATTCCACAAAAAAGCATATCGCACTAGTATTTATCTTTGAATCTAGATATGAAAGAGATTTATGTTAATACGACATTAAATTCTATTTATGCTATGTATGGCCGCACATTGAATAATATTTCTGCTGCTCTATGCCGATCTTTGTGTGGCTGCAAGACAGACAACCGATATTGGGGGAGTCAGGTTGTTTTGGTATGGCATATCGATGGCTCAAATATTTATGGGTATCATCAAGTGATCCAGCATGTCTGCACTTATTAGAGTGTCAAGCATGTTTTTATGAGTTGATCTCCCATGTTGTTTGTGATTTCGGTTTTTTACCCAGCAATACAGCAAAAAATTGTTTTACATGACATGTCTGTAAGAAGTGTTTCTCTTGGCCATATGTGAAAGTGCATCTAGTGTCCTCTAATTGGGTTTTAGATTATTAATACTCCATCCGTTGCTAAATGCAAGATGTTTTAGTTTTTTTTTGCCCCGCACGTATCTAGACATGTTTTTTTAGTTCAAGATTCAATCTTGTACTGTCAAAAAAAGATAAAACATCTTATATTTAGTAACGGAGGGAGTAGCAAATAGTAAAGAGGCACCTGGATTATCGAGTATATAGAGATATTTAGTCTCAAGGTGCTGGTTTTGCCACAAGAAAGTTGACCCTTCAAACTGAAGTGAAGATAGTGCAGACGCAAAATGAAGACTCTGAAGTGATGGGTACCCTAAACCCTATAGTTCTTCTATTTCTAGTGTTTTGAGTCATAAGAAAATTGTACTTTTAAGAGGGTTAGATCTCTTAGAAACACCGTACTATTGAGTCCTATGAGATTTTTAAAATCCTTCAATCCAAAAGGGACCGAAAATTCTTCATGGCCTAAGAGATATTTAGTAAAAAGCAAACCCCAATAAAGTAGACATATTTACTAGTTTATGATATACTACAGAGAAAGTGGTTATTATTAAATAAAAAATAAAAGAAACATCAAACATAGTAACATGATGTATGGTGGTGTCAAAAGTCAAAACGAAATCCGTCCGGATACCGAGTTTTACACGTCCACGAAAACCCAACGCGATTGCTATTGCAAGTCATAAAAAGCGCCTTCCAGGTCGGTAGACGGAAACAACGGGAACCCGCTACCACCCGAGCGGAGCCCATCTCGCAGCCTCACGCCGACTCGAGTATCGCAATTCCCAAAATATAAATCCGTCGTCTCTTCCAGAACCGGGAGCTAGGGTTTCGCCTCCCCACCCCGCCTAGCCCTCCGCACGCGTACCCGCGACCTCTCTCGCCGCCGCCATGGGGACGGAGCGGAAGCGCAAGGTGAGCCTCTTCGACGTGGTCGACCAAACCTCCGTATCCGCGAAGCTCGGCCGCGCCGGCATGAACGGTGCCGCCGCCGCCGCCGCCGCGGCCAATCCGTCCATCAACAAATGGAACGGGCGGCCCTATTCGGCGCGCTACTTTGAGATCCTCGAGAAGCGCCGCACGCTCCCCGTGTGGCAGCAGAAGGACGACTTCCTCCGCGTCCTCCGCGACAACCAGACCCTCATCCTCGTCGGAGAAACCGGAAGTGGCAAGACCACTCAGGTATGATATCTGCACCTGTATCCGATACCATACCTTCCCAAAAGTATTCGTTAGGCTATTGGTCTGTGTCGTTATTTCTTGGATTGAAAAATTAGGAGGTGATCTAGAGGCTAGACCTGGTGCCATTTGTAAATTGGTTATAATTTATATCTTTGTGCCATTTGTAAATTGGTTATAATTTATATCATTGTGAGGTGATGATTTTGTCGTTGTGAGGTGGGTGTTCTTAATGCCTGATTTACTCCGAGGATTGATTTGTTTTGTGTGGAACAGATTCCCCAATTTGTGCTCGAGGCTGAAGGTTTGAGCAACCGCTCTATGGTTGCCTGCACCCAGCCGCGGAGGGTTGCAGCAATGTCGGTCTCTCGACGTGTTGCAGAGGAGATGGATGTTACAATCGGGGAGGAAGTTGGTTACAGTATCCGATTCGAAGATTGCAGCAGCCACAAAACTGTTCTCAAGTAAGATTTTGGTTCTTGTATTTCGTGGAAGAACATTATCAGTTGCACCATCCTTTTGGCTGATTGATATGGAGTGTATGTTTCTTTTGTTTTTTTAGGTATTCTGATCTAATCATGTTGTGTTGAAAACTATTGCTTCCTATCAGATATTTGACAGATGGTATGCTTCTGAGAGAAGCAATGGCAGACCCACTTTTAGAGAGGTACAAGGTGATTGTTCTTGATGAGGCTCATGAGCGCACATTGGCAACGGATGTTCTGTTTGGGCTTCTGAAAGAAGTTCTAAAGAACAGGCCTGACTTGAAGCTCGTTGTTATGAGTGCTACCCTTGAGGCAGAGAAATTTCAGGGTTATTTTAGCAGTGCACCATTGATGAAGGTTCCTGGTAGACTTCATCCCGTTGAGATCTTCTATACACAAGAACCAGAAAGGGACTATCTTGAGGCTGCTATCAGGACTGTTGTGCAGATACATATGTCTGAACCTACTGGTGATATCCTTGTATTCCTCACTGGGGAAGAGGAGATTGAGGATGCATGTCGGAAAATTAATAAAGAAGTTAATAACATGGGGGATCAGGTTGGCCCAGTTAAAGTCGTTCCATTGTACTCTACTCTGCCCCCTGCAATGCAGCAGAAGATTTTTGATCCTGCTCCACCTCCATTGAAAGAGGGAGGTCCCGCTGGAAGGAAAATTGTTGTGTCCACAAACATAGCTGAGACATCTTTAACCATCGATGGTATAGTGTATGTGATAGATCCGGGGTTTTCCAAGCAGAAGGTTTACAACCCAAGGATAAGAGTGGAGTCCCTTCTGGTGTCTCCAATTTCCAAGGCAAGTGCGCATCAGAGGGCTGGTCGTGCAGGTAGAACGCAGCCTGGGAAGTGCTTCAGGTTGTACACAGAGAAGAGTTTTAATGGTGATTTACAGGAACAGACCTACCCAGAAATTCTTCGGTCAAACCTGGCAAATACAGTCCTTACACTGAAGAAGCTTGGAATTGACGATTTAGTGCATTTTGACTTCATGGATCCTCCTGCACCAGAAACTCTGATGAGAGCCTTGGAAGTTCTGAACTACTTGGGGGCGCTTGATGATGAAGGCAATCTAACACCTTTAGGTGAAATGATGAGTGAGTTCCCCTTAGACCCCCAGATGTCAAAGATGCTTGTCATCAGTCCAAGGTACAACTGTTCAAATGAGATCCTATCGGTATCTGCCATGCTCTCAGGTACGTCAACAATCCCTCTTATGAAATTGCATTTCTACAACTACACCTTTTGAATCTGCACTATTTTGCCTGCACCTTTTGTGTGTGCAAGCAAGATGCCATGAGGGATGCAAGTGGGACCCTACCTATATCCCACTTCTAGTTCAAATTATGAGTACTCCCTCCGTTCACTAATGTAAGGCATTTAGTTTTTCTCGATTGAAATGTATCTAGACATATTTTGCGCATAGATTCACTCATTTTAGTATGTAGTCAATATTGAAATACTAGGTAGAATGCCTTACATTAGTGAACGGAGGGAGTACATATTTTGAACTAGAATTCTCCCAATGAACTAGAAGTGGTATCCCACTTGACACGTTAGATTACATGGTCAGCATGTGGACTAGTGCATGTGCAGTTCCATTATTTTCTTGTGTTTGTATTGCGTGCTGTCATCAGCAACTGTCATGCACCTGCTTCTTGAGCTATTGATCAAAATGATCATACAGTTTAGGCTGATGCAGATAGTTGCTGTATGTTGAGTTAATCTGACAAAGCAAATGGTATTGTCTCGCCTCTTCGCATCTGCTGACCAAATGTGGGCTTCGTCTGTTATTACCCTGTTCTTTGTCTAGTACCGAACTGCTTTCTCCGGCCTAGGGAGGCACAAAAGGCTGCTGATGAGGCGAAGGCTCGATTTGGGCACATTGATGGGGACCATCTGACACTTTTGAATGTGTACCATGCATACAAGCAAAATAGTAAGTAACCAATCTACATAACGTCTACACCCTCAGTTTTCTTTGGGGACTAACTCTTCTCTTTTATGATGCAGATGAGGATCCCACATGGTGCTACGAGAATTTTGTCAATGCCCGAGCTATGAAGTCTGCTGATAATGTTAGACAACAGCTTGTTCGCATCATGACCAGATTCAACCTCAAGATGTGCAGTACAGACTTCAACAGCCGTGAGTACTACGTCAATATCAGGAAAGCAATGCTTTCAGGGTACTTTATGCAGGTTGCTCATCTGGAGCGAACTGGACATTACTTGACTGTTAAGGATAATCAGGTTGGCATTCTGATCTCACGCTATTCTTTTTGCACGGAGTGTTGCATTGCAGTTTCTCACCCTTCTCTGCATGCCAGGTTGTCCATCTTCATCCCTCGAATTGTATGGACCATAAGCCGGAGTGGGTCATCTACAATGAATATGTTTTGACCACAAGGAATTTCATTCGCACAGTCACCGACATCCGTGGAGAGTGGTAAGTGCTTTTCTAAAAAAAAACCATTCACTCGTGAAGATTTGGTAGAAAATACTGTCTTTACCTGTACTTTGTGCGCAGGCTGGTCGATATAGCTCCACAGTACTATGATCTGACCAATTTCCCATCATGTGAGGCGAAGCGTGTCCTGGAAAGGCTACATAACAAGCGAGAGAGGGAAAGAACTGCCAACAGAAGTTGAATTGACGACATTCTCCTGGTTGCTTGTCGTTGGGATGTGGGCAGAGACGCCAGCAAGCTTTGGGCGTAACTGATACGCTGTTGGCCTCCAGCATGTATCATCATATCTTCCATGTCGTAAATTTTCAGTATCGTGGATGGTGAAATCACTCTGTACGACATATATGTCAAATGCTCCTCTGCTACTGCATTACGACTAGAAGTAATAGTCGTTGGAATTATATGTTGTTTTTTCCTTCTTTTTAGAAGGTGTAGGTTGTCATGTAGGTTAATCCTGTACCAGTTTACATATTTTGGTGAATCAAACCTTATTATTGTCTTCTATATTTTGCATCACATTGCGTTGTCAATGGGCTTATGTAGACTTCTATTGGGCTGCCATCGGTTCGTATGGGCAATTATATTTTTCTCGTTTGCAAGGGTATTATTCTTATGTCAGAGCATCTCTAACCGGTTAGAGATGCCAAATTCGGCTCCAAACTATCCGCGAACAGTGACCGGACAGACACCAAAAAGAGCCTCCTCTAAGGGCACCTCCAACGGGCTGGCGCAAATGGACCAGGCATGTTCCTTTTTGTCCGGACGGACAAAGGAGGTGTTCCAACGGGCTGGCGCAAACGGACGGACAAAGGAGGTGTTCCAACGGGCTGGCGCAAACGGACATGTTGCTGGCGGACTGTCCGTTCTGGATCAAAACTGGCCCAAGTTTGGTCCGGGTTTGGGGCGAGCGCAAACAAAAGATGTTGTCCGGCTGTCCGCTTTGTCCTTCTCCCGTGTCCGATCTGGCCCAGCTTTTTTTCTCCTTTCCCCTCGTTTCTTATCTCTTTTTCCCCGACTACCACGATCCCCTCCGCCTCCAGGCAGATCGACCACGCCACCTGCGGCAAGGTCGTAGCACGCTGCCTCCGGCCAGGTCTACTCCGCCGCCAGGCAAATCAGAGCACGCCGCCGCCAGCTAAAACTGCTGGTCGCCTTCCGCGCGCCGCCCCTCTTCCAAGCGCGCCGCCGCTTGTCCTCTCCTCGGGCTGGGGCGCCGACGTTGACGTAGTTGCCGGGCGGGTTGTAGACGCAGACGGCGAAGGTGCCACGTCGCCATGGCGCACCCGACCTTGGTGGTGCTCCGCCACGATCTGCGTGTAGTGACTAGTGCGAGTGCACGAGCGCTCAGCCAGTGCGCGCACGCAGCTGCGCGTACAACAGCGCGGTCCGCTCCAGACGCGCGTCCCACGCCAGCGGCCGCACGCCGATCGCGCGCCGCGCCGCGTTGTGCGGGGCAAGGACGCCCTCGAGCTCGCCATGCTTCCCCGCGGTCTCGGAGACGCCGCCCTCGAGCTCGCCGCGCTTCGCGTGCTGGTCGCCTTCCGCGCGCCGCCCCATGGCCTCAGAGATGACGCGCTCCATGGACGTGCGCGTGCGAGAGAGTGCCGGACTGCGGCTGCTGTTGTCGCCACGCTGGACTGCGGCACCATGCTCGCGATCAGTTTGCATCGGACGGCGACGCGGTTCCTGTCAAGGACGCCGGGTGGAGTGCTACATCGGAACTGGTTCCAGCGCACGCGGTAGTGCGCGTCGACCAACTTCCCCGCGCCTCCCATCTCCTCGTCTTGCTTGAGCACGGGGACGGCCCCGACCTGCTCCTCTCGGCAAGCTGTTGCTGCTCTTCTTCACCGTGCTAGAACAACACGGCCAATCGATCGACGGATGGATGGATGCTAGCTAGCTGAAATTTGTGTTTGTGTTTTTTTATTTGCGGGCTGCCGTTGGGAGCACCCCTCACCCCAAACGGACAAGGACACAAAATATGTCCGCGGACCGCCCCAAACGGACAAAAATGGACCAAATTTGGTGTCCGTTTGCGCCAGCCCGTTGGAGGTGCCCTAACCGCATCCCCCAACTGGCCAACTCCCAACCCCTAAATCCATACAAAACATGCATGTAGGAAATTCGACGTAGATCACCGCAGTTCATAGTTCATCACATTTCCCTTGATCAAGTTCGGACATACAACTAGCAAAATGTACATCTATTACTAGCAAAATATACTTCCTTTCTCCTGCGGCGGCGGAGCGGCTCGAATGCGACGGCGGAGCTTCACTCTGGCGCCTTGCCCTTCCCCTTGTCGTCTGCGCCGGGGCGGCGGAGGCGCTCGAAGACGGCGTATGGGTCGCCGCTGGAGCCGGAGGTGCCGTCGCCGCTCCTGGAGCCGGAGTTCGCCATTTTTGAAAATGGTTCCAAATTTGAAATGTTACGTTCTTCATTTTAAAAAAAAGGCAGAGAAAAGAAGTGCACAGAACGTGAAACAGTAAAAAAAAAGCACGAAACAGTCTACAGGCGCAGCGAAGCTGGATAACGTTTCACGAGAAATTAAATGGGCCGAGCCCAGTTATGGCACCGTGTAGGCGGCGCAACGACGATACGGCGCTAACGCACGGCGCAAAGGCGCTCCCCTCCAACACTTCGCATATCTGCCGCCGCCGCCCTTCTCCCCTAGCCGCCTCCGGTCCCGACCAAGCCACCGACGCGTGACATCCGCCCTCGCGCCATGGGGAGACCTAAGGGAGGCGCCGCCGGGGCGTTGAATAAGCCCAAGGCCAAGCCGAAGCAGCGCGGCGGCGTCGACTTCAAGGTAACCACCACCTCGGCCGTCTTCTGAATCGGCCCTGAACCCCCACTCTCCGCCCGGAGTCACTTCCGACGCTAACGTTTTATACTTTTGGTGGTTCGCAGAAGTACAAGCACAAGGTAGGGCGCAAGCTGCCGCCGGCGAAGAACACCACCAACACGGAGATCAAGTCCAAAAGTGAGCCGAGCCTATTTGCTTCGTTGCTATTGGTTCTGACGTGTCGCAGCGCTTAACTAGGTCTTTTGGTTGTCTGCGTGCAGTGATCGTGCTGCCGGAGCAGAGCATGGCGTCCGAAAGGGCGGGCATGGCGGTGAACAAGCGCGGGCTCACGCTGCGGGAGCTACTGCAGCAGACGGTGCACTACAATCCCAAAGTGCGGCGAGGTGAGCCACCTCTTTCCTCTCTGCGCTGTGCATTGTGGCGCCGAGTGCATTGAGTTGCTCAGCAACCCATCCTTATTTATTCATGGTAGTGAGCTCACAGGAATTATGCTGTATTTTTCTTTGTTGAAGCTGCATTGAATGGAATAAAGGATCTTGTCAGTAAGCATCCAGCACAGCAGAGCTTAAACTGCACAAGGTTGCTATGATTGAGAAGCTGCAGGAACGTATATGCGACAGTGACAAGGTGGTTCGTGAATCGTTGTACACTATGATGCAGTCTCTGATATTCCCATCTTTGAAAGAGGTACTCCTTCTCCCGTCTCACCAAATGCTGCAGAAACCGTTAAATTGAAGAATAAATTTACCATGTTTAGCTACCTTTTACTTCACACCCTATGTTCGAATAGATGCACATGGTGCAAATGGAGTCTTGCTCGTGTCATAATGTTTTCTTTATGAACCTTAATGTACTGCCTGCTTATTGAGTACTCTGCAAACATATCATGGGATTTTTATTTCTTGAAAAATTGATGATCATTGATAATTTATTAAGGTAATCCGAATACTTGAGCGCCAACCTTCGCTTCATTCTTCTTTTTTTAACACAAACTGGCTACTCCCTCCGATCCGGATAAAACGTCGCGGGTTACACGTACGTAGTTGTTGTCTTACGACACTTTAAACGGATCGGTGGGAGTATTTTGTTTCATTGGCCCTGGCGTCTCTTCTAAGTAGTATAAGCACAGATATGCCATATTTTCAATATCTTATTCTTTTGGACTGCTCCAGTTTTCTAAATGGACTCCTATAGTTTCTATGTTCTTGGCTTCAGAAGTAATATTATTCACCATTTATTATTACAGGACAATGCAATATCAACACGCAGTACTCTATCTCTGCTGATGGCGAATGTTTTGAATGGAATGACACACCTTTCTATGGATATCCAGTTAATGTCCTTCAGGTTCTTGGAGCTCGTGGTTCTTAATTTCCCATCTTCCTTTCCCAGATATTCTGAACAGGTCAGTGGATTTCAGTCATGTATTGGTGTGCTGAAAGTTGAATGCTTGCTTGTGCGCTAAGGAAATTTAGCTTGTTAGAAATGCACTGTTTTGCTTATACCATGATCAGTTGCCCACCGACCAATTCCACCCCCCTGTTGTTTTGCCATATTTGTCTATATTAAACTGTCATAACTTGCTTGGTAATCTTGCTTCTACAGTGGCTATATGGAATTATGGACTAGGAATATATTGTTCAAACTGATTGCGAAGTAATAATTCCTTTCCACTATTGCTTCTGACAGGCTTTCAACAACTTTGTTGCTGTACTGAGCAACGACAGAATCCATCTACAGGATAAGAGTAAACTTAACAGTGTTCTTGCGGGGCTTGGGCATTGCCTTTCGTTGGTTGCCCATGCGACGGAAAATGATGATGCATCACATCGACTGGTTTGTGCAGTTAGCAAGTTGAACTTTTTTTTTTCTTTGAAGTTTTCTTCCTGACACGGCTGGAGCTGCGACGATGAACTTGATTAGATCGCAAGTTCAAATATTCTGAAATTTACAGATGTTTGAAAACTTCTATTGTAATGATGGAATCTTTGCTCCTGATCTACAGGTTCGTGATCTTTCTATGAAAGAACTTTGGAAACCCACCTTGATGAAGATAACTCTGGGAGTAGTAAGTCCTGTAAACACTATCCCCTTCTGTTGCTTCCATATATGCTAGCAATTTGTGCAGTTGTGCCACCTTTTAAGGAACAAAAACCACTGAATGTGATTTTGGTTGTAATATAATCAAAGAGGCTCATTAGCAAGCCCACTGGAGCACTGAACTCCCTAGATATTAGCACACTTTAACTGTGTTTTCCATGGGATCTACAGTACTAGTCTGGTTACAAATATATAAACATGGAATCCTAAATTAGTAGTTCTAATTAATTGTTTGGTAGCTTTTGGACTCGGTGGCACTTTTTATTTATGATGATAAGCAGATTCACAGGTGTTCAATCAGGATATTTAAGTGACATAAATTTATTTGGGTGCTTTAGTTGAAATCGCAACGCGAAGTGCCCAAGTTAGTACATCATTCAAAAGAAATGATAAAATTTTGGGTGATAGCATATGTCACAACTATTACACATCCCCTCTAGCAACATATTTTTTATCTTGTCGTAGATACACATCTTACCTGATTATTATTTATTTTTGGTTATGTTCTTCTGTCAATTGAGCCTTGTTGTTATTGTCTCATTCACTTCCACAATGCAGGGGTATTTGCAACATCCGATGTACTAACAAAGCTTCAAAACCTCATCCAAATTCTTGTTAATTCTATAGAGGTTTCAGCTTCAGAAATTTGTGCAAAGCCAGCTAATGACGCTCAGTCAAGTGAAGCATTATTATCAGCCCTTCATTGTCTGGATCTAATATGTAGAACATTTGTTCACGAGGCGAAGAAACCTCAGATGGAATTTGGAAGATCCAAAACTCCGTTTGGGCCTGACTGGTTGAATGGCTCTGTGTTGGTATATCTAAAGAAATTGTGGGCAGTGAAACGCTTGTTTCATGAAAAGGTACACAGTTGTTCCCTGCTCATTAGTACCTCCATGTTGCTGGTTATACTGAAACCATTATCTGATCAGCCAATAAGAAAACATATTTTGGGTTTGATTAAGTAGTATTGGAGTGATTATAACGAATTGGTGAATCAATCCAGCATAAGTTAAACTAGGAGGGAAAATAGTCCTTAAGGCTCCCTTCAGGAAAACCACATGAATTTGGGTGTTATGTTCTCCAGATTTCTACAGGATATGAAAACCAGGACATCTTTAAAGTTGTTGTTTGTATGTCTGACAGGAAAAACAGACACGTTTCCTCCAAAAATTTATGGAATTGGCTCATTAGGAGTCATTCCTTTGTTCCAAACACTCTCACCAGCGATTTTTCTGTGGGATTCAATCATCTGAAATTCGTTTGTTTTTCCTTTGTTCCAAAATACTCTCTCTGTTCTGTTTTAATCTACATCCTAGAAAAAATCAGACAATTTAGTAGTGCATTTTTTAGTACTGACAAAACAAACTCATGAATTATAGCTACGGTTTCACACGAAACAAAGCGCCATTTTCTTTTACTAAAGAAAAATTAAATGCAGCCAGCTAATTTACGGTGCTAGGAATGGGTAGGAGTAGAAGTATTTTGCAGCTATGCGGACAGGTGAATTTAGTGCGTGCTTAATACCGAGGTGGGGAAGGTATTAATACCCAGGATTTAGACTAATTCCGAACTAATTCTAGAGCCAGGATGTAGACTAATTCCGAACGGAGGGAGTGTGGTATTAAGTTGCTGCTCCCATTTGCGATTTAGAGGATAAAATGTCAATGTCTTCTGTTAATGTCAATGTCTTATATTAATATATACCTGAACACTTTGTGTTGTAAGTTTTTAGTAATGATATGTTTTTTTCCTAAGAGTTAACCTGTGATGTTCAAATATACTGAAATTCATGTATTAACATCTTGCTTGTGCCATGTGGACTTTATCCCGTTTCAGACTATTCATCATGCTTTCTTCAGAAAGTTTGCTATAGCAACCATTTTACTGGGTTCTTAGTTCTTACAAAGTTGTCTTTCTCATTGCAGGGAGATGACAGATTTTTCATCTTCAATCTAAAAATTGCTGAAATATTTTTGTGCTTGAGCACATGGGTGGACGATACAATGTTTCCAGCTGAGGAGTTATGGCAGTTTGTATCTTCATTATTTGCAAAGGTTGTCGGTGGTTTCTTCAGTTTCAACACTGATGTGTATTGTTGCCCTTTTTTGAAGATAAATCTTAGACAGCTTCTGATATTTTCTCTTTGGTCATTTCATGGGTATGTAACTTCGATATGTGTTTTCTTTATTTAATCAGGCAAAAGTACTTCGTAACAAGGATCTCATGGAAACACACTTAAGTCCACTTATAACTTGCATACCGGGTCTTATATCCAATGCCACAGATGACTCAAGAGGATATTTGTTGGAGGTATGGCTGATGTCTTTATACTGGTCTATCAAATATGGTGGTTATTTTGCGACTTTATCAAGATAAAAGAGGACATTCAACTGCAGGCATTCACAGAGGCATTTAGAGACTGCAATGTGGATTGCAAGCTAATCTTGCATATTTGGACGCAGTGGGAGAAATGTTGCTATCTGTAGGTGCTTTATTGGATACTGAACATAAATTCCTTCTGCATGTGTCGTGACATCTTTAATCTTCCAAAAAAAAGCTTGTACAACATGCACATAACTTCGATCTGGATTATCAATTGATGCATGTATTTAAATAAAGTCATGGTACTCTATAAAACATGGTAGATTCTCAAGTTCAAACTCAATCACTGAATAGAGAAAGAACGAAACATAAATAAAGACAAACGATCAATCAAAATGAAAAAACCATGATGGAAAAGTCAGCTGCACAGTGAACTTCTCAATTCCCTATCGATCATGTTAAGATTTAATATTTTTATCATTTGTAAAATTGATCATTGCTAACTGGCAATTCATTTCCCCCTCCTAACACCAGTCAATCATGTTGAAATTTGATCATTTAAAAAACTGAAGATTTCTAACTGGTACGTCATCCCGTAGATATGTTTCCAATTTCTTCCTAGGGAACTGTTCTATTGATTGGTGAATATTAGTAACTGCTAAGTCATTCGGTAGATATGTTTCCAGTTTCTTCCTAGGGAACTTTTCTATTGATTTGGTTGTGAGAAACTTCCCCGCGCTTAATCATTCTATATGTTTTTTTTCGAGAAAACGCAAAAAGCCTTTGCGTTTAGCTGAAAACAAACATCACCCTATAGAGGATAATTGTTCGGTTCTTTACAAAGAGAGTACTGATGTATGGTTGCTTTCTAATATCTTTTGTTTGTCCTTGTGTAGGAGAAATCAGGAATATCTTTGACTGAACATGATTCAGGTATATCGGAATATCGTAGCACTTGGATAAATGAGCTACCTGGAATATTACTACAATCAGTTCATAAAGCTCCCTCTGTTACAAAGGTCTGTTCTAAGTTTGTTTACCAGTACGGAACTGTTTCACCATTCTTCAATAGTCTTTCGCTAACCTTCTCAAGGAATTATGTAATTTTACGATGATATGAATTACTGTAGGTTGTTCTGGAGCTTCTTTTAAAAATTGGACAGTATTTCCCGACATTGGAGTGTGAAAACCTGCTGTCCTTTGTACAGTTATTTGGTACTAAATGTAAGTACTCGACTACTCAATAGATCTTATCCTCTGTTTTTATCCTGAACCAATGTCATTTTGCTGACAGCACAATCTGAAACAGTAGAGCCTGGCCCTTTTGTTTATCTTCCCTATGATTGCCAAGAACTCGCCATTGCGTGCCTTTATTACTTCTCCAATCTACTCCCTGACATAATCGAGCCATTGGCATGCTGCTGCTTAAGTAAGTTTTTATGCTTCAACAATACTGTTTTTTTTTTGCATAAACGTACAGTTACATCTTCCCTGTTGAGGTTCACGGATATATTATATAATTTATCTAATGCAGGTGATAAGCTGGAGCCCCTCATATTATTCATTCAGGATTGTTGAAGTTCTACAGTCAACTTATAAGGCTGGAAATTTACAGATAACAGAGCAACTCAGTTTCTTGTCATTGCTAATGGCACGATTTGATGTTAATCGTGGTGAGTACTTGAACTTAGTCATAGTTAGCTCTTATAAGTTTGTTATGTTAGCTGATACTCCCTCCAATCCCAATTAAGTGTCGCAAGTTGTACAAGGAATTGTACGTGTATAGTTCATTTTTCACGTCATTTTTAACGGATCGGAGGGAGTACTTTTTATGTTTTACGTAGTGACTACGGTACAATAGCCAGTGTAGGTGATAAGATCACAAGACTTCATAATACAAAATGAACCAACTTCTCGAAGCTTCTAACCATGAAAAAAAGATATACCAGCAAGCATAATTTTTTTATCACCATGACAGAATAGAACCCAGAAAAGTGCAACATGCTCACAATGAAAATGCTTTTTTGTGAGATGGTGGCACTGCTGTCTTTGTTGCTGTTGGTCGTGGTTTTCTTGTTGCGTGTCATGAGAGGCCCTATAGAGAAGCAATAACTGCACCGTCTTCATACATACATACTCCTTACGGGAGGATTTGGCAGGTTTGGGGATGTTGTGTGCAGTGAAGGAAGTGAGGGGAAGGGGTTGGGGGTGGAGATGGTGGCAGCAATAACTGCACCGTCTTCACACATACATACTCCTTACGGGAGGATTTGGCAGGTTTGGGGATGTTGTGTGCAGTGAAGGAAGTGAGGGGGAAGGGGTTGGGGGTGGAGATGGTGGCAGAGGAACTTTAGTTGATTTTTTTTTTTCTTCTGGGGTGTGTATGACTGTATGTACTGTTAGGAATAAGCAACTTGTATTCCACGGGGGCCAAAGGCCACAATATATAGTACATGTACAGGTGTAAATATGCAGGGAGCCCCCTATCTAATAGGGAAACTACAAAATACAAATATCTCTCTAACACCCCCCTCAAACTCATGGTGGATCCACAACACTGAGTTTGGAGAGGAAAAAGCTATGCTGTGCTCTAGTCTGGGCCTTCGTGAAAAAATCCGCCAACTGTAACTCTGAAGGCATATACTGGAGCGCAATAATCTGATCCTGCACACTAGCACGGACAAAGGAAGCATCAACGCCAATATGCTTAGTAAGCTCATGCTTCACTGGGTCACGTGCAATGCTAATAGCACCTGTACTGTCTGACAAAAGAGTCGTGGGTGTCGTAACAGAGACACCAAAATCTGCAAGTAACCACCGTAACCAAGTCACCTCAGCAGTCAAAAGAGCCATAGCTCGCAACTCAGCTTCTGCACTCGAACGGGAAACTGCGGTCTGCTTCTTCGTCTTCCAGGCAATGAGAGAACCACCAAGGAAAACACAGTAAGCAGAAAGTGAACGGCGATCCAAAGGATCGCTAGCCCAAGTAGCATCGGAGTAGGACTGAAGCTGTAAGGAGCTAGAACGAGGAAAGAAGAGACAAAGCGAGATCGTTCCACGAAGATAGCGTAGAACACGAAGAAGGTGACTATAGTGAACCGAAGTGGGAGCAGAAACAAACTGACTCAGAATATGGACAGGATAAGAAATATCAGGGCGAGTAACAGCCAGATAGACGAGACTCCCGACAAGATGTCGATAACTAGTCGGATCAGAGAGAGGATCGCCATCAGACGCACGGAGAGAAATATTGAGCTCCATGGGAGTCTCAACAGTACGCTCATCAGTAAGAGCGGCACGAGAAAGAAGATCATGAATATACCGTTCTTGGGATATAAAGAAACCATCAGCGGTGGACGAAACCTCAATCCCAAGAAAGTAACGAAGCGGACCAAGATCCGACATAAGAAACTGCTCACTCAGACGTGCCTTGACAAAGACAATATACTCTGGGTCGTCACCAGTGATGATCATGTCATCAACATAAAGAAGAAGAAGAGTGCGACCACGAGGAGAACAGTGAACAAACAACGCAGGATCATGAGCACTGGGAGAGAAACCAGCAGCTGTGACCACAGAAGCAAAGCGCTCAAACCATGCACGAGGGGCTTGCTTAAGGCCATAGAGAGAGCGACGAAGACGGCAGACCATGCCATCTGTAACAGAATACCCAGGTGGTGGTTGCATATAAACCTCCTCACGCAACTCACCATTAAGAAAGGCATTTTTAACATCAAGCTGAGACACAGACCAATGGCGAACAGATGCCACGGCAAGAAGAGTCCGAACAGTGGTCATGTGAGCCACTGGAGCAAAAGTCTCATCATAATCACGGCCATGCTCCTGCTGAAAACCACGAGCGACCAGACGAGCTTTGTAACGCTCAAGAGTCCCATCAGAGCGGGTCTTAACCTTATAGACCCACTTACAGGTGATAGGACGAACACGAGGAGGAAGGGGGA
Source organism: Poa pratensis (assembly GCA_947311845.1). Lineage (NCBI taxonomy): Eukaryota > Viridiplantae > Streptophyta > Magnoliopsida > Poales > Poaceae > Poa > Poa pratensis. Next base: position 33,196,353 of record CAMZMU010000117.1, read on the forward strand.
CGATCTCCCACGTACCAGTGCGCTCAAGCGCAGCAATCTCCTCAGCCATTGCAAGCTGCCATTCAGGATGAACAACAGCCTCACGATACGTAGTCGGCTCCGAGACAACCGAAACACTGTAGGTAGCGGGATTATAGAAATCAGGTGAAGGACAAGGCCGAGAACGAAGAGAATAAGTCGGCTGAGACGGTGCACCGGAAGTAGAGGGTGCATCAGATGACTCGGTCACAACACGTGGACGGCGAGTATAATAGAAAGGAAAAGTAGGATGAGAAGGAGCAACAGGAGAAGACGGAGGCGGAGACGGGGACGGGGAGGGTGAAGAAGGCGGCGACGAAGGAGGAGAAGAAAACATCGGAGTAGATGGCACCGGATCAGAGGGAGGAGAAATATGAGGGATATCGGGAGGAGAATCAGGAAAAGTAAGAAAAGAGAGATCCTCCACAGTAGAGGTCGGGGAGGTCGAACGCGGATAGAAAGGCCGAGACTCATCAAACGTCACATCCCGGGAAATACGCATCCGGCGAGCCACAGGATCCCAACAACGGTAGCCCTTATGCTCATCACTATATCCGAGAAAAACACACTCAACAGACTGAGCGGTTAGTTTGGTGCGTTCACGAGGAGCAAGAAGAACATAGCAAACACAACCAAACAAACGAAGCATAGAATAGTCAGGAGAACGATCGTAGAGTCTCTCGAGAGGAATGGCACCCTGAAGGGCGGCAGAAGGCTGGATATTAATCAGATAGGCCGAGGTAGAAACGACCTCAGCCCAGAAATGAGGCGGAAGAGAAGAGGCGATCATCATCGCACGAGCAGTCTCAAGAAGATGGCGATGCTTACGCTCAGCCACGCCATTTTGAGCATGCGCACCGGGACAGGAGAACTGAGCGAGAGTGCCCTGCTCAGCAAGAACACCTGCTTGGAGATATACTCACCAGCAGAGTCAGCACGAAACACACGAATAGGCGTAGAGAACTGAGTAAGAACCATGGCGGCAAAACGCTTATATATGGAGAGAACCTCAGTACGAGAAGACATAAAATACAGCCAAGTGTAACGAGAAAAATCATCTATAAATATTATATAATATCGATGGCCCCCTTTCGAAGCGAAAGGAGCCGGACCCCAAACATCAGAGTGAACTAAGTCGAAAGGACGCTGAGATACAACCCTGACACTGTAAAGAAACATCTCCTGAGACAGGCCCCAGAAGACCACGATGAACTAAGGACGACAAACGAGAACCACAAAGATGACCAAGACGATGATGCCACTGTTGAAAAGAGCTGGTGACAGAGACGACGATAGCAGAAGAACTGGCAGGCGAGGTAGCAGCGGAAGGAACACGAAGCCAGTCTATATCCCAAAGCCCCTGAGAATCACGGCGGCGAGGGCCAGCTCCAACCAAAACCTGCGTGCGACGATCCTGAACAGAACAAGAATCGGCGTCAAGAATGACGCGACAACCAGAATCAGTAAGCTGACCGGCAGAGAACAAGTTCATGGTAAGGCGAGGAACATGAGAAATATCAGGGACAAAAAAGGAAGAAGTAGAAAGAGTGCCTCGACTAGAAACAGAGAGAGAAGTACCATCAGCAGTAAGAACACTAAGAGGAGAATCAAGAGGTCGAAGAGAGGACAGAGTGGAAGAATCAGAAGTCATATGAAAAGAAGCTCCAGAATCCAGAACCCACGAGGATGTACCTGACTGTGTAGAAGATGGTGGTCGCGCAGTGCCAGAAGAATCAGTCACAGAGCCAGCAGTACCCGTCGAAGAAGAACCTGAAGCGGCGAGCATCCGCTTGAGCCGCATAATGTCCTGGTCGGTGAAGCCGGCTGGAGAAGACCCTGACGAGCCAGAGGAAGCACGAGTCCCGGGAGAAGCAGACGCCTTCTGCTTACGCAGATCACGCTCCCTCGTGTAGCAACGAGACTCGGTGTGGCCAGGCTGATCATAGTAGGTGCAGTGAGGGCGTGGACGAGTGCCACGACCCTGGCCACGACCCAGGCCCTGACCCTGAGGAGTGGGTAAAAGTGGCGGAGCAGGGAACCGCGAAGGAGTCGATGAAGCAGGCGACGAAGGAGGACCATGGGCAGCAAGCACAGAAGGAACCTCAAGCAACCCAACGCCACGTAGACGAGTCTCCTCAGCACGAAGCTCAGACAGCACCTCCGAGATGGGGACACGACCACGAGCAAGCAGCTGAGCACGTCGGGGCTCGAACTCCTTGCGGAGCCGAGACAAGAACTCATATACGCGCTGAAACTCCAAGTCGGAACGCACAGTCTGACAACACGGGCAGGCACCACACACGGCAGTGCGAAGAGAGTCGAGCTGACGCCAGATAGCAGCGCTCTGCGTGTAGAACTGATCAATGGTAGAGTCACCCTGCTGCAGATCATGCTCCTGACGAACCACAGACAAATAGAGAGCATCCCCGGACGGCTGATGACGCTGACGAAGGTGAGCCCACATGTCAGCGACAGTACTGAGGCCCATAAACTCAGAGGCAAACTGCGGTAGAACACTGGCGGTGAGAACAGCCGCAGCACGAGCATCATCATCAATCCACTGGGTGTAAGCAGTCAGATCCAGCCGGTAGGTCTCAAGGGCGTCAGAATGCTCCTTGACCTTCCGGTCATACGCAGCAATGGCGACATCATCCGCACTCTTAGCTGCATCCTGTGCAGCCTGAGTAGCATCGGCAGCAAGGACTGGTGGCGTCGGCGGAATAGGAGCAGTAGGAGCAATGGGGCACGGCGTGGACGGAAACGAGCGGCGCACAGCCGGAGGCAGGCGGCGGCGGCTCGGCCGGCGGACGGCCGGAAGAAGGCGGCGGCTTGGACGAGGGCGGCCGGCGGACGGCCGACGGCGGCGGCCGGAGATGGGCGGACCAGCACGGGAGCGTGCGCGAGGACAGCGACGACGCGGTTTGTCGACGAGGACGAATCTCGACGAGAGAGATTGATCTGTGTACGCGGGGAGAGAAAAGAACGCACGAGTTGCGCGTGCGGGAGAAAAAAAAAAACCTAACCACGCTCTGATACCATGTTAGGAATAAGCAACTTGTATTCCACGGGGGCCAAAGGCCACAATATATAGTACATGTACAGGTGTAAATATGCAGGGAGCCCCCTATCTAATAGGGAAACTACAAAATACAAATATCTCTCTAACATGTACCATTGTCACCCACTATGCTTTATGTTCCCACTAGGTTTTTCCTTTTGAATGGTTACTTGGCGAGTTCTTTTTTTTTGCTCTGTCTGACACTTGCTTTTGAATTTGTTAACCTAGGTATGTCCTGTACTCAGGAGGATGCCCACAAGATCTCAAATTCTAATACTTTCAAGGCCTTGAATCACTTAATTTTGACTTCCTTATCTGAAATGGGTGATGGCTCCCTGGTCCTTGAATTGATATGGAATAATTTATCTAACGAGATTGTGAGATTTCTTAACTGTTTTTCTTTTATGTTTTTTCATAACAACCAAATTGAACTCATGTGAGTTTGCCTTATCACAGGCACGAAAGCCATCTTCGCATAACATGAATGGTCTGTTTAGGATTATTGTTACACTCGATGCTGCAACAGATAAGCTCACGAATGAAGATGTCATTAAGCTTATAGCTGGCTACTTGGTCGATGCTGCTCTGGTGTGTACTCTCCCAATTCCAAGCTTTGATACTCATAGGATGATTATTGCACCAGTTTTATTTGTCCGGCTAATATTCAGCTGAGCGTAACAGAGCGTCTCAATTCAGAGCCTAACAGAGAGGTATTGCTGTATGTTAAAGAAATTCAGAATGGTGGTTAGATTGCACATGTTAGTGTTTAGGACACCTGTGATCATACAGATTTACCTTTTTTTAGTAGAACATGGGACCTCACTGATATGTTTTCTGGGGATAATAGACTGTTTCTGGTGGTAGCGCAGGGAGATAGTATCAAGGAACCAGTTATACTAACCAATTCTCACATAACCTGGCAGATCCTCAGATATGGCTTATTAAACATAATATGTCACAAATTCTCAATTAAACTAATCTATGGGTGGTTGTCATCTTTCAATTACTTAGGGAACTTTCTTCCGTAGATGCTCATTATTTTGCTATATTATTGAGCAATTAAATCAGAAACAAAGTAGTTGATAAATCGACATTGTATGTACAGTTTTTTTTACCAAGAAAGAAGTTAAATTTCTGGTTAATCTTTTTGATAATTGCTCAACTTTATCATTCCATCTGGTTGATGCTAAGAACAGATAATGGTCATTCACATGCTTCTTCTGGTCATCATTTGTTTATCAATTTCATGTGTTGTCTAGTTGTGGGTGATAACTTATCTCACCCCTGTTATCATGCATCTGCAGGATTTATCAAAAACCATTGAACTGGGCTTTCAGTCTGACAAGACAAGATTATTTCAATACTTTATAAAGCCCTGCAGAATCATGTTTGAGCAGAATGACAAGGTTCTCTGCTCCACATTGAAGATGCTTAAATCTTTTGCATCAGGAGACGGTCATTTGTTCTCTCTGTCTCCAATTTAGATCACCCAAAGGATCTTCCACAACGAGTTTGTATTTTGACAACCATACTGGTCTTCTTATGCAATGATCAGAGACTCCATCGAAATCTTTCTTTGAGCAAAACGGTTATTAAAGACATCCTGCATGATATAAGGGATCAGCTGGTGAGTAGTGTCGAGACAATCCTTTCTTTGGTAGTCACATAGATTAATTCTGAGGCTCTTCAAACAAAACATTATTCCGAACGTGTTGATTCGAGGAGAGTGCAAGCATAAAATGATAATGTAGTTCAGACTTCAGATAGTCTTGTTGTTACAATTGTTTCAGTTTGTGCCAATTCTTTCTGCAGGGTTCTAATCTGCTTGATCTAACATACGGAGAGAAGCAGAAATTAAAATTTGCTTTTGAGCAACTCAAGACCAAAGCATTGCAGTTGAACTGTTGGGATAGAAGTGAGCTGGAAGGGCTTTCAAGCACCACGTAATGTAATGTGAGTAACTTCATCGTGATCACTAGTGATGCCACTTTCAATTCTTTTTTGTGAAATTAAACTCTCATCTATCTCTGACAGGCAAATCCGTCTGACGGACTTATGATAATGAAAGGAAAAGGAGTGCCCAATGGAGATGGTGGGTAGGGGCATGTGCGCCATTTTCCAACTTGTGTCACATTGCAGCGGTGCATCATGTCTGAGGCATAGCTGCTACGAGAAGTATGCTGAAGGTTGGTCCCTCCAGATAAGGGCAAGAAATGCCGCTGAATATCATATAATAATCATGTTTCACGCTTACGAGATGACAAATCGGTAGATCTGTCATGATCGTGTCAGTACTTACCGCAGGTGGTTAGAAAAGATGCACGGTTCATGTTTCTGATGGCCTGGAAACTAACCAGTCAAAGACTCCCAGCAAAGTGCAGTTGAAAATGCTCTTGACTTGTGCTAGAAAATTATTTTGAGCTAGTTATTTTTTTTGTCGGTTTTGAGTTAATCAGAAATATAGAAGTTGTGACTTCTGTGCGATGTATCCTTAGAAGTTCTGTTCAAGCATCTACTTGTGAATCGCCACCCAAGCTGATTGGGCGTGATCAGCACATAGATGGGAGGTGAATTCTTGATTGCCATGTAAATGCAGAAATTTTGATCTCAACTATCTTGAGCCATCGATATAACTTTTTCGTCCTGTGAAAACTATTCCGCTGACACCATCCTTATGTGACAGTATGACGCTAGCATCCAAGTTATGGTCTAGGTAATTATACAATTTTTCTAGTTATAGCCAAGGTTATAATGAGCACGCTTAAGCTCGCTTAGGTGCTAAGCAGAGGCAATATGCTTAGTGCTTAACTGAGTTTAAACATGCGCTTAGCGCTTTAATCTTTCTGGCAAAACGCTCAATCAGCGCCTAGCGCATAATAGAACCTTGGTTATAGCAAGACACAATGAAGCATTCTGCAAATAAACAAAACCAGAACCGGAATGTGTATCAAAATAAAAAATAGAGTTCAGTTAAAATCAACATCCGATTTACAAATGTGTATATACTAGCGTCACTTTTAATGGACCGGAGGGAGTAACGTTTTCTTTCTATATATTTTACAAATTTAGCTAGAGTTAAGGCCGTTTCTCAATACATGAATCAAATTTCAGCTTACCTAGAGTTAAGGCTGTAAAAAGAGTTAGCCTTTTCCATTGAGCACTACAATTTTGACGTTAGAATCACATAGGTAGATACGTTACTGTGCATCAAGCGTAAGACAGAATGGACATAGTAACAAACAGCTGCAGATAAAGGTGGAAGTTACAATCGGATTATTCTCCAATGATATACCTGTTGGCCCATGACGCAATTTCAAAGTGCAAGCAAGATGCTGTGGGCATTTGATACACACACTTATCAGTAGTGCTACTGACTAGGGATGCATTTCTTCCTGTAACTCGCCACACGCAATCTATCAACTTCAGGGGAAGTGGGGAGCTACAACAAATAAATGACTGGATTGCCACCGCAGTTCAGTTCATCTACGGGCGTGCCGGCTGCTGCTGCGTGATGCAGTGTATGTTTCCACCTCCCAGCACGATCTCCCTTGCGCCTTCCACCATCACAACCTGCAGTTCACGGCTCCCTTCAGATCATCTAACCTCACTTCTTTACACAACTAATAACAGTCACTGACAGGGCTGTAAAGCTAACCTCATAATTAGGAAATGCCTTCTGGAGGACCTCGCGCGCATCGTCATCCCGCTGCTTATCGCCAAAAGCGGGTGCGATGATCCCGCCATTGGCCAGGTAGAAGTTCACGTAAGAGGCAGCCAATCTCTTGCCTGGTTCCCTCGGTACAGCATGCCCCTGAAAACTCATACAATCTTAGAAATGGTCATAGCAAATGACCCATGGTTAATTAGCTGCAATACCAACCGTTGCATCAACACCATCCCCTTCTTCCTTTGTGATGTGTAGAGGTCCTGGTACGTGGATCTTTATCACCGTAATCTGCCGCCCTTTTGCATCCGTGGACTGAGTGAGAACTGACAATGCCTTAACCGATATCTCATATTGTGGGTCATTCTCATCATCAGTCCATGACAAGAGGATCACACCAGGTTTAATGAAACAGCATAGGTTGTCAACATGTCCATTTGTATCCTCGTCACCTGGAAAAATCGTCACAAGGTTACTTATATCAGTAGAATAGTTCTAGAAGTGAGGATATGAAACCTTGAGGTTTCAGAACTTCAAATGACAAAATAAGTTCATTATGTACCATACAGTCCCTGAGGTATCCAAATGATCTTTGTGACTCCAAGAAAATCCTTCAGCTCATTCTCTATGTCTTGTTTACTCATGTGCGGATTTCTGTTAGGATTTAACAAGCATTCTTCCGTTGTAATGCATGTACCTTTTTACATATGACAAAATCGTCAGCAAAACACCAATAACACGGGAACCATTTGATCTGCAATGATATGACAAGAACCTTCTCCGTCTACATGAATGCTTCCACCCTCAAGAACCATTGTGTGCGGAAACCTAGGGATCCTCTCTATTTCGACTATCTTAAAATTAATGGCAAGAATAGAAAAAAATTAAGTACAAAAAGAGATTAACAAAAGACACCAGCTTGTTTTTAAGTAGGATTCATTCTTTACTTTCTTGGCAACATTTTTGTCAAGACTCCAATCATCATAGCAACCATCATTGACTCCTGCAGGACAGTAGGATCAGAACTTGCTGAGTTATCATGCAGTAAAGGTGATTACACATTGACCTCTGAAGTCATGAAATTCTTGCTCTAGAAATAATAGTGCTTCTATGCTTTGCTAGTGCAAACCAGGTCCTGTATTGCTTTTGTAAACATGTGACCATTTGCAAGTTGCTACTGAGACATTGGCATGGGTTGATAACTACACTGTGAAGAAGTACTGAATAGATAAAGATATACGTACTTCAACCTAAAACAACATACCTCCCCAGGCATTAAATTCCCAATCAATTCCCGCTATCGTTTGCTCTGTGAGTTCTATTTCTGATCCCCTTTACGGATAATAAACTAAAAAAATGCATACTATTAGCAACCCCAGACAGAAGAAGTGAAACCAGAATAGAAGAAAAAAGATACAAGAAAATTTAAGTTACGCACAGTGGGGCCAGTATCACGAAACCAGGAATCATTCATGCTCATCTCGACCACCCTGATGTTCGGCTGGTGTAGCATCAGTTCATGGACATGAGGATACTGCCAAAGACAAAATTGTGGAACTGAATATCCTTGTGTTACACATGATCATGCATCAGTTTATAACATAGTTCACATGAAGTTTGTCACCTGTTCGGCGCTTGCACAAATGGTGACAGGCTCAAACTTTGATATTGCAATTGCAGTTCTCGCAAATGTTATTCGAGCTGGACCAGCATTCTCCCGCCAGTTGTCTGGACGCTCCTAAGATTCAAAGAAGTGGTGATGTTTATCATGACATGGCACTTTAAATTGTTGAAGACAAGCAGATGAGGATACACAATGATAAAAAGAACTACCAATGTCTTTTTAAGAAACTATCACACCAAGGTGCTATGCTTTCAACGAATGAAAGATCATCAGCATTGATAATACTCAATGACATCACTAAGAGGAAACTTCTAATAAATAGTAGTATATATTATTCAACCATAACATATAAGTGAGAGAAACTGAATGATGAAGGTTCCCATTAAGAGGAACTCCACCGAAAGTAATGGAAGTACATGCCAAATTTCTAAATACGTACGTCATGTTTCTGATTCATAAGGGATCTTAATAATTCATGACAGCTTAAGAAGCTCTAAATGCAGTTGACTGACTACTCGGTCTAACTAGTCCTTTGTAATAAATTTCCAATTGTAGAGTCAGAAAGAAAGGAAAAGTTGCGTCAACACAATACTGATTAGGCGGAGACAAAGCATAGCATGGAACTGAATACTGTGAATTGTGGCCACGTTTCAAGTGTTGTGCTACATGGCCTCAACTGAGACAGATGGATAGCTATAGATCATAGACAACCAGGAGAAACAGTTGTGGTCATGACTGACGGATTAAGCTAAAAGGTGAATGAATTCGTTTTGTTAGTAAAATTACATTGTTTGAGCAATACACAGCCTTGCTGATTCTTGTGCTTATGATTACAAATGCATTCACACACCATTTATTTTTCTGGAGGTGAAAGAGTAGTTGCACATGTGAATAGAAAAACAATGTGAAATAAAATACACCGTCCCTGCCTATTCTAGATTTGCCTATTCTAGATTGAAACAGTTTATCTGCCTACCGAAAGATATCCATGTGCTCGGGGTTTGAATTGGTAGGTTTTTTATGCTCCGGCAACTGAGTCCAGTCCAAATTAAGCATACAAACAGTACTGCCCCGGTTCAAAGATTCCACTCGACAGAGCTGACAAGTGACAACTAATCCAATATTGAATACTCAAACTTTACCATGGATCATACAACATTTATTTGATGAAAAAACACACCACGTTGTTTACCATTCTTTGGCTCCCTGACATGTGCGCCCTGGACCCACGCGTCGATGACTAACAGACAATACATCCACGCATGTCAATCTGGATAGTATCTGTTTGTCAGTATAATTTTGTTCTTCATCAACGTCACGCCGAGATTGAATCTCGGGGTGCGCAAACGATTGCCGGGGACAGGAAGAATAGCGGAACTGATCTACTCCGTACCATTTCTATAGCCAGAACGGAGTGAATTCGATTGGAATCAAACGATCGCTTGACAGATCGGACAAAGAACGAGCCAAAAATTTCACAGAGCCATGTCATGTCACCAGAACAACATCTCAGGGGTAAAAAAAATCTCAGTTCTACCACAAGCAGGCAGAAGCACCTATGGAATCGACGCTCGCGACGGCGACGCGCGGTTGCGGAGCATCCAAACAAACAAAGGTTAGAAGAGGGAGGGAGGAATGGAGAAGAAGGGAGGGATGAGTACGTACGGGCCAGCCCATCCAGCACTGCTCGTGCGGCTCCCACTCCGCCGGCATCCGGAACCCCATCTTCACCGGGCACCCCGCCATGGCCTTCACCATGCTCCTTTCCTCTCTCTCGCTAAACCTAGATTAATCTGACGGTCCAACACACTCCTAGGAGCCCCTGCTATACTGATGAGATGATGAGAATCTCGGTTGGAGGGCTGCTGGCTTTATGTGAAAAGGGAAAGGGTAGGAGACGGTTTTATGCAGTGTAGGAGAGAAAGGTCGTGACCCGTGAGGTACTGAGGTGGACGGGTCAGGCCGTCCAGGGAGACTGCTGCTGAGGCTTGGGCCCATGTGACAGAATTTGTGCGGCACGCTTGTCCAAGTGGGCGCTACGGTTACTGAGGTCGGCGCCAATGAGGGTGTCCGACAAGGTTGGTCGTGGATGAAATTTTCTTGATTTGATCACGGACCACCGACCATCGGTACGGCGGCTTCCTCGTTGTCCGACCAGGAATCATTCATGCTCATCTCGACCACTGACGTGGGTGTACCCTTCGGGTGTCCCACCGTGAGGACACCTGGTGCACGTACAAGCTAAGACCCATAGGCGGACCTGTCAGCAATCCACGATCCAGGCCCACGAAGGGGGCCAAGAGGATGACGTATGCTCCAAGACAAGTAGAGTCATAGTCGGTTTAAACTTACCTTACCTGTAAACCGGGTCGGTTGCGAATCCTCGAGACCCAGCCTCCTATATAAAGGCTGGGAGGGCCGCCAGCCTAGGTCGCGCAATACTGATACCACCAAAGACCTAGCGAGATCGCATCTCATCGGGACGGCATTGTAGCTCTTTTGTACACCTCATACATCAATACCAGACAAGCAGGAAGTAGGGTATTACCCTCCCGGGGCCTGAACCTGGGTAAACCTTGCTTGTCAGCCGACGATACTACCGACGCTACCATATCTCTCCCCCTAATCTCAACCCTAGGTACCGAACCATGGGATTTGATGTGTTAACACCACGTCAACCACCCTGATGTTCGGCTGGTGCTGCATCAACTCGTGGACATGAGGATACTGCCAGGGACAAAAATGTGGAACTGAATACTATTGTGTACAAGTCCAAAAAAACAAACTGTTCTGTCTCACATGATCATGGAGCAGTTTACAGTATAGTTCATGTGAAGCGAAGCCACCTGTTCGACACTTGCACAAATGGTGACGGGCTCAAATTTTGATATGGCAATTGCAGTTCTAGCAAATGCTATTTGAGCTGGACCAGCATGCTCCCGCCAGTTGTCTGGACGCTCCTAAGATTCAAAGAAGTGGCAATATCTATTACGATGCTGCACTTCAGATTGTTCAAGGCATGCTGAGGAGGATACACAATGACATAAGGAAACTACAAAGATTCTTTCTAGAAACTATCACAACAATCAACTGTTCATTCATTGGCAAAAAAGAAGAAGAAAAAAAAGACTATTCTTTCAACGAATGAAAGATTGTCAGCATTGACAATACATGATCACAGAACTAAGAGGATAAGTCTAATAAATACTAATTATTCAGCCATAACAGCAAAGTGAAGGAAAACAAAATGACAAATGTTCCCACAAAAAGGAAAAAAGGAGCCCCACCAGTGAAAAAAAATGAAAGTACATGTTGCACGCACTCAGGTCTCAGGGTATGATAATGCAGTGCATTGATAATTAAGATGATGTAATGTGTTGTTATGCTTGATGATGAAGATGTAGTGAATTGGTAATTTAGATGATGCATTTTGGGTTATGTGGGATGATGATGCAATGCAATGGTAATTTAGAAGATGCATTGTTCTGTTATGCTTGAGATGATGATGCGGTGCATCGGTAATTTACGTGCTCGTCGTCCCTAAGGAGTTCAATCCTTGTGTGAAAGGCTTAATTCCCAGGTCAGTGCCAATGCAGACCTACAAGATCTGCGAGTGGCTCGTGCATATCGCTGACTTCGCCTGCGGGGTCATCAAAGGGTGTCCTTACCTGAGTTTGCATAGGCCCATTGCCTAAGGGTGAACGACTTCCTGGTGTTCAAGGTCAGGGACAAGGGGTGCAAGATGAGACCTACAACGGGGACACCTCCTCTAAGAGGGTGTTGATCTGTCCCGAGAACCAGGACACCCTTCGCCGTTCTGCTAGTATTTGTGTTTTTTGGTGAACTGATGGTGATGATCAAGGGGTTTATTAGCCCCATGATCAGTATGCATGTTGATGACCAGGGTATATAGTAGTCATTGATCTTAGTCTGCTAGATGTGGTGAACTGCTGTTGAACTTAATGTGCCTTTTGTATCAGATGGTTCAGTAGCCCTGATAACTTATGATGCTAAGGTCATCTGTATATATTATGTTCAGTGTGTTGTCACTTTGTGCTCTGTGTGTTGAAATGAGGTGGTAAGATCACCTTAGTTGAGAAGAGGTGATCAACTTAGTGTATCGTCATTGGAACAGTTTATCTACCTGAAAGATAATCGATTTGCTTGGGGGTTGAATTGATAAATTTTGGATGTTCCCCTGATCGGCCTAGAAATTAAGAATATAGTACTGCCCGGGTCCAAAGAATCCACTTGACAAAGCTGACACCTAATCCAATATTGAATACTCCGACTTAACAATTGTTCCTGCTGGCTGCTGCCAAGTGCTGTGCAGTGTGCACCTACCAAGTTATTTGATGAAAAAAAACACATTTTTCACCACCCTCTGGCCCAACGACATGTGTGATACGTCTCAAACGTATCTATAATTTCTGATGTTCCATGTTGATATTATACCAATTGTTACATGTTTTATATACACTTCATAGCATTTTTATGCATTTTCTGGGACTAACCTATTAACAAGATGCAACAGTGCCAGTTCCTGTTTTCTGCTGTTTTTGTATTCCAGAAAAGCTAGTCTGGAAATATTCTCGGAATTGGACGAAACTTGGACAGGACCTCCTATTTTCCAACACGTACACGGAGTCCAAAGGAGAGACGGAGGGGGGCCGCGAGCCAGCCACACCATGGGGTGGCGCGGCCCCACCCTCTGCCGCGCCGTGGGGTGGTGTGGGCCCCACGGGCGTCTCCAGCCGCCGCCCTTTCGCCTATATAATCTTCCCGACGCGAAAACCCTAAATACCCGATCCATTATCCACGAAAAGTTCCAGAGACGCCGCCGCCATCAACCCTAGCTCGAGAGGGTTCAGAAGCCCTTCCCGGCACCCTGCCGGAGAGGGGAATCATCACTGGAGGGCTCTACATCACCATGCCTTCCTCCGGAGTGATGCGTGAGTAGTTCATCCTTGGACTACGGGTCCATAACAGTAGCTAGATGGTTGTCTCTCCACTTTATGCTATCATGTTTAGATCTTGTGAGCTGCCTATCATGATCAAGATCATCTTATTGTAATGCTACATGTTGTGTTTGCTGGGATCCGATGAATATTGAATACTATGTCAAGTTGATTATCAATCTATCTTATATGTTATTTATGATCTTGCATGCTTTCCGTTACTAGTAGATGCTTTGGCCAAGTAGATGTTTGTAACTCCAAGAGTTAGTATTTATGCTAGATAGTGGGTTCATGCCTCCGGTAATCTGGGAGAGTGACAACAACTTCTAAGATTGTGAATGTGCTGTTGCCACTAGGGATAAAATAACCGATGCTTAGCTTAAGGGTGCGCCGTTAGGTCTAATGCATTTGTTTACATTACGCACATTACTTAATACGATTATCTGTTGCTTGCAACTTAATACCAACGGGGAACTCGGTATGACAACCTGGAGGTGGATTATTAGTCATAGACGCTGTTGGATAACGGTCTATGTATTTTGTCGTAATGCCCACATGAATATCATAGTAATCATCATGTCATGTATATGCATTGTCATGCGCTCAATATTTGTCAATTGCCCATCTGTAATTTGTTCACCCAACAATTTGTTCACCCAGCATGTTAGTTATCTTTTATCGAGAGACACCACTAGTGAACTGTGGACCCCGGTCCATTCTTTTACACTGATAATACAACCAACTGCAAACATTGTTCCTTTTCATTCTCTGCAATTTACTACTGTTTTCCACACCATACGTTTAATCCTTTGTTTTCAGCAAGCCGGTGAGATTGACAACCTCACTGTTTCGTTGGGGCAAAGTAGTTTGATTATGTTGTGTGCAGGTTCCACGTCAGCGCGCCACTGACAACCTTCAGAAGTGATTTCTTGCTCCTACTGGTTCGATTAAACCTTGGTTTCATACTGAGAGAAACTGCTGCTACACTGCTTCATACCTTCCTCTTGGGGTCGCCCAACAAACGTGTGATCCACGTCATCAAGCATTTTTCTGGCGCCGTTGCCGGGGAGTAAGAGGATTTCTGCAAGGGGAGTTTCACGCTTCCAATCTCTTTACTTTGTTATTGTCTTGCTTATTTATTTTTATCTTGTCTTGTTTGCTTTATTTATCAAAAACACAACAAAAAAATTAGTTTTCTGCATCTAGTTTATTTCGGTTTGTTATTACGTCTAGTTGTTTACTTGCTATCAATGGATAACTTCTTTCAAACTAAATTTTATTGGCACGGTGGGTTCACAGAGGGCCATCAAAAACATTTTAAGAAACACCGTTTGTCTGAAAAGGGTTACTATTATGGAATTTTATTGAGAAAGTTAAAACATGTGCCTGGGATTTATGTAGGCTTTATGATGTAAAATGTTCTTGTGGATTGCGTCACCTTCCTTTCCAATGTGCTCACAATGATAATGAAATCTTGTCTTCTTATGCTAATGGGGATTATGATTTTTATAATGTGGAGAGAATTGAAGAATTTATTGCTTTTAAGGGGGCTTATGAAATTGCTGCTTTATCTGACATTATTGCTAATGATGATGTTACCCCTTATAAATCTGAGAATCTTGTTGTACTTAAATATTGTTTTGAGAATTACAAGGATAATGGTTACATTACTGAATTTATTAATAGGATCTTTCCTCCAAAGGAGGAGACCATTGCCTTGCAGGAACATGTGGAAGAAGAAACTGCTGATGCTGAAATCTCATCGGATGAAAAAGAGGAGGAGAGTGATGAACAAAAGGAGGAAGAGTGGATTAACTACCCATGTCTACCTTCCAATGAGAGTAACTCTTTAACTCTTACACTATTTGATTGCCCTCCATGCTTACAAAAGGAGGAAGAATGTTATGTTCCTGTGGATTCTCTTGAAATATTCCCTATGAATGAAACTTGTGGAAATAATTATGCCACTGTTATTTATGAAAATCCATACTATTTTGATAAGTCTTATGATAATCCTCTATTTATGCCTAATTTCAAAATGCATGGTAATGAGAAAGTTTGCTTAGAAAATGTTTATGATAAAGCTTTAGATGATGGTCCTATGTTGCTTGATAATGTTATGCATTCTACTATTGAGAGTGACCAATCATCTTGTTTTAATATGTTTAAAAGTGGGTTTGAAATTTTTGATCCCACTACCTTGGAGCTTGATAAAAATTATGTGTTTGTAGATCATGAAAAGCATGCTTTATGTGAAAGCTATATTGTTAAGTCTATTCATGATGCTACTGAAAATTATTTTGAGAGAGGAAAATATGGTTATAGAAATTTCATGTTATTAAATTTCCTCTCTTTATGATGGAAGTTTTGAGCTTTATTTTGTGTTTCTTTTATATGCTGTTGTTTTAAGACCTACTGGTCATTATGAGAGAGGGAGACACGGTTTCATATATCTCAATAATATTAAGTCTCCTCTCTTTATGTTGAAAGTTTTGAAGTTGCACTTGTTTTGCCTTCCTATGCTAGTCACTTTGTGCTTCATTGACTTGTTTTCTTACAAGGCTCCTATGCATAGGAAGAGTGTTAGATTTAAACATGTTTTATATATGCTTCTTGATGTCTCTTTTATGTTTCAACTCTTATCTTATGTGAGCATCTTAAAAATCACTATGCCTAGCTAAAAGGCGTTAAAGAAAAGCGCTTATGGGAGACAACCCATTATTTTATTTCTGCAATTTTTCTTTTTTTTTGAGTCAAGGAGTTGTTTACTTCTGTAACAATTCCTTTGTATCTTTATTTTATCGCATTGTTGTGCCAAGTAGCCTCTAATAGGAAGATGATGCTAGATTTGGATTTCTGCGCAGGAACAGATTTCTGCTGTTCACCGTTTTACTTCTGTAAAATCACAGAAAAATTATTTAAATCTGCAAATTTTTGTGCGTGATCCTCAGATATGTACGCATCTTTCGTTAGTTTGTTTTTCGATCTGAGCAACGTAAGTGCCTCGAAAAAATTCGTCTTTACGGACTGTTCTGTTTAGACAGATTCTGTCTTTTATTTTTCGCATTCTCTCTTTTACTAGTGTTGAGTGGAATTCTTTTTTAGGGTGAAGAGCTTCACATAACATCAGTGGCAGTAGTTAATGTTAAAAGTAACGGTCATGTTTGTGTCCTTATAGAACATGTGAGTTTTTGATTGTGCACTAACCCTCTAATGAGAATTACTCTGAGTTTGGTGTGGCGGAAGTTTTCAAGGGTCAAGAGAGAAGGATGATATAATGTGATCAAGAAGAGTGAAGAGCTTAAGCTTGGGGATGCTCCCATGGATCACCCCAGCATATTTCAAGAAGACTCAAGCGTCTAAGCTTGGGGATGCCCAAGGCATCCCCTTCTTCATCAGCAACTTATCAGGTCATCTCTAGTGAAACTATATTTTAATTCTTTCACATCATATGTGCTTTACTTGGAGCGTCTGTGTGCTTTTATTTTCAGTATTTTATTTTTCTTATGGTCAACTTGATTGGACCCTAGCATTCTTGATTGGGAGAGAGACACGCTCCGCTTTTTCATATGAATACTCCTATTCTTCACTTATACTTGTTGAGTATTCTTATCTAGCTATTGCTATGCTTTTAGCTCCTGTTTTGCATGCATCTCTTATTCAGAGCTGTTAGTTCTTTTAAAGAAAGTACTCTCTTGCTTCACTTATAATTGTTTGGAGAGTTTATGTTGAAATAAATTGATTGGTGTTTGGTTGGAACAGAAAATGTTGCATGTGGTAGATGGTATAATGGAAAAAGCTTACATATTCTTGTAGATCACTGTATTGGATAATTTGATACTTGTCAATTGTTTTGAGTTATCAAGTAGTTCATGTTTAAGCTTTTGTATCATGTAGTTAAAACCTATTAATGAAGAACTACCGTAAAGCTCGTTGAAATTTGGTTTGCATGATTGGTATCTCTAAGGTCTAGATATTTTCTAGTAAAAGGGTTTGGTTAACAAGGAAGACAGTGTAGAGTCTTATAATGCTTGCAATATGTTTTCATATAAGTCTTGCTGTGTCGGTTGATATCCTGTGTTTGCTTCAAATAACCTTGCTAGCCTAAACTCTGTACTGAGAGGGAATGCTTCTCGTGCATCCAAAACCTTGAGCCAAAATCCATGCCATCTGTGTCCACCATAACTACCTATATGTGGTATTTCCTTGCCATTCCAAGTAAATTTTTCATGTGCTACCTTTAAACTATTCAAAAATTATTACTCCTTTTTGTGTCAATGTTTACCAAGCTCATGAGGACGGGGTGGATGTCTTTATGTCAACTGTCAAACAGACTTTACCACCGGACTAGCGGCATATACATCCGCTTATCCATTAATTTTGCAAAAAGAGCTGGCAAATGGGGTGCCCAGTCCCAATTAATTACAACTTTAACCGCTTAATTCTCTTCACATTTTTGCCCTGATTTATCAGTCAAGCAATGACAAACAGTGAAATATCTGCATGTGTAAACAAAAGAGAAGAGGGATGATCTGCCTTGCTGGTAGAAATAACGTCCTTCATGGGAGCCGCTCTTAAAAGTCTGGTTGGCAGGGGTCATATTGTACTTTCCATTTTCTGATTCGTTGACAATTAACAAACACCTCCAAAACTTATTTTTACTCTCTATATGATTTCAAAAACTTAAAAAGCTCTAGCACATGATTTAATCCCTGCTTCCCTCTGCGAAGGGCCTTTCTTTTACTTTTATGTTGAGTCAGTTTTCCTACTTCTTTCTATCTCAGAAGCAAACACTAGTGTCAACTTTGGTGCAACAATTTTTATATGCTTGTATATTGCACTTATTATATTGCTTTGTGTTGACAAATATCCATGAGATATATATGTTGAAAGTTGAAAGCAATTGCTGAAGCTTAAATCTTCCTTTGTGTTGGTTAAATACCTTTTACTTAGAATCTATTGCTTTATGAGTTAACTCTTATGCAAAACTCTTTGATGCTTGTCTCGAAAGTACTATTCATGAAAAGTTTTTGCTTATATGATTCAGTTGTTTGCTCATTATCTACTTGCTAGCAAACTATAGACCATTGACCTGGATCACTTCATTCATAACATGTGCTTTACAATACTATTTGATCAAGATTATGATTGTAGCATGTCACCTCAGAAATTATTTTGTTTTTATCGTTTTACCTACTCGAGGACGAGTAGAACTAAGCTTGGGGATGCTTGATACGTCTCAAACGTATCTATAATTTCTGATGTTCCATGTTGATATTATACCAATTGTTACATGTTTTATATACACTTCATAGCATTTTTATGCATTTTCTGGGACTAACCTATTAACAAGATGCCACAGTGCCAGTTCCTGTTTTCTGCTGTTTTTGTATTCCAGAAAAGCTAGTCTGGAAATATTCTCGGAATTGGACGAAACTTGGACAGAACCTCCTATTTTTCCAACACGTACACGGAGTCCAAAGGAGAGACGGAGGGGGCCGCGAGCAGCCACACCATGGGGGCGCGGCCCCCCCTGCCGCGCCGTGGGGTGGTGTGGGCCCCACGGGCGTCTCCAGCCGCCGCCCTTTCGCCTATATTATTTCCCGACGCGAAAACCCTAAATACCCGAGCCATTATCCACGAAAAGTTCCAGAGACGCCGCCGCCGTCAACCCTAGCTCGGGAGGGTTCAGAAGCTCTTCCCGGCACCCTGCCGGAGAGGGGAATCATCACCGGAGGGCTCTACATCACCATGCCTGCCTCCGGAGTGATGCGTGAGTAGTTCATCCTTGGACTACGGGTCCATAGCAGTAGCTAGATGGTTGTCTCTCCACTTTATGCTATCATGTTTAGATCTTGTGAGCTGCCTATCATGATCAAGATCATCTTATTGTAATGCTACATGTTGTGTTTGCTGGGATCCGATGAATATTGAATACTATGTCAAGTTGATTATCAATCTATCTTATATGTTATTTATGATCTTGCATGCTTTCCGTTACTAGTAGATGCTTTGGCCAAGTAGATGCTTGTAACTCCAAGAGTGAGTATTTATGCTAGATAGTGGGTTCATGCCTCCGGTAATCTGGGAGAGTGACAACAACTTCTAAGATTGTGGATGTGCTGTTGCCACTAGGGATAAAATAACCGATGCTTAGCTTAAGGGTGCGCCGTTAGGTCTAATGCATTTGTTTACATTACGCACATTACTTAATGCGATTATCCGTTGCTTGCAACTTAATACCAACGGGGAACTCGGTATGACAACCTGGAGGTGGATTATTAGTCATAGACGCTGTTGGATAACGGTCTATGTATTTTGTCGTAATGCCCACATGAATATCATAGTAATCATCATGTCATATATATGCATTGTCATGCGCTCAATATTTTGTCAATTGCCCAGCTGTAATTTGTTCACCCAGCATGTTAGTTATCTTTTATGGAGAGACACCACTAGTGAACTGTGGACCCCGGTCCATTCTTTTACACTGATAATACAACCAACTGCAAACATTGTTCCTTTTCATTCTCTGCAATTTACTACTGTTTTCCACACCATACGTTTAATCCTTTGTTTTCAGCAAGCCGGTGAGATTGACAACCTCACTGTTTCGTTGGGGCAAAGTAGTTTGATTGTGTTGTGTGCAGGTTCCACGTCAGCGCGCCACTGACAACCTTCAGAAGTGATTTCTTGCTCCTACTGGTTCGATTAAACCTTGGTTTCATACTGAGGGAAACTGCTGCTACACTGCTTCATACCTTCCTCTTGGGTCTCCCGACGAACGTGTGATCCACGTCATCAATGTGCGCCTGGGACCCACATGTCGGTGACTAACAGGCAGTTCATGGCATCCTAGTGTGTCAATCTGAATTTTATTTGTGAGAATATATTCGTTCTTCAACAAATTCACGCTCGAGATGAATCTCAGGGATGCGCGGCCAACCGAACAAGCCTCACCAGGCAACCGATCGGCGGCGAGCGAATCCACCAGAAAAGGTGAAAAAAACAAACATTTCCCTAGCCAGATCGAAGATTGTTCGATCGAAATCAGACACTCCGTCACTACTCTCCAATACAGGTGTGGAGATATGAACAAGTAAAAGCGTTCCTGGTCTTGTCTTAATGATCAGGTTTTCCTCATCATGGACTTTGTATAAGTCACAAAACTATAGGAGTTTATTGTCGGAATGACAATAGTCCTGAACCGACCCATTGTATGATCTTGCTAAGAGACTAATCGTCAACGATGAAGAGAGCAATTGATCATATGTTTAGTTTTCATTAGCTGTATTCCTTTGCTATGAGAATATATGGTGACCGCTTATTCGACACTCATGCTTTGATTGTCACCTAACGTCTGGCCGTAACTGGGGACCATAATGGTGACTTTTGGGTGTGAACTAGAATAATGTATTGGAAGAGAGATTATTCAAGAATGGCACTTACTCTTCCAGACGATGGAGAGATAATCCTCTAGGCCATCTCAGTATTATTATTGTCACCCAATCGTCTGGCCAGACACAGCGTGATTAATCACGGGACAATGAAAATACGGAATGAGAAAAGAGAATGATATTGGTACGAGAATTATATGTGTTATGATCAAAGGGTTTGATCAAACTAGAGCACATTGTCTCAATCTCGAGATATCATTGGTATCATGTACGTAAGGGGATTAGCGTAATGAGTAACACACAGGTTCTATCGTTCACTCGTGAACACACGGGAGCCAGTAAGGCCGTCTAGGTCCCAATACTGGTTATTGTCTCGTAAGTTCCCGGACATGTCTTTGTGTTTACCGAACCTTTCGGGTCACACACTTAAGCTGTGAGTCAATCTTTTATTGAGAGAATAAAGTTGTAGTTTTGTGATTATGAGAAGTGGTCGGAGTCCCTCCGATGTCACAGGAACAACTCCGGAGTGATTCAGAGAAGTTCCGGTGAAGTTATCATGAGAGGGAAATGATGCCGGTATAGGGCAGAATTTCCTACGAGAGAAATATGGCGAACATGAGATGTTCCGTCATGCCGGGAAGTGCTTCCGACATCAGTGGATAGAGTCGATGATTTTATCTATAGAGTATATTTGGTTCCGGAAGAATTTTGGAGGTTTGCCATGAAGGGGGGAAGTGCCGGAGGAAGAAAAGGGGACCCCAGGGACCGAACCACACCTGGTGCGGGTCGGCCGGCTGGGTCCCACCCTCTTGGCCGACGCACCAACTCCTCCCCCTCTATTTCCTTGTTTGATTTGGAGATTTAAAAGAGTCCGAATTGGAAAAGGAAAGAATAAAGGAAAAAGGCAAAAAGATAAAAGGGAAGGGAGGGAGTCCTTGTTGGACAAGGACTCCTCTCCCAAACCGACTTGGGAGAGGGGCCGGCCTCCCTAGGGCTGGCGCACCAAGGGGAGGGCTTTGCCCCTCCCCCACGCACCTCCTCCCCTTGCTCCCCTTTATATACTCCACCCCCTCCCACAAGGAGAACATTCAAGACTTGCACAAGTTCCTCTCTCTACGTATTGTGCAATTAGACGATGCTCTAATTTAGACGACGCTCTAATTAGACATTGATCTAATCTCTCTAGTAGATCTCATGTGTTGAGAATTAGATCTATCTAGTCTCATATAGATTTGATCGAGCCCGATTAGATCTACCACTAAATCTACGCCGAAAGGCATTCTCTCTTCGTCGGTGCTAGTAGCTCTAGGCGGCGAGCGTGCTTGACGGATTGGCGCGGCGTACGTGTGGATACTGTTAGAGCAGGGCTGCACAAGTAGTTCCTCGACGACGGACCTGCAACAATCTCACCTCCCGGCATGGACGTGAGATTCTTCATGAGGCTTCACCGACATCTACTTCGACAAACACAAGATCTTCCGCAACGGTGTTTGTAAGTATCTAGATCTAGCATTATGGGGTGCAGCATATCTTCATAGAATAGATCTTGGCGGCAAGGTTACGGAAATTTTTAAAGTTTTACTCGCAACCCAATAGTGGTATCAGAGCCGATCTATGCGTAGGTATGATTTGATCTAGAGCACAAGTTGGTGCGAGCATTGCATAGTTCTTGCATTAAGTTTATTTTAGTTGCTTCCCAATATGTTGTACATCATATTCCCTGGCGGCATAGGCAAGATCTTTACGAACTTCTGGCAATCCGCGGACCTTCCGGTTGCTCCTAGTATGCCCGTCGGCGCCAACGAAGTGCTTCAGTAGCTTCGGGTCTATACCTATAGTTGTGGACGTTGTTGTATATACGGACAGGGCATGAGGGTTGGACGCCTCACGGGGGTCACGCGCACATGTGATCGTTTAGATTGGGGTTCACAACGTTTTCGTAATGTTGGGATCTCAATCACCCCGCAAAGTTAATCTAGCAACTAGCCTAGACGTGCTTCAGTTTGTAGGTAGTGACGGTTCTTCCGTAGATCCAACAAGGCCACGTAAAACTTGCAAACAAACGTTAGAAACGTCTAACTTGGTTTTGCAGGATTGTGTGCATGTGTTTTGGTATAGCTATTTTGTTACGGTGTTTTAACATGATGGCCGAAGCCGAAACAATTGATCGAGTTCGTCATCGACAATTAAGCGAAGAAGAGTTCGTCGCAAGGACCGGAAGGAGGCACCGGCGGCTGTGCTGGTGACAAGTACTTGGTGAGTTTTCGGCTAGGGTAATTTTCCCTCGGGATTTTGCTGTGACCGGGAATTATGAAGATGGTGATCCTCAAGGACGAGCGTCAAGAACTTTCGGAGAATAACAAAGGCTATACCAAAGCACATGAATTATTATTAATTGCATGTGATGTTTATCCTTTGTTGTTTGCACCTTGATTGCACAGTAGTCGTTTATTAGGGTGAATCCTCAAGTTTAAATATCAAGGAGATCGTGTTCTTCCAACCGTGGCACCGTCAAACCAGGCGCTTGTCCCCGGGCGCTGTGTATCCACAAGTCATGCGGGCCAAGGGTTTGAGAGGCGGGCGCGAACCGTTCCAGCAGCATCATCGGTTGGTTGTCTTGAAGTCCTAGCATACAAAGTTATGAGTTCTGAACACGCACGTCGAAAGACGAACATGAGTTGTAGCTACTACAACTGGCCTAGTGCCTACCGGTTCTTCACGTGACATGCCATGTTTCCATGCTTGTTTCGTCGGGTTATCGGGTCCTGAATCACTTAGTGCCAATCACGAGGATTATTGGTCTTAGTGGGAGCATATCTTAGATTCAATTTAATTGAGTTAAAGTAGTGCATCAAAATTAGTAATAAACTAAAAGTCTGAATAAACTTGTTTTGTTATAGAGTATGGACCACTTTGAAAAATACCATTTCAATCAGATGTTGAGCCGTGCACCATTAGCTGCAAATGGAAACACTTTGGAGAGTGGTTTCACCACATGGTGAGTGTTCTGAAGAACACAGGAAAGGAACAAGTTCTGAATCCCATAGACACAGACGATGAAGCCCATGGTGGGCCTCACATGTTCTGTGAAGAGTGTATTGTCAAGGAGCTCATGCATGCTTGTATTGATCCCGAGCTGGGCGGTCGTTTTCCAGACCTTCGTCCCTTCCGTCTCATGGAAGTATTAAAAGCTCAGTTCATAAGTCAAGTACGCACTGAGCGTTACAATCTAAATAGAGAACTGATAAACATTTGGCTTGAGTTGGGTGAACCCATTCAGCTGTTTGAAATCAGGGTAACTGGAATAGAGGAAAAACTTAGACAGCTTGGTTATCCAATTAGTCATGAGTTTTTCAGTGACATTATACTGACGGCAGTATCACCTGCATATCATGCCTTTGCGGCGATGTATAATCGCATGGCGGATGAGTGGTCAGTTCAGATGCTGTTTGCCTTACTCAAGGAAGCAGAAGCTGATATTCAACATGGGGATCTAAACTGGACCAGGACAGGTATAAGAGTTATACATATTGACATAATTTCAGCAATTATGATCGTTGGTATGAGATACTAATTGACGCTCACACTTGCACCAGTGGAAGGTACTTTGGAAGGAGCTAATGCTGGAAGGAAGAGGAAATTCTGGAGTGACATTGAAACTGCACTTGGAGTGTAGCTAATCATCCCAGAAGTAGCACAGTGGAGGAACGCATTTTATGGCGCCATGATCACCACTATGTCTACAATCAAAGTCAATGAAGAAGATTTACACTAGGACTTTAAATAAGAGTTATTTTCAGTTCGATCATTTTGTAATGAATATTTTATATTCTGGAACAGAGTTTTTGTTCGAATAATAAAGTATGTGTGGGAATTCCAATTATTGTGAATTTGGGTTTTACATCTTCTTTATTGTAATATGTCATTAAGTTTTGTTTGTTAAGTCTTTATTATTTTGATTCAAGATATTACTTAAAGTTTTGAGTAATAATTAAGTTGGTTTAATCTTTAATTTGGAGTTATACTTTTCGTTGGTTCTCTTAGAGACTCTTAAAGTTATCTCTAAAATTAAATTGATAAAACTGAAATCACAAAAGTGCTGGACACTTAGAGAAGTTCGAAATTCATAAAGTGCTAGTCATTTAATGAAAAATCGAAATCCACAAAATGCTGGGCATTTGGTAGATTCGAAATTGGCAAAGTGCTAGGCATTAGTAGATTTCGAAATTTGCATAAAGGAGTGGAATCTACCCATTAATTCAATTCTATTGAAGATTTAATATGATGCTTCATGTTAATGAAATAGAGTTAATGAAATTATTGAAGATGCAATATTTCATATAATTCAGTGGGAGAATGTGAGAATCAAAATAAAGGAATCAAAGGTATTTGATGAAGTTAAAAGAAAAGGACTTAATAAAATATTGTAACATTGTTGACGAAAGAAAGTTTTCTTAGTCAAATTACTCATGATGAATTTTGGTAATTCAAAATTATCATGGTAATAAAATCTTTTGCAAGATAAAGATTAAAAGGAAATGTTATAGTAGTTATGTCAAGAGGTCTTGTTCTGATGTGATGTGAAATAGAATTCCAAATTACACACTAAAATATATAGATTATTTTGTTTGTATTCAGGGGACCTATATCAATTTTAACTTAGAGTTATTTTGATAGAAAGTTCTAAGTTTTTCGATTGTGAATGTCAAGTATGGATTCGAATTGAATAAATGTTTTGCATAATGGTAAAGTCCAAAGTATTATATTGGCAGTTGTTTTCCACATATAATTCTAAAAGCTTGTTGACTTTAGAATTGGAGAAAAGTGTCTTCTATGAAGAGAGAGTGGAAATAAAAATACTAAATTAAGACTGAGAGTCTTTGGACAAGTATTAGAATGAAAGGTGTAACATGCAAATGTTTCCATATCATTATTTTGTCCAGGAATACATGTATGAAATACATGATTCGAATTAAGTATTGTGATGATAGTCATGTGAGGAATTTAATAATTAAATCACCTAGTGGTTGAATTATTAAAAATGTCCAGGAACATGATTAAAAAGCAAAGCAATTACAAACAGAATAAAGAATACTCATAAATGACAATATATGTCATAAAGGAGTCCAAGAAAAATTCATGTAGCTCCAAGATTTAATCTTGAGAGTAGTTTGGACGTGATGTGAAATCACTGGGCATGAATATTTCATAAAGAAAGGACAGATGTGAATATTTAATATTCATAGAGTTAGTCTTGATTAAAATTGTTTTATCAAGGACGAATAAATGATAGTGAGAAGTTGTAAAACTTATCATATCAATTGCTCGATGCTGTTATTGGACTAAAGTAGCATAATTGATTGCTAAGAATAATTCATTTGGATTATGAGAATAATATGGATAATTATATTATGAGTGTTTGAAGTTAGTCGTATTAATGAGTTGAGAATTTTATTCTTTTCATTATATAAATCGAAGTGACTTAAAAGTCAGTGGGAGCTGATATTATATTTGTTGAATAAGGCTAGGCCGAATTCAAAAATGTATATCTTGTGAAAATAAAGATTTAAAAGAGTTTTAAATAAAAGGTCAGAAAGTGTCTTATTAAGTTTTTTTCTATGAGACAGATTAAGAATTTAATAAACATGAGTATGAATGTGCTAAGTACAATTCTGAAAGGTAATTCGAATTGTGTCTTGAATCAAAGAAATTTGATCAAGAAGTCATAGCATGATATTTGCAAGACACATTGACATTCGTAGTCAATGATGAGCGAATAGAGAGGAATAAGATCAAATCATGTTTAAACGTGATTTTGCTTATCTCATTGCTATATATAGTACATAAAGCCGGAAAGTTTCCAAGGTGCTAAATTTAATTTAGCCACCGGCAAGTAAGAGAAATACTTGGTAAAAGTTTTCTCATAAAGGCAGTTAATTAAAAGGTGTAATTGATCCTGAGGGTTTTGTATAAGGACCCAACAGTGATATTACAAAAGAATGACGACTTAGTAGATTTTGTAAAGCTTCAAATAGTGTATATAGAGAAGTTCCTCATATACGTATTTGTAGTGGAATTATGAAATCAGATCTTAATTGATTTAATCTGATAAATGCAATTTTCAATTGATAAATATTTGGTGTTTTGATTTTATCAAATCACTTGTACATTATGAGTGGATTCTACAACATAAATAGATTTTCTATAAAGGATAGTTGCATCATTGATGTGAGACGTCATGATAGCAAGTTATTGGATAAGTCATTGACTTGGTAAGGTTTCAATAGACGATATGATAATATCATTCGGAGACGCTTGATATTATTAATGCTACTACGGAACCGGATTGTGAGATCCTGGCTCAGGGCTTAACAGGATTGATAGAATACTCATAATAATAAGTTGCAACTTCTTTTCCGGAAGCTCAGCTGGAAGGAACTCCGAGGTTAAGCGTGCTTGGCCCGGAGCACTCCAAGGATGGGTGACCGACCGGGAACTGGTTCCCGGGTGCGCACGAGTGAGGACAAAGTGCACAGAAAAGACTAGTGTTGATCTGTGGGGCCAGTCTAGAGATTCTAGAGAGCTGCCAGGGGTGACAGGCCCGGCCCGGGGGTGGCCGGGGTGTTACAATTTGGTATCAGAGCCGACCCTCGCGGCAACACGGGCGTGTGCGGGTCAGGGGCGCGGACATGTGGAGCATGTGCCGGCACTGGGCGCACAGACGTGTACCAAGAGGGGAAGTTCCTGGACTGGGGCTGACCGACGAGGGCGTCGGTCTTCTAAGGGGGGAAGGATGTGAGATCCTGGCTCAGGGCTTAACAGGATTGATAGAATACTCATAATAATAAGTTGCAACTTCTTTTCCGGAAGCTCAGCTGGAAGGAACTCCGAGGTTAAGCGTGCTTGGCCCGGAGCACTCCAAGGATGGGTGACCGACCGGGAACTGGTTCCCGGGTGCGCACGAGTGAGGACAAAGTGCACAGAAAAGACTAGTGTTGATCTGTGGGGCCAGTCTAGAGATTCTAGAGAGCTGCCAGGGGTGACAGGCCCGGCCCGGGGTGGCCGGGTGTTACACGGATAGACCAAAATCCAATTCCTAATATATCCGACTTATATTGTCAAGTTTGGCATGTGAGGAGTTAAACAAGTTTATGTACTTTGATTGGATCAAAGTTTTGGACACAGTCTCAGAGCGCATGCGAAAGCATGAGTGGCACCTTAGTTCCATTTGGTGTCATGTCATCGTGCTAACTAGAATCATTATTGACTCTAGTGCAAGTGGGAGACTATTGGAGATATGCCCTAGAGACAATAATAATTTAGTTATTATTTATCTCCAAGTTTATTATTAATGTTTATATCTTTATGCTATAACTGTATTGGGCACTTGAATAGCAAATATAACGTGTTCAAGAGGAAAACCTCCAATACAGGTGTAGAGATACGAACAAGTAAAAGCGTTCCTGGTCTTGTCTCTAAGACTAGCCTATCTTGTTGTTTGATGATCATGTTTTCCTGATCAGGGACTTTGTATAAGTCACACAACTATAGGATTTTATTGTCGGAATGACAATAGTACTGAACCGACCCATTGTATGATCTTGTTAAGAGACTAATCGTCAACGATGAAGGTAGCAAGTGATCATATGTTTAGTTTTCATTAGCTGTATTCCTTTGCTATGAGAATATCTGGTGACCGCTTATTCGACACTCATGTTTTGATTGTCACCTAACGTCTGGCCGTAACTGGGGACCATAACGGTGACTTTGGGTGTGAACTAGAATAATGTATTGGAACAGAGATTATTCAAGAATGGCACTTACTCCTCCAGACGATGGAGAGATACATCATCTAGGCCATCTCAGTATTATTATTGTCACCCAATCGTCTGGCCAGACACAGCGTGATTAATAACGGGACAATGAAAATACGGAATGAGAAAAGAAAATGATATTGGTACGAGAATTATATGTGTTATGATCAAAGGGTTTGATCAAACTAGAGCACATTGTCTCAATCTCGAGATATCATTGGTATCGTGTACGTAAGGGGATTAGCGTAATGAGTAACACACAGGTTTTGTCGTTCATTCGTGAACACACGGAAGCCAGTACGGCCGTCTAGGTCCCAATGCTGGTTATTGTCTGGTAAGTTCCTGGACATGTCTTTGTGTTTACCGAACCTTTCGGGTCACACACTTAAGCTGTGAGTCAATCTTTTATTGAGAGAATAAAGTTGTAGTTTTGTGGTTATGAGAAGTGGTCGGAGTCCCTCCGATGTCACAGGAACAACTCCGGAGTGATTCAGAGAAGTTCCGGTGAAGTTATCATGAGAGGGAAATGATGCCGGTATAGGCAGAATTTCCTACGAGAGAAATATGGCGAACATGAGATGTTCCGGGATGCCGGGAAGTGTTTCCGACATCAGTGGATAGAGTCGATGATTTTATCTATAGAGTATATTTGGTTCCGGAAGAGTTTCGGAGGTTTGCCATGAAGGGGGGGAAGTGCCGGAGGAAGAAAAGGGGACCCCAGGGACCGAACCACGCCTGGTGCGGGTCGGATGGCTGGGCCCCACCCTCTTGGCCGGCGCACCAACTCCTCCCCCTCTCTTTCCTTGTTTGTTTGTCCAACAAGGACTCCTCTCCCAAAAGCCCCTCCCCCAAGCGCCTCCTTCCCTTGCTCCCCTTTATATACTCCACCCCCTCCCACAAGGAGAACATTCAAGACTTGCACAAGTTCCTCTCTCTAGATATTGTGCAATTAGACGATGCTCTAATTTAGACGGCGCTCTAATTAGACATTGATCTAATCTCTCTAGTAGATCTCATGTGTTGAGAATTAGATCTCTCTAGTCTCATATAGATTTGATCGAGCCCGATTAGATCTACCACTAAATTTGCGCCGAAAGGCAGTCTCTCTTCGTCGGTGCTAGTAGCTCTAGGCGGCGAACGTGTTTGACGGATTGGCGCGGCGTACGTGTGGATACTGTTAGAGCGGGGCTGCGCAAGTAGTTCCTCGACGACGGACCGGCAGCAATCTCACCTCCCGGCGTGGACGTGAGATTCTTCATGAGGCTTCACCGACATCTACTTCGACAAACACAAGATCTTTCGCAACGGTGTTTGTAAGTATCTAGATCTAGCATTATGAGGTGCAGCATATCTTCATAGAATAGATCTTGGCGGCAAGGTTACTGGAAAATTTAAAAGTTTTACTCGCAACCCAATTCAAAGTACATAATCCAACAGCCAATATGCACAGAGAAAACATGTATTGCACACATGTTGATACAAGCGATGGGATAGTCTACGCAGAGTAGATTATAAAATTCCAAAGCTTGGAATAACATTCAAAAAGGCAAAAGAGCAGTGCGCAGCAATAGTTTCTACCACTAAAGCATATATACACATTAAGACATGAAGTAAGATAATCATAAAGAAATAGACTGCAAAATCTCAGAGAAGACAATGTTCCTAATTTCGGAACCACAAGTAGCATCCTCGTTTTCACTTAATATCCGAAGAGCACTTTTGGAAGTCACACGGGAAACCACCATATAATCTGGTTGCCCCCGTAGCAAAGCATCTAATTTCTTTGACTAACTTCCATGTAAATAACACAATAATCTGTAAAGTATCAGCGGTCATTTAAAGCAGTACAGCTTGGTCGATGCAAATAGTCTGACAGGTTTACCAAAATGAAATGCTGGACGTCTCGCAGAACATATGTAGGTAAGAACCAAAAATGTGGCATGTTTCAACATGAACCCAAATACAATACATCTACCCATTACCATGGTAACTGAGAATATAAGAATGAGATTACTTATAATCATAGAGTACATTTTTCTTCGCCAAGTTACTTCCATAAATCACAGTAAATCCAGATTTAATACGCTTTTGGAAGAAATCTTGAGGCAGGTCCTCAGGGATCTGGAAAGAAATCCTTTTCAGCAAAAGCCTTCCTCGAACTGAGAATTAATATGTCCAAGCTACATGCAGGACTAAAGGTTTGATGAACTGAAGCAAATATACAAAACTACATGTTAAGATTTTCTGTAGTGAAAGGCTTGCCTCTCTGCATAATCATGGGATTCTTCACGACTTCAAATCTAGAGTGTAAATTAGGATTACTTTATACAACATTGATATATCTCCCTGCATATTGTACAAATTTCACGTGATGACATTCATTCTTCTATTATAATTATATGTCTTCCATTTTCTCTGTTCTGACAGCAGACCTACTAATGTAAATAATCTATGAATTATGACAATTGTCCAGAACTCCTTTGCAATTTGCATGAGATCGTTAATGATATGATATTATTTATATCCAAATAATCAAATAAATAAGGAGAGCTCGTGTATGATTCTAGATTTTTTTAGCCACATATTTTTTTGCTAATCAGCAAATAATAGAGAGCTGTATTACTTGTGTCCGGCTAGTTAGTAGAGTAGTTTTTTTCTGCTGCTATAATTGTGTTCAATTTCAGCACACACTTCCAATAATTAGAAACTGAAGACTGAATAAGAGTTTACTCTTGGTACTTGCTATACCAACTTGCTATTGTCTGGTCATGAATATGTGGTTGGCTAATGCAATGGGATTGAGAGTCTACTTGCTAGTGTTCATTATAGTTAATTCATTCATGAGCCAGTGTCATTGGTGCTTCATGCATATACTGATGTTCATCAAAGCAACAGATTTGGTCATGCATTTACTGTTTTAAAAAATGATTCCGATGGGATCCTATTTATTTTGAGCACAATAGATTCAGTATCTTGAGCACAATAGCTTAAGTATCCTATTTATTTTGCAAGAAGAAATCTATGTAACCACTGGAGATGAAGATAATAAGGGAAATGTTATCCGTTGCGCCACTGGAGCAATTAGCATAAGAGAGACTGTAGTTTAGCTATAAAGGTTATGTGTATTGCATTTAAGTTGTTGTCCACGATTGAGATTCGCTCTCAGGATTAGTATACATGAGACACATGCACCCAATTGTCAGAATCAAGATAGTATTGGCGCACATGCATAATATAATTTATGTCACATATCATCCTTTTTAGATAAGAATCAAGCATTGGAACATAGGAAAGAAATAATATACACTAAATTCAGAAAGACCATTGGTAATTAAGAAATATAAAGAAACATGAATATGAAGATTCGGTAGCAAATATGCTAAACGCTTTTCAAACCGCTGTAGCTAATTGCTGCAGAAATAAGGAGAAAGCAATAAACCAAGGAATTGTTATTAACTATAGCTACAAAATGTTGCGATGAGAGTAATGTTGTGTAATGTAGGGACTCGTTGAGATGGCAAACTCCAGAAAATATAAATCCAAAGAAAGTAAAGACCAAAGATGACAGCAAGTAAAATGAGTTGCTAAGTACTGCATGTCTTATTTAAAGCAAACGAATGAATAAATGTTTTGCACAGCCTGCGAGAAAATGGTAAGGGATATATGTAGGAGGAAATCTGAGCCAAGTCATTAGGGGTATGGAAGAAGCTTTAGCCCATCATAAAAAAAACAACTTCCTCTGAAGCGAGAAACAATCTCTGCAGCCTATATGCAAAGAGCCAAAGACTATTGGTTTGATCTTTATTAAAACAAACAGCACAAACCAGAACAGTGAGGTAAGCCAAGAATATACGCACCAGACCAGGCCAAACACCATTATGTCGATCATAATCAACATCATTAGATAGGAGACGACGGCCATTAAGCTCACTGGAGGTAAGAAATAATTTCTTCGTTACCTGAAATATAAGATCAGAATCGGGTATATTTATGCCATCACACATTTCCATCACAAACATTCTCATTCATAATTGACTTCAGAAATGTAACGTTCAGAGAAGGCAAGAGATTTCGCTACTAAATAAGCCAATGTTCTACAAAATTACTGGAATATCTACAATCAATGTGGTCTGTAGAAAAAGTGCGTCACTGCTTCAACCTAGAAATGAAGGATACACACCAACATAGTTATTGATATGTTATTTACCACTATCAGATTATGAGATGTGATACTGGAAGAACAGCAACTGGAAATAGGAATAAAAAGAGTTGAGTAGAACTGTCACATGCATGTTCCTTAAATAGGCTACCTCGCTATATGATACCGTCTTCAATGAGGATCGGCGAGTACTGCATGCTCTGCACCAACCTACAAAAGATATAAGTTCTTCTCAGTGCCTAAACATAGTAATGAAATTGACAATACTCTAGGGAAAAATTAATGGGAAGCATAAAAAGATCAATGAGCGTTGAATAATTCCCGAGAAAGAAAGATAACTAAATCATTATATAACCAAGATGTTTCTTCTCATGCATGATCCAAAATGGCATATGAGTTGAAGGTGCAGATTTTAGTTTCAAACACAACCTGTCAGGCAATGTGGCATACCCAAACCAAATCATCAGTTCTCCAAATATGTGAAGTATTGTAAGTCATCACCAAAAATCTATAGACCTAGATGTCCATAATACTCTATTTTATACTGGTACATTTTAGTAATATCACAACTGCAACGATATTGAATAGAATCCTAACACTGATGTGTTGCACATGGATGGATCGATTTGTCACAATCTAACTTTGTTTGTGCTTGAACTCGTTGTTTCCTTTTGTCGATCTCTGTACTGAACCTAACACTGATGTGTTGCACATGGATGGATTGCTCTGTCATTAGCTAGAAGAAACAGCTCCAGATTTCAGTACCTAACACTAATTATAAATCAACATCAACTATGCCGGACTTCAGTACCGTAACTTCATTTATGTCATCCCTTCCTAATTGCTCATTGCTTCTAAAAATAAAAAGAAGACTTGAAGCAGATGTCGAGGAGGTACCAGGGGACGATCAGGGCGCTGAGCTACACCGTCCCGCAATGCAGCTGACGCCCATGGACACATCTTTCGCTGGAAGCAGGTCCATCACAGTACTCGCTTGTCTGAAAACATCAGTATGTGACCCATGTAAATGTAATGATGTAAATCACTAACAAGCCAAGGATTACCAATAGAAGAAACGAAGGGATGAGTTATCACACATGTATACCTCTGTTTTACAAAGGCCCTGAGAAACTCCCGCTCCATCTACTGGATGCTCTATTTTTTGCCATCCTCCTACTGCTGCTGCACCTGGCGGGCATGATCCAATGGACACTGCCACACCGGACTACCCAACTACGAGGTCCAAGCTTATCCAGTGTTATTGGACCTAATGTTCAGTTGAGGTCCACGTCCAGTCAAGCCGCCAGTCCAGTTAGATCCACTCTATTTGAGGTCCAAAGCCCATGGACGTTAGAGATCAAATTCCAGATTGAGGCCATGGGTACGATCCTTGCAGAATTGTAAGGGCATTTCTACTCGTTCGCCCCAGGCCGAAAAAGGCGCTATTTTGGGTACTCGTTTTTTTTTAATTTCTGGGCTTCTTTCCTGGGTTTGGGTACGGCTGGGAAAACGCCGCCCCCAGGGCGATGTACTCGAGGACGTAGGTGAGGTTGCGCCCTCGAGCACCCCACCATTGCCGGCGGCCTTTGGAGTTCTTCCGCCCCTCCACAGGGCCGTTGCGCCCTGTGTCCGCCAGCTCCTGTTCGTGGCGCCGGGCGAAGTACTACGTTCAGAACGCAGTATTCGCCAGATCCCAGCGCGGGTCCTCCGCCTGCTCCGGCGTGAGGCCGGCGAGGACCTCCTGGATCGCCTTGACGCGGTCCGCTCCTTCGGGCGGCGGCAGGGACGCCGCCCGCGCTGAGCCGCCGAAGGCGCCAAGGACGCGCATATCCGGCGGCGCAGGGTAGCCCGCCTGGTAGAGCATCCGCGCCTCCTCTGGGTGGAGGAAGCGGCGGCCGAAGCTGTTCGTGGCGACGTCGTCACCGGGGAACCTTTCCGCCATTGCTGCTGGTGTGCTCTGTGGGGGAGAAGAGAAGGCGAGAGAGAGAGTGGTGTGCTCTGCCACGGCGGGGATGGGGGATCTTATAGGCGCAGGGGAGGCGAACGGTGGCGCGCCATAACTCCGGCGCGTGGCAAAGGATTGGACGCGTCGGCGGTGGCGCTGGCGGCGCGGCAGTCCACAAGCCATAACTCCGGCAGGCTTTTGAACAGCGCGGGAGCCGAGGGGATGACGACGCCGCGTTTTTGCTCCGTTTCCCGCCATTTCGGCCAAGTCACTGACAGCGCTGGCCCGCCGTGTTTTCGCGCCATTTCGCCCCCCAGGCGGAACCCAATGGGCTGGGTTTGGCCTGGGAGCGCCGGCGCTATTTTACGCCAAAACGGCACTATTTGGGCTCCTGGGGGCGACTGGGAGAAAAACGGCGCTAACACGGCGAAACGGCGCTATTTTTCGCCCTGGGGCCGCTGGGGGGCCGTGTGGAGATGCCATAAGGGACAGCACTGAGCGTCCGTCTGATTAGATCAGGCAAAACCGTCTGATCAAAACGAAAAGAAACAGCCTGGCGCCCACGTGCACCCTTCTCCCTTTGACTCTTGACCGCACAAAAAGACCTATCTACGCACGGAACAGAGCAACGCCGCCCGACTCTCCCCTGCTACCTTCAGAGCTCCGACAAGAACCCATCGACTCGCCACTGCTCATCGCCGTAGCAGCCCAAACACCGGCGGGTAGCATCTAGTCCGTGGCTAGCAGCACCGCTGACATCCAATTGTAGCATCCCAACCCCGGCCGTCGCTGGAACCGATCGGCGACGCCACCATGGACAGCTTCAAAAGCTCAAGAAATCAGTTCTACAACCCTTATTTGGGTTTGCATTCAACGGAGAATTTTTTGCTACAAAGATTTTGCATCTATTGAAGATAAGTATTATCATGTAAACAAAAAGTTTGCTAAAAAGGAAAGTTGCTACAATTGTCATACGGATTTGCATCAGAAGGAGGAGAAAAAAGGTTGCTTCAAAGCTTTCGAACATCAAAAAATTTCATCATGCGAAGAACAAAAAATTGCTACAGATGTTTTCTGGATTTGCATCAGAACGGCAAAACTTGTGCTACAAAGCTTCCAAAAAATTGCACACCGCATCAAGAAAAAAGGGCAGAAAATTATTGAAGAAAATTGCTCTGAGACACCTTCTACCGCCGGTAGCAACGCCGCCGGCCGCTGGTAGCAACGTCGCCGACCGTGGGTAGCAACGCCGGCGGCTGCTGACAGCATCGCCGGCTGCTGTCAGTAGCATCGCCGGCAACCGTCGGTAGCAACGCCGCTGGCCGCTGACAGCATCGCCGGTAGCAACGCCGGCGGGCGCTGACAGCATCACCGGCTGCTGTCGGTAGCATCGCCAGCAACCGTCGGTAGCAACGCCGCCGGCCGCTGACAGCATCGCCGGTATCTACCTTGCAGCAGCACCGCCCCAGGTTGGGAGCAAGGCCGCCCGCCGCTGGCAGCACCCTCGACTGCCGACGGTAGCATCTCCGACTACCTAGCACCGTCGTCATCTCCCTGTAGCGGCGCCATCCCCCATAACAGCGCCTCCCCCGTTGAGGGCGCCAAGACGAGGCTAAGGCGAGCACCAACGCAAGGGTCGTCGGCGGCGGGTGCCGGGTCACAGCACGAGATGCGCCAATCCCGTCCTCGCCGGAGAAGGCACACCGCAAACCGCTGCTCCGTCGTGTGCTGCCGAGGCCGCCTCGCGCCTCCGTCTCGCCCTCGACGGGCCCTGCTCCTCGCCGCGGCCCCCGGGATCATCGAGCGCTTCTCCGCCGAGAGCAATGACGCTCCCGCCCTGGTGCAGTTGGTCGGGAAGGAGGCGTGGGTAGGGGTGGCAGCCTTGCCGTGGAGGCGCACGGGGGCGGCGACCTCGCCGAGGAGGCGGGCGGCGGCGGCCGGGCCGGGGAGGCGCGAGGGTCGGCAGCCGTGTCGTGGAGGCGACCTCGCCGGTGATGCGTGCGACGGCGGACAAGACATGGAGGCGCAAGGCGGCGGCCGGGCCGCGGATGGCGACTGCGGTGCGTGCTTCTCCATGGCCATGGATGGGGAAAAGCTGGAGACGAGAAGAAAAAGGAGAGGATGGGTCGCGGGACATGAGGCTGGGAGAAGATAAGGCTGGGGTGAGCTGTAGCGTGTGGGTCCCGTGGTGGACACGTGTCGAGAGAAGGAGGCGGATGATGGGAAGGCTCCGATCCACCGGATGATAATAAGACTTTTCCAACTGTATAAGGGCACTCTTGCAGAATGTAGGCGGTAGGCATACCAGGATTTTTTTTACAAATATAGCCCTCTGCCCAACGTTATTGCTAAAAATAGCCCTCACCGAAATTTATTGTCAAAACTAGCCTGGCGGGAGGCAGAAAAAGCAACACGTGTCCCCTCTCGCCATGCAGGGTGGCGGTAGGTGCTTCCCGCCATCCGGATTGACGGAAGGCTCTTTCCTCCCATGGGAACGGCGGGATGTGGTGGGCCCTAGCGGAGGAACGTTGCTGCTAGTACGATCTCGTATGCTAATATGCATGGAGCCGTGTGACCAGCTTAGCAGAATTGGTGCATGCACGCCAGTGGAGCTGATCCATCTACTCTCTGTCAAACAAAATATAAAATAAATGTGGTACGCATGCACTTGTATGTGGGGAGTAGAATTGGTGCATGCAGCCGCACTCACTCTCCTCGGCTGGGCCCCACAAGATGCATGCATGCACAGATATTAGCAGCACGACAAAGCAGGGCACACCCAACCAAAAAAATAGCACGCTATTTCCCGGTTAATAGCACGATATAGCGTATTTGGAGAGGCTACGCTATATTTAGCCTAAAGTTGACGCTACGGCGCTATTTTCGTCTTATACGCTCGAAACCACACTAAACGTGGTAACATTATAGCTACGCTAACAAAAAGTCTGGAAATAACGTTAGGTGATGAT
The DNA here is from genome assembly GCA_947311845.1 of Poa pratensis. Classification (NCBI taxonomy): domain Eukaryota; kingdom Viridiplantae; phylum Streptophyta; class Magnoliopsida; order Poales; family Poaceae; genus Poa; species Poa pratensis. The sequence goes on from CAMZMU010000117.1 coordinate 33,233,959, forward strand.
GATGGCGGGCAATCTGGTGATTCTTCTAGTTATTCTGAAGATGATGTCAATGATTCTGATTAAAGTTTAAAATGTTTATCTTTTAGTTTACTACTTTTTCATGGTTTTAATCCTCATATTTGTATTCGTGCCATGGATTTGGACTTGACATTTGAATATGGTTACCTGGTTATGCATGTATTGTTTCTGAAAAAAAATTAGTGTTGAAATCCTTAATATGTGGGCTATTTCTTACAACTTTTTCATCACGCTATTTTATATGTAACTTCGCTATATCACGCTATATCTTGTATAGCTTCTGGAGGAGGGCCACGCTATTTTTGATAGCACGCTATTTTTTCCTTGGGCACACCACATCTCGCCATTCCCATGGGAGGAAAGGGCCTTCCGTCAATCCGGATGGCAGGAAGCACCTACCGGCACCCTGCATGGCGGGAAGGGACACGTGTCGCTTTTTCTGCCTCCTGCTAGACTAGTTTTGACAATGAATTTCGTAGGGGGCTATTTTTGACAATAACATTGTGCAGAGGGCTATATTTGTTAAAAAATGGGCATACCAGTATGGTTCATCAAACTGTGGAGGGTTTGCCGATATTGCACACGTTTGCCAAAACAGCACCATCAGATGAATTCCTTCTTTGCACGCACCGCACAACCTCACTGGCTGGTGAGTTCGCAACATAGCGCTAGAGATGACGGTGGCCCTGGTTAATGACGGACCTCATCATTTTAAGCAGGTAGACACATATGACGGCATATTTAAGAATTTATCGGTAGGCACAATATCCTTGAAAGAAAAGCACCAGTGTGCATATTCTTTTTTTGAGGCTGCGTATGTATTCATCAGAGACAGAGTACAAGTACAAGTACAAGAACTCTGAAGAACCTCTGAAGCACCAGTGTGCATATTCGTATGCATATTCTGTCTATTTCATGTGTTCAACAACAAAATTTCTGACTTGCAGCAGCCTAAGTGCTCATCGGCAGTATGCATTTTGGCAGCTATACAGGAACATACCCACTTTTATCATATTCCCACTTGGGGTACACTGTATATTTTACACTCTTCAAGATTAACTCTTGCCAATCCCAGACTCCTTCAGCTTCGGGTGAAAAATGGCAGTATATGCGCTGTGCATCATGCTTCACCTGCTGACATTGAGAACTCGCCGACAATCAAACTAGCTCTTTAGATGCCCTAGAAAAGACTAGAACCAACAAAAAATACAGGCTACATTTGCTAGTATCCTGCTATACCAACTAGAGCAAATGACAGAGAGTAGAGTATAACTGAAATGGCTACTCCCACAGCAAAATTGTACGAGAGCCGCTTGTTGTCACGAGGTACAAATGCTATCTTCAAAGTATTAGTCAGTTCGAAGAGCCTATGGGAAACCTGCGTAAACACGTGGTAGCATAAGCAAGTTGCAGTGTGGACTAAACTCTTCAATGCCATTCAGGAGGAAGATGTACATACCACAACATATAGCGCAGTAGTGAGCATGAAGTTGAGCAGTGGGTAATCTGGGACTATTGCCAATAGCCACTTGGGTTGCCCATTGGGTACCTTCGATCTTCGGGAGTCATCGAAGCAAACAAGATAAATTTCAGTCATTTATAATATGAAGGAAATTATCCAGTGGCACAAATGGCATTAACCTAGAAAGGACGGAAACTGCATATGGTTACCTGAGCCAGATATGGAACTGAGATATATATGTTTCTAGTGTAATCTTTCCAAGCCAGCTAGAGAGAATGAACAAGTACGTTAGACACATATTCATCGAGCATTAGCATGGAATCTAGTCATAACAATAGAATTTTTTCTGTTAATACAAAACTTACGCAAATAGTGTTAGAGAGCAGGCCCGAAATTCTTGAGTGAAGTTCCGTAGGCAGATGTAGACACTTTTGATCGCAACAAACATGGATCAATGAGATTTTGCAGTATAAAGATGAACTTATACTCGATACAAAAAGGAAAGATACATACGTTATGGGGATCCAGGATGTGTAGGGGTGGTATTTATTGTAGGTAATCTTGTCCAGCTTGTAGATGTACTCATACCACAAATACCCAGCCTGTAGTCAACATACAGACAGCTGATCATATCAAACAATTTGTGCATAATATACTATATGTTGCAGATGTTTGATTATTACCGTTAAAGAAACTGTAACTATAGAGGCCTTGATACTGAGTTTCGTTCTTGTTTCAGCTTCTTCGAGCTTTTCCATCCACTTCTCAACCTACAGTATGTATAATATTTTATTGGTGTCAAACACTTTTTGCACCGAGTTTTGAACCCTGAACATTGATTCAAACTATCTCTGAATCTAAAGAAACATATCAGTTATGCCAGCATGCTACATAAAACAAGTGATACAGAACATACAGTTGGATGGTAATAAGCATAGATCATCCCCACAATCCATATGTAGCGATCCAGTCCAGATCGGAATTGCCACTCATGCAACCTGGGGAGATCTGGTTTAGAAGGATCATTATAACCTGCACACAAGGCGAATAACATTGTCAAGTTTAATAGAAGAAGGAAAAAACATAGAATGCCAAAATCACTAACTGCAACCAAAGAAACACTGACCTAGAAGAAAAGTCAGTGGGCTCCAGACTATCTCAAAAACACCTGGGATTTCCCATACCAAGATAACAACCAAGAAGCACGCAATAAATTTCATAGCAATCACTGATCTAATCTCATTATATTTGTTTAGAATCCCAAGAGCACCATACACCATGAGAGTGAAAAGAGTGTGCATAGGGCAAATATAATACAGTGTATAGTCATTATTTAGGACAATGCAACAGATTGCCACAAAGAAATTGAGGCGCCACATCATCTGTTGAAGGTGCAACAAGGTTAGTAAATGTTCTCCAGATAAAAAGCAACACTGGGACTGTTTAAGAATGTACCTGAGCAAATCGTCCAAGACTGAAATCCTTCCGCACATAATAATAGGAGAAGTTACCAAACCCAGTCATCCAGACATATGCAGCAATAAACACACGAATTGCATTGTAGATCTCTTTAGCATTGAAGTAGTGGTACATCAAGAATAGCACCTGAAATAAGCGAAAGCGATGCTGAAAACTGTGCTCTGCTAGGAGATCAAAACTTTGTTCGCTGCACATGGATGCTTGGACTCTTGGTTAATTAACTTATTTACAACCATCAGAGATTCATGTTTTGGTTTCTTATGTCTCTGTTGGGTTTCATATCTAGCCAACCCGGCTACCCCAATTTGCTTGGGACAAAAGGCTTAGTTGCTATTGTTGTTGTTGTTAGAGATTCATAAATGAAGATAAAGGAAGTAAAGCAAGTAAGCAGTGCAAGATGGCATTTACAACTGAATAGACAAACATTCTCGTTGCATGAATCTCATGCATGATTGGCAGCTAGTAGAACAAAAGATGGGAAAGATGCCATAAGGAAGACGAACTATGGAAAATACCTGCATCCAACCCTTCCATTCTTCAGTCTGATGCCTATTCAAATACAGTACAGATTTTCCCGTGAGTATTGACTTATCTTGGTGGACCTTGAAGGAAGTAATAGCTGCTACGATAATAAGAAGAAAGTAGAGGAAAAGGAAGAGATCTCGGCTGTAATTCTGTAAATAAAGGATACCAAAAGAAGAAGAAAAAGTTAGCCAAATGAAAATTAATATATTAGCCACAACCTTCTATGCATCTTCTAGTATTTTACATTAATCCGAATAAGTGAGCAAAGCTGACATGCTCTACAAGACAGTTTTAGCATAAATTCTACAGAAGAACTAGCATCAGCAAGCCTAGAATCTGAAAGCTATTAAAACCAGATAAAAATTCCATATTATACATTTTCAACTGGTGTTTAAATGTGGCATACGTTGGGCCTCTTTGGTTCACAGGATTCTGAAAACATAGGAACAGGAAAACACGAGAATAGGATAGGAATGATGTGCAAAACAGATGACTGGGAAACAAAGAAATTTTGTTAACCTACATGTTTGGTTCACAGGAATAAGAAAAACACAAACAATTAACAGTCAAACCACAAGAAAATGGATGTTATTATGCCACTAACGACACCAGTCTCCTAATTCGTGCATAGGAATTCTAAAAAGAGGTCAAGGATTGTAAGATTCCTAAGTTTTCTATTTGAACTGATATCAAACGAGATTTTCCGCCATTTTTGGTTTGCTCCATTCCTTTGAATCAGACGAACGGTAGTGCCACCACCACAAAAGGAAAATTTCCTATTCCTATACTTTTCCTCCACTTTTCCTTTTAACCAGTAAGTAACAGCATAGTAGTACCTTTTCAGACTCTCCGAATAGATTTGTACGATCACAAATGTAAAAGTAGAGCAGATGGCCTCCAAGCTCAGATCTGATAGAACAATGGCAAACCTATCAGCACAATAATGTAACTGGACAAGTATGGAAGAATACATAATGCAATTAGATTACATTGCCCTGAGTGTCAACCGATGCTCCAGAAGAAGTGACTGGTCCAGAAAGAAAAGTCTGTGGAACTAATTAAGTCAGCGTCTTTGAATCTTTATATCTTAAAATATCATTGGACATGTCACCGAGAAATTATAATTCGTAAACAACCTGAACATCTGTGATGCGAAAGAAGCATAAACTGGCTTTGCACCTGCTACTTGGCCACCTTCCTCCAATAACATTGTTTGATCCTCTGCTTTGTTTGAGCTATTATCCATGTCGGATAAATTGATGTCCGAGTGTCTACCGACAAAGATAAGGAAAGATAAATTCCAATAGTAATCTCACTAAAAAGTTACTATGATGATAACACTAGCAATGCTTCATTGAAAGCAGCGTGCATTTCAATATGAAAGAACAAACTAGATTAACCCTGGCAAAACTTGGATACATTGACCTCTGGACATATGATTCTTGCAGCATAAGCAGAGATTTCTGCTCAAAAGCAACATACAAAAGAGAAACTACCACTTAGCAGCATTCTCATGATCAAAATAGCATTTACTCACGTTTTAAGAGAAGCAGCATTTGTTCTGCGAAAGAGTATCTCAGCATACACCCAGGCTGCAAGAACCCAAAGAAATCCCAGAAAAGCAGAAACCTGGGATGAAGCATAAAACAAGTTCTGTCAGTTCCGATGATAAAGGTCCTCAAAAGAAACAAATCCTAGTATCCGCAATAAATAAATTAATTTAATTAGGGAGGGGGGTTATAGCGGCACTTGCATACTTATTTAGGGGAAGTTACAACCATCTTTCCAAATGCGCTGTTTAAAATGCACCCCCTGTACCCTTGCACTCTAGAGCTGTTTGGCGTTCGAATCCAGTTCCAACTACTCGGGAACAATTCATTATTAATGTACATAAGTTCTAGAGTTTTGCAGCGTTCCATAATACTCTACAGTTTTGCATAATAGCTAATTGTCCCATTGAACCTCACACCGATTATCAAACTCAGGGAACGATTATGTATGATAAAACAAGCAAATCAACATTCAACCCGGTAGGTTCAATGACCAAACACAAAAAGTGGGTTGTCAACTCTCACTGCAGCAATAGTCTTAGCATATATTCTTAGAAATACAACAGAGAAGTCCGCACGGTCAGATCTTAATGGCTACTTAATATCTGATGATGTCTCCAGGTCTACATTACTACAATCGCTCTGGAATCTTCAACACTTAAACCCTAAGCTCTCATTCACAAATGTTGTACCAACAGCTGAATGAAACTTCCGACCTAGATTTGGTGCCACTATTCAAACACAGCTGAAATCTGGCTGTGGAAACTATCGATCCTCGCCCCCAAAAATTAGGCATAGCTTACAATCCTGAACTAGGTTAAAATGATTCCCCTCCAATCAGAAAACCACCAAATCCTAAGACATACTCGTGCATACTTGCGCATTGGCAATAATAACCAACCAAGCTTGAGTGCGACAGAAACAACCATTTGACTGATCAATCTCTGAACCGCTCAAATAATACAAAAGCAGCGCTCAATCCCGTCTGAAAATTCAGGCGCGTGCCATCTCCAGCGCTTCCTCGTATACCCACTTAAAACACAAAACGCAACCCCGCAAGCACCACTCCAGCCCCGCGCCAATCGCCTCCAAACTAACTCCAGGAAGCAACCAAGGAATCTGCACGGAGCAGCAATGCCGCGCCGGATCGAGGAGCGATTTAGGGCTCACCTGGCCGGGCGTGAAGGGGGTCGAGGCCGCCATGGCGAGCCCACCCGCGGACGCGACCGCCTCCGCCATTTCTACAGCATCCGCCCAAGCTCTGGCGCTCGGATCCAAACGGGAATCGGGGAGGAGGGCGGAAATTGGGGGGAAAATACGCGCGGGTTTGAGTAGCAAAAGACGTCTCCGGTTTAAAGCGGCCGGTGAGGTGGGATTGCGGGAATGAGATGGTGACGTGGTACGAGGGGAAGAGTCCCTTGCAGAGACTACCATGTGGGGCCACAGAACGATGGACTACGCGGCCCACAGTCGGTGCGATCTGTGAGTGACGGCGTAACTAAAAGGGTCGGAGTTTGGTCGATTTAAGTGAGAAACATTGTCTCGTTTTTTTTTTTGAGCAGTCGTCTTTGCTTTTCGAGTAGTAGATCCCAAGGTATCAGTAGGGCATTTTAAAAGTACAAATACACTAGTTGACCATTGGGCGGATTTGATTCAGCGATTCCGCCGATGTCATTTCATACTGGAATTCAGCAATTTGCCCAGGGTACGCATACACTAAAAAATTATCTTCCCAAGGTACTAGTACGATAATTTATGAGTCATGCACTTTATAAAATTTGCAAGTTGCCCTGCCAGCTGAGGGTAGTCCAATGCTACAACGTGTAACGTATCTAGACCTATGTGACTTTTTCTTACGTGAACGCTAATTAAGATGAGAGAGGAGACCATTGTATCTTACGGCTCTTGTTTGTTGGTTCGTTCTGAATCTGTTGCAACATCTCCGTTGGCTCTTGTGTCACGAGCCCTCAACTCTCCCTTACCCTCCCAGATGGAGTAGTTCGTTCTAAATCTGTTGCAACACCTCCGTTGGCTCGTGTGTCACGAGCCCTCAACTCTCCCTTACTCTCCCCAATGTCCTTCTCGCCCATTCTCACCTTACCACGAAGCCATCACATCTCCATGCAGGTCTCACATCTCCATAAATGTTGGTATTTTTTATAAATTTGATCACACTTTCAAATATCCGACTTAATACAAATCTAATATTCAGAGTAAAAAGGAACATAAGGGGTATCTAAATCTATACTTATTGCACATATGAACTTTAGATATGGTAAAAAGTGCCTTTAAATGTACTTGATGCACAAGATAGAAGTATCTAAATCTATACTTAATGAACATGATATTAACTTTAGATATGGTAAAATGCCTTCAAATATACTTAATGCACAAGATACATTAAATGTACTTAGTGCACAAGATAGGAACTCCATAGCATTGAATATATAAGAATAGTCTCCGTGATGACGTAAAAACTACCTATAACGTGAGTAACACAACTGCTAAAATAGACAGAAGCAAACTAACCATCCTAAATACCGACAATTTTTCTAACAAATTCAGATTAAAATATACTATCTCTGTTACATAATTCTCGTTGCAGTGACAAGAATTATGGAATGGTGGCGTCGGGGCTTTTTTTTAGCATCCATGGGGCTTGTTTATGTTGGGAATCGTAGGTAGAAAACAAAAAAATTCCTAACAACGATAACCTTATACTAGGCAGGATCTATACTATGCAGATATACTATACAGTAGGAGATTGATATACATACCCTTGTAGACCGAAAAGCGGGGATCACACCCCGCACAGGTGTTGTCGATGAAGCCGACGACGCCGAGCTCAAGGTCGTGAAGATGAAGACCTCCAAGCGCCGCAAGCGTGGCGTCTCGCAGGGAGTCGCACACGTACGGTGGAGATGACGACCTCCGGGCTCCGATCCAGGGACGGACAGCGGAAGTAGAAGGACTGGAAGACCAGCAGCACGGCAGTGTGCGTATGGTGGAGAAACACTCAACCGTGCGCAACCCCAATTGCGGAGTTACGACTAAACGGAAGAGAGAGAGAGAGAATGGTGCATTTTCAAAGGCATGAGGGGCACCTCTATATAAAGGGTGGAGGGAGGCTACCAGGCTCGCCAGCCAGGCGGTGTGGGACTAAATCCCACACCCGCCGGCTAGCCTTGGTGCGCCGGCCCTAGGTGGGCCCCATGTGGCCCACCTAGGCCGGCTGGCCCTCCCCCCCCCCCCCCCCATTTTTTCCTTTTCTTTTTTGGGATTTTCCCCTAATGGGCCTCTAAGGCCCATGTAAGAAAACAGCCTTTTAAAAATTCGAAATTAATTAAATAAAAATATATTTAACTATTAATTACACTAATTAATATTAAATGCATATTATCTAATTTATTCCGGCTCCGAAAACTATTTCGTTGCCTCCGATCTCCATCGGAACTCTCCCGGAACGCTTCCGATGCTCTCTTTTTTATTTTCTCTTCTATGTCCAATCAATTATACATGTCGTCTCCCCTTAAGTGTGTTACCCTAGCGGTTCGAGATCTCACCCGACATGATCGAGACACGCTCTCCGATCAATGACTAATCAGTGGACCTTGGATACCCATGATAAGTCCCTGTGAGATAACGAATGACTTTGTCGTTCGAACCTTAGACGTCGAGTCTTAAACCTTTTGCCTGGCGATACTTAGTGTGCCCGAGACTCGATCTTAGATATCGTGATACCTGGCTTGATCTCGTTACTGATAGCACTATTCTTTATTCGTCTGTGATACTACGTCCCCGTGACCTAGTCACATGCTTGCAAGCTCATTGACGTAATCTAACCGAGTGGGCCCAGAGTATCTATCCTGCTATGCGGATTGGCAAATCCCGCTCTTGATCCCTCGTCTCAACATATCCCCTTCCGATACCCGAGAGGAACACCGTTATAGTCACACTATTAAGATATGACGTTTGATGCAATCAAATTATCTTTCAGGAATAGCAATTAGAGTTGATCTCACGGTCGAAGGCGTAATGACTACGTCCTACAAATATTGGGTATGTCCATCACATCATTCTCCCAATGACATGACTCCATTGTCAACTGACATTAATGTCACATGATCAGGAAACCTTGATCATCGATTGCACAATGAACTAGTTAAATAGAGGCTACTATGAACCTGGTTGTTTACGTACCACACGTGTATTAATGTTTCCGCTTAATAAAGTTATAGCATGATACAAAACATACTATGAACAAATGAGATATGATAATAAAAACACTTTATTAATTGCCTCTAGGGCATATCTCCAACAGTCTCCCACTTGCACTAGAGTACAATTTAATCTAGATTACAACTTGGTAAAAGCCTAACACCCATAGCACTTTGGTGTTTTACATGCTTGTCTAGTGAAAGAGGCTTCGTCAGAGGATCTGCCACATTCAGATCCGTATGTCTTTTGCAAATCTTCACATCACCTTCCTGGATATACTGTCGTATCACATGGAAGCGTCGAGAATGTGTTTGGCGGTTGAGTGAGACTTTGGTTCCTTCACGTTAGCAATAGCACCCGTGTTGTCGCAGTAGAGGGTCACAGGGTCTTGCGCGGTTGGGAACACTCCGAGCTCGATGATGAACTTCCTCAGCCAGACAGCTCGGAAGCCGCGATGTACTCCGATTCCATTGTAGATTGTGCTACTATGGGTTGCTTCGCACTTCTCCAGCTCACAGCGCCTCCATTCACCCTAAAAACATATCCTGTCTGTGACTTCGAGTCATCTGGATCTGTGCTGAAACTTGCATCAATGTAACCTGTTACGCCAAGTAGCGTACGCGTCGGAGGCTCCAACCGGGAAAAACCTTCTACGTACCGCGGAGGTTACAAACCTCCGCATACCCCCCCCCCCCCCCCCCCCCCCCCGCGACGACCATGGGCCTGGCCCAGTTCCTTTTTCTGTGTTAGCGTTTTTTTCGTTTTTTTTTCTTTTATTTTTCGATTTTTTTGAAAATTGTTCATTTTCGAGATTTGTTCAAATTTTAAAGTAGTTCAGATTTGAAAATTGTTCATTTTCGAAAAATGTTCAAATTTGAAATTTGTTCATTTCGAAAAATGTTCAAATTTGAAATTTGTTCAGATTTGAAATTTGTTAAGATTTAAATATTGTTCAAATTTGAAAATTGTTCAGATTTGAAAATTGTTCAGATTCAAAAAAAAATCAAATTTGAAAAATCTTTATTTTTTATTGTTTACTTAAAACAGAAAAGAAAAAAAGATGAAAAATAACACTTACCTGTTATTTGGGCCAGTTTAATACCCCGCTAATTGGGCAAGCCCAATAGCCGTCGGGGGTACGCGGAGGATGGTTCCATCCGCGTAACGCGATATTACACACAGTGGGGAGAAACTGGGTCAGAGGTGTTTCCCGAGCTTGTCCCCTCAGTTTGAAACGTTCCCCAAAAAAAGACATGTCGTTCAGTCAAATTAAAACCAAAATGCCATCGCGCGGATCCCCTTCTCTCTTCAGTCAACGAAGCGATACGCAAAAAGAAAAAAGAAAACCCACCCACCTCTCGACCCCGAACGCAGCTCGCCCACCCTCGGCCGCCGCTTCCCACCACCGGCCGCCGCTCCCCCGCTCCCCGCCACCGCTCTCCCATCGCCGGAATCACCGGATCTCCGCCCTCAGGTACCGGATACCACTCGCCCGTCCCGATTTCTGCCGCCTGCTGCTCCTCCCGAACATCGTCGCTGCCCCGTCACCCGGTGGTCTACTCCGCCCCGCCGTCCGCTGCTCCTCCACGCGACTTCGAGCTCGTACTGCTCTGGTCCGCCCTGTCGTCCGCTGATCCCAAGCACCGAAGGTGAGCAACCATGTTCTCCCCCAAATAGACAGTGCTCTCCCGATTTCAATTTGAGTACATAAACTTGCTATGTGATGATGCTTGCTATTTGCTTCGTTTCACGGTAGTCGATGATGCTTCCCCGAAAAAAGACATGTAGATGATGCTCTAGATTGAGTACATGAACTTGCTACGATAGTACAGAAACTTGCTATTTGAGTACAAAAACTTGCTATTTGTTTCGTTTCACGGTACTGATTTGAGTACATAAACTTTAGCTTGGTAGTAGATGATGCTCTCCCGATCTGTCTATTTACTAAATTTACACTGTCTTTTACTCCCTCCGTTCGAAAAAGGATGTCACAAAAATGAACTATAGATAGACCATTTTTGTGACATCCTATTCCGAACGGAGGGAGTAGTAAACTTCAGTTTGTTATACTGATGGTGCTGTCCAAAAATCTAGCATATGTTCTTATAATACTATAATACTTATGTTCTTATAGTTATGTTCTTATAATTTTACAGGTAGCGCATCGTGTAGCTTGATGGCAGCACTACGACAGAGCATCACAGAAGGAATAGTAGTTTGACTAGTTCTCGTTATTGTAATTCTGAAATCATTGTGACATTTGTTTTATTTTTAGTCCATTTTGTACTAAAAACTAGCATATGTATCTATACAACGTTTTATTTAGTGAACATATCAAATTTCAAAGGTAAAATAGACATCTTACAACTCATCACAGGAAATAAGCCAGAACAGTACAATCCCAAAAGAAGTCTCCTGAGAAGTTTCTGCAGTTTCTGCCCATCGAAATCTATAGGCAGGCTTATGCATAAGCATAAGCCCAAAGGAAGTCACCCATACAGGTGCTCCCAACCTCCAACGGACGCAACGAGGGTCGGTTAGGGATGCCGCGCAAGAACGGCCTGGTTGGTGTGCACCGAAACCCTATTTCACGACCAGGTCGGAGCGCATTAGCGCCCGCACACCCTACGCGACGACCTGGGCCGGGCCCAACACGGACGGAGAAGCCAAAGGCGACCATAGCCAGGGAGGAAGACGGCGACCGGAGCGAGGGAGGTCGACGACGGCGAGACGGAAACGGGAGCGACAGACCTCGCCGCCGACGGGGACGGCGTGGCTGGCCGCGTCATCGCCGGCCAGGCGATGAATGGACCTCGCCACAGCCGGCCACGACGCGGCTCGCCACGGCGGCGCAGGTGGAGGCGAGGGAGCAACTTAACTATGGGGGGGGGGGGTGCGTGGTGGCCGGCGCCAGAGAAGGTGGGTTGGGGGCAGGGTTAGAGGGAAGCCGGGCGCGGCGGTGGACTGGCGGAGGCCGCGGCTTGAGCAGGGTGGGGCACGGAGGCGGCGCGGTAGCGGCTTCGAGCGCGGGTGGCGGAAGCAGGCGGTTACGGCCGGTGGTGGCGGCGGGGGATCGACGGAGGCGGATGGGGAAGAAGACGGCGACGGCGGCAGCATGCGAGATGGAGGAAGAAGAGGATGGGGAAGAAGATGCCTTGGTGGGCCTGGCCCACTATCGCCTCCCTGCGGGCGGAGCGAGTACGCTCCGCACAAGGTATTTTTTGACAAATCTGACCCTTTTGAGCAACTAAACGCATGTGTGGCCTCTTATCAAAACTATTTTCAAATCTGACCTCTCGAGCTCAACGCCAAATAGGATGGAGCCGAACTTGTTCAGTTCGGCGCCATCCAGGAAGTCTCATAATTTTCCTAAGGAGTTAAAAGATTTAAAACAGGGGGTCGACGCCATATAAAATAGAGCCGACATGTAGATGGAGCCGATCTAAGGGGCCAGATTTAGAAATAGTTTTGCGAAGAGGCCATTTTTAGGAAAAAAAAAGAGTCAATAACACGGTTGGTACACTAACTCTTCCTCTATGTGCAATTTCATACAACATCTTTCAAATTGGGGTACAAAGGTACACAAACTGTACCTACGGGTGCATGATAGGACAAAAGAATCCGAAACGCTGACTTGCCATGCCACAGTGTAATCTGCGTGCTTTTTTGGACTTCGCAAAACGATCCCTGGTAACGTTTTGATGCACGAATAGGTCCCTGGTCACCGTGGGTGGTAATTCGCACGAACAGGTCCCTGGCAAATTACGAAAAGGTCCCCGCCGCATCACCAATACGTCCCTTAAGAAGGACAGAATCAGCACACGATCAGTTACGCAGTTCACGCCGCGATGGCAGGTTTGTTTCCTTACCTCGCGACGCCGACGCCGAACAGCTTTGAGGCAACTGCAGCGCCGCCGCCGGATTCGTGCCAATGGCGCCCGAGGTACAGCTCCGGCCGTGGTTTCAGGAAGATCCTGACTATGGTACGCGCATCTCTCGCTGCATCTCTCTTCTTCTCCCGTGGTGTTTTTCCGTCGGCGGGCGAGGGAACGTGGTCGACCTTGATCGGGGCGTTCCCTGTTAGAAAAAAATGGATGAAATCAACAATTGGATGGATTATAGTGGTGCGGTAATGGTTTGTAGGACTAATACCCGATTTGGGTGAGAAAAAATTGTTGTCCTGGGCTCAAATTGGGTGTCCGCCGCAAGCAAAATTGGGTGGAAATTTACTAAGTTACATGCACAAATTAGTATGGCATAGCATTGGTACATGTTATTGAGTTATGAATTCAGCAAATAGTAAGGCCTTTATGCGTTACATGCGTGATTACTTAGAGGCCACGTAATAACTCTGAATTTTCTGGATATTGCAGTCTTATATCCAGGAGGAAATGATGATTTGTTCACACTTGTGCTGGAACATAATGGATTTTTCGTTGGGAAAGGACCCACATTGACTTATGTTTCAGGGACAGTAGAGTATGTGGATTTTTGCAGCCGGGATACATGGTCGATTCTTTGGTTGGAAGAAGTCCTTCAGCTACTAGGTTATGCATTGGATGGGAGGTGTCATGTGTACTGGTCTCCACCATGGAAGGAAATTCATGAGGGTTTAGTTTGCATTGAGAGAGATCGATGCAGATATTGTGCAAATGATAAATGCAGCAGAGACTCACAAGAGGCTGGTAGTTTTTGTTGATCACTCGAATTACATGAAGAACTTGAGGCCAGAATCCATCAGCAATTTGGCAGGTGCAGGTCCTTCTGCTGCAGCCACATTAGCTGCAGGTCCATCAGTTCAAGCTACAGCAGCTGAAGTAACACAAGATTCAGTGACAGAAAGATGTAGATCATCTAGGAGAACTGTGCCAGAGCAGGAAGAAATAACAGCCGAGCAAGAATATGAATCAGACGATCAAGACTCTGATTTTGTGGACAGTGACTACGCAGCAGATGAAGGAGATGATGACCTATTCGTTGACAACATAGACACAGAGGTAAATGACAACAATGAGCTAGTACCTGTGCAAGAACATGAAGATGATTCAGCTTTGGAGGATGCAGACTTGAATTTGGGGCCAGATGAGCATGAGCAGTTGCAGTACAAGTTCTCTGTGTTCAATCCTGAAGTTGAAATGGAAAACCCAGTCTTCAAGGTTGGCATGGCCTTCTCAGATGTTCATGAAATGAGAGGAGCTTTGGCTGCATACTCTGTCAGAAATAGAAGGAAAATTACAAAACCTAGGAATGAGAAAAATAGAATTGATGCTAAATGCAAAGATGGGTGCCCATGGATGCTAAAAGCTTCTAATGATAGCAGGACAGGATCTTTTGTTGTCAGATCAATCCAGTGCATAGATGTTCAAGAGAGTGGCAACTGAAGGCACTCACAGCTCCATTCTTAACACAGCACTTTGTTGATGAATTTAGGGATAATATGAAGATGGATCTGAAAAGTTTTGTAGCAAAAGTACAAAGAGAGTTCAACATGTGTCCAGACAGGTGGAAGTTAGGAAGAGCAAGGAAAGAAGCACTAGCTATTATTCATGGTGATGAGGATGCTCAGTTTAACCAGCTCTGGGATTACGGGCAAGAACTTAGAGCACGTAATCCAGGCTCCAAGTTTTTCCTTTCCTGCAATAAAGTAAAGTGTGGTGATCAAACGAAGCAACATCTAGCTTCATTGTATTGGTCATATGATGCACTAAAGAGAGGGTTCCTAAGGGGCTGCAGGCCTCTAATATGCGTAGATGGGTGCCATATGAAAACCAAGTACAAAGGTCAGATATTAACTGCAGTTGGAATAGATCCTAATGATTGCATATATCCAATAGCAATGGGATTAGTTGAAGTAGAGTGCACAAGCAGTTGGGAGTGGTTTTTAACTACTTTGAAAGATGATTTGCAGATAACAAACACAGCCCCATGGACAATAATAAGTGACAAGCAAAAGGTATGCAAGTTTCGGATGTATACATGATTTTAATGTACACATGGAATATCATTTTAATTTACTGCCACTTATGTTTTTCAGGGTCTCATCAATGCTGTGTCTACAATCTTTCCAGACGCAGAGCATAGGTTCTGTGTGAGACACTTGTATCAGAATTTTCAGAAGGCAGGAAACAGGGGAGAAGTGCTAAAGAACAATTTGTGGGCCATTGGCAGATCAACAAATATGCCAAAATATGAGAAGAACATGAACAAGATGAGAGTGGCAAGTCAGAAGGCATTCGAGTGGGTTGAGGCCTTGGTTCCTAGCACTTGGATCAAAGCATTCTACCGTGAGTTTCCCAAGTGCGACATGATGTTGAACAATCACTCAGAAGTTTATAACAGCTACATTTTACAGGCAAGAGAGATGCCCATATTGTCTATGTTGGAAACAGTGTTCTACAAATTAATGCACAGGGTTCACAGCAAGTTCACAACGTGGAGTGCAGGATGCATGGTTAAACCAGCAGGAAATGGACTGTTTCATGTCAGCTCAAGTGAGTTTGAAGGGCCATATACTGTGGATTTCAAAGCTAAAACATGTGATTGCAGAAGATGGCAGCTCTGTGGGATTCCATGTCATCACGCAATAGCATGTTGCAGAAATGAGAACATTGATCCAGAAACATTGGTTCACAGTTGCTACAACATTGCAACTTATAATGAAGCATATGGATATAACTTGGTACCTTTAAGGGGGAGGGAGTTCTGGGAGAAGACAAATGGAGTGCAAGTGCATCCTCCCCTATACACAAAGGTAATAGGAAGGCCTAAGAAAAATAGAAGAAAAGGACCAGAAGAGAAAATCAAACAAGGGGTGAAAGTACTCTCCAAGCATGGTGTCGTTATGCATTGTTCCATCTGTAAAAGAGAAGGCCATAACAAACTTGGTCATGCGAAGTACATGCAAAGTATCCCAGTTGAGCAACAGCCAGAGCAAATTGATGCAGATGATGACAATTTCGATGATCCATCATACATTCAGGTTAATTCTTCAACAAGGCATAACTTTTGTGTTCTGCAAGTACTTGTGTTCGAACAACTTACTAACCAAGAAGGAATTAATTTTGTTTTGTAGAACATAGTTCACCAAACTCCAGACCCAAGACTGGATCCTACCCAGCAAATCAATTCCATGGTCTATCAATTAGGACAAGATGTAAGTTATGGTCATTTTTTTATGAATTCCATGGTCATTTCCATATGAATTTCGCTAACTGTTATGCTACATTTCCCAGAATCATGTGCCTCCTAACAGGGCACATGGGCCACTACCAGAGGAAAGTTCATTCGTAGAAGCAGCTAGAGAAAGCATACCCGTTTCCAGAGTGAGGCTTACTACTGCAACATCAAGGGGAAGGTCGACAAGCAGAGGTAGAGGGAGGACCAACAGACCTGTCGAAACAACCAGAGTTACATCAAGAAAAAGACAAGCACAAGCAAGTACATCAGACGTACAAGATGGACAAGAAGGAAGGGCAAGAAATGGAAACCAGCAGCAACAGCAGCAAGCTCCAAGTGGCCGAGGAGCACTACCGGATCTGAACACACCTGTTCATCATTCATGATCACAGCAAACAACAATTTGATGCCCTTTTATGTTTTCCGAACTTGTGAGAACGTTGTGGTGCATGCTCTCCATTTGGTACCTATTTTAGGATGATATGAATTTACGTAACCCACTTTTGATATCCATTTTGATGCTCAATTTAAGTACAAATACTTGGGAAACTTCCTTATGTTATTCCTTTGACATTATTCTGATACAGGAAATACTTGGCCAGAACTACATGATTTTAGTACAAAGCTACATGATTTTGACACACTAACTAATAGAGCACAAGCACAAAACCTCTAACTAATAGAGCACAAGCACAGTACACTGTTACAAGCAGAAATTCCTTCTTATCCCAGTTTCAAGCTCACAAATCTTGTTCGGCAGCTTCTCTTCTTCTACTTCGTCTTTCTTCGCCACAACACTCTGCACCACAAAAATGCAACTCAGAGCTACAACAAGAACTCAGAGCTAGAACTCAGAGCTCAAATTGGACATCTAATTAACTGACCAAACAATGTACATACCTTCACAGCTGGTCGCCGCCGGTGGACCTGGACAGTCCCGTTCGGCCATTGCTGCTGCCTGCACCTTCTCCTACCACCCACGGAGCTGTGAGGATGGATCACGGAGCTGTGGGGAGCTCAGGGAGTTGCCAGGTGGGGGAACGCGGCGCACCTTGTCGATCTTCTCGAAGGAGTCGGCGTGGCACGGGGTCCAGCCGTTGATGGCCTCGCAGGCGACGGCGGAGAGCTAGGCGGGCCACCCGGTGGCGACCTGCTCCCCGTGCGCCGCGGCAGCCGGGCCGTGCCGCGACGACCGCGACCGCCGCTCCCTCTTAACCGGCGCGGAGACCGCGACGACGCGGAGACCACCGCTCCCTCGACCTTCTCGTCAGCCTTCCCTGCAGAAGCAGCAGCAGCAGAGACGACCTATCCTCATAGTGGGGAATTTCTGTCCTAATTCGTGGAACAGACCTATCCGCGTTTTCTACAGAATACGGGGGGTTCTGCAAAAGTGTGATGCTCAGGCGTGTGCCCCATCCGACCTGGCAGCTCCACGTGTCGCCTTCTCACTCGTCTGGACCATCATCGAATCCGCAACAGGAGTTTGTGTACCGTTGTACCCCCATTTGAAAGATGTTGTATGAATTTGCACATAGGAGAAGAGTTAGTGTACCAACCGTATTATTGACTCAAAAAAAAAATACCCGCACAGGTCGGGAACTAGGCGCTCCCACCAGGGCGTCTGATAAATTGATAATTCTCAGAAAAAAAAGGGCGTCTGACGTGTCATGCTCGCAGCCTTGTTGTCAAGAACTCGCACCAATTCATCAGTTCGAACTTCGAAGGCGCAGCTCGTCGCGCTGCTTCCACTTCGCCGGCCATGCTCACGGTCTCCCTCCTGGACGCGCACCTCGCGAGGTGCTGCTCCACGCGCCACCTCCTCCAGATCCACGCCCAGTTCATCGCCTCCGGCCTCCTCGCCGACGCCTTCGCCGCCAGCCGCCTCCTCCTCTTCACCTCCGCCACCCGCCTCCTCCCGCTCCCCCTCCACCACTCCTTCCGCCTCCTCCAACTCGTCCACAGCCCCAACGCCTTCTCCTGCAACACGCTCCTCAAGGCCGCCCTGCTCGCCGGGATGCCGCACCTCTGCCTACCGCTCTACGCCTCCCTGCCAGCGTCCCCCGACGCCTACAGCCACCCCATCCTCGCCGCTGCCTGCGCCGCAAGGAGGGACGCGGATGAAGGCGGGCAGGTGCACTCCCACGCTATCAGGCATGGGTTCGGTGATAATTTGTACCTCAGGAACGCCTTGATGTACATGTACTCTGCTTGCGGCCGTCTCTGGGACGCGCGCAGGGTGTTTGACGCAGGTCCCGTGTGGGACGCTGTTTCATGGAACACGATCCTAGCTGCGTACGTGAATGCTGGGGATGTCGACCAGGCAGTTGGCGTGTTTGCACGGATGCCGGCACGGAATGCTACGGCGGTGAGCTCGATGGTGTCATTGTTTGGGAAGAGAGGTATGGTGGACGAGGCGCGGAGAGTATTTGATGAGGCCGACTGCAGAGATATCTTCACGTGGACTGCCATGATTTCTTGCTTCGAGCGGAACAACATGTTTGCAGATGCCTTGCACACGTTCTCGTGTATGCGTCGAGAGCCGTGGCCCGTGGATGAGGCGCTGATGGTCAGTGTGGTGGCCGCTTGTGCACAGTCGGAGATGATTCAGAATGGGGAACTGTGCCATGGGCTGATTATCAGAGCTGGCCTTTGTTCACTGGTGAATGTTCAGAATGTGTTGATCCATATGTACTCATGTTGCCTGAATGTTGTTGCGGCGCGGAGATTGTTTGACAGCAGTCAGTGCTTGGACATGTTTTCCTGGAACTCGATGATAGCTGGCTATCTAAAGAATGGTCATGTCAAAGATGCAATGGCAGTGTTCAGTGCAATGCCTGACAAGGATAATGTTTCTTGGAGCACGTTGATATCTGGTTGTGTGCAGAATCACCAATCTTCAGATGCGCTCTCTGTTTTTGATGACATGCTATCCCAGAGAATCAGGCCTGATGAGGTTACAATTGTCAGTGTTATATCTGCATGCACTAACCTGTCTGCTCTGGAGAAAGGAAAGTCAGTGCATGAGTACATAAGGCAAAAAAAATATTACATCACTCTTGTACTTGGGACTAGCCTCATTGACATGTACATGAAGTGTGGATGCTTGGAGGCTGCATTGGAAGTCTTCAACATAATGGAAGAAAAAGGAGCACCTTGCTGGAATGCTGTCATTGTGGGACTGGCTATGAACGGCCTTGTGACAAAATGCCTTGACATGTTTTCAGAGATGGAAGCATCTGGTACTGCTACCCCGAATGAGATAACTTTTACTGGAGTTTTGAGTGCTTGCCGACATGCTGGCCTAGTTGAGGAGGGCCGCCACTTCTTCAAATTGATGCGGGAAAGGTACCAAATTATTCCAAACATTAGACATTATGGATGCATGGTTGATCTTCTTGGACGTGCTGGATGTGTTAAAGAGGCTGAGAATATGATTGAGAGCATGCCCTTGTCACCTGATGTTCCAGCATGGGGTGCATTGCTTGGTGCCTGCTGGAAGCATGGTGAAAATGAGGTTGGGGAAAGGGTGGGGAGGAAGCTTGTCGATCTGGATCCTCACCATGACGGGTTTCACACTATGCTATCTAACATATATGCTAAAGAGGGGATGTGGCAATCTGTAAATGACCTAAGGGGTTCCATGAAGCAACGACATGTCCCGAAAGTTTCAGGGCATACTGTGCTTGAATTGTCACATTCTTCATGAAATTCTAGCAGGTGATGGCACCTGAAAGCACAATGCTTAGAGTGGTTCAAGTTAAAGTTTTACAAGGTCATGAATGCATCCCTACTTATATGTGGCTTGCGCTCTAACATCTTTTGTGTTTAGCTTGTTATTCACTTAATGTTTCCTCTGTTTATGGTTTCAGATACAAACAAAAAAATCCACCTAGTATCAGCGACCAAATTATTCATCTCTTGAACGTTTACCAGAGGTCAGGCAGAACTTTCCCTTCTTTCTTGTTTCCTTCCGTGAAAATTAATTCGTCTGGCATATTGAATAGGGAACGACACACTTCATAGTCGTGGTTTCTTTCCTTTTGTATTCAACTAGTTGTAAACCATGGTGCATGCCAACAATTTTTTTTGGTAAACAAGGGTAAGAAAATAGCCAGCAGGGATTATCATTCAGAAAGTTTGTGCCCTTTTAATTGAAAGACCACATGTAGACTAGTTCCGTTCTGAGATACATATTTATTGAAAAATATGTTCTCTTCACCATTAAAATGTGATACGACACTGGAAATATATATTTATGTTACAAAAAATACAATTCCATTTGATACAAAAAAAGGCCCATGGCTGCAAAATCTGGTGCAATGTGGCTTATAAAGTTTTTTCTGTGCCCAAGTGAGTGTGAGATCCACCTACACAGAGTCACAAGGGACCTGGTAATTTAGTTATATGGATACCACTATATGACCAAGTGAGTGGTCCGTTTTGAACTAGTTGGAAATAATATTGGATACCCATTATCTGTTCAGTTCCTTCCTTTATTTTTCTTTTCTTTTCTAGATGCAGTAATTTTTTCTAGGTTTATCGAATGCCATCCCATAATAGAGCCAATGTACACGGAAAGTCTCATTGAGTCACAAAACAAATGTGTGCAAAGAGCCGTTATCACAAAACAAATGTGTACAAAGAAAAGTCCCATTTAGTCTCATCCAAGTCTAGACATTGGACTGTTTAGGATTGTGGGTGCTTACCAGCCTTTTCCAAAGATGGCTCAAAGCTTGCATTTGTCGATAACGAGTTCAAAGCCGTGTTGTTGGCCGATAGAGATGGAATGCGTGTTGTCTTTGAGGTAAGTACACCATGCATGGCCTGTATTTTTGTTGTTCAATATAATACTTCCTCTGTACCGTAATATAAGATGTTTTAGGCATTCCAATACGGACAACATATGGATGTATATAGACGTATTTTAGTGTGTAGATTCGCTCATTTTGCTCTGTATGTAGTCTGTATTAGAATACTAAAAAATCTTATATTATGGTACAGAGGGGGTAGATGATATTTTTTTGCAGGGTATTTTTTTTGTATGATGGTGTGAGCCTGTAAATTGTGATGAATGATTTATAACTAGCCAATTTTTATGGACTATGGGTGCTGATTATTGTAACTGTATATGTAGCCAGATTGCCCGGACGGCATCTTCTAACCAGTTTGGAACCAAAAGGACATATTGTAGTATGTGTGTATGAGTTCAAAGCCAATGAAATGCTGGAGATCTACGCCATCCCCCATGTATTGAGTGGTGCACGAGAGCGACAACTGCTCACAAAAGGAAAATTCAATAATGCGTTCCCACCTGCCAATTCAGAAGGTAAGAAAATACCACGCAGTCTTGCTTCAGTGGCTTCATGAGTCCTCTATTACAATCATCACAAATAATAGTCTGGTGATATTTTGTATACCTCTAATGGCGACGATGATATGTATGTATATGCAGGGACAAAATTTGTTTTCCGATTAACGAGGGATGGAGGAGACAATAAGTACAAGAATCTAAACATAATGGACGCAGAAGGGAGGACTCCGGTGAAGTGGAACGGCTGACGGAAGGCAATTGGATCTACACACACTGTCAGTGGTATCTGGACAGAGATTGGATTGTGTTCTCTTCAAACCACGACAGGCCTGTGGACGTGCCGGAGCGCAACTATGGCCTGGACCCCGGTTACTTCGCTGTTTATCTAATGAACGTGAGTGACCGCTCGGTGGTGAGGGTGTTCAGGAGTGGTTACGACTTCTCTGAACCACCCGGTCTTCAGTCCAGATGGGCGAAGCATCCCCGTGATGGCAGACCTTGCCGTGGTGTTCGCTGACCCGATATCACTGCCGATCTTCTTGCACTCAGTGATGTCCTATGGTGACATCTTCATCGTTGACATCGACCCGGATGACATAGAGAAGAACCAGGATGTCGAGAGTTTTGCTCGCATCACACACAGCAGATACGAGAATCCACTCCCTCCTGGACACTGTTCTCCACTCATGACCCACATGCGCAATGAAACCTCCTGGTCATGGAGGACAATTACACCCTGGCATGCCCGTATGCGCGTCCTGATGGAGGTGAAAGTTGGCACATCACTGGCCAGATGTGCATCCCGGAAAGGGTCCTGCTGATATTCGCCGTTGTGCCAGAATGTCTACGAAGTTGTGCTTGCCCGTTAGGGATTTGGAATTTCTGCTTGGGCTGCTGAAAGTTTGCATTCTGCATGTCTAATGTCGCCGAATAAAGTTTGCCGGATTCATTTTCATCACAAGGTTGATGTATCATGTTTTAGTGATTTGGTTACGGGGTAGTCCTATGTCTCTGTAGGATGGGAATGGGCCGACCCGGCCCCGGCCCTGGACTTGGCCTCGTGGCCTCGAGGCCATTTTACAAGGCCACGGGTCGATCCATTTAAATAAAAGGTTGCGGCCTCGCTGGCCCGTTGGTTCTTTAGGGCCGACCCAAACCTGGTTGACTGTTTTTTGCTATTGCGCAGCAGCGAGTACTGATGTTCTTCCGTTGTCGAGCGACAAGAACAGCTGAATAGCTGATACGAGAATTTACTTAACAGAGCCAAGAGAATTAGAGAAAGTGACAGACAAGAACACCGGATCTTACACAAAGCTCCTACAATCGGTGGCAGGCAAACAGGATCCAGAAAGACAATGAGAACACTACTCGGACATCTTCTCTGTCAACTGATCAAAACTCACAAAGCGGACAAGTTACAAGAGTTAAGGATGTCTCCAACGGGGCGACCCATCAAGTCCGCGCGAGCCAAAAACACGGCCCAACGGGGCGACCCATCCGGACCGCGGTCCGTTTTTTGGTCCGCCGCGACCCATTCCTGGCCCAAATTTGGGCCAGGTTTGCGTCGGCGCGGACGCGCTGCGGACTGACCGGTGTCCGCGTGCTCACGCGTGGCGTCCTCCCCAGGCCCACATGGCAGTGACACGGGGACGGTCAGCCTCCCCTGGCCCAGTCCTTTTTAATGCCAGGGGATAGGGACGGCCAGCCCCCACCCACCCCCACTCCACTGCCCCACTACCGTTCCCTCTCCGGCGACCAAACCCTAGCCGCAATGCCGCTCCGATGGCCGGGGTTCGGCAAGGCCAAGAACGACGGCGAGGCCGGGTCGTCATCTGGCCGCCGCCGCCGCTACCGCGCTCCCTCCCCGACGCCATCGTCTTCCCCGGAGCCGGAGCCGCTACCCGCCGTCTTCGAGGCCATGGACGTGGACCTGCCACCGGCGCCTCCGCTACCAGAAGGCCTGCTAGGGCAGCGCTGGGTCTTCAATGGCGGCGACTGGGAGGTCCCAGAGCAGGCGCAGGAGCAGGTGCAGGAGCAGCCGCCCACGCCGCCGGCTGTCGCCCCACCACCGGCGCACCTCTGGAAGCAGCCGGACTATGTCATCCTCGATGGGGATGACGAAGAGGAGTAGAAGCCCGCGAAGGGCAAATTTTCTAGTTTTTATATATTTTTGTTTTTAAAAATATTATGTAAAAAGGCCGTTTGTGGCCCACCCCCCTATATATGACTACAAAAGGCCCATATATGGCCTGTTTAGCTAAAAAAAAAATCCCGGGCGGACTCAATGCGTCGGGCCGTTGGGCGCACTGCCACCAACGGCGGACAGGGGCGGACTGGGCCTGTCCGTTTGCGTCGCGGACCAAACGCGTGTCCTTTTGCGTCGGCCCGTTGGAGTTATCCTAATTGCACTGGCGGTCACACATCTCGTCGCGTATGTGCACTTAAGTCACACATCTGGATAACGTGATTTTTTGGTCACACATCTCGACAAGTGGGTGCACGCTGGTCATAAACAGGACATGTCATCCCGTTTTGGACTGAATTTTTTCAGAAAACCCCCTAGTGTAATATTACAAGGATTATATTGCAAAATTATACACCTGACGGGTGGGGCCCACCTGTCAGACTTGTCTTCTACCTCAAGCAGGTGACTCCGCCGTGTTGCTGCTGCCTCGCCACCGCCGCCGGAGAGCATCTTCCCCGGGTCCACCGTGCCGGAGGTCGCCGCCACTCATAAATCGAGCCGGAGTTCGAGCTCGCTGTGCGGGCTGCTCGAATCGGAGCTCGAATCAGAGCCGGAAGGCCATGCGGGCTGCTCAAATCGGAGGTCGAGGCAGAGTAGAGCTCACCGGCGTGATCTGCTTTAGGGATTCTCTAAGGGGGAGCTCGGGTCAGGCTGGACGGCCGCCCTGCATGCGCGCGCCGCGCTCGCCGTGGCCGCCTGCGCGAGGTCATCGACGCCGTGCTAGCCGCACCTCTGCCCCACGCCCGCTGTGCTGCCCACCGGAGCCCTGCTGGCCATGCGCGTCGCCGCAAGCCGCCCGCGCTCCTGCCACACGCCCGCACGCACGAGTTCGTCGCCGTGCCGCCATTGCACGCCACCCACGCGCGCCGCATCCGTGCGCGCCGCTTCCCAGTCGGGTGCTCCTCAAGGAGGCCGCCGCGCTCCAGGCCAAGCCCGCGCCCATCTCCCTCATCGGCGCCACCCGCGGAGGATGCCGGGAGCACACCGGCGAGGCTGGCGTTCGTCCGCGCCTGCGCCTGGCCTTAGCTCGCCAGCGGCTGGCGCCCTTCCTGGCCGCCGACGGCCGCCCAGCAGGTGGCGCGGTGGAGCGGCGGCGCTCACGCGTTGACCTCTTTTTTTTTTGCTTTGCTGAGAAGATATGACATGTGGGGCTTTTCTAATTTTACAATATGGCCCTCCTAATATTACAGTAGGGGGTTTTCTAAAAACTTTTTGTCCAGAACGGGATGACGTGGCCCGTTTGTGACCAAAGTGCACACATATGTTCAGTTGTGTGACCCGTTATTCCCGTTATCCAGATGTGTGACTTAAGTGCACATACGCGACGAGATGTGTGACCACCAGTGCAATTAACTCAAGTTACAAGAGCCGAGATCAGAAATAATCAAAAGAAAGTCTACAGAGAGGATGTTGGTCCAGGTGCCAAGGACCATACGAGAGCTAGACTAGGAACTGCCCTACTCAGGACATAAAATTAGAGCTATCATTCTGTAATTCCGTTCACGATCCATTAGCAACAACAGCAGCAGCCTGAGACAAACAGTAACCATCCATCTATCAGAGATTAGCGAGGGGCAGTAAAGTTCAGGCACCACCAGACTGCTACCGATGCGGCAGCATGCTGGGACGCATCACTGGTCTCCCTGCACATAAGAAATTTCAGAGGTTGGCGTCATTGTTTGTAGCATCGAAATTCAGACAGAGGTAGCACCACCGATGAGAGAAGATAGACAGGGGCGACGAGAAAGCTGATACAGGGATGCGAGATGGGTCGGCCCTGCTAACCCAATGGGTACTTCGGTGCCGTGATGTAGTGCAGGTCACACCCATGGGCCAAGCAACCCAACATATGACAAGTTGTCATTTAGCTCAAAGGTGAACTCCTTCCTCTATAAGAACTCATTTCGTGCTACTTTGGATGGTATACTACTTGAGCATCTATCCCTTTGCTATGCGAGGTATCACACGACGAGTACGAACATCCGGGAAGATGCCGAGGAAGGCCAAGACTCAAGACTATCCAAGGCGTACGCATGGAATAGGAGGAGGAAGCGTCAAAACAAGGCCAGGCGGCCCGGACAGGCCGACCCAGCCCGGCCTAGGCCGGCCAAGCTCCAGACCCCGCCGGCCTCCTCGACACCCGAGACCGGCCCAGCCCGGCCTAGGCCGGCCGAGTACCCGAAGCAGCCGGCCTGCCCCTGACCGAGGCCTGCCGATGCGACTTCCTGCTGCCTGTTTTGACCTTTGAGTCATTGAGCATCGTGCTACTTCGTGTGCATTGAGCCTCATGCTATATTGTCAACCTCAATTGAACATGAATTGACAAAAAAAGCTCTTGAGAGCATACATGTGAGTCGTGGATCAAATCCAACACTCAAATCTTTCTCATGTTTTGCATCAAACAGGTTAAACAATTTCTCTTACTTATGGTTTGTTTACAATCATGTTGGTGCTTTTGGCCTTCCCTATGACAAGCATGTACACTTGATCTTTCATATGGATGATTTTTGTGTTGCAACAAATGTGAACAATTGTCCTTTGAGATGGTTTGTTTGCGACCATAATGACATTTTGAGCATGTCTTGCCATGAGTATAATGGTTTCTACCAATTTGGTGTTGCAACAAATATGTTGAAAACTTGCTCTTTCATGTGCTTTGTTTGCAACCATGATGATATTTTGAACATTCTTCATTGTATGTTTTTGCCAAGTTCTCCTCTTATTGACTCAAGGATGTTGACAAATTTCCCTTTCCGATGCCTTGTGAACAATAATGATCATATGGTTCAAAATGGAATACCTAGTTGGCATCCTCATATTTTCATGGAGTTTTTGTGTTCCCACATTTTGAAGATGTTCCATTGGATTGCTTGCTCATTGACCTTGCACTTGCACTACCTTTTCATATTCTTGTGTTATGCTAACGGTGCTATGACAAAGGATGAACATGTCATTGTTTATATGCTCCTCTTTCTTGCACACACTTGGTTTGCTTGGTCCTTGATGTTTGTAGACATGGTGAATTTCAATTCTTCGACAACATACCTACCTCCTTTGCATGGTGATGAAGAGCAAGAGTCGAGGACGACTCTTTTTTAAGAGGGGGGAGATGATGTAGTGCAGGTCACGCCCATCACCATGTCAAGCAACCCAACATATGACAAGTTGTCATTTAGCTCAAAGGTGAACTCCTTCCTCTACAAGAACGCATTTCGTGCTACTTTGGATGGTATACAATTTGAGCATCTATCCCTTTGCTATGTGAGGTATCACACGACGAGTACGGACATCCGGGAAGATGCCGAGGAAGGCCAAGACTCAAGACCATCCAAGGCGTACGCATGGAAGAGGAGGAGGAAGCGTCAAGACGAAGCCAGGCGGCCCGACAGGCCGACCCAGCCCGGCCTAGGCCGGCCAAGCTCCAGACGCCGCCGGCCTCCTCGACACCCGAGGCCGGCCGAGTACCCGAAGCAGCCGGCCTGCCCCTGACCGAGGCCGACCGACGCGACTTCCTGCTGCCTGTTTTGACCTTTGAGTCATGTAATCTTATCCTCTCACCTACCCCTTCGTCCTAAGAATATAAATAGGTGCCTCCCACCTCAGATCTAGGGTTAGACTAAGAAGAGATTAGAGTTGAGCTAGGCTCCTTATCCACCCCTTGTGGAGATGATTTCTCCCCTTATGGAGAAGATCCCTCTTGTGGATTCAAGGCTTCCTCTTGTAGAGTAGATCCCTCTTGTGGATTCAAGACCTCTCCTTAGATCTTTCATCTATTGAGTGACTTCAAGACCTCTCCTTGTAGCTACTACTTGCCAATCTCTCCCTTTGAGATTCTATTGGACCGGTTTGGATCTACCGGTGAGGGAAACGTGTCCTTATATCGTGTTCGTGTTCTTATGTTCTTCGTGTTCTTGTGTGTGTTCGTCCAAATTCGCCGTCAATCCGTGAAGATCGGGCACCCATTGAGATCCTAACCTCGTCATGCCGGCTCCACTGACCCAAATCACTTTCAAAGCCGACCCACTTGGCCCATTGGCCTCATTTTTTTGGGCCGGGTCATTAACCCAGCGGGTCGACCCAGCCCATTCCCATCCTGATCTCTGTCTCATATGGAAATAATTATCAACAATGTTTCCAAGAAGTGGCGAAAATACGTATTTGAGACTTTAATAAATGGGTCGTTAAAAATATGCGGTGTATTTTGGGCCTTTTTTTAACCTTACGTCTTTCTTTCGATGTACAATTTCTCGAAAGAGAGATGTTTGCCCACACTACTATTCTGTACTCAACGAGAGATGTTTTATGGGAGTGACTAATTATTCTCAGTTAACTAATGTCATCGAATATCAGTTGCACCATGTTGCCAGTTTGCCACTAATGACTAGCATGAATCACTAAGCAATCAGACGGTTCAAAATATTTTTCTTAGTTATTACTACAATTCAAACTAGCACTAATCAGGAAGTAATACAACGGTCGGGTGCATGTTTCTTGTTGTAACCCTCACGTGCAACTGAAAAAATGTAGTCCATAGCAACTTAATGTTAGCATCGAATTGTTAACTTCTCAACATCTATGTGGTGTTTTTGTTGGTAGGCGTATTCGAGGGCGGTTTCTCAGACGTGTTGTATATGGGTTTCGTCTGGTTTACTCTAAATAATCGGGCAATTCTTTTTCTCGAAAAAGTCTTTCGCATCGCTTTATAAATAAACTCAAACGGTCGAATCATACAAAGAATGATGAGGAGACCTCAAGCATATCAAAGATAGTAAAAGAAAAACAAGAAGAACCAAACTTAGCACCGAGAACACTGGAACAGCCCGAAGGAACGAGGCTCCACGACGACGCCCAAGAGTAACGACGTCGTCGCCGCCGCCGTCGAGACCGAGATGGACTGGGCAATTCTTTTTCAATTAATTATTAAGTAACGCGATTATTTGTGCAAAGAAAAAATATCGCCATGTGCTGCACTGCTGCCCCCGAAAATATCGCCTGTACTCCGATGCCGTGCTGATCTTGGCCGTGGCTTCTTGGACAGCAGCAAGGTTGGACAGCAGCAAGGGATACCGGATACACGACCACACACGGACACACCCCATGGAGGCGTCGCTGACCGCGGCCGCCGCTGCCGCCTCGTCGTCTCCGCCGCAAATCCGCATCCGAACCATCAAAACAAGCCCACTCCTGTCCCCTTGGCGGCGCCAATTCGGGCCCTCCAAGATCCGGACCGCTAGCGTCCGGCGACACCTGGCTGCGGCCTCCGCATCATCGCCGCCGACGCCGGGAGGCGGCCTGTACTCAGCGGCCACCTACGAGCTGACGGCGGATAACGTAGACCAGGTCCTCGACGACGTGCGCCCCTACCTCATAGCCGACGGCGGCGACGTCGCCGTCGTGTCTGTCGAGGATGGCGTCGTCTCCCTCAGGCTTGAAGGTAAAGTGGATTTCTCGCCTTGCGTCCACACAAAAATTCATGAGACATCAAATCTTACCTTGCTTACCGTGGTCTCGTTGCCACAATCCAGGGGCGTGCAGCAGTTGCCCCAGCTCGACGACGACGATGAACATGGGCATCGAGCGGGTGCTCAAGGAGAAGTTCGGTGACGCCATCGAGGACATCCGCCAGGTGTTCGACGGGGACCAGCCGCCGGCAGAGACAACGCCCGAGGTTGAAGAGCTACCACTACCACCGTAATTTCGTAGATTAGCCCTGAAAACTTAAAAACAGTGCATCCATGGAGTGCTCATTGGCTGGATGTTGCTTGCAGGCGGTGAACCGGCACCTGGACATACTGCGGCCGGCCATCGCGAACTACGGCGGGAGCGTGGAGGTGCTCGCCGTGACCGGCGAGGACTGCCTGGTTAAGTACGATGGCCCAGAGTCCATCGGGAGCGGGGTCAAGGCGGCCATCAAGGAGAAGTTCCCCGACATCACGAATGTGGTGTTCACGCAGTGATCCGCAGGTAGCCTCGTAGGCTCGATTCCATTTCTCGGTAGTCAGTGCACACAATGATGACATGTATGAATCACATTGAGATTTCGACACGATGTTCATCTATCATCTAGACATCATGATTTCGATTTTGAAGGGATGCAAACACTATAGTGGAAAACAAATCTGGTGTAAGAGCATCTCTAGCGGTACCCGCAAAACGGCCGAACCCGCAAAATTCCGGCGAGTTTGCGGGTTTGGAGCCATTTTTGGGCCAGACCAACGCCTGCATATTTGCGTCGGCCCGCAAACGTTTTGCGGTGGCCCGTGAATCCGCACCGCCTACCCCTATTTATCTGGCTCCCCACCGCATTTGCGGATTGCAATCCCCAATCCCACACCTCCTCCGGCGAGCAATCCGCCGTCTCCGACGAGCAATCTCGCCTCCCGTCAACAGATCCGGCGACGCCGAGCCATGGCGCCGAAGCGGGAACCAGAGGCGGCGCTCCCCGGCGACGACCGGTTCGGCCGAGCCATGGCACGGAAGCGCCGCGCACGGAAGTACAGGCACGGCGGGTCGGTGCGCTGCGACTTGCCGGAGTGTGACCGGCTCCGGAGGGAGCGGGAGCGGGAGATCTACCGGCTCCGGAGGGAGCGGGAGCGGGAGATCATCAGCCAGCTCCCGCCCGTCATCGACCTCGTCTCCGACGAGGAGTGAAGCTCCTCCACCGCTGCGTCGCCGCCGCGCCCGTGGCTCAAGTGAGGAGCAAATTTTGTGTAGATCTAGGGTTTGGGCGGCGACGTGTAGTTCTAGGCTAGTATCTAGGGTTTGCATTTTGTGTACAAACAATGTTGCAATCTATCTGTGCAGAAGAACATCTATCTAGTTTGTTCCCGCGAAAATCTGCGTGTTGAATTTCAGATTTGCAGTTTCGTTTGCGGGCTCTGTTCTTCGCGGCCCGATTTCTCGCGCAAGAACACGAAAAACCCGACCCTTAAAATTGTTTTGCGGGTTCGAGTTTTGCGGGTACTGCTAGAGATGCTCTAAGTGGCTACAAAGCAGAAATGTGGTTCACTCTGTCAGTTTGGCACAGCTAACTGTTTGAACACGTAACTCGGTTCAGTTGATATGATATTTTCTTGTGTGCTAAGATGCTTAATTGCTTATAACCTTTTTCCGTGCCCATGTCCATGTGAAATCCAGCTGTTAGATCTTAAAAATTATAAGGGGGGACATTAACATTAGTTGATTGCACTTAGAGGACCTAATTGCATCTGAACAGCGGATCAGAAGATGCACTTAAAGATAGATGGAGCGGGCATGATCTCCTGCTCGGTGCTGGGAGATGGAATGCTTGAGTAGTTGATGTAGATGTAGTGGACGATCTGGAGACCCTCCTGGTCCCGCGAGGCCTCCGACGACACTGCCACGATACATCAGTGGCGAGGTTGGGTGTGGACCCCCCCCCCCCCCACACACACACAGGTTAGGGTAGATGGAAAGCCTGGGGTTTGGTTTTTGAGTGAGAACGTGTCGATCAATCCGATGCCAAAAACACCACAATTTTCTTATATGCACAGCACCGGCGACAGGGTACCCGAACCTGACTTGGTTTTGGTCGCCCTCGATCAGGGCACGTTAGTTAGGTCGAGGGGAACAAACGTTGGTTCTTGGCCCCCTCCCCATAATGTTCCTTTTTACGTACCGGTTTAACTTCATTTTTCCATTCGCCACAGGAATAGTATGTCAAAATAAGGTGTTACACTAGCCAATGAAATGTCATTAAACGCCACTACTTTAAAGATTCACAGGGACCTGCTAAGTGAGTGGTATGTTTGTAGGATTTTGAACTTAGAGAAAATAAGAACCTGTGGTGCAAAGAGGCAACCGTACAGAGTAAATCCAAATCCTAGCGCCTGATGGAATCGTGTACCCTCCCCCAGGCTGCACAAATCACCAGGTTTTTTTTCAATAATATGTGCATCTTTGGAGACGTAGCCTCTCCCATCTCTTGGCTGAAGAACACTCAAACCGCAAGCCTGCCATGGGCCATCTTAATCCTAGTTGCATCGGTGTTAGTAATCACTCCACTCATTGGTGCCTTTAAGATATCGAGCAACATGTACGTGCTGATCTCTGTTTGTCAAGATATCGATGAATATGTACGTGCTGATCTCTGTCTGCCTTGAGCCCTTGATAAACCTAGTGCTGCTCGAACATCATAAATCTTGTGGGGCGTTGGCGGACTTGTCGTCTGTCAGGACCTGAATATAATTCTTCAGTTTCGTCAGATCAAACTTCAGCTCTGAGAGAGCTACGGAAGAACCGATGTCCCAGATCTCTGCGTACCACTTCGACTGATCCGACAGTGCATTGGAATCTCGTTTACTTGTCTGAACCTTATTGCCGCTATAAATCTCCTTATGTAATAATTAAACTCAGGGTCGAGCTGGTATATCAAGCTAGAGAGGGGTGGAAGGGAGGTCCGGGAATATAAACCCTAAAACCGTTCTCCTTGTTGTTTCCTATTTCCACCGCCACTTCAGGTCTTATCTTTGTTCTTCACTTGCTTCCTGAAGCTCCCAAACTGTCTGTTTCTCCTCTGCTATCCTTCCTTGTTGAGCTGTTTTGCACTTTTGCTACGTCGTATCCTCACATTGTCCTCTTGATATCTACCTTCTCGAACATAGACAAACACTCATAAGTCATAAGCCTCGTGCACGACAACCATGGAATATGATATCGTCTTCATCAGCTTGAATGTTGGGCCTTCCAAGTTCACCAATACTCACACACACATCGTTCTTACGTGATCAACGCCACTTATTGCCGGACGACGACAAGATTGTCATGCACCATCGAAACCCATGTTAAGGGCCCCTCCGGTCCGGGAGACCCATGTCGTCCTCGCCAATGGCAGATGACAAACTTAGGAAAAGGATGGTTGAACTGATAGATGGATGGAAGTAAAGAAAGAGGGACACCTTTTGGTGATCAAATCATGTTCGATTTTTGTTATTTATTATCCATGATGGGTATGCCAGTATGAGAGTTACCAATTTTCTGATCGCATCCGTTTCAATAAATAGGTTGCTCGCATTTGCTCAAATATATGATGTTTTGTTCCACATCTTTTGCTGGAAGAATTTGATGTTTGTATCCTTTTGTGGCATTTTTTTGGTGTATGTCCTTTTTGCAAGCAGTGGCATTACAACCAGAGGCACATACGATGTCATCCATGTGTATATTTTCTTGTTTTCAGGAAGTCAGGAAGTGTGCTTAATCTCTTGTCTGGCTAAGATGGTATTTTCGGAAACGCCAAATTTGTTATTTAGGTGGACATTTGTTACCCCAAACCAAATGATGGTATGTTTTGCATAATATCTCGGATCAGTACAAATTGGATAACTGCCTACCAAGATTGCATGCTACAAATTGGATAACTGCCTAACATGTTGGAGATAATGTCTGTGAGACAATGTGCAAGACAAGTTAGCTACTTAAACTAATAGGACACAGAGTTTGTGAAAAATGCAAAAATAGAAGGTGGTCATTTGTTTCTGCATATCTATTGGATAAGAGTTTTTATAGTGTTCATTGTTCACACCGTTTAACAAGGTCGATGTATTTGTAAAGGAGTTCATGTGGAAAGTATTTTTGTTCCTTCCTTTTGGATATGTCCAATTTCTAAACAAACATAAACTTTGGACATGTATGAAACAACTGCATTGTGGCACTATAAACTAGTCTTTTAAATTTTCAAGAAATTGTAGTATTCGAAATTTTACTTCCATTGTTCTTTCCTTTTTTTGCGAATGGAACTTGTATTACTCAAAAATATCAGGGACTACAATCTCTATGGCAGCCTTCTGGACCACAGGAATGCCACACTGCCGTACAGTAACGAATTCTAGCATAATTAGCCATGAAATGGCTGCTATTGTTCTGGCTTCTTTTAGCATGAGTAATACAAGTTTCACGGACCTGTAGCAAGGTTTATATTTCTTCAACCATGGAAGTGTAGCCTGAACGATCTACAACTTCATTCTTTAAGCTCTTGACTATCTCCAAACAATCAGTTTCAATGATCAACGGAGTGCTGCACCATTGTAACGCCAAAGATAAACCAAACTGCACTCAGCTCCGCTCGAAGTGCATCTTTCATTGATGTGGTCGGGCACAACAATGTGCGCCATTTACTTCTAGTACAACTCCCTCCATTTTATATACTCCTACGCCTGCACGACCACTATCAATTTTCATATATGTGCCCGGAGAGAGAGGACATGGTGGCGGTTTGTCGGCTACTAGGCGCCTTTGGGGATGCAAGCGAACTGCGCACAAATCTTGCAAAAATCTGAAGCTTTCCCGATTGGATGCACCGACGAGCAAGTGGCTGCTGCCCTTGCAGTCTTTCCGGCACGAAGAGGCGCCTTCCCTTGCACCTACCTGGGCCTCCCCTTGCATTATGCGCGCCTCAAAGCGGTGCACTTTCAGCCGCTACTAGACAAGCTCGGCGCTCGGTTGGCTGGATGGTGGGGAAAACACTTCACGAGAGCAGGAAGGGTGTTGCTTTGCCGCAGTGTGCTCTCCTCCATGATAATCTACCACCTTGCGGTTTTCAAGCTACCTAAGTGGATCATCCGGAAGATCGGAAAAATTCAGAGGGCATTCATATGGATGAAATCCACAGCAGCTCCAGGATCTCGCCCGCATTCTTTGGTAAACTGGAATACTGTCTGCCGACCAAAAAATCTAGGAGGACTCAGGATCTTCGACATAGAGAAGTTCGGGAGAGCCATGAGATTGAGATGACCATGGTACGCGTGGACGAACCCTCACGACCATGGCAAGGGGCGGCCTTGCCTTGTGATGCCACGGACATGGCTTTGTTCCGTGCCTCCACTGACATCTCCATTGGAGATGGGTCTCGCTGCCTTTTTTGGCACGACCGGTGGAGATCGGGAGGGGCTTCGAAGATGCAATTTCCGGAGCTCTTCGCCATAGCCACACGGATTGTACAAAAAGAGATCACCAACAGAAACAGGATAAGAAGCCTCATGCACCTCTCCACTCCGAGCCAGCTCCAACAATTCCTCAAGCTTTGGCCCGTGATGCAAGAGGTAGTGCTGCAGCCTACGCCGGACTCCATCACTTGGAGGTGGACGGCATCAGGAGTTTTCACGACGGCGTCGACTTACAGTTGTCAATTCTTGGGTACATGTGCTCCCTTCCGGACCGACAAGCTGTGGAAGGCGCATGTTGAACCCAAGTGTCGCTTCTTCGCCTGGCTTGTGCTTCATGGCAAAGTACTCACTGCGGACAACCTTGCAATTAGAGGATGGCCACATGATCCGGTTTGTAAGCTCAGCAGGATACATCCCGAGACGGTGCAACATCTCCTGCTAGATTGCAGCTTCACCACCGCCGTGTGGGAGGCCATCTTCACCCCCAACGGAGTGTTTGGGGGCGCCTCCCCACCCGCGGGTCGCTCCATAAACAAATGGTGGGAGGACACCATCGCGGCCATTCCGAAGGACAGACGTCGAGCGGCAAGTGGCGCTTTCATTTACGCCATGTGGGGAGCGTGGAAGGAGCGGAACAGGAGAGTTTTCTGCAACACCGCACTCCTTCCGACGGCCGTGGCGGCTTTGGTTCGTGAGGAGATGACGCAGCGGGCATACGCCCACACTCAGGACCGGGAGACGTCTAGATGGCCATGTGGTGTGCTTGTAGTAGCTCGTTTTTCCTTTTTGCTTTCATGCTAACCCACGTACTATGTACATAACACTCTGTTTTCTATCTACTCGGATGGCAGAACGCACTGCCTTAAACTTCAAAAAAAAAATTGTGTGAAAAAACTCTCGTATTCCGACTAATTAAACATGTTGCATGTGATGCCTCTTTCTATATGGCTGCATACAACGTTTGTATTCATGAGCATCATCGTACAAAGCAAAAATCTAATCTTTTTTTCTCAGTAAGAGACAGTAGCATTATATAGATAGAAATTGTATTTTTTGATAATGGCCTTGTACTCTTAAAGGAGTATTTAAAACCTAAAGGAGCACTGATCGTCAAGAGAAACCCAAGCTGTTGCGGCTCAAGTTAACTCAACAAGTGGCCGAGTGTTGGAGCTTGTAAAACTTAGAATCGATCAGTTAGATTGGGTCTACTCGGATGAGTTCTGAGGCCCTCGTCACATGTATTTATATTAAACATAGCGACAGTACAAGAGGTGGACTCGGAGTCCAATACATGTTCGATACGGTATAGGAAATAATCCTATCGCTAACACCCTCTCTTAGTCACAACTTGGACATGTTGAAATTATGTTTAAACTCCTCAAAATTCCGAGCAGGAAGCGGCTTGGTGAACCCGTCAGCTACTTGATCCTTTGACGGAACAAAGCGAATTTCAAGTTGCTTGTTGAGAACTCTCTCTCTAACAAAATGAAAATCTATCTCAATGTGTTTGGCTCTTGCATGAAAGACCGAATTTGCTGACAAATATGTAGCTCCCATATTGTCACACCATAAGCACGGTGGTTGAGATAATTTGACTCGAAGTTCATTAAGTAGTGATTGTACCCAGATTATTTCAGCAGTGGCATTTGCCACGGACTTATACTCTGCTTCGGTGCTCGACCTGGAGACTGTAGCTTGTTTCTTAGCACTCCAAGAAATAAGGTTTGGTCCAAAGAATACGGCAAAACCTCCAGTTGATCGACGATCATCTACACACCCTGCCCAGTCAGCATCTGAGAAGGCACTTAATAGTGTAGAACCGGACTTCATAAAAGTTAGTCCAATGCCAATTGTATGCTTCACATATCTCAAGATGCGCTTAGCAACAGTCCAATGTAGAGTAGTGGGAACATGCAAATACTGACAGACTTTGTTAGCTGCATAGGAGATATCAGGTCTTGTGAGAGTGAGATATTGTAGAGCACCTACCATGCTTCTATATTTGGTGCTATCATCAGGACCCAATAAGTCTCCCTCCCGCGCTGTGATCTTCTCAGAAGATGATAGAGGTGTAGGCATCCCTGTGCAATTTTGCATACCAACACGGGCAAGCACATCTTGAGCATACTTTTTCTGAGTGAGTACTAAACCATGTTTTAGTTTCTGGACTTCAATTCCCAGAAAGAAGTGGAGATCACCTAGATCTTTCAATGCAAAGTCCTTGCTCAAATCTTTTAAAAGAGCATCTGTGGCTGCTTGTGAGGAGCTGGCAACTATGATATCATCCACATAAATCAACATATAGATGGTAATGTTTGACTTGTGATAGATAAACAATGATGTGTCAGATTTAGAAGCAACAAAACCAAATTTAAGGAGTTGAGAGCTCAATCGAGAATACCACGCATGAGGTGCTTGTTTCAGTCCATAGAGCGCCTTGTCAAGTTTGCAAACATAATGTGGTGTGAACTTATTCTCATACCCTGGGGGTTCTTTCATGTAGACCTCCTCTTCCAGAACACCATGAAGAAACGCGTTCTTGACATCCAACTGTCGCAAACACCATCCCCTAGAAACAAAAATTGCCAAAACAAGCCGGATAGTGGCAATCTTAACAACTGGACTGAAAGTATCTTCATAATCAATGTCGTATCGTTGCTTAAACCCTTTGGCTACAAGTCGAGCCTTGTATCTGTCAATAGAACCATCTGCTCGCTTCTTGATCTTATAAATCCAGCAGCAGTCAATTATATTTGTACGATGTTGCGGTGGAACCAACCTCCAAGTTTGATTTTAATGAGAGCACCATACTCCTCATCCATGGCACCTTTCCAATTTGCATTATCCATTGCATCTTGCAAATTTGCTGGCTCATCAGTAACACAAGACATGCACCACCGAACTGTACCATCGGTGTATTTCTTTGGTTGATGAATTCCTTTGGAAGCTCGAGTACCCGGACGAGAAACGGGTTGCACAGCAGGAATCTCAATTTCGGGGGCAGAGTTTGAAGTTCCAGTACCTCCGTCGTTGTAATCGCCAGCTACGCGACTGCTGCTTTGAGCTGATGCATGCGGTCCACTGCTGCTTTCAGCTGGTGCATGCGGTCCAGGAGACACAGAAGAGTCCATGGCATTTTGTGTGGCATGTTCCATGGCTCTGCTGTGGCCATTGGCGGAAGGCGGCGTAGAGGATTCGCGCACGCGCGAAGACGCAGGGGACCGAGCCCGCGTTGCTTGCGTCGAGCGGACGCTCGGGCTGGCTGCCTGATGACGTGAAAGCACATGTTCGTTGGGAGACCCCAAGAGGAAGGTATGAAACAGTGCAGCAGCAAGTTTTCCCTCAGTAAGATACCAAGGTTGTCAGATCCAGTAGGAGTAAAAGACACCTCTGAAGGTTGTTGGTGGCGCCGTTTACTCGATCACCAACATGGAACCTGCACACAACACAATCAAACTACTTTGCCCCAACGAAACAGTGAGGTTGTTAATCTCACCGGCTTGCTGTAAACAAAGGATTAAACGTATGGTGTGGAAAATAGTGTTTAATTGCAGTGAATGAAAAGGAACAATGATTGCAGTTGGTTGTATTATCAGTGTAAAAGAATGGACCGGGGTCCACAGTTCACTAGTGGTGTCTTTCCATAAAAGATAACTAACATGCTAGGTAAACAAATTACAGCTGGGCAATTGATAAATAGAGAGCGCATGACAATGCATATATATGACAAGATGACTACTATGATATTCAATTGGGCATTACAACAAGATACATAGACCGTTATCCAACAGTATCTATGACTAATAATCCACCTTCAGGTTGACATCCGTGTTCCCCGTTGGTATTAAGTTGCAAGCAAAGATTATTGCATTAAGTAATGTGCATAATGTAAACAATACAATTATCCTTAGACAAAGCATTGCTGTTTTACCCCTAGTGGCAACAGCACATCCACAATCTTAGACGTTGCTGTCACTCGCCCAGATTACCGGAGGCATGAACCCACTATCTAGCATAAATACTCCCTCTTGGAGTTACAAGCATCTACTTGGCCAAAGCATCTACTAGTAACGGAAAGCATGCAAGATCATAAATAACATATAAGATAGATTGATAATCAACTTGATCATAGTATCAATATTCATCGGATCCCAGCAAACACAACATGTAGCATTACAATAAGATGATCTTGATCATGATAGGCAGCTCACAAGATCTAAACATGATAGCACAAGGAGGAGAGACAACCATCTAGCTACTGCTATGGACCCGTAGTCCAAGGATGAACTACTCACGCATCACTCCGGAGGCAGGCATGGTGATGTAGAGCCCTCCGGTGATGATTCCCCTCTCCGGCAGGGTGCCGGGAAGAGCTTCAGAACCCTCCCGAGCTAGGGTTGACGACGGCGGCGGCTACGGAACTTTTCGTGGATGGAGGCTCGGGTATTTAGGGTTTTCTGGACGAAGGCATTATATAGGCGAAAGGGCGGCGTCTGGAGGTACCCGAGGGGGTCACGCCACCCCCCGGCGCGGCAGGAGGTGGCGCCGCGCCGGCCCCTGGCGTGGCTGCCTCCTCGGTCGCCTCCGTCTCTCCTTTGGACTCTGTGTACGTGTCGGGAAAATAGAAGGTTCTGTCCAAGTTTCGTCCAATTCCGAGAATATTTCCAGAACAGCTTTTCTGGAATACAAAAACAGCAGAAAACAGGAACTGGCACTGTGGCATCTTGTTAATAGGTTAGTCCCAGAAAATGCATAAAAATGCTATGAAGTGTATATAAAAAATGTAACAATTGGTATAATATCAACATGGAACATCAGAAATTATAGATACGTTTGAGACGTATCAAGCATCCCCAAGCTTAGTTCTACTCGTCCTCGAGTAGGTAAAACGATAAAAACAAAATAATTTCTGAGGTGACATGCTACCATCATAATCTTGATCAAATAGTATTGTAAAGCACATGTTATGAATGAAGTGATCCAGGTCAATGGTCTATAGTTTGCTAACAAATAGATAATGAGCAAACAACTGAATCATATAAGCAAAAACTTTTCATGAATAGTACTTTCGAGACAAGCATCAAAAAGTTTTGCATAAGAGTTAACTCATAAAGCAATAGATTCTAAGTAAAAGGTATTTAACCAACACAAAGGAAGATTTAAGTTTCAGCAATTGCTTTCAACTTTCAACATATATATCTCATGGATATTTGTCAACACAAAGCAATATAATAAGTACAATATACTAGCATATAAAAAATTGTTGCACCAAAGTTGACACTAGTGTTTGCTTCTGAGATAGAAAAAAGTAGGAAAACTGACTCAACATAAAAGTAAAAGAAAGGCCCTTCGCAGAGGGAAGCAGGGATTAAATCATGTGCTAGAGCTTTTTGAGTTTTGAAATCATATAGAGAGAGAAATCATATAGAGAGTAAAATATAAGTTTTGAGAGGTGTTGTTAATTGTCAACGAATCAGAAAATGGAAAGTACAATATGACCCCTGCCAAACAGACTTTTAAGAGCGGCTCCCATGAAGGACGTTATTTCTACCAGCAAGGCAGATCATCCCTCTTTCTCTTTTGTTTACACATGCAGATATTTCACTGGTATCATTGCTTGTCTGATAAATCAGGGCAAAAATGTGAAGAGAATTAAGCGGTTAAAGTTGTAATTAATTGGGACTGGGCACCCCATTTGCCAGCTCTTTTTGCAAAATTAATGGATAAGCGGATGTATATGCCACTAGTCCGGTGGTAAAGTCTGTTTGACAGGTGACATAAAGACATCCACCCCGTCCTCATGAGCTTGGTAAACATTGACACAAAAAGGAGTAATAAAAGTTTTGAATAGTTTAAAGGTAGCACATGAAAAATTTACTTGGAGTGGCAAGGAAATACCACATATAGGTAGTTATGGTGGACACAAATGGCATGGATTTTGGCTCAAGGTTTTGGATGCACGAGAAGCATTCCCTCTCAGTACAGAGTTTAGGCTAGCAAGGTTATTTGAAGCAAACACAGGATATCAACCGGTACAACAAGACTCATATGAAAACATATTGCAAGCATTATAAGACTCTACACTGTCTTCCTTGTTAACCAAACCCTTTTACTAGAAAATATCTAGACCTTAGAGATACCAATTA
The DNA here is from genome assembly GCA_947311845.1 of Poa pratensis. Lineage (NCBI taxonomy): Eukaryota > Viridiplantae > Streptophyta > Magnoliopsida > Poales > Poaceae > Poa > Poa pratensis. The sequence goes on from CAMZMU010000117.1 coordinate 33,274,990, forward strand.
TACAAACCAAATTTCAACAAGCTTTACGGTAGTTCTTCATTAATAGGTTTTAACCACATGATACAAAAGCTTAAACATGAACTACTTGATAACTCAAAACAATTGACAAGTATCAAATTATCCAAGACAGTGATCTACAAGAATATGTAAGTCTTTTCCATTATACCATCTACCACATGCAGCATTTTCTGTTCCAACCGAACACCAATCAATTTATTTCAACACAAACTCTCCAAACAATTATAAGTGAAGCAAGAGAGTACTTTCTCTAAAAGAACTAACAGCTCTGAACAAGAGATGCATGAAAAACAGGAGCTAAAAGCATAGCAGTAGCTAGACAAGAATACTCAACAAGTATAAGTGAAGAATAGGAGTATTCAAAAGAAAAAGCGGAGCGTGTCTCTCTCCCAAACAAGATTGCTAGGATCCAACAAGTTGATCTCAGAAAATAAAATAACAATGCGAAAATAAAAGCACACAGACGCTCCAAGTAAAGCACATATGATGTGAAAGAATTAAAATATAGTTTCACTAGAGATGACCTGATAAGTTGTTGATGAAGAAGGGGATGCCTTGGGCATCCCCAAGCTTAGACGCTTGAGTCTTCTTGAAATATGCTGGGGTGATCCATGGGAGCATCCCCAAGCTTAAGCTCTTCACTCTTCTTGATCACATTATATCATCCTCCTCTCTTGACCCTTGAAAACTTCCGCCACACCAAATCAGAGTAATTCTCATTAGAGGGTTAGTGCCAGAAAAAGTTGCTTGATGACGTGAAAGCACACGTTCGTTGGGAGACCCCAAGAGGAAGGTATGAAGCAGTGCAGCAGCAAGTTTTCCCTCAGTAAGATACCAAGGTTTTCAGATCCAGTAGGAGTAAAAGACACCTCTGAAGGTTGTTGGTGGCGCCGTTTACTCGATCACCAACGTGGAACCTGCACACAACACAATCAAACTACTTTGCCCCAACGAAACAGTGAGGTTGTCAATCTCACCGGCTTGCTGTAAACAAAGGATTAAATGTATGGTGTGGAAAATAGTGTTTAATTGCAGTGAATGAAAAGGAACAATGATTGCAGTTGGTTGTATTATCAGTGTAAAAGAATGGATCGGGGTCCACAGTTCACTAGTGGTGTCTCTCCATAAAAGATAACTAACATGCTGGGTAAACAAATTACAGCTGGGCAATTGATGAATAGAGAGCGCATGACAATGCATATATATGACAAGATGACTACTATGATATTCAATTGGGCATTACAACAAGATACATAGACCGTTATCCAACAGCATCTATGACTAATAATCCACCTTCAGGTTGACATTCGTGTTCCCGTTGGTATTAAGTTGCAAGCAACAGATTATTGCATTAAGTAATATGCATAATGTAAACAATACAATTATCCTTAGACAAAGTATTGTTGTTTTACCCCTAGTGGCAACAGCACATCCACAACCTTAGACGTTGCTGTCACTCGCCCAGATTACCGGAGGCATGAACCCACTATCTAGCATAAATACTCCCTCTTGGAGTTACAAGCATCTACTTGGCCAAAGCATCTACTAGTAACGAAAAGCATGCAAGATCATAAATAACATATAAGATAGATTGATAATCAACTTGATCATAGTATCAATATTCATCGGATCCCAGCAAACACAACATGTAGCATTACAATAAGATGATATTGATCATGATAGGCAGCTCACAAGATCTAAACATGATAGCACAAGGAGGAGAGACAACCATCTAGCTACTGCTATGGACCCGTAGTCCAAGGATGAACTACTCACGCATCACTCCGGAGGCAGGCATGGTGATGTAGAGCCCTCCGGTGATGATTCCCTCTCTAGCAGGGTGCCGGGAAGAGCTTCAGAACCCTCCCGAGCTAGGGTTGACGACGGCGGCGGCTACGGAACTTTTCGTGGATGGAGGCTCGGGTATTTAGGGTTTTCTGGACGAAGGCATTATATAGGTGGAAGGGCACCGTCTGGAGGCACCCGAGGGGGTCACGCCACCCCCGGCATGGCAGGAGGTGGGGCCGCGCCGGCCCCTGGCGTGGCTGCCTCCTCGGTCGCCTCCGCCTCTCCTTTAGACTCCGTGTAAGTGTCGGGAAAATAGAAGGTTCTGTCCAAGTTTCGTCCAATTCCGAGAATATTTCCAGAACAGCTTTTCTGGAATACAAAAATAGCAGAAAACAGGAACTGACACTGTGGCATCTTGTTAATAGGTTAGTCCCAGAAAATGCATAAAAATGCTATGAAGTGTATATAAAAACATGTAACAATTGGTATAATATCAACATGGAACATCAGAAATTATAGATACGTTTGAGACGTATCACTGCCCGCGCTGGCGTGTCTTGCGTCGATCGATCACCTGGGCTGACCGATGCTTGAGGTGCAGCAGATGGTTGCTGAGCCGAAGCTTCCTGCGTTGATCCCGGCGAAAAGTCGCCCAAAGAATCAGTGTCGTTTCCAGCGCCTGTGTCCATGTCCGTATATGCGGATATTTCATGTGCGTCTTCCCCACTAATTTGAGTCCTGTTTTGTCCAAGAACCTGTACAACATCGCGAGCAGGTCTAACAACAGGATTAGTAGTAGGATCATTAGCTACATGTAAATCATCAATAAGTAACTCACCATGTTCAGAATTTTGAAGAGTTTGATCTAGCAAAACAAATTCTTTTCGAAGCAAGGCACCAGCATTTGGATGAAGCGTTTTAAACGGAAAAACAGCCTTGTCAAAAACAACATCACGAGATATATACACACGTCCAGAAGAAACATCAAGGCACTTGACTCCCTTATGTCGAGGGCTATACCCAAGAAAAACACATTGTGTGGAACGAAAAGCTAGTTTTCGTTTATTGTAAGGACGGAGGTTCGGCCAACAGGCACATCCAAAAACACGAAGGGAGGAATAATTTGGCCGAGTTCCTAGAAGACGGTGGACAGGAGTGTCATTGTTTATAACTTGTTGGGAAGCATGTTGATAAGATATGTGGCGGTGAGAAAAGCTTCATCCCAAAATTTTAGAGGCATATGAGCGTGTGCAAGGAGAGCTAGTCCAACCTCAACTATATGACAATGTTTTCTTTCGGCAGAGCCGTTCTGCTGGTGGGCATGAGGATAAGAAACATGATGTGAGATGCCTTGTTTCAGAAAAAGAGCATTGAGTTTAACATATTCACCTCCCTAGTCAGATTGGACAGTAAGAATTTTTCGATCAAGTTTACGTTCGACAAGAGCTTGAAAATTCATAAAGGCGGCATAGACATCTGATTTTTTCTTAAGAAGGTATATCCCTGTAAACTTGCTATAATCATCAATAAAGCTTACATAATAATCATGACGACCAACGGAAGTGGGGGCAGGACCCCAAACATCAGAAAAAACTAACTGAAGAGGGGCGGTGGACACACTGTTGATATAGGATATGGAAGCTGGTGACTCTTGGCCTGCTGACATGAATGACACATAGACTCTATGTTGGAATCTATAACAAAGGGGAGTTTATTTTACTAAGAATTTGACTAACAATAGCTAATGACAGATGACCGAGACGACTATGCCCATTAGCATGAGATGGCTTGGCGGCAACAAAGGCATGCTTCTGCGACTGGGAGGACACCATAGATGAAATAAGAGGGTAGAGGCCGCCAACGCATCTCCCTCTATGAATTATTTTCCGCGTGACCTGATCCTTGATCAAAAAGAAGAAAGGATGAAATTCTATAAAGACACGATTATCGTAGGTGAATCGGTGAACGGAGAGCAAATTTTTGGAAGCATTAGGAACATGGAGGATATTGCGAAGATGAAAATTCTCAACAGGGTTACGAACTATTGAATGACCAACATGGGAAATATCCATACCTTGCCCACCGGCTGTGTTAACCTTGTCGTAACCCTTGTATGTGTCATGAACCGTCAGGTTGTTGAGCTCTCCGGTGATGTGATGTGTGGCACCGGTGTCGGAGTACCAATTTGTGTCGACACCATAGGAAGCAGCATGAACCTCCTTGTCATCATATGAGTCATCGTCACGGTCGTCGAAACGCCACCAACAATCTTTGGCGGGGTGTCCCTCTCTGTTGCAAATTTGGCACGTGAGATCTACCCATGGCGTAGTGCGGCGACGTCCATGTCCACGGCCACGCCCCACTCCTAGAGGCGCACGGCCACCACCTCGTCCTTGGCGAGGATAGTAGTCATCACGGCGATCATCACGCCGCTCGCCGTGATCACCACGGCCCCTGTTGTTATTGATGCGAGGGCGACCACCCCGTTGGCGGGAGGCGGCATTGGCAGAGGTCTCGAAGTGCCCGAGGAGTCGTGTATCAATTCTTGGCGCTGATCATAGGCGTGCAGCTATGCGTAGAGGGAACTCAGCGAGATCTGAGTGGTGACCACCCCGAGAGCAGCAACAAGGGCGTCATAGCTGCCACCAAGCCCAGCCAGGATGAAGCCCACCCCGAGAGATGGGACAACCGACAGCATCAAGTTCATCAACGATGCCTTGCATCTTGGTGAGAAAATCGGTCGTGGAGCTCTGAAGTTTCTTCGTGTTCGCCAACGCAATCCGGAGGTTCGTGAACTTGGCTTGACTCTGGGAGGCGAACATCTCTTCTACCGCCTTCCACATGCCGGCGGCATGCTTAATCCGATACACATGAGCCAGGACCTCCGGGGAGAGCGATTGGACAAGGTAGCCCAAGACGATCTGGTCCCGTGAGATCCATGCGTCGGATGCTGGATTTGGGACGGTCTTCTCTAGTTCGTTGGTGGTTTTGTCAGCTGGTGCCATGACCAGCGTCTCGTCCGGGGCGGCGTCGGTACCATCAAGTAGCCCAACAAGCCGAGCTCCGCGGATTGGCGGCAGCACCTGAGCGCGCCACATGGAGTAGTTCTTCCGCGTCAGTTTTTCGGACGGCGGGGCATCGAGGTTGATCGCTGGGCTGCTGGAGGCTGAGGCCATGGCGCTCGGGCGATCTTGAACTCGCGACGACGGGGATGAGTTTATAGTTTGCTAGCGATCAGTTTTGTCGGCGGAAGAGCCGGCCTGATACCATGTAAAACTTAGAATCGATCAGGTAGATTGGGTCTACTCGGATGTGTTCCGAGGCCCTCGTCACATGTATTTATATTAGACATAGCGACATGTACAAGAGGTGGACTCGGAGTCCAATACATGTTCGATACAGTACAGGAAATAATCCTATCGCTACCAGAGCTGAGGACTGAAACTGCAGCGGCATGTACTGAAATCCAGAAACTTTCTGTTGTAGGGTGCCCTCGGCTTAATTAGTTCTGAGCCTATACCGAATATATTTGCCCTCCAAGTCTTGGTGTGAACTAGATGGTGTTATCGTCAGTGTGACTGTATTCGAACCGGTGCAAGTTTTTTTTAGAGTTGGGGCAGCCTTTTTAGGGCCCTTTTGTTTGGGCTTCTAGCTGCTTTCCACGAAAAAAAAGCAGCCCAAATGAACCAAAGGGTCCGGCGGTGCGTTGGGCTTTTTCAAAAGCGGGTCGTTTTCCTTCAGACGAGAAAAAGCTCCTCGAGAGGTGCTTCCCGAGCTTCCCCTCGAGTCAGCCGAACGGGCATGCAGCTTTGGACATTTGGTTGCTCATAATTACGGGATAACTGCCACCCGCGCCACCCGCGTCTAAACGCCATCCGCGGCCGAAAGGAGCAGCCCAACCGTGCGTCCGTGCCCACCCACCCCGATCCTTTTTCTTTATTCTTTTCTCCCTTGACCGAGCGAGCGAGCGACAGGGTAGGGTTTCTGCCGCCACACCACCCCGCGCCGCCACACCACCCGCCGCCCCGCCGCCCTCCGCCGACGACTGCTCCTCGAGGCTCTGATGCGCCCGGCGCCGCCGTTCTCGACCCTCCTTGTCCGTGCCTCCCTCGACCGAACTCGTCCTGCTCGACGGTCGTCGACCGAGCTCGGCCTCACCACCCCACCCACCCCGCGCCGCGCCGCGCCGCGACACCACCCTGCCGGCCCCGCCTCCGTCCATCTAGGTGACGATTCCGGCCGATTCTTCTGTTTTTCTATGTTATTTCCTGCTCCGAATTTGTTTCTCGGTTTGTCGATGCTTGCTAGATGGATTGGTAGATGGATGTTAGTGTTGTGTTATAGTGTTAGTGCATCCTATTATATGCTTGCTAGATGGATCTGTAGAAGCTTGCTAGATGATGTGCTTGCAGCGTGTTAGATAGAATTGCTGCTGGTTAGTGCTTCCTTGCAGCGTGTAGTCAATGCAAACAATAGGGATGGTTATGCATAATTATTTGGTTATGTTTAGATGCTTCCTGTTAGTGCAAAATTCACATAGTAATTCTGTATTTTTTTGTGTGTGTTTTAGCTTTTGTTAGTAATTTCCAATGACGGACAAGGCAACTTGGGATGCACACTCCGTTCGTATTTTGTGCGACATTTGTATGGAGGAAGTAAATGCAAACAATAGGGATGGAGGTTGTTTGAGTAAGAAGGGGTACAAGAATCTTGAGGACAAATTTGCCGAGAAAACGGGAAAAAGGATGGTAAAGAAGCAATTCAAGAACAAATGGAATGCTTTAAAAAAGGAATACACCGGTTGGATGGAGTTGCTAAATGCAACCGGGCTAGGTTGGGGTTCGGAAACAAGAACTATGGATGCAGATAATGATTGGTGGAACACTCACCTGGAAGTAAGCAACATTTTTATCTTTTGTATTATCTTTTTGTCTATTTTGTTGATGATAATAGTTGTCTAATTTATTTGTTGTGTTCCATTTGCAGTTCCGTCCTGAGAATGGCAAGTTCAGACATGGACCACCCGCCAACTTGACACAACTTGATGTCATGTTAGGAAGGCTCATGTCACCGGAGAATCGGCGGCCATCCCGGGGGTAGATGAAACGGGAGCGAACATGGCAGGTGCAATTCCAGTGGATGATGATGATGATGCCTCCAAGAAGACACCAAACTTGGCGAAGCGCCTCAAGTTTGGTGGTGGAGAGAAGGAGAAGAGAGCCCCTTTTTCAGGGTGTACAACAGTGCATTGAACTCGCTAGTCTCAAAGGCTGATGTTGGAAGTTCATGTGGCAAGGATGATGATGTCCCAAGTACGAAGGAATTTTTAGGGATGGTTCGAGAGTGTGGAGTTAGTGAAGGAACTGATGTTATGTTCACTGCATGCAAGCTTGCCGTAAAGTGGGAGAACAGAGAGGTGTTTGCAGGCCTTGAAACATCTGCAGGAAGGCTTCATTATCTCAAGAGCATGCACGATGAGATGAACAAGTAGTTGTGTGTACCATTTATTTGGTATTTGTTGAAAACTATTTGTGATCAGCCTAAAACCGATGGACCATTAGGTGTACTGTTTGTTTGGTATTTGTTGTAGACTATTTGTTATCATTTGCTACCTTCCATGAACCATTATATGTGTTGTTTCTTATCATTTGACATTTCCTTTGAATTATTATGTGTGTTCTTTGTTATTATTTGTTACCTTCCTTCAGCTAAGCCATGTCATTTTTTGACATATTCTTATACGAAATTTGTAGGATGGATGGTGGTGGCGACAATGGAAGTGATGAAGAAAGGATTCGACACCTCCTCGGGGTTGCTCATGACATGGCTGTGTTGGGCTACCTGGGTAATCTCTATTCTGAGAAGTATTTGAATAACGCACCTAGGAGGATTCCTCAACAAACTGGGAATGAATGGGTGCATGAACAACTTGATGATAGAAAAAAATGCTACAAAATGTTTAGAATGTATCCTGATGTGTTTCATAAATTGCACAACCTCCTAGTTAGCAACTATGGGTTAACTTCATCTAGAGACATGGGATCTGTTGAATGTCTAGGGATGTTTCTATGGACTGTTGGAGCACCTCAATCATTTACCCAAGTCCAGAACCATTTCAGTCGGTCTCTTGAAACAGTTCATAGAAAGTTCCATATGGTGTTGAATTGTTTGTACAAAATGGGTAAAGATACCATAAAACCAAGGGATCGAACTTTCAAGGATGTGCATCCAAGACTTCAAGATGCACGTTTTTTCCCCATTTCAAAGGTGCCATTGGCGCCATTGATGGCTCACACATCCCTGTTGAAGTTGCAAAAGAAGAAGAGGTCAACCACACAGGAAGACATGGGTACACGTCACAAAATCTGTTAGCGATATGTGACTTTGGTCTTAGATTCACATTTGTGGTTGCTGGATGGCCAGGTTCGGTACATGATAACCGCATTCTGACACACAGCATGGAGAAGTATCCACTTGAGTTCCCAACCCCTCCTGATGGTAATACTCTTTTTTTCATTATGCACATGTGTTTCTATGCATTATTGTTTTCGTATTTCTTAAATTTGTTCACGTGTGCGTAGGTACATACTATCTTGTTGATTCTGGTTATCCAAACAGAAAGGGGTTCCTAGCTCCTTACAAAAACAATACGTACCATATTCCGGATTTCCGTCGAGAAGGGCCACCAACGAAGAAGGAAGAAATTTTCAACCATGCCCACTCATCTTTGCGAAATTGCATCGAGCACATCTTTGGGATCTTGAAAAATAAGTGGCGCATTTTGAAGAGCATCCCTCATTTCGACTTGGTTACAGAAGAGAATTATCATTGCTTGTTGTGTGCTTCACAATTTCATTAGAGACTCCAACTTGCGTGACAAACAATTTGACCGATGTGATGCAGATGAGGATTACATGCCCAAGGTTCAAAGGCAAGCAATTACCTTGCCCAGTGATCATGTGTCGGGTGAATTACACATGAGAGGCATGAACGGAATACGTGACGACATTGCCAACACGTTGTTCATTTCTAGACAACGTAGGATCTAATTGAGTTAGCTAGTATAATGTAGTGGAAATGTATTTTGGACAACTATATATTCGTGATGGTTATGTAATGACAATTGTATGGATATGAAGTTCGACATGAATTTTAGTTGCATATGTTATTTATTACACGTTAGCAGCAACAGTATGACTTTTCATTAATGTAAAGGATGTTTCAGACAATTCCACAATCAACAGTCAGACAGCCAGCTGGTTTGCCAAAGACCCCCACTCAGAAAAGCAGCTTCTCCTGGACAGTAACTTTTCTGCACAGCACCCACAGCCAGCCACAGCCAGCCCAACAAAAGGGCCCTTAGAAAACGGACCGGTGTAGTGAGCATTACATGTAAGCCTGAATCACATTTGAATCTACGATGAAAAGGAAACAGTTCCCTTTTGCCTCGGCAGGCCAGGCCGAGCATCTACAAAGAGCCCAGTCGGTGTCTCGGAGCCGAGGACCCAATCTAACGAGGAGAACATACTCTCACCATTTTTTTCTAAAAAAAATATTCTGGCCAATCTTTAGAAAAGACTTTCCCAAAAAACTGTAGAAGCGACTTGCTGGAAAAAAAACTGTAGAAGTGACAACACTTGCAGTGGAGATTTTTTTTGCACCGGGCACCAGTGATCCCTCCTGTTTAAAAAATTCGAAAATCATATTTATATGTCTCAAAAAATTCTGAAAAAATCCTAGTGTAGTGACATGGGGATAAAACCCGGGTACCCAAAGACTCACAGAAGATCCTGAGTGAAACGCAAATTCAGGTGCCCGGCCGCCTCCAGCTGTCCGGCTAGGCCAAGCCCGTCTGCCCCGAGCGCAGCCGGACTCCGCCTAGCCAGTCGAGGCACAGCCGAGCGGCGCGGGCAAAAAGAACTGCAGACTCGTCATCAGCACAGTTCCCAGAGACAAACAGATAACGACAAGCATCGCCCGTCTTATGCGACCAAGGTCAACGGTGGCAGCCGGATTCGGTTGCCCGCCAGCCGGATGACCGGCTGCCGCGCTCCCACGACGAGCGGAAGACAAGGGCCCGTGTTGGGCGGATGCCGGGGCCGTGCCCGGTATGCCCTCCACGTCGCCCAGGCGTGGGCTAAAGAGAAGCCTAGCCCTACGTCTCCACAGTGCCCAGCAGCCTCGACAGACGGGAGACACGGAGCGCTGCCCCGCGCCCGACAAGATCCTAGGCGCCGTCTGCCCGGTCGGCGGGGTCCGGCACGCAGCCGGTCAGCCCTCCACGACGACAAACCTACCCCGACATCTCCTACGCGGCTATGGAGTTCTACTGTGCGAAGCAGAGCGTATTGTGCCGCGGACATACGGCGTCACGGAGAAACACCCCTGTAGCCGACACCGGCCGGCTGGCGCGGACCAGCCGGCCCCGCCTGTAAGCCGGACAACCAGGCTTATAAGGCTGTCCGGTGCCCAAGTAGAAGGGGTCGCCTCATTCTTCTTCCTCCCCACACCCGAGCCATGGAACACTCACCGAACAGCTCAAGGAGCAACTCTGTACTGTGTCCACCATTGATAGAGAGATCGAACAGGAGTAGGAGTGTTACCTCCTCCGGGAGGGCTCCGAACCTGGGTACTTCCCGTGTCCGCACTCCGGCGCAATCCCTGCGGGTGCCGATGTTGCAGAACGCTGCCCCAATCCCTATCTTAGCCACCCCGTGGCATATGCCGTGTTCCACACCACGTCATTTGGCGCCCTCCGTGGGCAGATGGCAATAGCCGGAGTCACATTCCGTCAGGGATCCCACAGCCGTCTCGGCGAGCGAGTTGCCTCCGGCCTCGTCTCGACGTTCGGCTCCATCGATTTTGTCAACGACAACGCGAACTGCTTCGCCGGCTCCGCCTTCCCCGAGGATGGCACTGTCCTGCACTTCGGCGAGCACCGCGTCTACATCGCCCTCGCGCCCGCCTACCCCGCCAACATCCAGCGCTGCGTCGACCATTTCCCCGAGGAGACGGCCGGCTGCGAGAGCAGCACCGAGACCCGCGTTTTACGCGGAAGTCATGGTGTCCGATGTCGCGAGCACCCAGCAGCACGCCCCCGTCGACTCCGTCCAGGCTATGCTCCAGGGCCTGGTCACACCCATCGCCGCCGACGCGGACCCCGCAGGCCACCACTCTCCTCGAGCAAGCACGCCTGTGCCTCCTCAGCAGCGCGCACAGCGTCGCAGCGACGCATCGCCGTATGGAAGCACAAGTCCGCGAGTACAACTTCGCCCATGGCTTCACCCCCATCGCCGTCGAGCCCAACCCGCGGGGAAACGTCAGGCGCAACCTCGCCAACGAGATGGCAGGAGGACCGGCTCCCGACGCCGAGCCGGCTGGACCAGCCGGAGCACCGCCTACTCGTCGACCCGTCTATAGCTCCCCGCGAAGAACATGAAGGCAGCACGCGCCGCCGCAGCAGAAATGCCCAACCTGGAGGGGGAAGAGCTATGCGCGCAGCAACAGCGCGTCCAGGACCTCCTCGACACAGCCGACCACCAGTTTCGTAAGAACCAGGCCGCGTCCGCGATGAACTCGCCGTCCCTCCCACCGCCCCCACCTGGAGCCCCTCCACCCGGCGCAACTCGAGGTGACCGCCAGGCGTCGTCGCCACAAGCCCCCCAGCCGGGTGGAAAACGCGCGCGCATCATCAACTCCAGACCAAGCCGCTTCAACACGCCGGCTGCCGGTGGCGGCCAGAACTACAACAACGCGCCGGCTGCCGGCGAAGGCCAGTACAACTACTTCGACCCGCCGGCTGCCCGCAGGGGAAGCGTCCACAATCGGCTGGGAGATCTAGGCCCGACGTTCGGCCCCGACGCCCGTGACCGCCTCGACGCCCTGGAGAAATCCTGCTGGCTCGAAGAAGAGGAGGGCGAGGTCCACCGGTGCTTCGGACCTCGCATCGCAAGAGAGCCTTTCCCGCGGAACTTCTCCCTCGCGCGCGACACACCCAAGTACAACGGAAGCACGAAGCCAGAGGACTGACTATCCGACTACGTCACCGCCGTCTCCATCGCAGGCGGCAACAAGCGCGTAGCGGTGCGCTACGTGTCACTCATGCTGAAGGACTCAGCTCGCACATGGCTCAACAGCCTACCGGATGGATCGATCAACTCCTGGTTGGACTTCCAGCAGGTCTTGGTCAGGAACTTCTCCAGCACCTACAAGCGCCCGGCTCGCCCTCGCCAGCTAGCCAGCTGCACCCAGGGCAAAACTGAGTCCGACCGCGACTATCTGACAAAATGGTCCACCCTGCGCAACACCTGCGAGGGAGTCCACGACATCCAGGCGGTCGGCTTCTTCATCAACGGCTGCCGGGAGGGCACGATGCTCAAGCACGCGCTGCTCCTAGACGAGCCAAAGTCCATGGCAGAGCTCATGACCATAGCTGACAAGTACGCCACGGCCGACTCCGCCATGAGAATCCCAATGGACGGCTAAGAGTGGGGCCGATGGGCTCCATCATCAACTCCGGCGAGCGCGTCGTTTGCGGGCTCGTCTGCAAGCTCGGCGCGCTGAACTTCATCAGCGACAACGCTGGATGCTTCGGCAGCAGGCCGTTCCCGACGAACGGCTGCCTCATCAGCTTCGGCACCTTCGTGACCTACGTCGCCACCGAGGTTGTCTGCAAGTACCCCGAGCAGGTGCTTGTGGCTGAGGATCCTCCTGCTATCTGTGCGGCTCGCGGCCGGCGTAGCGCTCGCCCCGGGAGCTGCGCAGAGGTCATGGTGACCGGCACTGCGGCTGATGCCGGTAAAGGAGACCCCGGCAAAGAGATGCCGGTAATCCCGCCCCCAAGGTTACCAGATCGGCGAAAGTGCCGCTGGAGAGGAGGGAGAACCTCCCCGGTCAGGCCGGTACATCCCATGTGCCGGTTAAGCCGGCTCACCTCGAGGAGATAATCGAGAAGTGGCTGTGCCGGTAGCTGCCGGTACAGATGCTGCCCAATCAGAGGCAGAGTTGGAGGCACGGCGTCAGAGCTTGCTTCAGGAGGCTCTGGAGATGGCCGAGGTGAGGAGAGAATTCGGGATAACTGTCCGTGAGTATAACCAAGCACATGGTTTTACCCCGGTAGCTGCTCGCCCTAGTCGAGTAGAGGATGTGCGCAAGAGGGGTAAAAACCTCAATGCCGAGATTGCTAGAGATGGTAGATCTAGCTCCAGTAAAACTCCTAGTACTTATCGGTCGAAAAACCGAAGTATAGTTCCCCTGCTAAGACTCTTAGAGCTGCCGAGGCAGCAAGAGCCGAGTTGTCAGGCTTATCCGGAGAAGCTCTCCGTAGGCAGCAAGACCGAGTTAATGAGCTGGTAGCTGTGGCTACCCGGCAGAATGAGGCCTATCGCAAGGCCAACACAGTTGCAGGTGGGTCCGATGTTGTTCACTCGGCTAGGGGAGCCAGTGGATCTAAGGGGCAAGCTTCATCACCGCATGTCGGTGGAGATCGTGACCGGAGTGTAAACTCCGGTAAGAGCAAACAGATACAGGTGTATGATCCGGCGTGTGCCGGAAAACAGGTAGTTGGGCGAGGTAGTGCCGGCCGGGGTAGAAGCAATCCCGGTCCGGGCGGTCCAGGTGCCGGGGTAGTTAACTCGGCTGGCCGAGGTTATCCACCTCGGTATCCGACACAAAATCTCGCCCAGCAGCAGCAGCAAAATGTCGGGCATGTCCAGCAGCCACAAGTTGTTGAACAGGTGGCTAACCGTTATGATGATGGTTACTCGGCTATGGAGAAAGCCGGGTATCCGAGATATGAAGGTGCACTGGGATCTCGGTTGGGACCTCGCCAGTTGTCACCAAATGATGCACGCTACAAGTTGGACAGGATTTATATGTCCGAGATGCTGGAAGAGCAAGGTCCACCTGGCCGGCATGTTTTGGACCTCGGATCATGAGGGAACCACCGGTGCGGCACTTTCAGCTAACCGAGGTGCAAAAACATATGACGGCAGTACTAAGCCGGAGGACTGGCTGACAGATTATGTGTCGGCTGTGCATATTGCGGGAGGAAACCGCAGATGGGCGGTGAGGTATATCCCGCAGATGTTGGAGGGCCAGCCCGGATTTGGCTGAACAACCTGCGAGAGGGCAGCGTTGATTGCTGGCTGGACTTTGAAGAAGCATTTGTTAGCAACTTCTCCAGCACATACAAGAGACCGAACCGTCCTCAGCAGCTTGCGATGTGCAAGCAGAGGGATAATGAAACTGACCGGGATTACTTAACCCGGTGGAGTACTATTCGCAATTCCTGTGAAGGAGTTGTAGAGGCACAGGCCATATCTTGGTTTGCCCAGGGGTGCCGACACGGCTCCATGCTCTGGCAGAAGTTGCAGAGGGAAATGCCGGCCACTCTGGCCGAGACAATCCGGATTGCGGATAGCTATGCACTGGGTGATCCGATGCAACCTTTGCTGAACTCGGGAGAGCCGAGTAGAAGATACCCGGTGAATAACAGACCCGGGCCAGTCAGGCAGAACGATCGCCAGGACTTCGGTAACAAGAGGAGAGACCGGATTACCGGTATGGCTCAACCAGGTTGCAGCGTAAACCAAGACCAGCCAGATGCCGGTAATAGCCAGCGTCCGAAGTTCAATGGCCCAGCATGGGGCCAGAATCAAGAAGGGAAGAGGCCATGGGGTGACCAGAAGCCATCCTTAACTTATGAGGCTATGTTGGATGGGCCTGCAGTTTCCACACCCAAGACATCCGCAGGCCTGCAAACCATACAACTCGGCAGTGCAGCTGGTATCAGCGCACAAGGGGAGAAGGAGCCAGAGCCGGAGGAAATCAGTGGGGGCACCTCAGAGAATTCCGCCGAGGCAAAACTTGCCGCTTACCGGAGCAAATGCTATCCCGGTGATTCCGCCAGTTCCGAGGCAAGCAGATCCGAAACCTGTGAATCAGGTGAATGTCGGAGGGAACAATAACAACACTGGTCCCAGCAGGCAGGGAGAGTATCCCCAGGGAGATTACAGAGAAGCTCATCAGAGCTATGTGATATTTGTGACCGAGCCAACTGACAAGAAGAGCTTGCATCGGCGTGCACTGGAGGTGAACGCAGTTATGCCGGCAGTGCCGAAGTATTTGCACTGGTCCGAGCAAGAAATCACTTGGAGCAGAAGGGATCATCCCCGAGTTATGCCAACTCCGGGAGGTTATGCATTGGTAGTGGATCCGACATTCTTTGGACCCACACTCAATATTCGGTTCACCCGAGTTCTCATTGATAATGGGAGTGCTATCAATATCATGTACCGAGACACCATGGTGAAGATGGGTATCTCGGCAAACATGCTGCAACCGAGTTCACACCTTCATGGCATAGTGCCGGTGTTTCATGTGCACCTATGGGCAAAATTTGGGTTGATGTGTTTTTGGCACCAAGGACAACTGCCGAACTGAGAGTATCCAGTTTGAGGTAGTGGACCTCGAAAGTCCATACCATGCTTTACTCGGTAGGCCTGCATGTCCAAGTTCATGATATCCACCCATGTGGGTTACCTCAAGATGAAAATGCCGGGTCCTAATGGCATCATCACTATCTCGGGTGATTACAAGCGTGCACTGGAGTGTGCCTCGGCTGGATCGTGCTTAGCCGAGTCACTGATTATCGCTGCAGAGAAGAAGAAGATCCATGAAGTGGTGGCATTGGCTCAGTCCGCACAACTCGGCATGCCGGGTATGGCTAACCCGGAGCAGAATGCAACTTTCGAGGTGCCCAAAGAGACCAAGAAGATCAATGTTGACCCGGCATGTCCGGACCACAACGTCATCATTGGTACCGGGTTAACTGAGAAATAGGAAGGCGAGCTCAGTCACTTCCTCCGTGAGAACCGGGATATCTTTGCATGGTCAAATCAGGACCTGCCAGGTGTTCCGAGGGAGTTGGCTGAGCACTCTTTGTTCGTCAGACCGGATATGAAACCGGTGAAGCAACCTATGCGACGTCTCTCGGATGAGAGGAGAAAGGTGATAGGTGATGAACTGGCCAGATTACTTGCATCTGGTTCATCATGGAAGTGCTGCACCCGGACTGGTTGTCTAACCCGGTCCTGGTGGAAAAGAAAAAAGATGACCCGAACGTGGCCATTGTGTGGCGTATGTGTATTGATTACACAAACTTGAACAAGGCATGTCCTAAGGATCCATTCCCGCTGCCTCGGATTGATCAAGTGATCGATTCCACAGCCGGGTGTGAGCTGTTATCCTTTGTAGATGCTATTCTGGTTTTCACCAGATACCACTGAACCCTGCTGATCAAATGAAAACTGCTTTTATCACCCCGTATGGGGCTTATTGCTATCGTGTCATGACCTTTGGTTTGAGAAATGCTGGTGCCACTTACCAGAGATGTATGCAAAAATGCTTGCATGATCAAATAGGAAAAAATGTGCAGGTGTATGTCGATGACATTGTCATCAAGTCTAAGGAGAAATACTCTGATTGATGATCTCCGAGAAACATTTGAGAATCTAAGGAAATTCCGGATAAAACTTAACCCGGACAAATGTACCTTCGGTGTGCCGGCAGGCAAATTACTCGGTTTCCTCGTGTCAGCCGAGGTATCGAGGTGAACCCGACAAAAATCCGTGCTATTGAAAGCATGAGGTTACCGACATGTCTCAAAGACGTGCAGAAATTCACTGGATGTTTGGCATCCTTAAGTCGGTTTGTTAGCAGGTTGGGAGAAAAGGCATTGCCTTTGTATCAACTCATGAAGAAAACAACCCACTTCGTGTGGACCCCGCAAGCAGATGCGGCGTTCACCGAGTTAAAAAAGATGTTGGCAACTGCGCCGATACTGGCTCACCATTACCCAAAGAGCCGATGTTGCTCTACATTGCAGCCACAAACCGGGTTGTGAGTGTCGTATTGGTAGTGGAGCGAGAAGAAGATGGCAAAACTGTGCAGAGGCCAGTGTATTACCTAGCGAGGTGATCTCGTTATCCAAGCAGAACTATCCGCACTACCAGAAATGACATATGGTGTCTATCTGGCTGCTAAGAAGTTGAAACATTACTTCCAAGAGCATTCAATCACTGTGGTGTGTGAGGCTCCTATCTCGGAGATCATTGGGTGTAAAGATGCAACTGGCCGAGTAGCCAAGTGGGCTATCGAGGTGTCCCCTTACACTCCTCACTATGAAAGAAGAGATGCCATTAAATCTCAGGCACTGCCGGATTTCCTGGTGGATTGGGCTGAAATGCAATATGAGCCACCACCTGACCCCAATTACTGGAGAATGCACTTTGATGGTTCAAGGACAAAAATTGGTTTAGGTGCCGGGGTAGTCCTTACCTCGCCTAAGCGAGATCAACTGAGATATGTGTTGCAGATTCATTTTGCGGCATCTAACAATGTGGCCGAGTATGAGGCACTTGTTCATGGGCTAAATGTGGCCAAAGAAATTGGTATTCGCCGGATAGAATGTTTCGGAGACTCGGATTTGGTGGTGCAGCAAGTCTCGGGAAATTGGGATGCTTTAGACGCCAACATGGCGTTGTATCGGTTTCATGTCCAGAAGATCTCGGGGTTCTTTGAAGGTTGCGAGCTCACGCATATACCTCGGGCTGAAAATGACGCCGCCGATGTACTGTCCAAGCTAGGTTCATCCCGGGATCCAATTCCACCCGGCATAGCCTTGGAGCATCTGAGGAAGCCATCAATCAAACCATCGCCGAGTCCGAGTCAATTTTTATCCCGGCGAAACCGGAGTCTGGTGCTGTTCCCATGGACGTCGATGTCGGATGCATTTGGGAGAACCCGGGGACTGCTTGGCAGAACCCGGGGACTGGTTACTCTATCTCGGAAGAAGTAATGTCGGTTGATCTCATGGAGGTGGATGATCCGGTCTTTCCTGTGCGTCCTGTGCCGGAGTGGGCACAACCAATAATGGCATTATGATGGACGGGAGTTTGCCAAGTAATGAAGTTGAAGCTAGGCAAGTGCAAAGAAGATCCAAGGCATACACCATCATCAACCAGGAGTTATACAAGAGAAGTGTGACCGAGGTACTGCAGCGCTGTGTCGAGCCGCAGGAAGGGCAGGAGATGCTCTGGAATTCATCAGGGAGAATGTGGTCATCATGCTTCATCAAGAGCCTTGGTGGCTAAGGTATTCCGGCATGGGTTTTATTGGCCCAGTGCTTTGAACCAGGCAGAAGATATCGTCGAAAGTGTGAGGGATGTCAGAGGTTTGCTAAAAAGATCCACCTGCCAGCCTCGGCACTCAAGACAATTCCAATCACTTGGCCCTTTGCAGTTTGGTGCTGGATATGGTGGGAGAGTTCAGGCCAGCCCGAGGTAACATGACTCATATGCTGGTGATGGTGGACAAGTTCACCAAATGGATCGAGGTAAAGCCAATCCGGAAGTGTGATGGTCACACAGCTGTGACCTTTTTGAAGGACATCATTTTGAGATATGGTTACCCCCATAGCATTATCTCGGATAATGGCACAAACTTTGCTGTGGGAGAGTTTGCTCGGTTCTGTGCGGATAAGAGAATTCGGTTGGACATAGCCTCGGTGGCACACCCTGAGGCAAATGGGCAAGTGGAAAGAGCAAATGCATTGGTGTTAGCCGGTATCAAAGCCCGGTTGATTGAACCACTGTTGCGAACTCCGGGATGTTGGATAGAGGAGATACCAGCAGTGCTGTGGGGTCTAAGGACCACACCAAATCGATCAACTGGCTATACGCCATTTTTTCTGGTCTATGGAGCAGAAGCGGTCCTGCCAACCGACATGGAATATGACTCGCCGAGAGTGGCGCTGTACACTGAAACCGAGGCAAAAGAAGCTCGGGAAAATGATGTTGATTTGCTCGAAGAAGCACGAGAACTGACCTTATCTCGGTCAGCTATATATCAGCAAAATCTCCGACGCTATCATAGCCGGAAGATCAGCCCTCGGGTTTTCCGAGAGGGAGATTTGGTGTTGAGGCTAGTGCAACGCAAAGCAGGCCGACACAAGTTGTCACCTCCATGGGAGGGACCATTCATTGTGAGCAAGGCTCTGCACAATGATTCATACTATCTTATAGATGCGCAGGCACCGAGGAAAAATGTGATGGACAAATCCGGAGAGGAGACCAAAAGACCCTGGAATGTAGCTCTACTCCGTCCCTTTTACTCATAAGGGCGCAGTGTATGTATCTCGGTTTTTCCTTTGAATAAAATGCCGGCACTCCGAAAAGAAACTCGGGGACTGCCTTTGTCCATATGCTTGTGTTTTATCTCGGTTTTTTCTGTGTTGTTCATATGTCGGATGATTTTGAGACCTCGTTTCAAAGTTCAAGTAATGTATGCTATTTTGTTGTGATCTTGTGACTCGACTGACGAACGCCGAAATGGCAGTCAAGAGCAGAGGTTATGGTATATGGTAAACATGAAAATGGACTCGGGGACTCGGTCCTAAAAAGATCCGACATATGTCGTTTACTAACCCGGTTTTTTCGTTCCTTTTCCTTGTGTCGGATGACTCTAAACCTTACCTCAAAATTTACAAGTATTGTGCTATAATGATTGATCTTGTGACTCGACTGTCGAACGCCTAAATGGTAGACAAGAGCAAAGATTACTAAGTATAGTAAACAAGAAAGTAAACTCGGGGACTTGGTGCAAAGTGATCGGCATTAAGCTTGTCTTGTTGAAACTAATATGATAAAGTAGCACGGATAAAAGTAGCACTGCGAGATACTTAAAAGTATATTTACATCTGCACCCGGCATTCCGGGGATTTAATGTTCAATGTTTGATAAGCTTAGGCAGCTGCCTCGGAGGAGCTCGGAGCAGTTGGAGCGGTGCGAGGCTCGGGAGCAGTCTCGGCGGCAGAAGAAGCTTCAGTTGTTGGAGCAACCTCGGGTGTTGGAGTGGCTGCCGAGGCACCAGCAGTGTCGGATACCGGCTTCTCAGAAGTGTCGGTCGCGGTCGACTGGCAGTGTCGGTCGCAGCCGGCTTGGCAATGTCGGTTGCTCCAGCAGCAGAAGTGTCGGCTGCTCCGGCAGCAGAAGTCTCGGTTGCTCCCAGCAGTCTCGGTCGCTCCGGCAGTGGCAGCGTCGGGAGCTTCGGCCTCGATCTCCTCATCGATGTCATCTTCCTCGTCTTCACCCTCTTCATCATCCTGGTCATCTTCTTCGTCATCCGAGTAGGCGGGACCCGGAATGAAGTGTCGGGTGGGAGCATAGCTGGCCATGAATTTGGCTGCATCTTTGCGGCTCTCTATCAGTGTCGGATCGGAGGTCCATTTGGAGCCTTGGCGCAGGGAGCGCACGGCGTTGAGGTTGATGGACTCATACCAGGAGAGCACAAAGGTCAGTGCTTGATCAGCTCCGGCACGAGCTGCTGAGGATCTCCACTCTCGGACCCTGGCCTCGGCCCCCGACAGACACTTGGACAATTCTTCAATTGTAGCCGGAGTCTGGGATCCTGGCCATAAGGCTCGGTAAACTTTGATACCAGCATCAAGAAGATCTAGGCCAATGGCCTTCAGAGGAGAGATGCGAGCATTCAGAGCAGTCAGGTAATCTTCAATATCCCATTCCTCCGGGATTGGGCCAGCCTCGGCTCTCTTTGCTCGTGCCTTGCGACAGTGTTGAGTGCAGCAGCCTTGGAGTGGGCGAAGTGATCTGAAGATAGAAAAGCTATCACCGAATTGAGTTATATACCGGCATATCTTAATGTCGGTACAAGCAATGAAAACAAAAAGAAAGGATAAAGAAACTTACTGTCCATCTCCTTGTTCAGCCGGGTGAGCTCGCGGAGCCAGATGTCGGATTTTGCCTTGAGGGCATCCAGTTCTCCTTGAGCCGAGGTAGCGCGAACCTCGGTCGCCTCGAGGTTTCCTTGTGCTTTTGAGCAGCTTCCTCCTTTTGCATCAGGGCCTGCTCAATGCCGGTTTTCTCGCCCTGGACCCGGCAAGTTCCTCCTGGAGCCGAGACACTTCCTGTCGTTCCTTCTGGAGGGCAGTGGCGTGCGCGTTTCCTTGTTCTTCAGCGTCTCCTGAAGTTGCTTGTGGGACCTCTTGAGCTTGTTGTGGTCCAGAAGCAACTTCCGAAACACTGTGGTCCGAGCGTTGGTGCAATCCTGAAAAGAGCAAAGAGTTAGTATGATTTTTGAAGATTCATGCCGAGTAAAGCTAAGTGTCGGATTTTTTGAAGATTCGTGCCGAGTAAAACTCGACAAGAATCTCGGGGACTGGATGTCGGATTTTTGAAGATCCTAAGTGTCGGATTTTTGAAGATCCTAAGTGTCGGTTTTTTGAAGATCCTGAGTGTCGGATTTTTGAGTCTAATGATGGAAATTTTGTGAAGATTCGCGCCGAGTGATCTTTACTCGGGCAAGCGCAGGTCACTCAACCCGAATCTCGGGGACTGGGGATTATATATGTTTATCATCTATGGCAAAGGAAAGAAAAGTCTGGCTGAGGAAAAATACCTCGGCAAGCTTGCTGGCTCGAAGGGTCGAGAGTTGCAAATTGTGCATGGCCTGAGCAAGCGCACTGGGACCAGCTGGATGTGGAGTGACCGGGTTCGCGGAGGAGACCTCGCTTGTGTCGGCAGCATTCCAGTCCATGTGGTACTGCTTCTCCGAGCCTAAGCTGTGTCCACTTTGAGTTTGGAGCTGGGGTAAAACCCAGCTGCTACTGGTAACTCGGGAGACGGAGGTGGTAGAGCTTGGTGTTCCGGGGTAGTGGTTGGAGTCAACACCACTTGTCTCTCCGGGTTGGCAAGCTGTTTCCCGGTGGCTGCTTGGCTCTGTGCCGGCTTGGCTAGTGGAATAGCTTTCCGAGTTGCTAACTCGGTGGACTTGGTGGTGGACTTCGCCGGGCGGCTGCTTTGTTGCTGCTGTTGCTGTTGAGGTTGCTGCGTCCTTGTTGCTGTTGCTTGTTGTCCTGTTGCTGTTGCTGTGCTGCTGCTGTTGTTGTTGTGGTTGCTGTTGTTGCGGCTGTTGTTGTTGTGGTGGTGGTTGCTGTGGCCCGAGGTCACCGAAGTGTCGGCCCGCGGAATGTCGGTTTCCGCGGTGGGGGCAGCGGAGCCATCATCTTCGTCGAGGACCACAACCTCGGGAATGACAGATGAGTGGCGGGTACCCCGGAGTCACGTGGCCGAGGTTCGGCTGTACTCGGAAGGGGCGAGCGCATAGAAGAGGCACTCTGGTCGACTTCAAGGGGGCACTGCATCAAACAAGAAAAAGTGTTATGTCGGGGAAAGATTATCCCGGCAGAAGGAAAAAAGGAAGTAAGCTTGTGTCGGCAAAGAATATCTTACCCTTGAGTAACTGGCGGTGTCTTCTTGCCCTTTTCGGCTTAACCGCTCCTCTCTTCTGTCGCTTCGCCTGCGGTGCTGCTGGATCCGAGGATGTGGAGGTCCCGGTTTTCGAGGTACCGGTCTCTGCACGCTTGCGAGATGCCACTTGTTTGCCCGAGGTAGCAGGGCGTGCACTCGGGGCAGAGCCACCCGGGTTAGTTGATGCCGAGGCTGGGTGAGCATATGCGATGGGACGAGCGTCAATTACCTCTAGCATTTCGCAATCATCATCATCTGACCAATCTCGGATTGAGGCTCGGGCTCGAGGCTTACCCGAGGTAGGGGCGCCAGCTCTCGGTATTGGCAGCTGATCCTCATCATCCGGGTCTTCTACCTCGGCGACGTCCGGGGCAGGGATGTCTTGGCCCCATTTGGTGGAGGGATCCTCTCCATCTTCAGTCTTTTGCCGGGTAAACCTCTGCAAGCCAGAAGCAGTAAAACCGAGTTACTTTATGAGCGGATTATGGGGCCGGCATAAGAGTTATCTCGGTAGAAAAAAGTATGTCGGTGCAAGTTGCAAGGTTACTTACTTGCTCCGGAAGCCGAGTTCTGTTATGAGGTTCTAGACCCCATTCCCATTCCTCGGTCATCAGCGTGCGGGCAATTGCCTTGACACGTCTTCTGATCTCGGCTTTGTTCAGCTCGTGGGTGCTGATCCGAGTTGGATCATACTGGCCACTCATGTGGCAGATCTTGTGAACTCGGTCTTGAAGGGGGGAAACTCGGCGGCTGACGAAGGTCCTCAGGAGATCATCGCTAGTTAAGCCTGCTCCCACAGCTCCTCGACGACCTTGTGGATCTGGTTGATCTCGATGTTCAGGTCCCTCGGGTTGAGGGACCAGTTAACTGTTCAGGGGTGGCGATGTTGAATAGCGGCAGGTTCAGAAAGTCGGCATTGTCTGGGCTGTCCGGGTTCTTCACGTAGAAGAACGTGCGCTGCCATTTCCGGCATGACTCCAGCCCTTGAATCCGAGGTAAGATGGAACCCCTCCGAGGTATGATGGTAGCAGCTCCGCACGGGGTCATCTCCTTGGGGAAGTTCTTGTTCTCCGGATCCGGGACACTTTGCTTCCGGAGTTGGAAGTACTTGGCCCAGAGCTCAACAGTGGGCCAAAGTCCGAGGTATCCCTCGGAGAAAGAAACACACGCAGAAAGCGTGGTAATGGCATTGGCTGGAAGGTGGTGAGGTTGAAGCCGGAATCGATCCAAGAAGGATCGGAAGAACTCGCTCGCCGGGAGTCCAAAGCCGCGCTCGAAGTGCGCGACGAAGACCACGCGCTCGCCGGTTTTCAGCTTCGGCTCGGCCTTTGCCGGGAACCCGGCATATCACTTGTGCCGGAATGCGTTTGGTCCGGACTAGCCAGTCTATCTCGGCCTGGGTTACGTCGGAACCTTCCCACCCGGCGCGCTCTCCCTCTCGACGACATCCTCGGCAGGCTCCGGGGTATGCTGGATGACATCTCGGAAGGGATCTGCAAAAAGGCACAGAGGAACCGAGATAAGTATCTCGGAATATTTGGGCAAAGAGGAACCGAGATAAGTATCTCGGAATATTTGGGCAACAGAGGAACCGAGATAAGTATCTCGGAATATTTGGGCAACAGAGGAAAGTGCATAAGTGGCGGGAAACACAATTCTGTGGCTAAGTATTTGGTGGAAAGATCTACGGGAAAAAGTAAATAGAAGATAAATGCAAGAACATGTGAGTTGAAACTTAGGAAGATCAGTGGAGGAACTATTGCACGGGTAATACGAAACACAATGGAGAAGATCTAAAAGGGATCTAAGCAACTAAGTGCAATAGCATCTATGGAGAGAAGGAGCAAGTTCATCGGGGGAGATGAACAAAGTTCGTCGGAGAAGAGGAACGTGTTCATCGGTGAGGATGAACACGTTCACCAGCAAAGTCAAGGGCGAGGAACTCACCGGAGTGGCGACGGCGGTGCGAGGCGAAGAAGCGCGGGGCTTGCCGGAGTTACGCGTGTCCGGTGGCGGCGCGAGGTGCTCCGGTGGGCGGTGGCTCGTGAGATCTGGCGTCGTGCGGTGGAGGAGCTCACTGCGCGGCGGTGGCGATGGTGCAGAGAGAGAGAAAGGAGAAGATGGATGCGAAGAAGACGAGGAGAGGTGCCCGCTCCCCTATTTATGGGCACGGGGCGCGTGTGGTTTCCATTTTTACCGCGTGCAGTTACCGTAACGGGCGCGCGGATTAACCGCGCACGATCTGCGCAGTTGCGATGTTTGCGGCCGCACGATCCGCCGCATCGTGGGCCACAAGGTGGTAACGGCCCGCGGCGTGATCGCGTGCGGTTAATGGCGCGGGAATCAAGGAGGCACGCCACGGTCAAATGTACTCGAGTGCTTTTGAGACGTGACAGCTCGTGACGTATGCGGCGTGCGTGCAGAGACATGTCTGTCCGTGCGCAGGAACCGAGGCAGCGCGCAGCGTCTCTCTGCCACATGCTGTGGAGAGATCTTTGAGAGATTGTGGGAATCTTCTTGTATCGGAGAGACCGGCACAAGGGCTGATCTCGAAGGTTGTGGAAAGTTTGGTCCTTGAAGATTGCGATAAACCGACATGTGAATGTCGGATGTTTGATCAGCATAAAACAGTTGCCTTGTGTCGGAGCAACCGGCATAAGGGCATATGGCGAAACAGTTGGAGGTTTTATTGGATACTGGAGGTGTACCGGCATGTTAATGTCGGATGGTTGGGTTATGTTGAGTTGGTCGTGAAAGCTTGACTTGCTCTGTCAGCGGAGTTCTTGTGTCGGAGAAACCGACACAGGGGCAAATATCGGAATCAGTTGGAGAGTTTATTATTGGTTTTATGGTTGAACCGACATGGTAATGTCGGAGGCTTGTTATGGTTGTTTCGGTTGATTAAACCTGCTGTGGCCCTTCATCCAAGGCTGCAGGACCGCACCAGCTTCGGGGACTAATGTCGGGGGGCTACCCCCGGGTAGGGTCATGATGTGGTAAAAGCTATGCCCAGGTGTGGGCCAAGTTACAGTAAAAACTGGCATACCTGGACTTCAGAGTGTGATGTAGGGACAAACCGACATAGGCGTACCGAGATAACCCGGGCAGGAAGGGACCGGGGTACCATGCTGGTGCCAGCCGGCATATGTCGACCGAGATAAGGGATCCGAGATAAGGATCCGAGACAGCATAACCGACATATGTATGTCGATAACTTGTGTGTTTCTTATGTGCAGGGAAGGTTATTTGAGGAAGGAGAATCCGGCATATCCATGCCGGGTTACCCTTATGTCGGGCGGAAGTCAATGCTCCTGTCACATCCCGTCTGGCACGGGAGCGCGGCGTGCGGTACGGCGCATGTCTGAGGTGACTGGGCTTACTCTGCTGACCAAGGAGCAGGGAAGTACACCGCTGACCTCGGGTGTACCTAGGAGCAGAGATATGGGACAGGACATGGGCAAGCCACGTCATGTCCACTATGCAGAGACAATCATGACGTGCAGGCATGCGCGTCTGCAGTGCCGGTACGGAGAAGTGACCGTTGCAAGTGGAGGGGTATTCCGGTAACTCGGTTTAGCCTATATATATGCCCTCACCCCCTCCTGCGTGAGGGACGAGGCCCTGAGACAACTTTCCACCCGTAGCTTCATCTTCTTCCTTGTGTTTATCCCCATTGCTGGGATCATACAGCTCGAGGAGCAACTTTGTACGTGTGATACCTCGGTATAGAGAGAGTGACAGGCATGAGTAGGGGCTTTACCTCCTCACGAGGGCCCTGAACCTGGGTAGATCTTGGTGTGCTTGTGTGTTCTTCGTGTGTGCTTCTTAGCGCGCTAGCCCTCTCCCGGATCCTCCAGCGTCCATCGGCCCCACTCTTAGCCATCCTATGGCATCTGCCGTGATACCACCACGACAGAGAGGGACCGCCGCCTCCAGCACCCGGCCCACCCCCTCCCCAAGGCAGCATCAACATAGGTAACAACCAGCGCAACGAGCGCCCAAGACAGCCGGCACATCTCGTGATATGTACCCCAACAAGGACGCCGCGTACGTCATCTCCATCATCGAGCGCAACGACAAGCGCAACCAGCGGCTGCGCGTCGCAGAGGTGAACGCAGTCGTCCCCGCCGTCCAGCAGCTGATGGAGTGGACAAACCAGCCCATCTCCTTCGGACCCGGCGACCACCCGACATCATGCCAAATCCCGGGGGCTACAGCATGCTCCTAGACCCCACCTTCGTCACCGAGCAAGAGTTCGCCGTCACCTTCTCCCGAGTGCTCATCGACGGAGGAAGCAGCATCAACATCATGTACAAGGACACCGCCGACAAGCTGGGGATAACCGAGGCCCGGATGAACCGCAGCCGGACGATCTTCCACGGCATCGTGCCGGGGCAGTCCTGCACACCAATCGGCACTGTCCGGCTGGACGTCGTCTTCGGAGACAAGAAAAAATTTTGCCGTGAAAGCATCTGTTTCGAGGTGGTGAACCACCGCAGCCCTACCACGCCATCCTGGGCCGCCCGACTCTCGCTCAATTCATGGCCGTACCCCACTACGGCTACCTGAAGATGAAGCTGCCGGGCCCGAGCGACATCATCACCGTAGCCGGCGACTTCAAGCGCTCCATGGCATGCGCCTTGGCCGGCTCGAAGCTCGCCGAGTCGCTGGTAGCGGCTGAAGAGTTCAAAGAGATCAGGCGCGCCGTAGCGGCCGAGCACCCGGAAGTACCGGCTGCAAAGAAGCAGTCGGGCGAGACGCAGTTTCAACCCAAGAAAGACAGCAAGCAGGTTCCGCTTAACGCAAGCAAGCCGGACGGGAAGTTCCTCACCATCGGCAACACCCTCAGCGACAAATAGGAAGGCTAGCTCATCGAATTCCTCCGTGAGAATCGGACATCTTCGCATGGTCTCCAAAAGACATGCCAGGTGTACCGACGGAGTTCGCTGAGCACTCTTTACATTTTAAGCCGGATGCTAGACCGGTGAAGCAACCTCTCCGTCGTTTCGGAGAGGAGAAGAGAAGAGCAATCGGAGAAGAAATCGCCTGGCTACTCGACGCCGGCTTCATCATGGAAGTATACCACCCGGACTGGCTGGCCAACCCAGTCCTGGTAATGAAGAAAAACAACACCTGGCGCATGTGCATCGACTACACCAGCCTCAACAAAGTGTGCCCCAAGGATCCCTTCGCCTTGCCACGCATCGACCAAGTCATAGACTCCACCGCCGGCTGCGACTACCTGTCCTTCCTGGACGCGTATTCCGGCTACAACCAGATCAAGATCCACCCGGATGACCACCTGAAGACAGCATTCGTCACGCCCTTCGGAGCATTCTGCTACATGGTCATGTCGTTTGGCCTGAAAAACACCGGCGCCACTTACCAGAGGTGCATGCAGAAGTGTCTGGGCGACCAGATCGGGCGCAACGCCCACGCCTACGTCGACGACATCGTCATCAAGACAAAAGAGCGCCGCACCCTCATCGACGACCTGAGAGAAACCTTCGCCAACTTGCGCCGGTTCCAGATGAAGCTGAACCCGACCAAGTGCGTCTTCGGAGTACCGGCTGGCCAGCTACTCGGTTTCCTCGTCTCCGCGCGAGGGATCGAGGCCAACCCAGACAAGATCGCCGCCATCGAGGGCATGGAGCGGCCAACCGGGCTAAAAGACATCCAGAAGTTCGTCGGCTGCCTGGCCTCGCTGAGCCGGTTCGTCAGCCGGCTGGGCGAAAAGGCTCTGCCCCTCTACCACCTGTTGAAAAAGACCGGCAAATTCGTCTGGACGGACGAAGCAGACGCAGCCTTCGTCGAGCTCAAGAGGGCACTGTCCGAGGCACCGGTCCTGGCGCCGCCTGCCCCAAAGGAGCCCATGCTCATGTACATCGCCGCCACCAACCGGTGCGTCAGCATCGTCCTAGTGGTGGAGCGCCAAGAGGAAGGCAAGGAGCACCCGGTCCAGCGGCCGGTCTACTACGTGAGCGAGGTCCTCTCGCAGTCGAAGCAGAACTACCCCCACTACCAGAAGC
Organism: Poa pratensis; assembly: GCA_947311845.1. Lineage (NCBI taxonomy): Eukaryota > Viridiplantae > Streptophyta > Magnoliopsida > Poales > Poaceae > Poa > Poa pratensis. The sequence goes on from CAMZMU010000117.1 coordinate 33,303,152, forward strand.
TCGTGTACGGCGTGCACATGGCGGAGAAGAAGCTGCGCCACTACTTCCAAGAGCACGTCATCACCGTGGTGAGCACGGCTCCACTCGGAGACATCATCGGCAACAAAGACGCAACTGGCTGAGTCGCCAAGTGGGCAGTCGACTTGGCCCCGCACACGGTCCTGTACCAGCCAAGAGTATCCATCAAGTCCCAGCTCATCGCTGATTTCATTGTCGACTGGGCGGAAATACAGTACCTGCCGCCTGTGCCCGACTCCGCGCACTGGCGGATGCACTTCGACGGTTCCAAGATGTACGAAGGCCTGGGAGCCGGAATCGTCCTCACCGCGCCCAAGGGCAACCGGCTGGAGTACGCCGTGCAGATCCACTTCAAAGCCTCCAACAACATCGCCGAGTACGAGGCCCTCGTCCACGGCCTCAAGCTCGCCAAGGCAATGAGCATCCAGCGCATCCTGTGCTTCGGCGATTCGAACCTAGTGATCCAGCAAACTTCAGGAAATTGGGACGCCAAGGACGCCAACATGGCCTCCTACCGGTTCTTTGTGCAGCAGCTCTGCGCATGTTTCGAGGGGTGTGAATTCCACCACGTGCCCAGAGCCAACAACGAGACGGCTGACATGCTCGCCAAGCTCGGCAGCACCCGGCGAGCCATTCCACCCGACGTCTCCCTCGAGCATGTCTACAAGCCATCCATCACACCGTCACCCGACTCGGAATCCATCGTCATCCCCGGGGCTGCAAGCCCACCAGCCGGACAAGCAAACCCGGGGGCTGCAAGCCCACCAGCCGGACAAGCAAACTCGGGGGCTGTCCCTCCACCACGTCGTCTGGACCCACCCGGCTATGAGGCGCCAGCCACACCCGTCCCCGAGCTCATCGACAAGACCGGAGCAAACCCGGGGCTGCTCCAACACACCCGGGGGCTACGCAGCCGGATCCAAAAGCCACTCAGCTGGCGCTAGCCGGCGTCTTCACCATCCACGAAGTTCCCTCATGGGCCCAACCATTCCTTGACTTCCTCGCGCACGGCACACTCCCAGAGGAGGAGGTGCAAGCACGACAAGTTCTGTGATGCTCCAAGGCATACACCATCATCAACAGCGAGCTCTACAAGCGCAGCGCGACAGGCGTTTTTCAGCGGTGCGTCGAGCCGGCAGAGGGGCCCCGCCTGCTGGAGGACATCCACAAGGGCGAATGCGGGCACCACGCCGCGTCCAGGTCAATCGCAGCGAAAGCTTTGCGCTACGGCTTCTACTGGCCGTCTGCTCTAGCTGATGCCGAGCAGATGGTCCGTGCATGCACAGGCTGCCAGCGCTTCAGCAAGCAGAAACACACGCTGACTGCAGCTCTGCAAACCATCCCCATCACCTGGCCATTCGCCGTCTGGGGCTCGACATGGTCGGTCCCTTCAAGACGGCGCGAAGCGGCATGACTCACCTCCTCGTAGCAGTGGACAAGTTCACCAAGTGGATCGAGGCCAAGCCAGTCAAGAAGTGGGACGGCCAGACGGTCATCACCTTTTTCCAAGACATCATCTACCGCTACGGCTACCCGCACAGCATCATCACCGACAACGGCACGAACTTCGCCAAGGGCGTCTTCAAGCATTTCTGCCGCGAGAAGCGAATCCGGCTGGACCTCGCCTCGGTGTCTCATCCCCAGTCGAACGGCCAAGTGGAGAAAGCAAACGGCCTAGTCCTAGCCGGAATCCGGCCCCGGCTGGTCGACCCACTCGAGCGAGCACCCGGATGCTGGATCGAAGAGCTCCCGCATGTACTTTGGAGCCTCAGGACCACCCCCAACCACTCGACGAACTACACGCCCTTCTTCCTCGTCAACGGCGCGAAAGCAGTCCTGCCGGCTGACATCGAGTTTGACTCCCCTCGAGCCATCCTCTACACCGAGAAAGAAGCCAAGCGGGCAAACGAAGATGGCGTGGACCTCCTCGAGGAGGCGCGAGAACTGGCCTTGTCCAGATCGGCCATATACCAGCAGAATCTACGCCGGTACCACAGCCAGTAAGTGCACCCGGTCATGTTCCGCGAAGGAGACCTAGTGCTCCGGTGGATCCAAGACACCAAGGGACTCCACAAGCTGTCCTCCCCTTGGGAGGGCCTGTTCATCATCAGCAGAGCGCTGCGCAACAACGCGTACTATCTCACAGACGTACGTGTCGGGGGAATAATTATCCCGCGACTTATTCAAGCAAAGCGCGACTCATTCACAGTCGCACCACTATTGGGCTTACACAAATATGGGCCGACTCAAGATCATGAGGAAGGATCTAGAAGACCGGAGAAGATATAACTTGGGGGACACGAAGATTAGTCTCCAAGTAGGACTCCGGCTCATACTTTCCTGGGGAGAGAAGTTTCTTGTAACCTTGCGAGCCATCGTCTTTATAAGGTGGACTCCAAGGACCTAGAACCCTAAGCTCTCATACATACAGAGATAGGCGACTCGACACATCGATCGTCAACCCCTTGTAACACCATATTCATATCAATATCAATCTAGGATAGGCAGGACGTAGGTCTTTACCTCACATTGAGCGGCCAAACCTGGGTAAAAAACATTGTCTTCCTCGTGCCCTGCGATTCTTAGCTCGGAGACGATTGATTCGTGCAATCCCACACCTACGAAGTCATCCATGACATCTGACGTGACAAACCCACAACAGTTGGCGCCCACCGTGGGGCCTGCGGTCAAGAGCGTCACGTTCCGCGCTGTATCTGTGCCAGGGACGGAGGATCTCATCGTCGAACATCTACATCAAGATCTAGCTCAAAGCTCGAGGAGAAAGCATGGAAAAAATCGACCGCGGGATTCGGGGCTCAACTTCGACAACGCCCCTCACGCGCGGGTTGCAGTACAGCAGCAACGTCCGTGTTGCGGACATCACCGACGGCGACTCGGAACTCATCTCGATGATCCCTTCGGTGGAAAGACGCGCAATCGAGTTTCCCAGCATCTGTTAAACGCGCATCGGATTCCAACGGCTGGATCTCCGTGGGCGACTCAAACACTGAAGCCCTGTCAAAAACTGACGGAACTCCGCGAGTCTTTGGGAAAATAATTATCGAGGTCGACTCGGACATCAATTCGAAGATCCCTCCGGTGGAAACCTGCGGAATACAATCCCGAAGCCCTTCAAGAAATTTGAGACAATTCCAACGGTTAGATCTCCGTCAACAACTCACACACTGCAGCATTTTTTTTTATTTAGACGAGTTCGCGGATCCAAGATATGAATCGGCTCGAAATCTACTTCATGGACTTGCAAGACAACGACACGGTCGACTTCAACCTTCTCGCCACTACATCCGCGCCCAGGGGATCGACATCATCACCGCCTTCGGGCGCAGTCAGGTGCATCTACCAGGTGAAAATATTATGGCCGGCGTACTGCAATTTAAGTCGCGCAAAATCAAGATCGACAGGAGCACCGTTGCAGAGATAATCAATTCCACTGGTTCCTAGTTCGAGTCAAATTCCTGGTCAGCTAGTTCCAAAAACGGATCAAGACAGCATCGAAGAGGTGAAGAAGCAGTAAAATCTCGTTGAATAAAGTTTCAACGAGAAAAGAAAAATATCTCAGGAAGTTGCCATCTAGTTTTGAAAAGGAGTCGAGTCCAACTTCGAAAAATATTACTTCAGCCATGGATGGCCTTCGTGAGCTGCCAAAAAGGCAATGCCAGCTCACTACCACGTTGCATGGTGCAACCCCACGTGAAGGAAAAAATCGTGAGCAACTAGAACACTAGTTTGACTCGCACCCGGACCAAGGAAAGTACTAATAAATAAGGGATGGAGAAAAAATAAAGCGATCCGGATGATGGCCTCGCATGGAAAGTGCTATTTTCATGCATCTGCTCCCTGTTTTGGAAAGAGAAGGACACCAGCAATTTGAGTCGCTAGTGTGTTACATGAATTTCAAAAGAAAAAGGCAGGGAGTGGTCAGCTCCATTCAGTCAGCGTGCGACTCAAAAGGACCAGCGCGCGACCTCATCAGTATGCGACCCAAAGGATCAGTACACGACTTCAAAAGCACAAGACTTTGATGACCAGCGCTACTACCATTGACTTCTGCAATTATCGCCGCGCGGCATATCACGACGGCTCAATGGCTCGATGAGCTGGACGCGGGCATACGCCCGGTCTTAATAAATCGTCAACATCGTGATCGTCTGCAGCTCCGACCACTCGCCGTGGACAAGTTCAAATATCATCGCGGCCTGCTTTATCTTCGACGAATCGGCATCTACGGTCGCGGATCATGCAACATCATCGGTGTCTAGAGAATAAAGCAAGCTAAGTTGCTATCATACTTAAATTTTACAACCTTTTACTTAATATTGAGTTTCACCTTCGAGTCGATCTCGGGGGCTGCATATCTAGTTTATAAGGCTTATTATCAATATCTATGCGATTAAATTATATCACGCTGCAGACTTTAAATTCAGATCACTTTGAATTCTTAATTACATCCACTTCTTAAAGTAGGGTCTTACAACCCGTATTGGATTTATTAAATTAGAGTTCTTTATAGCTCGCACTGCATTTATCAAAGTCTAGCTATTTACAGCTTGCATTGAATTTATCGCGTGATAATAATTGTATTTGCACCCGCAAAACGGGCATCTTAAATTACCATTACATGCTCAAGCATTGATATTTGGGGACTCATTATATCATTTCATGATTTATCATTATATTATTTTATGAATCACCTAGTGATTTATCCCTATATCATTTTATTAGTCGCATACAGCTCATCATTACATCAGTTTATGAGTCCCTAACAAATCATCATCTTATCGATATTTGAGTTAAACAAGTGACTCGTTATATCAATTTTTGGGTCAAATCAGTGACCCGTGTTATCACATTCAAAGCTAATTAGAGCTCGTCACGGCTATTACAGCCGATTATATCAAAAATCGATCGCCGCCTACGTGCGATCGTACTTCAGGATTGTGAAATAAAACGGGCACCACCAGTATCCGGGGGTTTGTCATTTTGCCTCAATATGAGCCGCTGAGACTTTATTTTCACTAATCTCTGGGTTTCATGGGGGCTGTGTAGCTTTATAAGCTCGGCTTATTCTCGTTGAATCGCTCTTTGTGGCAAATTATACTGGTTATACTCGCCTTAAGTCAGAAGTATCTTTGCACTATGCGGCCAATGTACTGGGGCGCGGCATCAATCGAGCTTGATTGCCTATCATGGCCGCTCTCGACCCTGAACACGCGTTTTTACCTGTACCCGCGTGTGGCGTCAATCGAGTCTGAATGCCTATCATGGCTGTCTATCATGGCCGTTCTCGACCCTGAACACACATTAGATCTGGGAAATACTGAGTCAAGTACCATATGCTATCATGCATCGTACAATATGCTATCATGCATCTTACCAGTTGCTATCATGCAACCATTTGCTATCATGCAACCATATGCTATCATTCAGGTTACAATTTGCAATCACGCAGAGTACTAACTTTTTATCATAATTATTACCAGCCGCCAAGGCTAACATATTATCATCCAGTTATCATCATTGCTTCTTTGGGGGCTTTGCCTCTTGATTTAACAGGAACCTATAACTCGGCCATATGAATTTGAGTTGGCACGACCAGATTTTTTATGATTGGGATGATCATCTCCTGATATTGGCTGATGAAGCCACCATTATTTATTTAACTACAGCCACATCAAGTGGAATTTTTAAGGACGATTCCTTAATTTATATCTAGAGTCTTGACTGGGATTATCTTTTTTCCTAGCGGCTCAACTAATACTTCACAGTTCGGAGTTTATAAGGGATTTCGCTCTGCTCCAAATATCATTATTATCTTGAAAGCAACATTTTTGCTCAAGTTATTGCAGGATATGACATCAAGCAGGATGACAAAAGCATGCCTGCTTAATGCCCAGGGGCTAGGACAATTAAGTTTTTGTCTAAATTGAGATATTTTTGAGTCCCGAGCAGCATGATCAAGCATGCAACTCGGCCCTCAGGGGCTACACATCCACCCACCGGCATTTGGTGGTTTCTACTACATTGATATACCATGTTTATATGCAGATTTCATTTTTTGCAGCACATGAGAATATATATATCCATTTGCGAGTCAAATCAGCGACTCGGAAATCTTTAAATACAGGCTGTGGCTATATACCCTTGAGCCGCCATGATTCAACATGCGCTTAGATGGCTTGTCATGATAACTTGACAAATTATTATACTTTTCGCCAGCTTATTTATGCTTATGGCTTTTCTGCTTCGATGTCTATGACTCAGCACCTTATACACATTTGGCTGATATATCTTGACGCTCATAAGTTATTATTCTTATGATTTCAGCTCAGTCTTACACCCAACAGGATAAGGTGGTTTTCACCAAAGGCTTCGCCGCCTCCACATTAACTCAGAAGCTTCAGCAAGATTTCGTCGGCCTCAAAGGCCTACGATACTATATCAACAAACGTCAGCGGCTCATCGCTTCTACATCAGCGGCTCAATAAGCCGCTACGCTCGCGACTCATCATCAGCGAGTCGCCAAGTGCAACATCGACAAGTCGGCAAGAACTACATACGGAAGCCCGCAAGATCATCATCAAGACAGAATCTTCCGCCTGATTCTACGAATCACCCGGAAGCTTGGGGGCTAATGTCGGGGCAATAATTATCCCGCGACTTATTCAACCAAAGCGCGACTCATTCACAGTCGCACCACTATTGGGCTTACACAAATATGGGCCGACTCAAGATCATGAGGAAGGATCTAGAAGACCGGAGAAGATATAACTTGGGGGACACGAAGATTAGTCTCCAAGTAGGACTCCGGCTCATACTTTCCTGGGGAGAGAAGTTTCCTTGTAACCTTGCGAGCCATCGTCTTTATAAGGTGGACTCCAAGGACCTAGAACCCTAAGCTCTCATACATCCAGAGATAGGCGACTCGACACATCGATCGCCAACCCCTTGTAACACCATATTCATATCAATATCAATCTAGGATAGGCAGGACGTAGGTCTTTACCTCACATTGAGGGGCCGAACCTGGGTAAAAAACATTGTCTTCCTCGTGCCCTGCGATTCTAAGCTCGGAGACGATTGATTCGCGCAAGCCCACACCTACGAAGTCATCCATGACATCTGACGTGACAAACCCACGACAGTACGCGAGGAAAAAGAACAAGCCGTTTACCCCTTACGAGGAGGGGAACGCCCGTGGAACGCCAGCCTCCTCAGGCCGTTCTACTCCTAGAAGAAGTGTAACACCCTGTTGTTTCTTTTGAGTAAAAGTTAGCACTCCCGAGCGCACACTCGGGAGCTGCCGTTGTATCAGTGTTGTTTCTTTGTCCTTCGTTGTGGCTAGCCGACTACCGATTCTCGCTTACGCTAGCTTAATACCGTGTTCGGCCCCGACGCCTACTCTCGCATCTGGCTGCAGATCGCAACCCGGCTGACACGTTGGGCAGAAACCGGCTAGGGGGCACACGCGAAAAACTTGTAAGAAAGAAAAAGTCTCCGGCTCGCGACAGAAAAAACCGCGCTCTCGTTCGCCTGCGTTCAGCCTCTCAAAGATCTCAGTACCGTGCGCCCAGCCAGCCGGCCCTCTCTTCGGATCCGGCTGCAGAGTTCAGCCAGCAAGAGTAGGGGTCGCAGAGCCGAGACACGGGAAGGGGCACGGGCGGCAAAACAAAGGCGAGCCGGCCCCTAATCGAATAAAAACCGAACCTAAAAAATGCCAACCCTTTCGATTTTGAGGACTAACGATCTAACGAAGGTTCTATGTGTCGTTTTTTGTCGGCCTCACAACCTCTCAAAGATACCTAGTCCAGATTCGACTCAACTGGCTACGCCAGTCGGGCCGAATCTCGGGGGCTAGTGCACGAAAACCAGGCTGTCACGACCAGCCGGGCAAACTACCGAAGATGCCTAGTCCAGATTCGACTCAACTGGCTACGCCAGTCGGGCCGAATCTCGGGGGCTAATGCGCAAAAACCCGGCTGTCACGACCAGCCGGGCAAACTCTCGAAGATTCCTAGTCCAGATTCGACTCAACTGGCTACGCCAGTGGGGCCGAATCTCGGGGCTAGTGTGCGAAAACCCGGCTGCCACGAACAGCTGGGTAAACTCTCGAAGAAACCTAGACCAGATTCGACTCAACTGGCTACCCCAGTCGGGCCGAATCTCGGGGGCTAGTGGGCGGAAACCCGGTTGCCCCGAACGCAGCCGGGCTAACTATTCAAAGACACTTCAGATTCAACTCGCCTCGCTGCGCCAGCCGAGCCGAATCTCGAGGGCTAGTGAGGGTAAAGAGGCAAAAGCAATTGCGAGAAACTTCGAGCAGAAACAAAGTAAAGGAGACGAAGCTCCACAGAAGTCACACACGAGTACCAGAAGTTCTAAACAAGTACGCCCGGCATCCCGGGGGCAAATAGGACAAGTTCAACAGAAACTACGAGAGTACAAGCGGCAACCCGGCATCCCGAGGTCTTCATTCGGCGGCCTTGGAGGAGCTGGCCACGTCGCCAGTTTTGGAGCAGCCGGCTTCTTCGGCGGCCTTCCCCTTGGAGTCCTTCGCCGGCTCCTCGACTTCGTCGCCGTCGTCCTCCTCGGTGTACTCAGCCTCCGAGTCCTTGGCTGGCTAGGCCGGTTTCCTGTCGGGGATGAAGTCTGAAAAGTCGACGAAGTCAGCGATGGTGCAGGCGGCATCACGAAGGTCCGGGCGCTGCTTGAGCTTCGCGTACGTGTCGTCATCCCGAAAGCCCACCATGAGCTGCTCCAGGTCGGCAGCCGGGTACCAGGACTTGAGCAGCGACACGTCCCACAAGGCTCCACCACGCGCGGCTGACTCCTGCACCGCAGCCGGCGCGAGAGCGAGACGACGTGCCAGCTCGGCCAGGACAATGGGAATTCCCTGGCTGGGCCAGACGTACATGCAGAGCCTCCCAGTCGCGAAGGCCAACGCGCAAGCATCGACACCAAGCCGATCCACCCGGTCCGCCACGGAGGTCGAGCAGCCGGCAATGGCGACATCAGTCGGCTCCACCCCAAGGGTTTCCATCTGGGCCCTAGCCGCTTCCATGCCCGCAGACGGATAGTAGCCTGCAGCCGGACAAGAACGTCACGACAAGAACTTAAGCAAGACAAGGACATCGTCACGAAGATTACCTCGAACAGCGAGGTCGATTCGAGCCAGCTCTTTGCGCGCCGACCCCTCCTCCGCCGTCATGCGGGTGACCTCGTCCTTCAGCCTCGTGATCTCCGCCTGGTCGTCCTTGCGCTGCTGGTTATAGCCTTGCTCCAGCTTCTCGAACTGCTCCCGCGCCTCCACCGCCGCCTTCTCCACCGCCTCCTTGGCCTTGGCCAGTTTGTCCAGCTCCGCCTGCCGCTCCTCGTCGCGCTTCTTGAGGCGCTCCACCTCCTGCGCCAGGTCGCTGAACTGGTAGCTAGCCAGTTTGGCGCGCAGCTCCTCGTCGCTCTCTGCAAAGAGAAGCATCAGATCCCGCACCCGGCTCTGTATGGAAAAATCGCAGCCGGGCAAAACACTCACTCTTGGCGGCCTCGAGGTCCTTCTCCAGCTGCAGGACCTTCTGGTTGGACTCCTCCTGAAGTTAAGAAAAGATGAGGCTCAAGACTCAAGCCGACTGCCGCAGCCGGCCCAAGATAAAGCAAAGAAACTAAGCACGAGAGCATACCTTGAGCAGCTCCAGGAAGCGGTCGAAGTCCTGGAGCTGGACCACCAGCTCCTTCCGGATCTCCAGGGCGAAGTCCAGCGGGTTGGTCGGCCTCCGCATCCCCCCGGCGTTGGCAGCGATGGAGGGATCAGCCGGCACCAGCTGCCGCTGCGAAGAAGTAGCGGCGCCCTTGGCCTTCTCCCCGGCTGTCGGCGCCACCTGCTTCCCCGCCTTCTTCTTCGCCGCCGACTCGGCCCTCTTCGTAGAGGGTGCCGCGCTGGCCCTCGTCTTCGGAGCGCCCATCGCCCCGACCCCGGCTGCCCCCGGGGCATCACGGCCTTCTCGACATCGCCTCCGCCAGAAGGCGGGATCACCTCGACCTGGGGCCCCACCGGTTGGCCTCCCGCACCCGGCGCAGGGGCTGCTCGCGCTGCTCCCCTAGCCCTCCCTCCTGCTCTCCCGCTGCCCGGGCGGCCGCGTCCGCGGGCGCAGCCGGTGCAGCAGCCGTCTCCGCAGCCCCGCCAACAGTCAAGGGCCTCGGCGCCCTGAAGAAAGCATGATGATTCATCCGGCAAGACAGCAGAAATATCAAGCAATGAGAAGCACTTACCCGCGCACGTTGACCGGGACCCTTTTCGGCCGCTTCCTCAGCAGCAACTCGTCGTCGTCTCCCTCCACGCCGGTTGGAGTAGCCGGCTTCGGTCTCGTCGGGAGGGGGCCGAGGTCGACCCCGCGATCTCTGCACTCTCAACGCTCTCAGTGTCCGAGAGATAATGACTTCCACAGGTTTCGAGACCTCGTCAACATCAGAGCTAGAGGCAGCCGGCTTACCCCGAGCAGCCGGCGGAGCGTTGCCCGCCTCGCCACCTCCAAGCGGCGCCTGGTCAACCGGCGCGTCACCCGCCTGGTCGCCCCGGCGCGACCGCCGTCTCCCCGGGCAACGTCGTCGTCGTCGCCCTCGCCATCGCCGCCGCCCTCGGCCGCCTCCTCCTCGCCCTCCGACTGGGGCTCCCCAGGTGGATCCATCTCCAGCTGGATGTTCGGCCGGAACTGGGGGCCATTGGGCCCATCCTCCTCGAGCTGGATCTTGAACAGCTGCGCAGCCGGCCGTCTGAGCAGCCGGCCGAGGCGTAAAAGAAAGAGCACAAGCACAAGCAAGGACAACGTACCTGGGGCGCCCGCTTCCTGCGGGTATACGGCGCCTTGTTGTATTTCTAGTTCTCCGCTGCCCTCTGCTCCTTGGCGACGTGCCGGAGCCAGCCGTTCAGCGACTCCAGCTTCCACCTCTTCCAGGTCAGCCGGGTGGGGTCGAGGCGGCCGCTCAGGAAGCAGATCTTGTGGAGCCGGGCCTGCAGCGGCGCGATCCGGTTGTACAGCCAGCAGAGGGTCACGTCCCGGGTGGTCAGCCCCTCCTTCGTGAAGAGGGCCTCGAGCCGCTCGAGCATCTTGTCGATGTCCGCCTGGTCGCCGTACTTCTTCACGCCCCACTTGTCCCTCGTTGGGGCGACTGGCTGGAAGGCTGGCAGGCGGATGTGATCTTCACCCACCTTCAGGTTGCGGACGTAGAAGTACGTCCGCTGCCAGTCCTTCACCGTGTCCGGTTTCTTGTAACCCGGCAGCTCCGTCCGCGACCGGCGGTAGACGATCGCGGCTCCGCAGTCGACGAAGCCGAGCTCCTCCTTGTCGCCGAGGTATCGGCCGCGGAGGTAGAAGAGCCGGCAGAAGAGAGAAAGAGACGGCCAGATGCCGAGCCACCCTTCGCAGACGGTGGCGAAGTACGTCAGCGTCGCCACGGAGTTGGCTCCGAGGTGGTGCGGCTGCAGGCCGAAAAACTGGAGGAAGCCATGGAAGAACGGGCTCGCCGGCAATGCGAGCCCACGGTTGAAGTGGTCCATGAAGACCACCGATTCGCCGGCGTGCGCGACGGGGATCACCTCGTCCTCGACGGCGAGGCGCACCCCCACGCGCTCCTCCGTCGACAGGAGTCCGCGCGCGCGGAGGCCCTCGATGTCCTCCGCGGTGATGTGCGAGCCACGCCAGTCGCCGCCGCCGTCGTTTCCCTCGGCCATCTCGGGCTCCAGCGTGCCGGGGGGAGCAGGAGTCGTCGCCGGCGTCGAGTGGTGGTGGCCCGTGGTCGCCGCGTCCGCTACTGCCGCGCGCCGGAGGGAGAGGTGCCGCGCCGGTGGAGCAGCCGCTTCGCCGGAGAAGAAGGAGGAGAGGGGAAGCGCGGAGGTTGTGGCGGAGGGCTCGGGCGCGTGGAGGCGATGGGGCGAAGTGAGCGAACTCCTCCCATCGTGGCCGTCGCCCCCCTTTTATAGCTCTCGCGCACCCGGTAACCGCCGCCGGAGATCGCGCCGCGTGGCGCGCAACCGCGCGATCAACGGCGAGATCGTGGGCAGCAGTTTCGCCACAGAAGATCCCACTCCTACTACATCGCCACAGAAGATCCTGCCACAGAAACCGAGGAGTCATCTCGACTGCCGGGCGACCGCCTGGCAGGCGGATGGGACGTGCCAGCGTCATCCCTCGCGTCATCACCAGCACCCGGCCAGCGGAGCGCCCGACGTTTCGCCTCCTCGACCGGATGAACTTCTTCGGTTTGTTGAACACGCAGAAGCCCTCCTCGCCGTAACCGGCTGCATCGCTCCAACGTGTTCGGGGGCTAGTGACATGGGGATAAAACCCGGGTACCCAAAGAATCACAGAAGATCCCGAGTGAAACGCAAATTCAGGTGCCCGGCCGCCTCCAGCTGTCCGGCTAGGCCAAGCCCGTCTGCCCCGAGCGCAGCCGGACTCCGCCTAGCCAGTCGAGGCACAGCCGAGCGGCGCGGGCAAGAAGAACTGCAGACTCGTCATCAGCACAGTTCCCAGAGACAAACAGATAACGACAAGCATCGCCCGCCTTATGCGACCAAGGTCAACGGTGGCAGCCGGATTCGGTTGCCCGCCAGCCGGATGACCGGCTGCCGCGCTCCCACGACGAGCGGAAGACAAGGGCCCGTGTTGGGCGGATGCCGGGGCCGTGCCCGGTATGCCCTCCACGTCGCCCAGGCGTGGGCTAAAGCGAAGCCTAGCCCTACGTCTCCCACAGTGCCCAGCAACCTCGACAGACGGGAGACACGGAGCGCTGTCCCGCGCCCGACAAGATCCTAGGCGCCGTCTGCCCGGTCGGCGGGGTCCGGCGCCACAGCCGGTCAGCCCTCCACGACGACAAACCTACACCGACATCTCCTACGCGGCTATGGAGTTCTACTGTGCGAAGCGTAGCGTACTGTGCCGCGGACATACGGCGTCACGGAGAAACACCCCTGTAGCCGACACCGACCGGCTGGCGCGGACCAGCCGGCCCCGCCTGTAAGCCAGACAGCCAGGCCTATATAAGGTTGTCCGGTGCCCAAGTAGAAGGGGTCGCCTCATTCTTCTTCCTCCCACACCCGAGCCATGGAACACTCACCGAACAGCTCAAGGAGCAACTCTGTACTGTGTCCACCATTGATAGAGAGATCGAGCAGGAGTAGGAGTGTTACCTCCTCCGGGAGGGCTCCGAACCTGGGTACTTCCCGTGTCCGCGCTCCGGCGCAATCCCTGCGGGTGCCGATGTTGCAGAACGCTGCCCCAATCCCTATCTTAGCCACCCGTGGCATATGCCGTGTTCCACACCACGTCATGTAGCCAATGATATATCCCTCTAACGTGCAAAATATGAACTTAAAAAAAAAATTGAGCTACACAAAAATGACAAATTTGTAGATCTGAGTATGTATATTTTTAAATCTCTAAATTTTGTCAGATTTGTTATTTTTGTGTAGCCCATAATACATAGTATTTCACACTAAAAATTTGCACGATTGTGGGATACACCATTTGCAACATCATAATTTTTTTGAAACTCACAAATATGATTTTCAAATTTTTTAAACGGGAGAGAGCACTGGTGCTCGGGATAAAAAAAAAAGACTTTCCGCGACACTTGAGTTTGAGGTAGCGCGACGGTACTGCTTCTGTCCACCAACAGTATCGGTACTCCTACCCCACGCTCCATGAATGAAGCGGTTGGCTCGTACTCCATCCATCCTGGTTCAGTTTGATGTGAGACAACAGCGAGCCGCAAAGCGTAGACCATGCATAGAATACGTTCCATCCTGGCCGCGTCGCATCCATGCCTCACACATGATCCATCGCATGACATGGACACGCAACACGCGCGCAAGAGGCATACGCATATCCTCCTCCCTTCTCGGCTCACCTCACGTCTCCGACTTATCAATGTTCAAAGTCTATTTTGAACGACGAATCGAATCTAAGTCAAAATCACGGTCGTTCGCGCCCTGAAGTGTTAAACCCCGAACCCTGAAGTGTTAAATCCCGATATAAATCGAATGTTGGACATGTTTTGATGCACCAGGAATGCAACGATCTAGGCTAGGATTGCAGGTTACTCTCACCGACATGTGTACGCCATCTGTAAGACCTTTCTTCCTCAATATGGCGGATGCAAATAGTTGCGCGGGCGCGGTGCGGGAAATCACGTTGGCGCCCTGCGTGGAGGCGTCAGTTCCCTTGGCAACTGAACAGTGACGAGGTGTGGCTGCTGGCCACGGCCGACCGAGAGTGGATCCAACGCCGCTTCCGTAAGGCTACCGGCAAGAAGGTCCACTTGTTGCTGCCCATTCCGCCATCCTGCACGAAGCTTCAAGGAGAAGGGCAACAACAAGGGCGACCCACTCGTCGAAGCTGTCACGCTGCATGGCCTACTCGCTGATCTGGAAGACATGTCAGCAGTACGGTGGTGGACATGGAGCGGCCGCGGTGTGGGCGGCGAACCAGAAGAAGCTCGTGATGGGGCTGGCGTACCCACAGAGAAGAAATCAAGTGAGCGGTCATGGGTGCACCTCGGACCACTGTCCATCGGAACAAGTAACGCGAAGAAGGGGTGCCAAGGATTGGGCTTTGTCCTGGTGGTTAATCCGGAGCGGAGATAGCGGGTGTAGGGGCGGTGACAGATGAAATTACCGGTGACAGGAGATTGGACAGAGACGTAAGGTAGAAGATGTATATAACACGTGAGTCATCTTAATCAATGATAAGAGCAAATTATTCAGATTGACTTTATTTTACTCTATGGTGGAAAACTGGCTCAAGTGGAGACCGGGATTTATATGTTCAGAGTGCGAACGATAGAGATTTCGACTTGATGGGTTCGTATGGCTTCGTATGGCTTGTCTGTGATTCCAAGGTTTACAGTAGACCTTTTCTCCATGTTCCACGGATCCGAACGAGTCGAAAAATCAACTAGAGGGGGAGAGGGGAAAATAAGCTGGGTTCTTTGGTGTTGGGGAGGTGCATGTCAACCAAGGCTCTCCTAGAAGGCCTCGACGGTCGCTACACGGGGTTTACGCACCCACGCAATCCGACCAGAGCGCGCCACCCGAACCCGACGCGCCTAGTTTATTTGCCCCAGTACAAGTATATGCGCACGCGTACGCCCGGCTGCACGTGAAGCCCCATGCCCGGCGTTTGGGGATTCCAACAAAATATTTCTTGGGAATGCCGCTCCGGATCCGCTCATTTATGCTGGAGAAAAGCCGCTTTAGTTTCCATCGGACGCCGGGCTCAACTCGACTGGCTGGCCGGCGATGGAACGGGTGGGTGGCGGCGGCACGACGGGACGTTTTTACAGCGCCACCACCTCATTCATTTCCTCGTCCTGTGTCCGTAGCATCTGCACTTATTGTTACCGTGATCCAGGTTCTTGGAGCCAGCTTGAAGTGACCACGTCGCCGTGGGTTTGCAATGGAGGTTGGTTCAGTCTCGTATAATTACAGTACATCGCAGGAGAAGCTTTGCGGCCTGATTATAGAAGAAACCGGTAAACTGGTGACAAGAAGAAGATTTTTCTTAATGGAGGCAAAAGTCCAATCTTATGTTATCAACAAAAAGAGTTCTCGCAGCATTTAGATCTTACTTATTAGGAGACTTCGCAAAAGAGCTGCTCGCTCCAAGGGGCGGCACGTGTGATAACCTAGCCGCCGCCACCATTCCCCGCTCCTCCATCTGCCCTGCCATCGACATAGAAACCCTACAGGTAAAACTAGGAGGAAGACGATGACAAGCTCGTGCCCTCCCGCTGCGGGGATCTCCAGCCTGGTGCAGCGTGTGGCACTGGAAGGTGTCGCACTCGACAAAACTCAAAAATCAGGACGGCGGCCCTGGAGTTTTTTGGTGGTGGCATGATAGCGGTGGCTGTGAGAGAAGCGCGAGGTTACTTTGACGATATGTGCGGTAACAAGAAAATATCAAAGACGAATACATCATCCATGGCGGTGGCGGTGACTCATGGTAGAACTATGCCCCGATCAGAGGCAAGATACTTCAGCCACATGTTGCTCCATCCTGGAGAGTGGTGTTGATGCTCGATCGCATGAAGGGGAGCCCATTTTCCCAATTTCGTCGTCTGACGATGGTGAGGATGACTTGGTTATGACGAAGGGGCCCATAACGTGGGTTTCGGCGGTGACTGATAGTCTTGTCATCATCCGTCAACAAGCTCATATAGACACATTTGTCGTCAACAAAATCATACATGCACAATTTTTTGTCGTCTCGCGATTGATCACGTCAAAACTTTGTGAATGAGAATTTGTTGGAAGGCCCAACATTCAACCCAAAGACGTTCCGAGATGCCATGTTCTATGCTTCTCGTGCACAAGGATTATATATATTTGTTCTGTCGTGACCTGGGGCACGCCACTACATGAGTATGGGCGTATGTTTATGTTCGACACTGTCGGCTAGAAAGAATGAAGGTGACGGCCAAGTGGATGCGATAACACATTGTTACCATGTCAGTCATACCTAACACTAACACTGGCGATGCTTCGATATTGTTACCATGTTTAAGGCAGTACATGATTTACTCAGTCTCACAACTTCTTCTGGCGTCCTCAGTGCTACGCTGGTATGTTGATGAAGATTCACTAATCTTGTGATGTTGCATTGTCCTTCCGCTCACCACTTTCCCACATCACGACATCAGAGGACAAAGAGAGCGTCAGAGTGACCAGGACCAAAACCCTATATGGGTTAGGGTTGCATGCGAGCAAGATCAACCGAGAAAGACGAATCAATGGGAATGGAGTGGTAGAAGAGGCGAGGTATGCTCACCACTTTCCACATCACGACATCAGAGGACAAAGAGAGCGTCAGAGTGACCAGGACCAAAACCCTATATGGGTTAGGGTTGCATGCGAGCAAGATCAACCGAGAAAGACGAATCAATGGGAATGGAGTGGTAGAAGAGGCGAGGTAAAGTAGACTAGCGGCACATGCCGGCAAGGCCGGAGGCGGCCGAAATCAAGTGGTGACGCCAGTGGCAGCGGGGGATCGCGGGAGAGGAACGCCCACGAGAGAGAAAGGTGTTGTGTGTTGGGCAGGACAAAACGCACGGTTCGGCTACGGCCTAACCGTGTTATGTGGGCCAGACCAGGCCATCTCAATAAGCTCAGCAAGCCAGGCCATCTCGATAAGCTCAACAAGCCAACCCGAAACAAATTAAATTATTTCAAACCTGAATTAAATAAAAAAATGTATAAAATTCACATTTGAAGTTCAAACTTTCAAAAGTTCAAAATTGCATATTAAGTTTAAGAAAACATGATACTATAATCTACAAGTGTGCAAAACTTCAATCCGATATTTTGGGTTGGTTAAAAATGACAAATGAGTGGATCTAGATCTGTGATGTGTGAATAGTACATATTTGAAAAACTTGAAATTTTGCCTGATTTGTCATTTTTGTGTATTCTAAAATAATATTCCCCTCCGTTTGTTAATGTAAGGCGTATGGTTTTTTTTTAGGAAAATTCCAAAGTACAAGGGTGTATTGTATGCGTGGATAATTTTACGCATCCACAAATGATTTTCAATCTATCACGGAGAGATTTAAACCATTGTTTTGAATTTGTGACTACTAGGGACTCCTTTCTCCCAAAAAATTCAGGGAAAATGAGTTCACGATATGCAAAATTCCCACGTCTTAATATATGTGCAAGAAACTATACGTCTTACATTTAGAAATGAAGGGAGTACAAATTTTGCATGAATATTTTGCACACATGTATATCTTGATATTATCTACATCTATTTTTTTTGTTTTAAACCTTTTGGAACATAAAAATGGAGATTTCGATTTTTCTAAACTATTGAGCTCCGTGAAGATCGGCTTCCAAATGTGTTTTTCCGGTACAGACTTACTTCTTCCTTGGTTTGTATTGATTGTGATAAGCTCATAACCTACTGTGGATCAATATAGCGTACCCTCTAGGGTGCTCTCTGTCGACCTTATATACGTGACGAACTTAGAGTTACAGACTTGTTCCAATTCGTTCGTGGTCGGTGTTGACTAGATCTACCGTCTTGCTTTCCAAGTATGGACGCCATCTTCTCGCTAGTTTCTTCTGGGCCCGACATTGTCTCGAGACGACCATCTTTCTTTGTGCAAGTCCGTCGAAGGGACGACCGTGAATAGGCCACGTGCCACCGTAAATTGTGGCGGTCTCTACCAGGTGGGCCTACCCGGTAGGTTATTTCATCACTGTGTGGTCATTCACCCATCCTTCATGACCATTGCAAAACCTCTTCATAAATTTCATACGCCTCTGCCCATTAATCTGAAGGTGGAATTTATTTGCATTTGCGTGTTCCTCCCGGAGATTGAAGATCCGGATGCATTGTTTCTTTCTTGACCTCGCAAACACCGGTAGTGCAACCACCTATGGTTCCAGTTCAAAAAAAAACACCTATTGTTTGAGCCTCCTTCCGATGTCCACATTCTCTGTCGATAGATCTATTAAGTCTTCTTGACCCACATCAAGCTGGAAAATAATCTCAAGATAGTTCAAAAGTTCATTCGGGCATTTTGGCAGAAAAACAATCCATGAATAGCCATTTTTGGCTCTGATCGAAATCTACTTATACGCATAGGCGATAGGGTGATTTAAGAGCATAATACAACTGGTTTCATTTTCCTTTCAGTGGCGTACAGCGTACAAGCAGTCATTGACCAGAGCTACCAGGCAATAACATTTTCCCATTTCCAACAGTAACTTTTTACAGTGGAGATTGATTGCTTGTAATTTACATGGATGATGAAGTGGCAGGTTTGTTTCGCAAAAGGCAATAGTATTGAGGGCGTTGTAGCAAAATTGTCCTAGGCAAGCCCCACCCACCTTGATCTGGACGGCACCGAAGAGATCGGACGGCACACGATGGCCACAGTGCAGGGTACCACGAGCTGACCGATTTCGTATAAGATGCACCTCTCGTGCTCGTTCCCTTCCTCAGTTCAGTTCCTCTCCTCCTGCACAGAGCTCCAATGGGTTCCGACTCCATGAGGCTCTGAAATCTCCCCTACACCCACACCGCCGTTGCGCCGGAGAGCTTCAGCCCTGCAGTAGCTCAGCACCACCGCACCGCCTCTCACGTGCGTCGCCGGCGGCCATCGCCGTCCCCGTTCTCCTACCTCATGACGTCCCTGCTGCCTACACCCGTCCACGATCTTGGACACTGGTTTTTGAGGTATGAGCTTTTGTTCATCCAGTAATTTCTATCGTGATCGTAAAGTAACTACCCTCAGTTTCTGCCCTTGACTTACAGTGCCCTTTCTCTTCTTGTTGATTCTTTCTTCCACCAGATGGAGAGGACGAACTCTGCCACAGCCGAGCCTTGCGAGCAGGAGGACGTCGAACTCCATGAAGGGTTCGTGATTAGAGGATTCTATCCTCCACGAGCATCGGCATCAACGATCCGTACATAGCAAAAACACGGTGTTATCCTGATTGAGCTTTTCTTCTAGTCACCATCCTCATCTCCCTTTTCTTCCACACTAAGTTGTGACGTTGGTGTCTTCTTGACCTTGCAAGACCTTTTCTTGACCTTGTAAGACCCAATATTGCCATACTTTCCCCCTCGTTCTTCTTCTTTCCATTCTTCCTTTTCGTCCCCCATCCTTCTTTATCTCTTCCGTCTATCCCTCCTGAGCTATTTCCTAGTGTTGCCTCTTTTTTTCCTATTCAAAAGAGTGACAAGTGAGGGAGATTCTACCTCCCCTGTCAATGCTATGTGTAGATTCATCATTTTTAGATAGTATTTTTCTTTTTCATTTTGGTTGTAGAGAGTACAGCTTGATGAGACACAAAAGCACGTTTGCTGTTTGCCATAATGCTCCTGCATGTGGAGCAGGTAGTCTACTTGTAAACGGGCATGTTTATGTATGCATGGTTGTAATAAGTTTGCTATTCCTACTTGAATAGAAACAATTTGATGCTGCGGTACACTGTTGAGAAAAAAACTGCTCATGTTTTGTGCACTGCGGACGCACTGCAGTGTTTGTGAGTTGTCCATTCGGTTTGTTGTGCCGCTAGCTACATAAGTTCAGTTCTGTCTCATCTTTGCTGCATCCTAACATTCGACCCTACTCGAGACTGATCCTTCTGACGCACTACAAGTTCTAACCGCGTACTTGTGGTTATTTTTCCATTTCAATGTCCACTGATAGTATGACACCAACAAGTTAGAGCTAATATATAACTGAGTACAAATCCTGGCGAAGCTAGCAGGATTGTTTCAGTTAAATTATTCATGAAAAGTAGAGAAGAACAGTTTCAGCTAAGAGTCTAAACAAAGAGGAACAGTTTAAGTCAGGTTCAGGTTCTAGTATGAAAATCATTACGAGTCAATTCATAGCACTCTATGATGGAAATTTATGGAGCTGCCAGAGTACTAGATCAAGTATAGTCCATCTCCACCTCTCTCTTTCTGTGCACCTACAAAACCCATGACTCTTGTCAACTGTACATATGTCACGCAAACATGACGATGGTGGTTAACTAGTGCAGTAAAACTGGGAGGTCTGGATTCACGGCTACACGTAGGGTAAACAAGGATTAAAAGCATTAGTGTAAGCAGAAAATATGACAAAGAGAGAGATATATGAACAAGATGTGGATAACTTAGCAAGGACAAGGAACATACAGAGGTCAGCAATTAGGGGATACACACTCACATCACTTTAGGAAAAGAAAGGAAAAGGCAGTGACAGAGGGTTGCTCCACGAGCGGCTCGAGTCAATTCACAAATCATTGACACCACTGACGGCTACAGGGAACGGGGAACGTAGAGCAAAATGCCAAAAAGCAGCTCTTACATGCATGCTGATGCCTTGTAGCAGGACTAGCAATAACACACTTGAGCTAAGCATCATTTAGTTATCACTGGCACCGGGTTAGCATGAACACCTTTTCATCAATCTTGCAGCTGTCAAATAACACTACCACCACTGCTGCTCCATTGAAGCCTCTTATGATGGTGGCAGATCAGATAGGTACATACATCTAATTGGTAGGGGCGCTCTCGCACGAGTCTCTCTGTACAGTAAATTCGCCATTGAACTGCATCAAATGGATCAACCTACCATTCTCGCACGATACAAGATACATAGTACATTTGATATCTGCATCTCCTGCAAGCATGAATGTGACACTATATAAGTTAGGGGGCAGAGTGCGCTAACACTGGAGTAACACATGCTTCATTGCATGCATGCATGGCGTTACTGCGTGCATTGATCGAGCTGCTTCGATCGTTTGGTGCTCTTCACATGGGTAGCCTTTCTTTCTAGTGTTGTAAGGCCTTCCACAGCGTAGCGATGCCCAGAAATCTGAAAAGTGTGCCACCTCACAGCGATGCCTCAAGAAAAAGATTGAGGATCCGATCTCACAGCGTATAGGTGATGCCCATAGAAAAATGGGACCCATACGAGGACAGTAAATCTGACCAAGCCAGTTTTCCTCTTTCCTTCCCTTCCTTTCTATTGGCCGATGCATCAATTAGCAACAATATTAAATTGGCCAAGGAGTTGAGGCATCGGAGCACCTAGGTGCTCCGGTTCCCTGGAAAAATATTGCGGCACCGTCTCCACAGCGGAGGGCATCGATCAGCGATGCCTCAAAATCGTTTTGGGCACCGATAGAAACATACGCTGTGGAAGGCCTAAGGGACTAGATCAAGGGCACCAGAGCTCAAAGGGTGAGGCTATGCAGGAAGTATCATTGCCTCCTAGACTTTTCTTTCTTGTGTGGACACCATGGGCTACTCACTCCAGAAACTTAAATAATGAAATGGGGAAAAGGAAGAACAATATCTTTTCCCTAGGTAACAAACGCGACGGACAATGTGTCAATGCATAACTAGGGGCGAACCATAGTGTAGACACACATGCTAGCCATTGACTTAAAGAATCAACCATTAGTTTAAAGTATTCGTCTCAAATGCTAGTATTTACAAGAGAATGCTCATCACGTGCCTCCTTCGTCTAAACTACAAAACATATTAGGCTTATGCTTTTATCAGTTAACGTAGGTAGGTGATAGGCGTGTAGGTTAACTGAAAGGACTAGTGCTCACATAGCTCCAGATAATTCGTTGGTTGATTCACGTCTCAACTTTTTTTTTTTTTGAACGCAACCTTATGTGATCCGTGATTTCTGTAAACTTGATACTACCAGACGCTGCAAATAAGAAGGCTATGTGCATCACTTGATGCAAAGGCCGGGGCTATATTCCCTTTTCAAAAATATAACTCTGAAACTAGTGACAAACTATCCCATAAGAATAACTATAGAAAAATCAACAAACCAATTTGGATCCCGGTGAAGTAAAAGTAAGGCCCCGCTTGGATCAGCGTTAATTAGCCAACACGATGGGGTAAAATTACGGACAGGTGGACGTCGCCCTCAAAATATGAGGGCGCAACGAAACTTTACCGGGAAATATTCCGCACTGTAATCCCTACCGGCGATCCAAGCGGGGACTAATAGATCTTGGAAAGGTGGGTATCAATCTTGAACTGAATCATGTTGTTTGTCACAAAAACAAATGAATCTTGTTGTGAGCCAAGACCTGGTACTATCAGATATCACTATCAGGCTATGAATATTTTGTTTTGCTAACTTTTGTGTGGATGGAGTACATGACAACCAGGCAGCTCTATTCTCATGTTTCCTCTGCACTTTGATATGAACAACAATTGGGCATTTATGAGGTGCCCACCACCTCTACCTGTCCCCTCCAAAGAGAAGAGAAGAGAAAAGAAAAATAACAATCTGCAGCTATGTACCCTGGCGCAGTTGGACAGCTGCTTGGCGCAGGGGGTATAGTTTTGTCCTTAAATGCTTTTCTTGCGCTCCCACACTGCCGCACACATTTGAAAGCGCAGCAGCATTTACGCCTCACAAAGCGTTTGCCATGCATGCATGCTCGCTCGTCAAGGGCGCAAAGCCTCAGTTTTCTCAGTTCAGAAATTAGTGGTAAGTGGACAAAATGGATTGAATTTCAAACAGTGAAGCGAGCACAGCGCCTGTGGGCAAGCAACAGATAGGCAGGAATCCACGCCATGTCCGGAAACAGTTGCGAGAACAGGAGCAGCGATGAGCGTAGAACTAGCAAAGGGTTAAAAAAATGCTGCTAAATGGTTGTAGTGATCCTGCTGCTGCTATACCTACTGATACGAACTAAACTTTGACCAACGGGGAAGCCTGAGAGCTAGCAGGGCATTGAAGGCATGCTTGGCTCGGCTGGGGTGGGCAGCAACCTGACGAGTCAAAACCTAAATGCATGCACGCGCATGCATGCATGGCAAAGGATCCGACTGTAATGGCTCCATATCTGTTGCATCTTTCTTGAGAAAGGAACTTGTGCCACACCGGTTCTTCCAAGAGATACTAGCTGGTCTTTCGACCCTCCTGGCAGACGAAATCAATGAGGTAGGTATAGAGTTACAGCTACGAACGACTCGACCATAATACTACTCCAGTATAATAGGATTCCAAATGATAGTATTTGAAAATACGATTAACATTGCTACAGCTGCTCGATATACTGCTGATCCAGGTCTATCTAGTATTCCCTCCGTTCTAAAATAAGTGTCTCAAGTTTGTACAAAAATGAATGTATCGAGACATGTTCCATGTATAGATACATCTACTTTTGGGCAAACTTAAGACACTTATTTTTGGACGGAGGGAGTAATTCCTAAGGAATATAAAGTGTACCTTCTATGTTCATGGCACTGGTTCTTCGACATATACTTACACCCATAACATGTTTTCTACTGTGTCTCTTTTTTGTTTACTAAAATATGCCAGGCTTGTTCAAGGACCTCTGCCCTGGACCGCTACTGCTACCTGAACTCTGCAGAGCAGCCCAGTGATACATCATAAAATGGCCTTAAATGGGTAGCGTATGACCGTAAGATTGCACCATAAATATTGCAGATCCTAGAGCCGCTACAGTTCATTCAAAATACTAGTACTATGAACCGGTAAAGATCTTGCCCGGATCTCATTCCTGGCTGCAAGGGAGACCTCGCAGTTCGCCTGGCTCCTAGGAGCGATGTGCACAAGACGCGAATGGCAGGCTAGATGAGCAGGCTGGTGGCGTCTGTGCCCTCCCGGTGCAGGTTGAAAGACAAGGCAGTGAGACCCTATCGCTACTAGGCAAAGCCCATGCATGATTGTGTTCTCATCAACAAACAGTAAACACCTGCTCCCTCCGTCCAAAAATAAATGTCTCAAGTTTAACAAAAAGTAAATGTACCTATACATGAAACATGACTAGATACATGCACTTTTGGACAAACTTAAGACACTTATTTTTGGACGGAGCGAGTACATAATAATAATAAGTAAAACAGTGCAACCGAAGCGCATTAAAAAAAAGTGGTCAGGCAGAATCAGTGGTCACCATTGTCAAGTCAGCGCGTCCAGTGCTCTAAATTTACAGCAGACTATAGCAGAGAAAGGCTAAACACTGCGTATGTTCAAAGCCACAAGAAAGTTACAGTGAAATTAGAATCAGGTACTCCAGAGATGAAAGTTTACCTGCTCTTTTTGGCGCCAGGGGATGCATGCAGGACCAATCAGCAGCGTGTTAAAGAGGCTGCGGTAAAAAACCGATTTCAGATCTTGACTGTTCGAGTCTTGGCTACTACTCACTGCTGCACAGTGCAGGACACATTAGCTGGCCGGGAACATAATGAAAATCAGTAGTAGTACAAAGTTACAGCGCTACAGTTTGACTCACGAGTTCTTGATCCTGAACACTGGTGGATGCAGGCAGCAAGAGAGTATATGGAGGTAATAAGAACACAACTGTCCGAGTCCATGCATTTCTCGGAATAAATTGATTACAAATGGTAATATTTACATGCTATCTGTTTCTGGAGAACTGCCAATCAACTTGAGTTAATTGGCCTCGTGTACACACCCTCGTTTACGTGAAAGCTATACAACAGAGTATACTCTTGTATCAATGGATCAAAGGGAGACCACAAACTCGCCAAAATAACCGGCACAGTAGGTGGTCACCCTGGTGAGATAACAAGTGCCAACTTTCTGCGACTTCAAAATCCAGCAAATTAGAAGGAGCACTGCAGGTCTTGGCTGTCAAGCCAAAGTATGGAACTACACAAGGACTTGAGACCTGGCTGCACGGCGGGAGCATTTGACGCGTGCACTCTTGTTCACGCCACAAGCACACCCTTCCAGCAGCTCAAGATCTTCGTCGCATATTAATATTGATGCCATCTCTGGACACTCCAAAAGCATTTTAGAGCTAAGAAACCCTGCAATTGTCCAAGTTTGATATAGCCTCGACTGCTTTCCAATAAACCTTCCGTTCTTTGTGTCATAATATTCTGGCCACTTGTCGTCCGAGAGCCTCTTCTCCACGGCCTCAACAGCCCTCCTTGCCAAGTCAGGCCTACCCATCTTGATACAGGCTAGGGTGAACTGAATTTAACAGAGACAAATAATTGATCTTACAATCGTTAAAAAAAAGGATTTACTGAAACATTTTAAACAAATCAAGAAAAGTTAAAAGAATCTATACCTGCCATAGCAATGTAGGCCAAGATCCACCATTATGATACGACCAGGGCCTGACAACAAAGAAAATTTCACGACATACTCAAATACCGAAACAACAGTTTTTTTGTGAGAAAAATATCAAAAGAATAAAACTTGGGTCAATACTAATAATGAAACTTGATTAACATAGGTAAATACTTCACATCACGAGGCCAACATAATGCTACTTAGATAACAGAAGCAAGTTATGCATATTTGTATTCTGGATTTAGAAAGATCAAATTCTCATGCAAAGCATAATAAAATGTACAAGGTTCATAAAATCCCACAAATGGATACATACAGCATAAAGAATAAGTTTCAGTTTCTCACGTGTTTTTGGGGTCACAACCAGTGATAATACGCCATTCCTCATACTCCAGAGCAGGGTAGCATATTTTGAGAGGCATATGTGCAACTATATCATCCCATTTGGTTTCAATAAGGGTCAGGATACCCTCTGCTTGCTTTGGAGTGGCTAAAGAGGAAACAATCGCCCAGAGATTTCCTAGAGAAAAGAACCTGAAATCCATGTGAGCTGGTTGTAGGTTTCCTATAAGATAACCACCTTTCTCAGGAATCCAGTCTGCAAGCCAAGATGGGATTTGCTCTGGGTAGATGTTGAACTTATTGATAGCATCATGTGAGTACTCCTCAGTCTTGTAGCGATAAATCTCATTTATCTTCTTCATGTCCACCCAATAGTACTCTCTTATGTGAAATGACAGAGCACTGAGCCTGTTGTTGATTACACGGATCAAGTTCTTAGATCCCTCATCTATATTGACCATTTCACGGGCACAGCGCAAAGCAGAATAAAATAGGGCCTGCGAAAAGAAATCCTGTTAGGTGGCTGATGAGAAGACTCATTATACAGTTTATTTTTCTGTCTGTGAGCCTCGTATATACAAAGTGAAGGGTCAGAAACTCAGAATCCACTGGCCGTTCGATTTGAGTTGCCAATTCTGAGTTTTTTATTAGAAAAGAACAATATCATTAATCCCCATCAGGCATATAAAATATTTGAATATGTAAGGTCAAGTGTCCAAGATTAGCTTACCTGGATCTCAAGAGGATGCCCATGGATTCCCATCCTCCGATCAATCATGCATGATCCATCAGTGACTAACAATGTGGGAAACATGTCAAATCCATCAGACAAGCACAAATGCAGAATTAATCTGATGCCTGTCTGCACATCGACTCTTTCTTGTAGTGCATAGTCTCCCGTAATTTTACCATATGCCCTCAACAGAATTATCCACCAAAGCCCTAAGATAATAGAATTTAGTATGAAATCCATGAAAAGAAAATTTATCTTCGAAGTTATATAACAACGCCACCCAATACTCACCAGAGTCAACAGGTGCTACACGCCCAATCGCCGATTCTCCAAAGTCAGGGTCAAGAACCTCCTCAAATGCTTCATTGTTTCCATCTAAAGGCACGGTTCTGACTTTAAAACTAGCAGGCATCAACCCTTGACCAGGACTGTAGCAATCCACTGTCTTCTCCCAACTCTGAAAAGTAAAGAAATGGAGATGAGCGGATACTTAAAAAACACATTGCTCACAACTTGGCAAATTCAAGAAATGATATCCAGGACAAAGTGAGAATCAATTTATCTACAATCATTCGGATGATTTCAGAGGATGCTATCCAAGACAATTTTTGGTACTGTTTTCAGGGGTTTGGTGAGCGGGGCCTGTCTTAAGAAGCACAAAACCATGTTTTCAGCATATTATTACCTATATTTCTTATTTTGAAGAGAATGCACTCAATCTCAGAACATATTTATCACCAAAGTGTTAAACCAATACTAACCACGTTATAACTAGAGCACTAAGACCGCTTCTGTCCGTATTTAAAATTTAGACACAGACCATCCGATGGACCGTAGATTCACATTTTACTCCAATTATTTCAGTGTTTGAAATTGAATGACTGATATTAAGTTGATTGAACTAGTACACAAACTTCAATATAGACTTTCCTCAGCATCCATTAATCATCCTAAAAGTGGAAGTCGCGGGGGAGTGGAAGCTAATGACGACAAAAGAAAAACCTTGTTGCACCTGAAAGTTATAAGCTTGTAACCATAGGCACCCCACATATAATGTTACAGTTTTCATGGATCATATAATGCGAAGAGGCAACTTGACCATGTTGGGTTGGGTTTGCAGCACTTGCACTGTCCTGTAGTGATCATATAATGCGAAGAGGCAACACGTGATCATATAGGACTCTTCGCATTAGAGGGCAGTGTTAGCATTTAGCACCATTTCTTCTAGTACAAATGTGGACCGTGTTGGGTTTGCAAAGAGATTCTAATCACAAAAGTGGGAAATTTTGGCAATTATCTAAGATGTTGAATTGATCATTAGAGGACCAAATAATGGCTTATCACTAGCACTGGATGCTAAATGCTAACATGGTCTCTTGACCGCTACCTTATGGGCTATGGTTATAGACAACCATGTCGCACCACATTTCGAAGGTCATAACAGCTTTTCCATCATGATGCTGCTTCAAATCTTGGTAAGCCAAATTGATACTAAAGAAATATTGCCTTGCAAAACTGAAAGTGTAAACGCTTACACTTCCTAGTTGGGTGAGCTTAGGTCCATAACTTCGCAAACTGGACATCTATGTCCGCAAAATGTATAACAGTATAAGTGCTCTAAGCAGGTCTAGAAGTGGTTCTTCCTAGGATTTTCTTTTGCAAGTCGTTTACCTAGTTGAAATGTCATCTATATGTGACAAGGTGGTGACATGGCATGGAGATGGAAATTCCTTACTGCTCCGCCTATCCTCCTGACTGTGTTTCTCATGTCCCTCTGTTCTCTCTCCGATCTGGCAGGGAGAGAGAGAGCCTTTTGCTGGTCTTGCTAACCCTTCCTCTTCACCAAAGGGTGCAAAAGATCAATGAGCTATGACACTATTGAAAGGGTGTCTGCTTTTCCCTGTCTCAGGACGTGTGCTGGCCTCTACAAGATTTTCTACACGAGCTGCAGCAACCAGACATTCCCTGCTAGGGTCCTGCCTCTACCTTAATTTCCATCCTCCTTCAAGAGCTCAGCCCGCCTCCCACAAGTTCTACGAGGTCTCTATGTCTTTTACCTTTACCCTTCATCTCCATCTTCGGCATCTTGTAGTGCCGCCGCAGGCTCTCGTCTTCAAATTCACTACATCTGCCATCCGTGTCATGTCCTCCTCATCCGAAAATCTGCAATGCCGTACGGGTCCAGGTAGCCAAGTGCCTCACACTCTATGAGACCTCCGGAAACTAGATGATCCGCAGCTGCAGGAAACTTCAGGATGTGCTATGATAGCACATTTGTGCAGCTCGAGGGCAGCCTCAGAGTAGTTATGGGTTGGTTGGTGCCAGAAATCAAGTGTGTATGCCATTTAGCAGTGATGAAACAGTTGCTGCCTACCCACTGGGGAATACAGTAAGTGTGTCACCCAGGCTGTGTGGCACATCAACGCTAAGCATGGCGCTGTGACCTCCAGCCAACTGCTAACTCCATGTAGGATATACGCGGATATTGGTTCTTGGCTTGCCAGTGCACACTCCGTACAACTCAGTGTCTCAGTGCCAACTGCCTAGTCATCTAAGTCTCTCACTCTCACAAATATTACATGTGAGCTGAGGAGCAATCACATTTCTCTTTCTACTTGCTCCTACCTATTTATCTTCCTTTTAAATGCAGCATAGCTAGAATATTAATATTTGCTAAAGCCCAAAGTAGTGATCCATATTACCAAATCATAGGGAATTGTGCCAGATAAACTTGCTATAATCTGGAATGGCCGGTTTGTATGAGGTGCATGGAATAGGTTGATTACAGCTTAGGTGTATGCACCTTCTAAAATGGCCTGCAGCGATTTTTTGTTCCTAGGTCGCTAGTTTGCTTTCGAGAAGGTGCAGGTAATAAAGCTTCCATACTTAAAAAAAAAAAAAGCATTCCTAAGTCATGCAGCTGATGCAACACCATAACTATGTACTCCCTCCGTTTTTTAATATAAGATGTTTTAGCACCAAATTAGCCACTTGTAAATGAACGACACGGTGAACTTTCAAATTCAGCACAGAAGATAATATCATACTTTTTCTATAAAAATAAAATATCATACTCAAGGTACGTACACGGTCAAATTATGAAGTGGGAGCACGGAATACATACATCAGTAGCAAACTACCAAAGGTTGCAACGTATAATAGATTCAAATCCTCCAGAATCATTACACTCTTATTAAACGGGTACTTGCAGAGCAATCCCGCCAATAGACTTGTAGAGCGAAAAAATGATACTGTCTAATACTCATGCGTTTGAAACATGTTCGCAAATCCGCAGTGCAACAATAATCAACACCAAAGCAAGAGGTCTAAAATTGACAATACATGTGGAGGGTTTATTCGAACAATTTCTGGTGTAATCTTGAAAAGCTTATGCGAGATACACTACATTGTATACATTTCATCTGCCATCCTACTGAAATGCTAAGTCCACAATAACCTCTTTATAGCACACTACAACATTACCGCTGCTTCATTTCACTGAACGTGCATAGTAGCAGCAAGCAATCATTTCAAGGTGGTGTGGCTCACCTGGAGCTGCAAGGTGTGCAGCAAGAAGTTCTTGACGATTTCGCTCTCACCCTTGAGGAGGAACGCGACAGCAGACGGCACGAAGTCCCTGATGAACACCTGGTCATAATTGAGCATGTGGTTGGCCGTGGACGGGTCGTTCGCCGCCACCGTTCCCACCGCGCTGCCGCAGTAATTCACGACGGCGCGGTTGAGCAACCACCACGCTTCCTTCTCCTGCGGCGACTCCTCCCTGCTCCTCACCGCCTCCACCCCGGCCTTGAGCCCGTCCAACTCCTCGTTCTGCAGAACCACCGGATCCTGCTCGGGCGCTGCCTCCGGGAGCGGCGGAGTAGCGAGGGGAGGCGACTCGAGGGGCGGCGACGCTGGCGCGAGGGCGGCGCGGAAGGGGTCGAGGGGCGGGGGCTGATAGCTTCCCGCCGTCGACGACGTGCCGGATTCCACTGACGTGGAGAAGAGGCGGCGAGCGGCGAGGGGGGCGGCAGCGGTGAGGGGGGAGT
This sequence comes from Poa pratensis, assembly GCA_947311845.1. Classification (NCBI taxonomy): domain Eukaryota; kingdom Viridiplantae; phylum Streptophyta; class Magnoliopsida; order Poales; family Poaceae; genus Poa; species Poa pratensis. Next base: position 33,333,914 of record CAMZMU010000117.1, read on the forward strand.
TGGAGAAGTGGCGGCGCGAGAGGTAGAGGAGCGCGTGGCGCTGCGCGCCTCGGCGGAGGTGGGAGATGGCGGCGGCCGCCATTGCAGCGCGCGCTTGTCCCGCGAGATTTGGATTGGGGAGGAAGAAAAGGCTTCTCCCTGCTTCGATCGGATTCGAGGAATTGAGGAGGGATTTCGTGCTGGGTTTGCACAGGGTCGAATCGCGGTAATAATAAAACGGAAATGAGACTAGATCGTTAAAAGTACTGTAGGGACAGTTTGGAAAGTGTAAAATATAGGCGCTGTTGGAACCGAACGGTGAAGAAACTGGCACGTACGTGACGGTTGTCCGGGAGCGAAAGTAACACGAGCCACGCAGCCAATTCGTGGGTCACGTGGAACAGGAGGAAATTTGTGTTGGTATCTGTAGTCATGCTCACATTTTCAATTTTGCTTTGAAGTCCTGCACATTTTCTATGATTTCAGGTGGGATGGGATTTCCCAGCAATCCCGCGTCCCGTCCCACCAAAAATAACCCGTTCGTCCCGCTTAATAGTCCCATTATCCCGTACGGGTTCAAACCCAACAAGCCCACAGGAAGCCCAACGGAGGCCCACCACTCGCTCGATCGGTCGATCCCCTCCGCTCACAGCTAGACCACCGCCGCCGCCCATCCCCTCCACTCCATCCACTCGCCCCGATCCACCGGAATCCCACCGCCGACGTCGCTGACTGAGTCTGGCGCCATGCTCACCGGAGCGCGCCGCGAGGGGCGGCACCACCACCTCCTCGTGGGGGCGCTCCTCCTGGCCCTGGTCGTCTCGAGCACCACTGCCTGGACGCGCACCACGGCAGCCGCAACCTAAAGCGGCGTCGCCGGAAGCACGAGATCCACTCCCCAGTCAAGACGGTGGTCGTGGTGGTCATGGAGAACCGCAGCTTCGACCACATCTTCGTCACCGACAGGGCCGGCTACGTCGACTCCGACCCCGGCCACGGCTTCGAGGACATCGGCGAGCAGATCTTCGGCTCCGCCAACACCTCCGCCACGGCGACCCCCATGTCCGGATTCTCCCAGAATGCGCGCGGCATGGGTCTCGGCATGCCGCAGAACGTCATGTCCGGCTTCGCCCCGACTCCGTCCCCGTCTATGCCGCGCTCGCCGACGAGCTCGCCGTCTTCGACCGCCTTGGTGGGATTTTGACGGGATAAGCGGGATATCCCGTGAAAGCCCAGAATTTTTTTGTTCATGGGACAAGTGGGTAGTGGGGCAATGGGAGAAGTGGAGCAGCAGCCTTGGTGGGACGGGATGTCCCAATCCCATCCCACCTGAAACCATAACATTTTCAATTTTGCGGGGTTGTGAGCACGGCTCACATGTCGAATCTGCATTTTTTCCCATGGTAATACGATTCTCATTGATAAATAAAAGACGAGAAACAAAATACGTATACACCGATGCTCGTCTATAAGAGGGGCCACGAGCCTTTGCTATCTAGGAATACACAAAATCCCATCAAATCCCGTCTAAAAGTAAGCATACATATACGCAAATCTATAGATAACAGATCATTTCTCCACATCTGTTGCACCAACCGGCAAATTTGAATTTGGCGAGCCATGATAAAAAAACCTAGTGCGTCCTAAACCGCAACACACGACTCGCGAGTCGAAACCATGCCGCTGCCAGAACCACCCTTCGCCTCACCTCGTACCCTCGTCGTGCGGTGGCTCCCGGCTAGGCGACAACGGCGACGAGGCATTAGTGCAACGTTTTTATTTCCCTCCAATCCCTCCTTCATAGGTCACAACTTCCCTTTCTGCAACGACGGCTGGTTCCTGAGATCTGCGTGTTGTGCTTCCTATCTCATCACTCCTTTTAGCCAGGCTTTAAACTTGAAAGGGAGCGCTAATTCACCCTGCGGGGAGCAAGGGGAGGACCTACGTCGCGCCCTCCTTGTTCGGACCCAAGCGACGGTGTCCCTGATGTTTGACTGGTGGCGAAAACACCTCTTCTCCGCCTTCTGTCCCCTCTAAGTTCGCCCTGGTATTCCTGTTAGACACGCGAGAGTCATTCTCGTCTTAATGAGTGTGAAGGCATGTTGAACATCTATCATTGCCCACAATATTTAGGTTGTGAATCAAACTCGCTGCTAAGGCGTGTGGAAGTGACCAGGGGGTACCTCACACGCGACTCTATCACTAGCGCGAGCTCAGATGCTCCACTGGCTCTAGTTACTACGCCAACATACGGGGACGGGTTGCGAGTACTCGGGCCAGGAAAATACGTATGGTTCTCCTGGTTGAGAGCTCCTTCGATTGCAGCGATGAATCGTGACCTATGCGACTTAACGAGGAAGGTTGAGACGTGTTGAACTCGTTCGGGAAACTCTGGAGGGTTGTCGGCTCGCGGGGCGATGTGCTCCTCCTCCATAGGCAGCGCTTTGCGAGTCGCCTCCAGCTAGGTCCACAATGTTGTATACATTGATCGGTGTGTTAAGAGGATATGGAGCATGGTCCGGGTTCCCATTGGCAGTGCCATCGCCGCTTGCCATGAAGACACCCACGCGCTACGATGCCCCGTTGGACATTGAGTCAGCTAAGTCACCGACAGATCTCCCGACCAACCCGTCATTGAGGACATGTAGGATGGACTAAGTGTCACCGACAGAGGCGATGCCGTCACGAAAGTCGTCATTGAGGGCAAAGTTGCTGGAACCGACGCAGTCGGCACCAGAATTGACATAGCCAATGAAGACGTCGATGTTGCCGAAGGGCATGATCTTGCCACTCGTCAGCGGGGCAGATGTCGGCTTCCATGTTGAGTCATCGACGAAGCCCATAAAGCCAAAGCAAATGACTCGCCCGACGACGAGATCGTCGATGGCGGGGAGAGATCCCGCCCGGAACATGACTCCGGTCATCATAGGCCCTACGTTGGGTGCCAACTGTCATGGTTTCGTCATGGCAGTAGCCACCGGGGGTGGCTAACGAAGTGTGGAGCTAGGCGATGAAGGAGATTACAAGTGTTCCCTCTAGGGTGCTCCCTGTTGGCCTTATATACACGACATACCTAGGTTTTAAAGTTCTGTCCCGACTAGGTTCGAGGCCAGAGTCCTAGCAGGAGCCGGTTATTTCTTCTTTCCTTGTACGTCAAGTCTTATACGATGTCTTTGTTTACGAACTCCTGTAAGCGAGATCTGGCCAATCTTCCTTGTGCAAGCCCTCTAGGGGCGGCCGTAAGTGTGCCAAATGCCACCGTGGGTCTATGGGCTGTCTGCGCCTTGGAGTCCTACCCAGTTGGGTATTTCCTCGTCGACTACAACTCTGAAGAAGGTCAGCATGCTGGGTTGCGCATATGCAAACCTTTTTTTTTTGCTTCACTAGGTAACACCCGACAACTATGAGATTACATCTAGTACTCACAAACACCTGTAGCGGTAGTAGATGTCGGTGCAGACTGATGAAGATTCTCATGGCCAAGCCAGGCGATGAGAATGTCGTTGATTCTCCGCTCCTGTGTAAAGATCAAAGGTATGATCTCTCCACCCGTATCCACGCGTCCAGCACTTCAACCCGTGATCACTCTGCTGTTCAGAACTTGATGCTAGCGATTGTTGGAGATATGCCCTAGAGACAATAATAATTTAGTTATTATTTATCTCCAAGTTTATTATTAATGTTTATATCTTTATGCTATAACTGTATTGGGCACTTGAATAGCAAATACAACGTGTTCAACAGGAAAACCTCCAATACAGGTGTAGAGATACGAACAAGTAAAAGCGTTCCTAGTCTTGTCTTTAAGACTAGCCTATCTTGTTGTTTGATGATCATGTTTTCCTGATCATGGACTTTGTATAAGTCACACAACTATAGGAGTTTATTGTCGGAATGACAATAGTACTGAACCGACCCATTGTATGATCTTGCTAAGAGACTAATCGTCAACGATGAAGGTAGCAATTGATCATATGTTTAGTTTTCATTAGTTGTATTCCTTTGCTATGAGAATATCTGGTGACCGCTTATTCGACACTCATGCTTTGATTGTCACCTAACGTCCGGCCGTAACTGGGGACCATAACGGTGGCTTTTGGGCGTGAACTAGAATAATGTATTGGAACAGAGATTATTCAAGAATGGCACTTACTCCTCCAGACGATGGAGAGATACATCCTCTAGGCCATCTCAGTATTATTATTGTCACCCAATCGTCTGGCCAGACACAGCGTGATTAATCACGGGACAATATAAATACGAAATGAGAAAAGAGAATGATATTGGTACGAGAATAATATGTGTTATGATCGAACGGGTTTGATCACACTAGAGAACATTGTCTCAATCTCGAGATATCATTGGTATCGTGTACGTAAGGGGATTAACGTAATGAGAAACACACAGGTTCTGTCGTTCACTCATGAACACACGGGAGCCAGTACGGCCGTCTAGGTCCCAATGCTGGTTATTGTCTGGTAAGTTCCCGGACATGTCTTTGTGTTTACTGAACCTTTCGGGTCACACACTTAAGCTGTGAGTCAATCTTTTATTGAGAGAATAAAGTTGTAGTTTTGTGGTTATGAGAAGTGGTCGGAGTCCCTCCGGTGTCACAGGAACAACTCCGGAGTGATTCAGAGAAGTTCCGATGAAGTTATTATGAGAGGGAAATGATGCCGGTATAGGGCGGAATTTCATACGAGAGAAATATGGCGAACATGAGATGTTCCGGGATGCCGGGAAGTGTTTCCGACATCAGTGGATAGAGTCGATGATTTTATCTATAGAGTATATTTGGTTCCGGAAGAGTTTCGGAGGTTTGCCATGAAGGGGGGAAGTGCCGGAGGAAGAAGGGGCGACCCCAGGGGCCGAAGCGCACCTGGTGCGGGTCGGCCGGCTGGGCCCCACCCTCCTGGCCGGCGCACCAACTCCTCCCCCTCTCTTTCCTTGTTTGATTTGGAGATTTAGAAGAGTCGAATTGGAAAAGGAAAGAATACAGGAAAAAGGCAAAAAGATAAAAAGGAAGGGAGGGAGTCCTTGTTGGACAAGGACTCCTCTCCCAATCCGACTTGGGAGAGGGGCCAGCCTCCCTAGGGCCGGCGCACCAAGGGGAGGGATTTGCCCCTCCCCCCAAGCACCTCCTCCCCTTGCTCCCCTTTATATACTCCACCCTCTCCCACAAAGAGAACAATCCAATTGACTTGCACAAGTTCCTCTCTCTAGATATTGTGCAATTAGACGAAGTTCTAATCTAGACGATGCTCTAATTAGACTTCGATCTAATCTCTCTCTAGTAGATCTCATGTGTTGAGAATTAGATCTCTCTAGTCTCATATAGATCTAATCGAGCCCGATTAGATCTACCACTAAATCTACGCCGAAAGACAGTCTCTCTTCGTCGGTGCTAGTAGCTCTAGGCGGCGAACGTACTTGACGGATTGGCGCGGCATACGTGTGGAAACTGTTAGAGCGGGGCTGCCCAAGTAGTTCCTCGACGACGGACCGACAACAATCTCACCTCCCGGCGTGGATGTGAGATTCTTCATCAGGCTTCACCGACATCTACTTCGACAAACACAAGATCTTCCGCAACGGTGTTTGTAAGTATCTAGATCTAGCATTATGGGGTGCAGCATATCTTCATAGAATAGATCTTGGCGGCAAAGGTTACGGAAAAATTTAAAGTTTTACCCGCAACCCAATAACGATGAGATCTAGCGGCCTTATGGCGTAGGTGTAGATTAGATCTAATCTATTATATTAGAGATAGAGAAATTCTCAACACATGAGATTTAGAGAGAGGAGATAGCCACGAGAGGCAATTGTGTCTCCAAGAGGATGGGTGTGGAGGGTATATATAGGAGGAGGGGAGGGGATGCAGATTGGGGAAGGGGTTTCCTTCCCCCTTGGCCGTCGCCTGCCCTAGGGCTGCGACCGCCCCTGCCCTCTCCTACTAGGAGTTGGACTCCTAGTCCAATTTGGCCCCAAAAGGGGCCAATCCAAATTGGTCTAGGGGACTTTCCTTGACCCACAACGGAAGTGGAAAACCAGCCCAAGGAGGGTCTAGACGCTGGTCTGGGTGGGCCCTGGGGCCCATGCGGCTGGCCCCCATGTGTCGCGCAGCCTGGGACACCCAGTGCCCCCCTCCAGCATTTCCCCCCTTCCCGGGTTTTTCTGCGAAATTCTCCAGATCACTATATACCTTCCATAAAATGTCAGAATAAATCCGACAGTGATGGAAACTATTTCTACAACCCGAGACATCTCATGCCCGCTTATAAAATTTCCGGAACACTTCCGAGGTCTCTCCGACATCATATGCCTCTTCTAAAATCATCTAAAGCTCTTTCGGAATGTCACCGATAACATCACCATGTTTCTCATGTCTCTCAAATCTACCTACCTTACAAATATCGCTTAATAAAGATTGAAACACCTTATGCATGTGAACCAATAGGTTCGGTAACACACATACATGTCCGGAACACCTTCTGAACAATAACCAACAGCGGAGCCATGGACGCCAATGATGGTTCCCATGCATACACGAATACATCGAGCGAACCTTTCGGTACTCATATTGCTAATCCCTTTGCTTCATGATACTAGTGATATCCCGAGGTGAGATGTTGGTATCCTTGTGACTAAACTCTTTAATTACTATACATGTTATACTCATACCCATATCACTCTCTTTTCTCATTCCGTATTTCAGTATCCTCGTGACCGATTTCGCGCTGTGTCTGGCCTAGCGATTGGATGATGTCGTAATACTGAGAGGGCCCAGAGTGTATCTCTCCATCGCCAAAAGGAGCAAGATCACCCAGTTCCGTGCATACTTTAGGATGTACCCGAAAACCACCATTATGATCACCTAGTTACGGAATGATGTTAGATGGCAATCTAAGCATATCTTTCAAGCATGCGGTCACTAGAAATTCTCATGGTCTAATGACTTATGCAAAATGACAACTTCATAATGACATTGATATTAACAACGACGGATAATATCTCAAAGCAAGATCATATAATTGGGTCGGTTCAGTCCCATTGTTCCGCCAACAATGTACACAACTGTTGACTTTAACTTAGTCTATTACCAGTAAAACGTGATCATCACACAACATGTAGCTACTTTTGGGGGCTAGATTAGGCGCATTTGTTTGTTTATTTCTCTACTCGTACGTATGAGTTTTCCTTTGAATCTCGTATTCAAGTATCATAACAGTTATAACATAAAGATATAAACATTAATAATGAACCTGAGATAAATAATAACGTATTATTGCTGCCTCTAGGGAATATCCCCAACACAACATGTTTGATTTATATCTACTCCAAACATCGTATGTATCCCTATAAATTTTAGCATACATACAATCTTTTCCATTAACAAAATGCACATATGATTTCCCTCCCTTAAAAGAAGCTTATATTGGTCTCAAGATTCTATAAACACACATAATTCCCAAACAAACACTCCATGCTCATTTTAAATTTAGGGCATAAAACGTAATGGTAAACAACTTTTCTTTTGACATGATATATCACATGAAAAAGGAGGAACATAATCGAGAGGAAGTGGAACCCAAACTCTAGAGTTGACCTCGATATACCTTTTATTCGGTTGTTTGATAGTGTTGACGACTCTGCACGTTAAGCACGAGGGGGCACTTGTTCACTCTTTTTCCATCCTTTCTCGTTACAATTCCGATAAGTGGACTAGACAGATTTACTAGCATAGTAACAAAAGAGCTCTCCCTAACCCTTCTACTTCTTGCACCTCCTTTCCCACAATCCCATTCTCATGTCCCCTCCATCACCAAATCTAGCTCGCGCCTCCTGTCTCCAACAGATTTCCTTAGCTATATGAAAAGCCTATACAAATATGGATTTACTTTCTAAACAAAAGCATCGTAACAATGCCTTGTAGACCAACATACATCACACACCTTAACTTTTGCATGCAGTAACGATCTATTTAAACCTGAAAACCACCTTTCGTACATTTTTTAGATTGTAGTTGAATAACAATCTAATTTTTTACTTAAGGCTAATGATTCTAGATTAACTGAAGTTATTCTTGTTTGGTTGGAAACAACCCTTAAAAGGAAATCATAAAAGGAAATCTTAGAGTAAACTGCACCAATCCACCACTTTCCGGAACCATAGATGCAAGGAACTAACATTTTGGGGGTTTTGCACAAAATCACCACCTTTCGGGTTTTATGTTGCAAATAAATAAGTGTAACGAAGTAACCACTTGTAGAATCGTTGATTTCGGGGTATGTGCAACTTAAAACCCCAAAAATGTTAATTCTGTACAAAATCTGAAAGTGGTGGTTCCCTCTATCCAATGCCCCAAAAGTGGTGGTTTTATGCAATCTACTCAAAATCTTTGTTGTTGTTGTTGAGATGAAATAATTGGATAACTGGGTAGAATTTTTTTTATTGACAAACAACGGGCAGGGTCGAACCCAAAGTTGTAGCCTAGTCTGGCGGCCTGGCCCAAAACCAATCATCTCCTATCCTAAAATCCCACGGCCACCGGATAACACAGGCACTGCCCTCTCTGGCCGTTCCTCACTCGAAGCATCAAAGCAGAGGCAGAAGAGAATGGCGTCCTTGGTTCAGCACGTCGCGGGGCTCGCGTGCCCACCACTCTCCGGCGCGACCCGCCGTCCCGGAGCCCTGGTGCGGCCGTCTGCGCTTGTCTGCGGGACGTACGTTCTGAGCAAGGATGAGAAGGAGCGGGAGCGGATGCGCACACTGTTCGACGAGGCCTCCGAGCGCTGCCGCACCGCGCCCATGGAGGGCATCACCTTCTCCCCCGAGGACCTCGAATCCGCCGTCGAGACCACCGATATCGACACTGACATCGGCTCACTCGTAATCCCCCATCTCTTTTGTTTGCTCGCTCGTTTGATGTGGAACTGGGTGCCCAATTGGATATCACTAGAGGGGGATTGGGAGAGTAGGTCAATTGTAGTTCTTATACTTGCTACATTTTTTCTAACAGCTTGTTTTAGATCGTTCAGAAGTTTATTTGGTACAGAAACTGTCATATTCCTTACTGCTTGTGGCTCCATTTTGCACCAACTTTTGTTGTGTATATTTCTCATGTTCCCTGTAAAATATTACTCACCTTAGGGTGAAAATAGGATGTTCAGTTCTCTACTGCGTTTGGGTGTATAACTTTCCAATTTCTGATATGTTCTAAATGGCCAGTGGTAGTCTCGGAACAACATCACCATTACAGCTGTTCATTGCTTTCTGATGAGAAGTAGTAAAGTTAGGCTCTACGTCAAATGGAAATATAGTACAAAATCCCGAGTTAACAGAGTAACTTCAAAACATGGCCAATTCCGTAAACTCTAAACCAACAATATTTCCAGTTCCTGACAAATTGCTGTGTGGTATTGAATGATGCAGACCCAACTATTTATGAAATGACCACATTACAGTCAACAATCAGCTTCGCATATATTGTTTGTGACAGATGCACATGGAGACACAAACACAGTTTTGTTACCTGCTGTATTTTTTTTTCCACTGGCAACAATAATTTTGCTGTTATCTCCTTTTAACATGTATTACACTATTACTCTGTCTATTATTTGTGTAACACACTACTTTTTCGATATGCAGATGCGTAGTCTAAGATCTCTTAGTTAGCTCGAGAAATTTCGTATTTCACTGTTCTTACCATCTAAAAAGAGTTTACATGCTTGTGATGACTACAGATTAAAGGAACAGTATTCATGACCACTTCAAATGGTGCATTTATTGACATCCAATCAAAGGCTACTGCTTTCTTGCCTATAGATGAGGCATGCCTTCTCGATATTGACCATATAGAGGAAGCAGGCATCCGGCCTGGTTTAGTGGAACAGTTCATGATAATCGATGAGAACCCCAATGATGAAACTTTGATTCTGAGCTTACAATCAATTCAGCAAGACCTTGCTTGGGAAAGGTGTAGGCAGCTTCAGGCAGAAGATGTTGTTATCACGGGAAAAGTGAGTAAACTACTTGCAGAAAAACCTATTTCCATTGTTTGCTATTCCTTGAATAACTCTCTGCAGTTCAACTTCTAAACTAAATATTTGTTAAGATGCATCCTCTTGCCCGATGGCCCTTTCCTGTGTTGGTCAAATCAGACTTTGCCTTTTGAATGTTTGCCTGGTAACAACAGCAATTCTTCCTTAGAAAATGCATGTCAGTTCAGTGGGTATTTAACTATTTATGGTGTAGATTCACTTTCAATGAATGTAACTCAGTCGATAATACCTATATTTTGTGCTGTTATCAACTTGTGATGGCCTACATATCAGTTATTAGATCAATTGTAGGACCCATAATAATAATCTGAGAATTTATGTGTTTATTGGATTGTTAGATTTAGCTAGTTTGCTGATGTGTTACTGCTAAGGGACTCGTGAAGTTTAGACCAGCATTTGCTGACAACAAGGCAATAAATAGCTTACCTGATTAAGTTTTGTTGGGTGAATTTGCAGTGCTAGTTTAGTTTGCACAGCTTTTTATTTGTGTGTTCAATTTGCAATGTTGCCCTGCAGGTAATTGGTGGCAACAAAGGTGGTGTGGTGGCTCTCGTGGAGGGCCTTAAGGCATTTGTTCCTTTTTCACAAGTGTCATCGGTTGGTTCGCGATCCTACTTGGAAAATTAGTTACATACTATAGTTTTGTTGAATGTCATGGGCTGTCTTTCACCCATTTGATCGTTATATACTATGGTTGAGTTTTCGATTGGTCCATCCTTATAATAGCTGTTAACTATTTCATGAACTGTTGCTTGACCTTGATCAGAAAACAACTGCTGAAGAGCTGCTTGACAAAGAGCTACCTCTGAAATTTGTGGAGGTCGACGAGGAACAAGGCAGACTTGTCCTCAGTAATCGCAAGGCAATGGCAGACAGCCAAGCCCAACTTGGTATTGGTTCAGTCGTCTTGGGAACTGTTGAGAGCCTAAAACCTTATGGCGCCTTCATTGATATTGGTGGAATCAATGGACTTTTGCATGTCAGCCAGATTAGTCATGACCGTGTTGCAGATATCTCGACAGTTTTGCAACCAGGAGATACCCTCAAGGTATTGCCATCTTATTACTTGCGAATTCTGTCCTACTTGTTTCTAGAGCTAAGGCTAGGGACTCTGTGTGTTATTAGGTTATGATACTAAGCCATGACCGTGAAAGGGGTCGGGTTAGCCTTTCTACAAAGAAGCTTGAGCCAACACCTGGTGACATGATTCGTAATCCCAAGCTTGTTTTTGAGAAGGTACTTAACAGAGGCATTGTCTGTCCATCTGAATATGTTGTAACAGACTAACTGACATGCTGGTTTATTTCGCCCCAGGCCGATGAGATGGCACAGATATTCAGGCAGAGAATAGCTCAAGCAGAGGCAATGGCACGCGCAGATATGTTAAGATTCCAGCCAGAGGTACTGCTATAATCATTATCTGAAAACTGCACCGTCGAAATGCACTTTATGTAACTTCATTTTTCAGACACTGGAGTAACATACTAGTTGATTAATTTAGTGTTCTTCCTGTGTCACCTCTTCACAGAGTGGATTGTCTCTCAGTTCTGAGGGCATCTTAGGGCCACTGTCATCAGACACACCGCAGAACGAAGGACAATCAGCAGACGAATAGATTCATTAGCAAGAATGCGTCTGATTTCGGAGATGCTTCGCTCTTTTCATTTTTCTGTTTGTGAATTTTCATCATTGTGTATGAAATGTAAGGTGCTGAAAAACGGCTGAAAAGAAATGGAATTTACATCCTTTTTGTAAAGCTGTCCAATCCGTGCAGGAAAGGGTGTGCGTGTACAGTCAGTCACCCTAAAAGGCTGAAGTGCACATTGGCCACAACCCCATTATGTAAGCACATCGTCTTCCTATACAATGTGTCCATAAAAGACCATTGCTGCCTCACCAAAAGTGCCAGAAAGGAAGCAGAGAGAGATAACCCTATCACTTTTGTAACTTCGGAGGTTGACAAATGCCAACAGATAAACGTCTTTTCATGGAGCAAGTTGTGCCTAGAGCCTCAGCAAGGAGTATTGAAATGCTTCTTAAAACCATTTGCTTGTGTGTTCCCCTTGCCCCTTTTGTTCAAACATGTCAAGCTGCCAAACCTCACATGTTTCACCGATAGCGCCCTCCACTATTTTTTACGGGCAAAAACATCACATGGTTTTTCTTCTCCCTACGGCTAGCCTGCCTGAGATTACGCCGTCAACTTACTCCGCCTAGTAGTTTTCTACGCTACGCCTTCACATTTGGCTGCTACCTTCATTGTCGATGCCGGGTTTGATTTAACCAGCAGGTTCACGCTCGATCGAACACGCGTACTGAAGAACCACCTAATTAAGCATCTGCAGGATGACCTGAGGATGGAGCTAAGCTACCAAACTAGTGATAGGATACTACAGTAGTAGTTAGCTTCCCATGAGTGTCAGTCCCTTTCCCAGTGTGCATGCATCTTTCTGAAACCCGTTTACACACTGCAAATTTGCCCAGTTTCTCTCAGTACGATCAATTAAGTGCTTTCCCCCCCGGCCCGGCCGGCGTGCATGGTATCTTCAGGTGGACCAACTGTTCATACACATTGGCCGATCGCCCGCTGCCGGTGCGTCGTCGATGGGTCTCCGCCGTGAGTGGAATTTTCAGGAGATAGAACTTTGGGGTGCAACTTGCACGCACACCGCGCGCGGCAGAGAGAGTAAATTGACGACGACGGAGAACCAACGCTGAAAGGAACGCAGAGAGAGCTCGATCTGCCTTTGCGTCGATCAATCGCAGTGGAGCTGTAAGGTGAGCTATGCACATCAATCGGCTTAGAAACCCACATGGTCTGGCTGTTGTCCGGTACACGAGAGAGATGAGAAGAGAGAGGAGAGTGTGTTCCACAATGAAATGGTTTGTCTCAATTTTCTATCTTAGTATTCCTCCTTTTAAATAGGGGCTGAGCCAGCTGCTACCCTAAAAGTCAACTAAGCTGTCACATCAGACTTGATGTGAGAGTACCTATGACGTCATGACTTACCGTCACTGTTGACGACGTCATGACACAGAAACACAATAGGTGACGTGTAACACGTCCTATCTACCTACTCTGTACTGGTGCTGCCGCACCACCTCAGGACACCGGCTACAGGACAAAGTCCTCGCACCCGATAACTTGGTGACTAACTATCAGCTCACTAGACGGACCCAACGTCTCGACTGCCTCGACCCGAAACATACTCCGGCTCGGGCACACTTCCTCGACTCGGGACAGACCCCGGAGTCGGCACCTGATAACATGTCGAGTCCCCCACACCCGGGAAGTCGACTGGACACACAAGCCTATTCTAACAATCACTCCCTAGGCTTGAGTTCCGGAGACACCTCCACCATGTCGATGCTTGTGCGCAACTCCGCCAGGTGGACTCGTCCAAGTGGCTTGGTCAGCATGTCCGCGAGTTGGTGTTCGGTGGGCACGAACTCCAGCTCGACCTTCTTCGCCTTCACGCAGTCTCGAATGAAGTGGTACTTCAAGTCGATGTGCTTTGATCGCTCGTGGAAGACGGGATTCTTGGCGAGCGCGATTGCCGACTTGTTGTCGACCTTGATCACCACGTGCTCGGCTTCGCCGTTGCTGAACTCGGCCAGCTACCGAGCCAGCTAGATCCCCTGGCAAGCAGCCGTGGCAGCAACCACGTACTCCGATTCGCAACTCGACAGAGCCATGACCTTCTGCTTCAGGGACTGCCAGGTCACTGGGCTGCTCCCGAGGAAGTACAGCGTACCCGACGTACTCTTGCGTGAGTCGGCGTCGCCCGCCAGGTCGCTGTCACTGTATCCGACCAGGCGCAGTGTACCTGCACTCCTCCCATACCTACATCCGAGTCGCGGGGACCCGACGATGTAGCGTATGATGTGCTTCACGGCCGCGAGGTGCTCCAGACTTGGAGTCTCCATGAACCGTGATACGAACCCGACTGCGAAGGTCAGGCCGGCCTCATGTGCACCAATTACCGGAGGCTCCCGACTATGCTCCGGTACCCGGTAGCATCCGTCGCGGGCACCGTGCTGCACTTGGACAACTTGAAGCGCGGCTCCATGGGTGCATGGACGGGATTGCACCTGCCCATCCCCGCCTTCTCTAGCAGCTTCAGGGCATAGGCACCCTGCGAGATGTCGATCTCGCTGGGTCCTTGTCGGACATCTGGAATAGGCTCCGCATCTCCAGCTTGAACTTGACGATGTCGCTGGAGTCCGAGTCCGTGATTACCAAGTCGTCGACGTAGAACCGGCTCGGAGTCGCTCCTCGCGCGCAAATGCCGTGCTCCGACTCGCACCTTGCGAAGCTAAGCTTGATGAGGCATGCGTCGAGCTTGGTGTTCCATGCCCTTGACGCCTGCTTGAGGCCGTAGAGCGCCTTGTCGAGTCAGAGCACCAGGTGCTCCTTCCCCTTTGCAGCGAAGCTGGTTGGCTGCTGCACGTACACCTCTTCCTCCAACTCGCCGTTGAGGAAGGTTGACTTGACGTCCATGTGGTGGACGTCCCACCCCGCACTCGCCGCCACGGCTAGCAGTAGCGGGACGGACTCGAGCCGGGCCACAGGAGCGAAAACCTCGTCGTAGTCGACCCCATGCCGCTGCACGTAGCCCTTCGCCACCAGGCGAGCCTTGTGCTTAAGGACTGCGCCATGTGCGTCCTTCTTCACCTTGTACACCAACTTCAGGCCGATCGCGCGGTGACCCGGTGGTAAGGTGGCTAGCCGCCAAGTCGAGTTGGACTCGATGGCCTCTAGCTCCTCCTGCATCGCCTGCCTCCAGCTAGCATGCGCCTTCGCCTCATCGAACGAGTCTGGCTCTTTGGAGGCAAGGAAGTGGAGCTCCTCGTCTGGCTCAAGGGCCGAACCTGCCTCGAGCACGTTCTGCAGAGTGCGGAACCGGTGCTCGAAGCTCATGTCGTCTTCTGCATCGAGCATACCTGAGTACCTCGAAGGTGGCGTGACGAACTCGACGCCAAAGACAGCCGGAGTCAAGGACTCGGCTGTCGGGTGCTCCGGTGTTGTCGGAGAACCAGCTGGGGATGCACTCTCGGCTCCTGGAGTCGGCGAGTCTGGAGTCGGCGAGTCGGGTGCAGGACCCGCACTCCCGTCTCCTGGAGTCGGCTGTGGCTCGAACACCATGTGCTCGACCGTGAAGGAGTCGTCTCCAAAGGTGTTTGCCTGCGCGTCCGGCGAACTCCAGTCCCAGCGCGCGTTCTCGTCGAACACGGCATCTCGCGTGATGGTCACGCGGTTGGTCACCGGGTCATAGGCCCGATATCCCTTCGTCCCGGGTTGGTACCCGACGAAGATCATCGGCTTGCTCCGGTCATCGAGCTTCTTGAACCCGAGGCGCGTCTACCTGACGTGCACCACGCACCCGAACGTGCGCAGGAAGCTCACATTCGGCTTGCGACCATGCCAGGCCTCGAACGGCGTCTTGACGTCCACGCTCTTGGTGGGCGACCTGTTCAAGATGAACACGGCCGTCGTCACCGCCTCACCCCAGAATTCACCGGGGACCTTCTTGGCCTTCAGGAGACTGTGGGCCATGCCCACAATCGTCTGGTTGCGTCGCTCCACGACGCCGTTTGACAAGGATATACATCTTGGGTACCCTACCATAAGGGTACCTGGTGCACGTGTCGACTAAGACGCAGCTATCAAGAGCCTACATGAAGCCCATGACGAAAGGCCCAACAAGATGGAGTACCCTCCAAGATTAGACATAGGCATAGTCGGTTTATACTTTCCTTACATGTAAACAGGGTCGGTTACGGACTTCCGAGACCCAGCCTCTTATAAATGCTGGGAGGGCCGTCGATCCTGAAAAAGGCCATACTCGAACCACCAAAAGCCCAAGCGAGATCGACATCTCGCCGGAGCTCCCCTTCTAACCGCATAATCTCACACGGTCAATACCAGACAAGCAGGAAGTAGGGTCTTTACCTCCACCCGAGGGGACTGAACCTGGGTAAATCTTTGCCTCTGCTTGTCAGCCGACGAAACTACCAGTACTACCACGTTCTCTCCCCATAATCTCAACCCTAGGTCCTAACCATGGGATTTGATGAGTTAACCCCTCGTCAATTGGCGCCGTCTGTGGGAAAGAATAGTGCTGGACTCACGGTTTCTTTGGTTCCATCGGAAAACGGCGACTCGCCGATCGCGGCAACTCGCCGGCTGCATCAACAAACCAGAACTCCCCGACTCGGGCGGCACACGGCAACTCGCCGACTCACTCGACAAACGGCAGCACGCCAGCTTCACCTGCAAAAAGCACATCAGATCCTCTGATGGACTTCGAGCCACACTCGCCAGAATTCCAGGAGACGTTCGCCGATCTCGAGTCAGGACTTGACGGATCCACGCCAACTCGCGACTTCCGCACCCGAGGCTCCATCGGTTGCGGCTCCTTCGACTGCGGATCCATCAACTGTGTCCATACCATCGTCGATCCTCCAAGCTTGGTCGTCTGCAACAACCATGTCGACTCGAGAGATCAACGAGCTCATTGAAGAACTCCAAGGTGAGGAGGCCGAATCAGCATAACGCACAAACGATCCCGAGCTCGATCTCCCACTCGAGGATAGTTTCGACTGCGGGATCTCCCTCAGCAACTTCGACGAGCCCGAAACTCATATCGACAACTACGTCGACTCCGAGATCTGCACCAACAACAACCTCGACTTCGAGATCCATAACAACTTCGCCGACACCGAGATGAGCATAGGCGATGAAGACATCGACAGCGAGATCCGTCCAGACGGACACTCGACGGGCATATCGACTCCGACATGAGCCTCGATGAAGACGTCGAGTCCATGACGGGACTCGAAAACACATACACATACCCTCGGGTGATACCCCAGCAGGTCTACGTTGCCTTCGCCGCAGAATCATCTGATGCTGCGGCCAGTCGCAGGCCTACAGAGTTCCCGTGCACGGTTACTATGCCGGATGGAGTCACAAATCTCACAATTACTGCTGAGATGGCAGCAAAAGCAGATAAAGTCATCAAGGAGTGCACAATGATGCCAGCAGACGCAACACGGGAGGAGATGTTGACCTTCCAGTACTTCAACTGGCAGGAATCACTTCGACTGCAGCAGATCAGAGCAACACTCGAAGAACGTAAAAAGCAAGCTAGCTTGTCGAGTGCGGAAGAAGACAGCTCTCCCTGAGCTCCACCGGGCGAGCAGACACAAGACCCAGATCAAGGCTGTCACACCTCGCGCCAGATGAGAGGGCAGCACTCACCCGCAACTAGGCACTCTTTCATGACATACGACGAGGAGGGAGTGCCAGTACCCAAAACAGCTGCGGGTGCTCTCTTTACCGCTGCAGCATACCTAGAGGCAATCAAGCCTCCAGCTGATGACCCCAATGCAAAACTACATCGCCAACAGATCAAATCACTCGCCTTAGCGGCGAAGGCCATACGCCAAATCCCAAAAACTCCAGGAGGGAGTCGAGATCGTGCCATAGTTGACACGCGTCGTGAAGAGCATAATCGCAGTGGCCGCCACCACCACTCGAAGGAAAGAAGCGGCTCACGCGGCGCAGGTCCAGGAGCAGATCACGCAGATCTTACAGTAGCGACTCGTACTCTGATCAGGAGCCTGAGCCACACGGAGCTCTGTGCTTCACTCGACGCGTCCGCGAGACACGGATGCCCAAAGGGTTCAAACTCACATCTGAACAGCCCAAGTACACGGGTCGACAGGAACCTTCAGGTGGCTGGAAGACTACAGGCTGGCTGTCGCGTGCCAGCGAGGCACAAATATCACAGCCATGCAATACATACGACTCATGCTCGAAGGCACAGCCCGCGACTGGCTCAAGGCTCTACCTCCATCAACATACGACTCGTGGGATCACTTCCGCACTGACTTCATCAAAAACTTCGAGCCTCTATGTGAGCGCCCAAAAACGTTCGAGGAGCTGCGAGCTTGCGTTCAACGGTCAGACGAAACGTTGAGGTCATACATCCGACGATGGACTGAGATACGCAACTCAGTTGGAGTAATTTCAGAAGATATGGCCATGGATGCTTTCATCATGGGCCTCGCCAGGCGAGACTTCAAAGAAGCACTTGGTCGCCAAAAGCCAACCTCTGTGGCTAACCTCCTGAAGATCGCGACTGAGTGGGCAGACGGAGAAGACATGGCGCGCACCACACGCGGGTCCTCACCCCGTGACAATCATGAAAGTGGCAGTCGAAGCCGCAGAGACTCATACAGAGACGACCGAGGCGCAACGTTCAAAACGTCACTACGACGACGACAGACCCGAATTCATGGCGGCTGGGTTCTCCACACCCCGCAACGACCAAGACAGAAGCGACCGACGGTCAGAAGATCGACGGGACAGTCGAGATGATCGCCGGGACAGTCGAGACCGCGGCCAACGCAGCGACAGCTACAAGAGGAAAGACTGGCGCAAGTCGCGCTCCGGCGCACAACGAGCGATCATTCGAAGAAAAGATGGATGCTGATTGCAGATTCCACCTGTACAAGGGGAAGACGGAAAATTGCGCTCCAATCACTCGATGAGAAACTGCAGAGAATTCGACCAACTAGCGTCTGAATACGTACAACTCAGAAAGGCAACAGCCGCACACGCACCCGCACCTGCACCTGTGCCTCAGCCAAACAATGTGCCGTTCTGATGGCACCACCTCCACCACCACAGCCTGCCGCAGGCGGAAATATCGCGGGTGCCATACAACCCGTACCTCGGGTGGACGAACCTCAGTACCCTCCGCCCCAAGGGCAGATGTACATGATACAGAAAGGTCGCCCTTCCAACAGGGAGCAAAAACTTCGCACTCGACAAGTAAACATGGCGGTCATGTCACCTCCTGCCGTAACTGAATTCTTGAAGGGATCCGAAACTGCAATAAGCTTCAGCAGAGAGGACCACCCACCATCGGTCGTTCGTCCAGGGCACTCTGCTCTGGTACTCGACGCACAAATTGGAGGCTACGCCATGTCCAAGGTCTTCATGGATGGTGGCAGCGGCATAAACATCATCTTCGCAGATACGCTCCGCAAAATGAACAGGTCAGTCGAAAACCTGCCAAGATCTTCAAATACCTTTCACGGTATCGTCCCAGGCAAAGCAATAAGCCCAGAAGGCACCATACAACTCGACGTAACGTTCGGGGACAAGAACCACTTCAGGACAGAGTCGATTGAGTTCGAAGTTGTCGACTGGAAGTCACAATACCATGCCATACTTGGACGCCCGACGTTCGCTCGATTCATGGCGGTCCACACTATGCATACCTCCAGCTGAAGATGCCTGGACCAAAAGGAGTAATCACAGTCAAGGAAACTTCCAAAAGTCTGACTCTTGCGACCGAGAGTTTAGCAAAATCTCTGAGATGTTCGGCATGGAAGCAACACTCGCCGATCTAGCGGTCTCCAACGATCGAACACTTATGCCGGAGCACAAGAAGGTGGCAGTCGACAGAGCATTCAATGCCACCAATGACACAAGGTCGCATCAGGTGCACCCGACTGACCCGACCAAGACAGTCAATGTCTTCGAGTCTGCCTATCGCATAGGAAAGCGCGCTCGTCGAATTCCTCCGTGAGAACTGGGATATATTTGCGTGGTGTCCAGCCGACATGCCAGGTATTCCCAGGGAATTCGCCGAGCACTCTCTCCAATTATTTCCAGATGCTAAACCAGTCAAGCAAACAATGCGCCGCATATCCGGCCCGAAAAGAACCGCAGTCGAAGCCGAAGTCGACAGACTACTCGCAGCAGGTTTCATCAGAGAAATCAAGAAATCACAATGGGTGGCCAACCCCGTACTCGTAGAGAAGAAGCACACAGATATCCTTCGGATGTGCGTAGATTTCACAGCACTCAATAAATGCTGTCCAAAGGATCACTTTCCACTACCTCGAATCGACCAGATCGTCGACTCCACCGCCGGGTGCGCTCGCTTGTCCTTCCTGGATGCTTACTCGGGTTACCACCAGATAAGGATGAAGGAAGAGGATGAAGAGAAAACGGCGTTCATAACCCCACTCGGGGTCTACTGCTACACAACAATGCCTTTGGGCTCAAGAACGCAGGCGCAACCTACCAGCGCATGATGCAAGACTGCCTCAAGAAGCAAATTGGGCGAAACGTCCAGGTCTACGTAGATGACATCGTCATCACAACAAGGGAGGAAAACACACTACTCGATGACTTGCGAGAGACGTTCGCAAACCTCAAACGCTTCCACATCAAGCTCAACCCGAAGAAGTGCACGTTCGGCGTGCCAGCCGGGCAGCTCCTGGGGTATCTAGTCTCGGCTCGTGGAATCGAGGCGGACCCGGAGAAAATACAGGCCATCTTGACGATGCAAAGGCCTTCAAAGCTCCATGACGTGCAAAATTAGCGGGTCGAGTGGCAGCACTCAGTCGATTCATCAGCAAACTAGGCGAAAAAGCACTCCCGTTCTATCGACTGATGAAGAAAGCAGACAAATTCGAGTGGACGCCAGAAGCCGAAGCAGCCTTCACGGACCTCAAGCGAGTCCTCACAAGCCCTCCAATCCTCGTCGCACCAAGGGAACGCGAGCCACTATACCTATATGTCTCCGCAACTAACAGGGTGGTAAGCACCGTACTGGTAGTCGAACGCAGGGAGGAGGGACACGCCCAAAGCATACAACGCCCAGTCTATTACTTGAGTGAAGTGCTCTCCATATCAAAGCAGCGGTACCCGCACTATCAAAAGCTGGCCTACGCCGTGTTCATGTCCTCAAGGAAGCTGACGCACTACTTCGCAGAGCACCCGATCACTGTAATCAGCACCTCAGGGATCGGGACATCCTCACAAACCCCAACGCAACTGGGCGAGTCGCAAAATGGCTCATCGAGCTAGCCACGAGATATCAAGTATGATTACCCGAAGGCCATCAAAGCACAAGTCTTACCTGACTTCCATACCGAGTGGATGAAGCTCAGCTGCCAGGAGCACCAGATGTGTCCAACTCATGGACTATGTACTTTGACGGCTCAAAGAAGAACGAAGGCGCAGGCGCAGGTGTCATCCTCATATCACCAAAAGGCGACAAGCTTCGCTATATCCTGCAGATGGGATTCGAGTTCCCATCCAATAACGAAGCAGAGTACGAGGCCCTGATCCATGGCATGCGGATGGCCAAAGCCCTCGGGTGCACTCGACTGATGATCTATGGTGACTCGAATCTTGTGGTGCAGCAAACAATGAAGGCCTGCGATGCAATCGCAGATAACATGATCGCCTACCGTGACCTGTACAACTAATGGAGGGCAGCTTCGAAGGCTGCGAGTTGCGGCACATAGGGCGTGAGAGCAATGAAGAAGCAGATAAGCTAGCCAACATTGGCGCGACCAAAGCACCAGTTCCACCTGGTGTCTTTCGAGCGCATCGAGCACAGGTCCATCAAGAAAAACGAACATCTCCTACATCAGCCGCACCAGCCAAGAGCAAAGCACCTAGCACAGAGGACCCGCCAGTCGAGGTACTCCTCATCGAGCCAACTTGGACTCAACCTTTCCTCGCATACATACTCCGCGGCGAGGTACCTGAAGACATAACAGAGTCAAGACGCGTCACTCGACGATCTAAAGCATACACCGTCATCAACGGCGAACTATACAAACGCAGCGTATCAGGTATGTTCCAACGTTGCATAGCATTTGAAGATGGCCAGCCATCCTTCGTGATATTCATGCAGGTACCTGCGGGCATCACGCCAGCAGTCGATCACTCGTAGCCAAAGCCTTTCGCGCAGGCTTCTACTGGCCCACAGCACTCAAAGACGCGGAGGACATAGTCAAAAGGTGCATCGGCTGTCAAAAATTCGCCACAAAGCCGCACGCACCCGCATCGGCGTTGAAGACAATACCATTGGCCTGGCCCTTCGCCCAGTGGGGGCTCGATATGGTCGGGCCACTCAAAAAATCCTCCCATGGAGGGCATACTCACCTTCTGGTGGCGGTCGACAAGTTCACCAAGTGGATTGAAGCAGTCCCTATCACAAGTTCGACTGCCACTACAGCAGTCAATTTCATAAAATCCATCATATACCGCTTCGGTGTCCAAGCAGCATCATCACTGATAACGGTACAAACTTCACGGCTGAAGAGTTCCGAACTTTCTGCAAAGAGCAAGATATCACGCTCAACTATGCATCCGTGGCACACCCGCAGTCCAATGGCCAAGTCGAAAAAGCCAATGGACTCGTGACGAGTGGAATCAAGAAACGCCTCCTGGTGCCACTCAAAAGAGCCGCGGGTGCTTGGGTCGAAGAACTCCCATCTGTGCTATGGAGCCTACGCACAACTCCCAACGCTTCAACACAATTCACCCCATTCTTTATGGTCTACGGCGCAGAGGCAATCCTGCCATCAGATGTAAGATTCAATGCACCAAGAGTCGAGCATACAACGAAGAAGATGCAGATGAAGCACTCGAAGATGCAGTCGACTTGCTCGAAGAAGCACGCAACACGGCGCTAGCACGCACAGCTGTCTATCAGCAAGACCTCCGCAACTACCACAGCCGTCGACTGCGTACCAGGTCCTTGAGGTTGGCGACCTGGTACTTCGACTGAAGCAAAAGAAGGTGCACAAACTCGCTTCTCCATGGGAAGGACCCTTCATCATCACCGAGGTCATTGGTGGTGGAGCATACAGACTGAAGCACGCGAAGACAGGCGAACTCTCGCACAATCCTTGGAACGTTGCGCAGCTGCGCCGTTTCTATGCTTAGATTGCTCAGTCGCACAATGTAATAGGCACATATGTCGGATGGCTGCAGGTTTCAGACGCGCTCTTTTCCTTACCAGGGTACCTACGGGGACTGGAAGGTTTTTAATGAGGCGGCCTGCAGCTTAACATTCAAAAATGGAATATAGTCAATGATTCCTCATATTTCTCCCTGCTTACTACTCGCATAACTTATTCGCACAACTTAGCCTCACCCGAATACTCGGGGGCTGCGCTATCTCAAAGCATGAGCTTTCGCTCCTTCTTCAAACATAATACCCCAGCCGCACTCGAATACTCGGGGGCTGGGTCATAAAAATCATACATAAACAAAAAGTTGCTCAAAATCATGAGTTGAAGCTTCAAACATCGCAAAAATTCACAGCCTCACTCGAACACTCGGGGGCTGTGCAATTCATGTTCCATACTAAGTGTTTTTCATAAACCCCACTCGATACACACGGGGGCTGCGCACATACATATAAATAAATATACACTACGTATAAGTGGCAAATTTACACTCGGGGCTGCCCTATATACAGAAATACCCTAATCTTCCGGTTCGTCCTTGACTGGAAGAACAGGGCCCATAAGTTGAGCGTGATAACACTCAACCATCACCCTCGCATATTCGACTGTATCGTCAAGTTGCGACTGTGACAAAGTCGATCCAGGCACGGGTGGACGTAGCTGCATATTTGGACGCTTACTCCGGATATACGCCATCGTTGCGTTGGCTCCATCCACAAGCTTCTGGGTGATAAAATCTCGAATAGGACCTGCATTCCGGAAAAGCCCGAGCAACGCATGGATTCCTTGAGGTTGTGGCCCCGTCGGGAAAAGAGTCTGGTTGATTCGACTGAAGGCCGACCTGCATAACTCAAGCAGCAGAGTGCTCTGCCACACTCGATCCTTCAGAGTTGCGAGTATGCGTGCTCGGCTCTTATCCAAGCGAAATGCTGACGGCCCGTCGTTGGTTCGTCAGTCGCATTATTCAACTGCTCATCAACACGAGCTTGCTCCACCTGGAAATCTGGAACAAAACCTGCAGCAAGGAACGTTGGGTCAACAAAAAGGACAGACTATGAACTCTTGAGATCAAGGCAGTCATGCTTACACTCGAGTTGTCTGTTCACGATCTCCATCTCGCCAAGCACATAGTCCTCTCGCTGAGTGGGTAAAGCAGGCCTCGCCCTCATCCTATCCAGCTCGCTCTGGGCACTCTTCAACTCTTGCTCCAGTTTTACGACTCGAGCCTTCATATAACGCATTACTGCGGCATCATTTGCCACCTGAGCTCGAGATCGAGTGGGAGCACGATGCCGCGACGAGCCAGATGAAGTAGCGGCTGCCCGCTTCTGTTCCAAATATCATACAAATCTCATGTCAGCTATGAGAGACTCATCACAAATCTTAGGCGAGTAATAGCACATAGCCTTACAGGCGGAAACGCAACAAGGACCCAAATCCATACAAGTGTGGCAAAAGCATACGCATACTCGCGATATCATAAAAGTATAATTACAGTCCATAAAAAGGGAAGATGGCCCTAAAGTCTACCAAGTTGAGGTAGTAAGGCTGCAAGCACACGAAACCAGCATAAGTTATACATACCCAGTCCCGTATGCGGACTCGACAAAAAGACACTTACGTGTTCCGTCCAAGGTGCGGGCTTCGCGGCTGATGTCTCGACCTCCGGAGTTGCAGCACTTATAGCCATGGCCGTTTCAATAGCAGTAGCCGTGGCTGCTGATTGAACGACCTCCGGAGCCACGTGAGAGACTTCCGGGTGCTCAGGGGTCGTAATCTTCTCAGATGGGGGAGTCAGAGGGCGCACAGTCTCAGCACTGCGAGTGACAGACGAAATACAACATAAGCAAGAATATCAACAAACGAAAACTTTAGTAGAAAAAGCTCAGACGCATACCTGTGCTCTTCTTCCTCATTAGTATCGAGGTTGTCAAAGTTTGGGCCTCCAAAAAGCAGCTCCTCACCCAACTTGGGAGGAGGAGCTGAGCTCAGCGGGCTCACGTTCAAAGGAGCAGCTGTGGCAGTAGGAGACGAGCCCGAGTCTCCATCATCTTTCACATCTGATTCCTTCACGGGTGAACTCGTGGAGGAAGACACAACTCGGACCACCCGACGGCGCTTGCGAGTGGGAACCTCGCTCACATGATCAGTCGTGGCGGGCTCCTTGGCCTGTGCTTCCTCTGCCCCTTCCTCTTCGACCTCTTCCATGGGAGATGTGGTAGCCGAAGGTAGAGGCGATTCATCCCCTCCCTTCGTTTCTACCGTTTGCACCTCCGTTTCATGAGTTGGGCCATCTTCGGGAAGAGGAGGAAGGGTTGATGCAGTTGAATGGCCCTGCATACCAAATACAGCAATCGAAAGTTACAAAGATGCACAACAAAATAGCAAAAGCAGGAGATCATAAATTTGATCGTTCACTAACCTCCTCCAAAGGCCTATCAGGACCATAAGGAGTGACAGAGCAGTCGACGTTGCAGGGCTCGCTGGATTTCGTGCTGGTAATGGACCGCACATGTGACACCAGCTCGCTCTTCGACAACTCCTCCTTGCCCATTCGGGTGGCATCGAGCGCACCCTCGTACTCCCACATGGGGTGGGCGCGAATGCGGAGCGGCCACACCCGCATCTTCACAAAGGTGGCAATCAAATGCACACCAGTTACGCTGCTTAGCAGCTCTCCAATCTTCGACAGCAGAGGCGCCGCTTCTGCCTTTTCTTCAGCCGAAAGCGGGCGGTCCCAGGCATTCGTCCTCTCGAGTATACCAGCAGTCGAAAATGGCGGGACTCCTTCTTGGTCGACGCGCACATAAAACCACCTCTTCCTCCACCCTTGCGCCGAGTCGACTGGCTTCAGGGCGAAGTAGCGGGTGTCGCTGCGCACCTAGATCCCGAAGCCGCCAACAGGATAGGTGCGGCCGCCTCGGTTGTTGGGCCGGACCATGAAAATCGACTTCCAGAGGGCCCAGCTGGGAGAAACTCCCAAGAAGCACTCGCACAAAACCATAAAGCAGGCAATGTGCATAATGCCATTCGGGGTGAAATCATGGATTTGCACCCCGTATGCGTACATCAAGCCACGAACAAAGTCGTGGAGGGGAAACGAAAAACCCCTAGGCAGAAACTCCGCAAACAAACGCGCTCGTTAGCGCGAGGCTCGGGGAGTACCTCCTTGGGCGACGGCGCGCGGACGAACAGCTGGTCTGCGGGTGGCAGCATTCCCTCCTCGCGAAGCTTGTCCAGATGCGCCTCCTTAGTGGTGGATTTCATCCAATCGCCGTCGCTCTTCTTGAGGTCGACGACGGGCGCAGATGCGCCAGCCGCAGTCTTCTTCCCCTTCAGAGCGGCCGCGTCGGCAGCAGCAGCTTTTCTCTTTGGCGCCATGGCAGTGGTGGCTAAGGGGAGCAGCAGAAGCTCGGGCGCAGGAACAATGGGGAGCGAGAGGAAGACGATGAAGCAGGGGCGACGCACAGAGCAAATGGCAAGTAAAAATAATGCCAGCGCCGTTCCCCCTATTTACCACAAATCAAAAGCGATCACAACCGTTCAGATCCTAATCATGCGTTACGCACGCAATCTCACCGTACACGGGGCAACCACGGAGGGCAACCGTCGCCGGCCAGTCCGCCCACTACGCACGCAAAAAGAGGAGCCATCATCATGCCTCCGTCAAAAGTGGGCCAGCGCGGTCAAATCCAGTCCAAACGGCGCAGTTGTTCGGTCAGCGCTGCATAGTGGGCCCACATACGTGTCACGTCCCATCCATCACAGCATAACGCACGCCACCGCGTGTCAGGCAGCGCAGTCGCCCAAAACGTCATCCATGACGTCATTGCAAGCAATCTGTTCAGAAAAGCATTCAAGTTTGCCTAATGCATATTAGTCATTCGACTGTCTTGATTGGTTCGGGTGTGAAAAAGCAAAGTTAAGGCAAAATTGGTCACTCGACCGTTCCTTCGACTGATGCATATTACTCCCATCGGGAGCGTATCAAAAATTTCTTCGACTAAGAGTATATGGGATAAAAAGATTTGAGATTATCCTCCATTGCAAGCAATAAAGCATAATCTCGGGGGCTACTCCCATCGGGAGCGCTGTCGCGCACCCGATAGAATAACGACAAAGTGTCAGTTGACAAAAGCTTGACTGAGTTCATATACAAAATCATACTCGAAACATTCCCGAGTTGCGTCCGCCGCAAATACCTCGGATGCTGCACGCATAGTGCAAAGGTTAGACCCGCCGAACTTTCGAGCTGGGCTAAGGACCGTTCCAGCAACGTCAATCCTTATACTTTCCATGTCAGCAGACATGATGAAAAATCCTGACGGACGCGTTGGGTAACATTCAAAGCTATACTGCAGATCGACTCAGTAAGACCTCCGCGGCCTAGTCGAATCTGACCAGTTTGTTCCAGATTCGAGTCCGGGGACTCGAGTTTGATTGAAAGCTAGTAAGGTTTTACCCGAATGTGTAGTTAACCAGTCCCGATCCGTCGAGTGTACTGGGCCTGCTAAGCTATTATCCCTTGATCATCATAAGCAAAAACCACAGTCGATGAGATACTCGACGTAGCCAGCATGTGCTATTCATACAGGAATTCCAATTATAATATACAAAAAACAAAACATATGACGTGCACTTACGAATGAGTCCATGTCCGATTCTTCGAGTCAGACAAGTACTCGGGGCTACTGACAAGGATATACATCTTGGGTACTGTGACACCCCTCTCTGGCACATATCACCAGAGAGGCAGTCGTCCCGTGCGCCAGCCCAGGATAACTGGCCGCACGTCACAACAGTGTAACATAATGAATATCATTACACAATCAGACACAAGAAGTGATACAAAAGGGGTTTACAAGTCCATCAAGGATTGACAAAATATCAATCCAAGCATGGCACGATACAGAGGTTTAACTGGCAGCGGAAGACATATGAGAGGCTACGGCTTGGAGCGGCTCCACTCCACAGGTTCTGACTGGGCTACTGATCCTAGCACGCTCTTGCTTCAAATCCTTGCTAAGGAAGAAGGTGGATCTTCGCTGAAACTAGCCATTGGAATAGCCAACGTGAGTACAATGATGTACTCGCAAGACTAACAACCACTCGACACGAGCAGTCTAACAATCATGCATCAAGGTATACTTTGGAAATAAAATCTACAACATGGCAAGAGTCTACTCAAGATAGACCAACATGATAACATAAAGGTAGCATGGCATCACAAGCAAAACATGGCATAAGCAAACAACAAGAGTATCACCAGTACAGAGTCCAAGCCAGGTGGGGTTGGATCGTATACCGGCAATCAAACAAAGAGGTTACCTGTGACGAGTAGACGAGTGTACCAGTTGGTACCACATCTTTCAGGGAGTTTCGTTGTTGCTAGAATGAGATCACGTTTCTCATTCCACAACATCTAGGCTGTCAAGGCTCTAGCCAACTCTGGCTTAATTTGTTACCAACTATGGCTTTTACTCAAGCCAACTCTGGCTGTCATTCCAGCCAACTCTGGCTATCTCCCGGGGCATGCACAGTTGATGTTGGCTCTGGCCTAACTATAGGCTTCCAACGCATCACACCGCCATCCCATTCACCTCACAAGTAACATTCCCTGCATCATCTTATTGTTCATTTAGTGAAATCAGGTTGTTCATCTTCCTTTCAAACAAGCCTTAGGTTTAACCTCCTGACACGACACGGACACACAGTGTGACTGACACTGAACTGTTGTCCCATAACCTTGGAACGAGGCTAGATATTCAGATTTGACACTCTCGAGAGGTTGCAATTACCACCCACCTAAGTGCACCACACTGAGCTGGTACTTTAGGACATCATCCCTAAGGCGAACTCAGCAAGATACACTCACCTAACCGTTCACGCTACCAAGACACTCCCTGTATAGCCACCGACATAACTCTATGCCTTATGCAGAAGTGAATCCGGCACGTCCCCAACCCATGAGCGACGCCTAGCTCCGGAACCTTCGCAAGACTAGCCCCGACCAACTATGGTACCGACTAGACTTGCCAAAAGGGTGGCATCAAGGGGGCTCAATAGGATTACGTAGGTCAAGGCCCGCCCATACAAGCGACGGTGGCAGTGCGTTCGATGTTCAGATTAGTGGCACCATGGACTGACCCTATTGTTGTTTGGAGGGGTGTTTCATTTAATCATGTTTCATCATAACAAGCTCAAACAATCGAGGGTTAGTCCAACACAATACTCACAATATCACCATCATATATCATCAAATAACAAGATAATAGCAGCATGATATTTCAAGCAATAGTTTGTATTGACCGGGTGACTAAGGCGCCATCACAGATCAATGACCAAACTGAGCAAAAGAGAAATGGCGTCAATCGGACGACTGTGGCGGAGATACCTCCGACCAGCGCCATCTCGTTTGACTACAAAAGTTAGGAGGGCAACATTCCACCATTCCTTCGACTGCGGCGGTTCCCCCGGTCCATTGTCTCGGGAATGGGGAGTGGTGCTCCAACCCAACGCAATATTACAACTTTGCGGAAATAAAATGTCAAAGTCATGATATCTCATGACGCACAGTGTACAGATGACGAGCAGACAAATACATGTACAAACATGGCATGGTGATAAATAATTCAAACAACTACAACGTTGTAGGACTGGTCATAGCAAGTGGTTAGCTTGCCTCGGGGGTCGCGTAGTTGTTCTCTGGTTCGTCGATGAAGTGAAGACGTCGCGGGTTCGGGCATCGGTAGCCCTACACCGCGCCGCCGGGGTGGTATCGCACATAAAATGCGCGACCCGGAAGATTCACCGGAAGGGGGAGAGATCCAAACCATCGGACAGATCTCGCGAAGATGAGAATTTACAAACTTGGATCACCAAATTTGGAGATGTGGGGTGGAAGATATGGGTGGGCGAAGATTAGCTATCTGCCGCACGGGTGCGGGGAATAACTATTTGCCGCCGAAGTCAAAATCGAAATAAATCGACGACCGCGGTCGTCTTCTTCGTTCCTTCGCAGCAGAGGAACACGGGCAGGCACGGGCTCGCCGGCGTGCGGCCGCTGGGAGAGGCTGGAACGACGGGGATCGGCGGAGGAGGTCTTGCCGTGGTCCACCGCGGCTGGGGGAGGGCTCTGGCGGCTGGGGGGAGGCAAGAGGCGGTGTTCGCGCGAGCTCGGAGCTTTGGCCATGGCGGCAAGCTCTTCGAGCTCCCGTGCGATGCGGGGAAGTGAGGAGGGTTGAGGGCGAGGTGTGCATCCAGAGGAGGTTCGTGGGGCTCTTAAATAGCCGGGGCGGGGAGAGGGCAGGGGGTCGTGGCCGTGCCCGTGGCCTCCCATGGGGTGTCGACGTCGACGCTTCCGCGGCCACAGAAGAGGAACCAGGGGGGAGAGGAGATAAGCCCGCCGCGCTGGACGCACAGGGGAGCACGAGGGGGGTACTGGAGCGTCGGTGCGTCGGGTTGTGCCTGGCGAGGTACTGTGCCCGCGGCGCGGCGGCTAGCTGCTGGCCGGGCTTGGGGAGGGGGCGAGGTGTCGGCTAGGGCACGGGGGGCCTGGCTAGGGGACGGGGGGGGGGGGGCTCGGCTGCGGCGTTGCGCCGCTGGACAGCGAGGTGAGGAGCAGAGGGGAGAGGGCAGGGACGAGGGGATGCCGACATGCGCGTCCATGGCGTCCAGAGCGCGCCACAGGCGGCATCGGCGTGTTCCCGACAAACCAAAGCTCCAAACGCAAGACTATGCATACTACTGGACTCACAACAACAAGACCAACACCAAGCAACAAGAAACAATCAGTGAATTGCAACTTTGCAGAATAGAATTTTTAGAAAACCAAAACTGCAGAAGGTGTTCGATGAAATGACAGGGGCCTTACACATCTCAGAAAAATTCCCAAAAATTACCACTGGGTAGGTTTGGTGTATGGAGAGTATTCATGGAGTTTGAGCTCAATTGGACATCCAGAAATAGGGTTTCCATATGATGTCCAAAAATTGGCATATTGGCATTAGTCATGGAAATGTGATGTTCCTTCTTCACCTTGGGGTGGTCTTCTGGCTAGGGGTGTCTATGGACCATGTGGTCAAGATCACCAAGTATCATGGTCATTGGATTTTTCTAGGTGTAGGTTTGCTTGAAGAACTCAAAAGGGCATCTCTTTGGGCTTACAAAGGAAGTGGTCTAAAGGTTGCTCAAATGGGTTTGTCTCCAAAGGATGAAATGAAGGAGATGATAAAATATTCATACCCTGAATTTATCAGAATTATTGGAGGTGCCTAGCTTGCCTAAAACATTTCTGGACTAGAAATGGTAGTTTTGAAAATATTGCCTAACTTGGAAATATTGCATTGGAGTATGCAATATTTTTGCATGGATGGTCTTTATATGGGTAGGGAGTCCTCTGGTATTTTTGGTGGAATTTTTAGAGCTATGGAAAGGGGCTTTCCTTTTGTAGGCGGAGGAAAAAGGATTAAAAGGTCTCGATAATTAGGGCTAGGGTTTTTCGAGGAAAACCTAAGCATCGAAATTATCAGGGGTGATGGGGTGGTTTGTGGATTTCTGGGAAATTATTGAGAAAGCAATTTCCAAGTCAAAACATCCTCAAAAGATTTGAAGAAACTTTTAGGAAAAGAGAAAAAGTTTTTCGGGTGTCGGAAAACACCACTAAAATTAGGTACGGATTTTTGGGGTGTTACAGGTACCCTACCATAAGGGTACCTGGTGCACGTGTCGACTAAGACCCGGCTATCAAGAGCCTACATGAAGCCCATGACGAAAGGCCCAACAAGATGGAGTACCCTCCAAGATTAGACATAGGCATAGTCGGTTTATACTTTCCTTACATGTAAACAGGGTCGGTTACGGACTCCGGAGACCCAGCCTCTTATAAAGGCTGGGAGGGCCGTCGATCCTGAAAAAGGCCATACTCGAACCACCAAAAGCCCTAGCGAGATCGACATCTCGCCGGAGCTCCCTTGTAACCGCATAATCTCACACGATCAATACCAGACAAGCAGGAAGTAGGGTCTTTACCTCCACCCGAGTGGACTGAACCTGGGTAAATCTTTGCCTCTGCTTGTCAGCCGACGAAACTACCAGTACTACCACGTTCTCTCCCCATAATCTCAACCCTAGGTCCTAGCCATGGGATTTGATGAGTTAACCCCTCGTCACCGTTCTGCTGCGGGGAGTACGGAGCCGTCAGGTGACGCTCCACTCCGAGCTCGGCGCAGTATGCTGTGAAGGAGCCGGAGGTGAATTCGCCTCCGCGATCCGTGCGCAGCTTGCAGCCGGTTTCCGACTCGGCTCCCGCCTGGAGTCGGATGATGGCGGTTGCGGCCTTGTCCTTCGTCGAGAGAAGGGCGAGCCACATGTACCGCGACAGGTCGTCCACCAGCTGGAGGAAGTACTTCTTCCCGCTCGGTGTGGCCGAGGTGATCGGCCCGCAGAGGTCGCCGTGGACCAGCTCGAGTCGCTCCTTCGTCCTGAACTTCGCTTGCTTTGCGAACAGGGCTCGCCTCTAATTCCCTGCTAGGTAGGCGTCGCAGAGCTGGTTCACGTGCTCCACGAGAGGGAGGCCACGCACCATCTCGCTCTTCGCTAGTCGACGCAAACTGTCGAAGTTGAGGTGCCCGAACCGGGTATGCCAAGTCCAGGCCGGGTCGTCGCCGGTGCCCACGACTAGGCAGGGACGGAGGGGGGGGGGGGGGGGGGGGGACGAGCGGGGGCGAGACCCCCCTATCGATCCACGTTTTCATTAGCGCTGGGTTAATTACGTCTTCATTTGGCTTAGTTCGCCCCCCTATAGCAGTCGTGTAGCAGAACGTGAAGTCCACAAGCCCATCAGCCCACCTGTATAGCACATAAAATACGAAGCAACAGAAAGCCCACGATGGAAGATAATGGGTCCAGGGAGCCAGCGACCTGTGTATACCAGCAGCAGCACACATACGGATCCATTCGTCATATTTATGCTTGCGTTTGGCGGTGGCTGATTAGGGCAGTTCCGTTTCTTTCCGATTGATCAAACAAAATGGTGAGAAGGGGTGGGTGACCTGCAATCCTCAAACCACGGCTGATCGCCTGATCGGACGAATGGCCGGCCTACCGCAATGCTCAGTATGTCGGCGATGAAGATTCAAGCAAGAATGGTATTTTTACTCGTTTTTATTTTGCTATTTTTTCTTAGTATTAGTTGTTAGATCATCGGCCAACATAAATTAATTTATTCCTTTAAAACTATAGAAGTGAAATTGTAGAAACTGCAAGCCTAAAAATCCATTAGGAAATTTCTGATTGTCCATATGTGCTAGTGTGTAGAGAACTAGAGATGAAGAGGAAGAGAGTCGGATGAATTCATAACTATTTCACCTTCCATTTGCTTGTATGGTAAATTATTAAATTATTTGCATGTGATCTTCCATACGTTTAGAGACGACTTATTGCATAATAATTTCTAGGCTGAAAAGGTAATCTCCATGAAGGCCGCCTACACTAACATTATCAAATCGTTTGATGATTTTTATAGTCATAAAGAGAAATTTTGAAACTATGCTTTTCTTATGTACTGCCAAACAATATACTGGTGTGCTATAAAAGCAAGGGTGAGAATACATATATTGTGGTGTTTTATCTCCATTTTTTATACTAGTACAAAACCCTGAGATATAATTGTTATCTTCTTGACTTCTTCGCCCCCCTCGTGCTAAATCCCGGCTCCGTCCCTGCGACTAGGCACACCGGCTGCGCGACTCGCGCGTGCAGCTTGTATATCCGGTTCAGCTCTCGCCTGACCTTGATCAGGAGCTGCCGCTCCCTATCACGCACCCGGACGATCCCATCCTCGATCAGCACCTGGCAGCCGTTCTCGTCGAACTGGCCCAGGCTGATGATCTGCGTGTTCAGCCGGGGTATGTAGTACACCCCGGTGCCCGCCTGACTTGCAGACGAAGAGCACCATCCCCTGCCTGCAGATGTCGACTCGTGAGCCGTCGCCGAACTTGACAGTCCCGGTGAAGCTTGTGTCGAGCTCCGCGAACGCCGGTCACCAGTCATGTGATTGGTGGCGCCCAAGTCGAGGTACCAGACGCCCTTCTTGGCGTCCCCCTCTTGCGCCAGGTTGACCTGCACCTTCTCCTCTAGCATGAGGAGGACCGGCTCCTTGCGAGCCGGGTCGGCCAACTCCTCCCGAGTTGACATGGTCGACTCCTCCCGAGTCAACGCAGTCGGATCCTTTCGACCTGACGATGCTGTCGGGTCCTCCCGACCCGACACTCCCGGATCCTTGCGAGCCGAGACGGCCAACTCCTCCCGAGTTGCCGAGTCCGGCTCCTCCCGAGCCGGGGTTGTCGAGTCCTCACGACCCGACGATGTTGTCGAGTCCTCACGACCCGACACGTCTGTCGATTCCTCCCGAGTCGACATGTCCCACTCCGCGATCCACTGGATTGGCGCGAGTTCTTTCGAAGGAGTCGACGCTCCCTCCGACTCCGCCACCGGTCGAGTCGCTGACTCTGCCACCGGTCGAGACAAGGGTGCCGCCTCCGAGGTGCCCGACTCCGCGTGGCGAGTCGGAACAGGGAGCTGTGGGGCAGACGCGATGGTGCAGGCCTCCATCATGAGGAGCGCGTTGTCGTCTTCGTCGTCTCCGCCACGGACGAGGTGCGCTTCTGCATCCCTCCGTGCATGAGGTGGGCTTCCTCCTCGCGCTTCTTCTTGCGGCAGTCCCGCGCCCAGAGGCCGGCGACTCCGCAGTAGCGGCACGTGTCTTTCGACGTGCCGCGGTTCCCGGCTCCGCGAGCCGGGCTGCCCTTGCCGCGTCCGCGCGGCTTGCCGCCGCAGCGTCCGGCATGGCTGGAGGATCAACCTCCGTCTTGCAGGCGCATCCGGGAGAACCACTCCTCCTCCGTGAGGAGTAGCTTGCCGGCCTGCTTGGCCTCCGGCTTCTCCGCCTCATGTCGCCTCCTCGACCGTTTTGAGGCGGCCGATGAGCTCCTCCATGGGGAGCTTGTCAAGGTCGAGCAGGGTCTCGATGGAGCATGCCATCTTCGAGAACCTCGTGGGAACGACCGAGAGAAACTTACGTATCGTGTTCGGCTCGGTGATGGTGACACCGAGCACCCCAAGTTGCGAGACGAGCGACGACAACCGCATGGCGAAGTCGTCGATGTTCTCGTCGTCGCCGAACTTGATGACCTCATACTGCTTCTTGAGCGCCATCGCCTTCGCCTCTCGAACACGGGTGTCTCCAACCCGCATCGTCTTGATCGCCTCCCACGCCTCCTTGGCCGTCTTCTTCGACGCCAGTGTGGAGATCATCTCCGGCAGGACGGCGAGAAGAAGGTACTCCAGCGCCGCTCGGTCCGTCTCGCGCTCCTCCGTGCCATCGTGCACGGTAGCCCAAACACGACATGCCTCAAGCTTCACCTGCATGAGCAACGTCCAGTCCGCGTAGTTTGACCGCGTGAGCAGCGGCCACGAACTACCGGCCTCCCACACAATCCGCTGGACTGCCAGCGTGCTAGCGGCCTCCTTCACCTCCGCCGGCATGAGCGCCTTGTGCTCGCCCATCTCCGGTGAGATCTCTCAAAGAACTCAGGCTCTGATACCAATTGTTGTCCCTAAAGCTACACGAGAGAGTGGAGAAGAGAGAGGGGAGTGTGTTCAACAATGAAATGGTTTGCCTCAATTTTCCATCTCAGTATACCTCCCTTTAAATAGGGGCTGAGCCAGCTGCTGGCCTAAAAGTCAACTAAGCTGTCACATCAGACTTGATGTGACAGGACCTATGACGTCATGACTCACCGCCACTGCTGACGACGTCATGACATGGAAACACTGTAGGTGACGTCTAGCATGTCCTATCTACCTACTCTGTACTGGTGCTGACGCACCACCTC
The DNA here is from genome assembly GCA_947311845.1 of Poa pratensis. Taxonomy (NCBI): domain Eukaryota; kingdom Viridiplantae; phylum Streptophyta; class Magnoliopsida; order Poales; family Poaceae; genus Poa; species Poa pratensis. The sequence continues at coordinate 33,369,645 of CAMZMU010000117.1, forward strand.
AGGACACCGGCTACAGGACAAAGTCCTCGCACCCGATAACCTGGCGACTGACTATCGGCTCCCTAGACGGACCCGACGTCTCGACTGCTTCGACCCGGAACAGACTCCGGCTCGGGCACACTTACTCGACTCGGAACAGACTCCGGAGTTGGCACCTTATAACATGTCGAGTCCTCCACACCCGGGAAGTCGACTGGTCACAAGGCTATTCCAACAATGGCCTCGTCAGGGGTCACTGGCTAATGGCTGTAGCACGTACGTTTTGGTGCTTGGCGGACCACAGTGATGCCTCCTCGATAGTTAGCACTTGAGGAATGGAGGGTACATGCATTGACCTGGAGAGATGGCTGGTCGATCGAAGAGGATTAGGTATCATGCCATGATAACATTACACCTGCGATGCTAAAATCGATCAGACCACCATTGAAAAGGCATATGCATAAGGTGATCACCGATCGAGAGTACAGTCTATGCAAGGAATCAATCACATCCATACTCTTTCCTCCAATACATTTCAGCATGCATGCTCATAGATTAATGCATGCATGCATATGGCAAAGTTCAAAAGGCGGGACGCGGGAGTCAGTCTAGCTGCCGAATTCTACAGCGAGAACCGGCGCACCCAGACACAAATCCTTGAGTTGTCGAAATTCTTTTTTGTTCCTGTCACCTTTTGATCGAACTCGAATGTCAAACGACATATATATGCACTGATGGATCCGTCGCCGTCGATTGCTTTCTGCCCCCACTAATCGATACACAGGTAGACATATATACACGTACACACGTACACGCGCTGCCACATATATTTTCGATCGAGCTGAACACTGTTAAGTGTATATTAGGCCCATTGAGCCCAGCCCATGTAAAGTGTTGTATATCTCTCTCAGTTGCAATACAGGAAAGTGAGTTCGGTCATTTGTTTTCTTCTCCACAAAATCAAACATGGTATCAGAGCACCCGCCGGCGCCGCCACTCATGTCCCCGCCGCCGGCGTGCTGATTCCGACGAGCTCCGGTGCGGCCTGCTCTCCAGCAGCCGCGGGATTCGTCGCCACGGTCTTCGTCGAGGTCTTCGTCGCTTTTCTTCGGTCTTCGTCGCCACGGTCCTCATCGCGACGAAGGTCGTCGCCTCGGTCTTCTTCAGTCTTCGTCGCCTCGGTCTGCCTCGCCGCCGCTCTGCCTCGTCTCCGTCTGGCCGCGGCCGCTCTGCCTCGCCACGGTCTGGCTGCGCAATCGATCTGTGAAATCGATCGTGAGTGTTGACTTTCTCCATTTCGGACTTTCCGGTTCTCTTCAATCCGGATTTTCCGGTTAGCAGAAGAATCACGTACTGGACTCTCCCGGATTTTCCGGTTCTCTTCAATCCGGATTTTCCGACCTGCATCCAGACTTTAGTAGTTGGGCCTGCTGTTGTCAAATTCTTTACTGCTATTTGTCTAGCTGCTGCTGCTGCTGTCCAATTTCAGTGTTTTGTTTGCTGCCATGGCGAGGAATGAAGGTTCCATGTCTATTGACATCAAGCTGGATGGCTCAAACTACCGGGAATGGGCTTTCTCAGCTAGGACGGTTGTGAGAGCTGCTGGTCTTGCCTCTCACTTGACGGCTGATCCATCTACTCGAGATGATGAAGCAGCAAAGAAATCTTGGCAAAAGGCTGATGATCGTGTGATGGGAGCCTTGGTTCTAGGTGTTGACCCTTCTCTCCGGATGAGTCTTGAGCATCACACATCAGCCAAGGAAATCTGGACATATTTTGAGCAGCGGTATCTTCAGCCTAGTGGAGCACTTCACTTCTCCTTGCTACAGAATTTAAACAGTACTCAGCAAAACGACATGTCCATTGATGAGTACTATGCTGCCTTCACTCGCATCAGCGGCCAACTTAGCTCCATGGTTCCAAAGAGCAGCCCTGGTTGCACATCTTGTGCGGCTAAGGAAGAATTTGAACAACGAACACTCATGTACCAGTTTGTGATGAAGCTGAGACAGGAGTATATATGAGAACATCCGCACTCAACTCCTTGGTCGTACTACTTCTCCCTCCTTGACTGAGGCACTTGCTAGTCTGATTGCTGAGGAGACTCGTCTTCGTTCTATGGCTGCGACTTATACACCGTCCCTACACAACAGTGTTCTGGGTTTTCCTCACCGGACAGGTCCTCCCAAGGATCCATATTCGTCGCGACCTCCGTCACGTTTTTTCTGCACACATTGCAAGATGTCAGGACACAACATGGCTGGTTGTTTCAAGCTTCACCCAGAGTTGTTAGCTGAGTTTCGTGCTAGACGAGCAGCCCTTCAGTACCAGCAGCGTCATCCTGATCGTGTTCAGTCTCAGTCTGTGAGGACTTCTACTGCTGTTGTCACTGACCCACCAGCGAGGAGTGCTTCTGTGTCTGCTCTTTCTCAGTTTGCTGTGGCTGCCACTCGTTCATGGAAAATTTCCCAAATGGATGTGAAGAATGCTTTCCTTCATGGTGATCTGCATGAGGAAGTATATATGCAACCACCTCCAGGTATTGAGGCTCCATCTGGTCATGTTTGTCGTCTTCGAAAGGCTCTATATGGGCTCAAACAAGCTCCTCGTGCCTGGTTTGAGAGGTTCACTTCTGTGGTTCGAGCAGCTGGCTTTTCTCCTAGTGAGCATGACCCAGCTCTCTTCATTCATACATCAGAGCGTGGGCGAACTTTGCTTCTACTGTATGTAGATGATATGCTGATCACGGGAGATGATGTTCGATATATTTCCTTTGTCAAGAAAAAGTTGAGTGAGCAATTCAAGATGTCAGATTTGGGGTCCCTCAGTAACTTTCTCGGAATTGAGGTCCAACACACAGATGATGGTTACTATACCTCTCAACAAAGGTACACTCGGGATTTGATTTCGCGCTCTGGCCTCACTGACACATGCATTGCTACTACACCCATGGAACTTCATTTGCAATTACGTCCTACCGATGGAACTCCCCTTGAGGATTCCTCTCGATATCGTCATATTGTTGGCAGTCTAGTGTACCTCACAGTAACAAGACCTGATATTGCACATGCAGTTCATATTCTCAGCCAATTTGTGGGTGCTCCCACTTCGGTACATTATGGTCATCTACTTCGACTGCTTCGATATTTAAGGGGCACTACATCTCGCCGCCTGTTCTATGCTAACTCAAGTCAGCTCCAACTTCATGCTTACTCTGATTCCACTTGGGCGAGTGATCCCGTCGATCGACGTTCAGTCACTGGTTATTGCATATTTCTTGGAACATCTCTCATTGCATGGAAATCAAAGAAGCAAACTGCTGTGTCTCGCTCTAGCGCTGAGGCTGAGCTTAGGGCTCTTGCTACTACTACATCAGAGATTGTGTGGCTTCGCTGGTTATTGGCTGATCTTGGAGTTTCATGTTATACACCTACACCTCTTCTCTGTGACAGCACTGCTGTTATTCAAATTGCTAATGATCCTGTCAAACATGAGCTGACTAAACACATTGGTGTGGATGCATCTTTCACTCGATCTCATTGTCAGAAATCTACTATTAAGCTCCAGTATGTTCCATCAGAACTTCAAGTTGCAGATTTCTTCACGAAGGCTCAAACTCGAGATCAACATAGATTTCATATTCTCAAACTTAGTGTATCCGATGCTCCTGATCCACCTTAAGTTTGAGGGGGGGGGGGGGGGGGGGGGGTGTTAAGTGTATATTAGGCCCATTGAGCCCAGCCCATGTAAAGTGTTGTATATCTCTCTCAGTTGCAATACAGGAAAGTGAGTTCGGTCATTTGTTTTCTTCTCCACAAAATCAAACAAACACCACGATCGCGGCCGCTTGTTGCATGCGCCGGTCAATTCCCAGCCGCCGTAATCTAGCCATCGATCTTACCGGCCGTATCATTGCTGGTGGCATACGAGCCACACACATGTATGTGCGTTGAGTACAGGTAGATATATCATACATAGATATATGGACAGAGACGTGTAGATAGCTAGATAGACTGCGGCTGGGCCGGCGAGCTAGCTTGGTGACCACGACGACGTATGTTGTGTCGGGCCGGTCGTTGAGACTCGAGAGCTACTACACATGGAGCGCACACAACAGTAGAGGCAACAAATTTTGCAGGCATCTTTCTGTATACCTAGTTCTAAGGGTTTAGGGAGGTGACTTTGAGGAGCGGGACGGCGCAGCTAGCCAGTGGCAGCGCAACACGTCTCGCGCGCGGGCGATCGATATCGTACGTACGCACGTTGGTGCGGAGACGAGATCGACGACGGCCTAGGAGGCTAAGGGCTAGGCTACTGCAGGTACGCGCGGTGAGTGCAGCTAGGCACGTCGCTCGTCCAAGTTGCAGCCGCGCGCTATGAGCTAGTGCTCGCACGAACGTACTACGCGCGCGCTAGTGCACGGCGCACGAGAGTGACACGCGATCGATCCAGCAGCTCGATTCATAGATCGCGCAGGTAGAACACGGTGCCCGGCAGCTGCGTTCGTCCATGCACACCTCGATCGATCGTCTCCAGGTTAAAACGGTTTATAACTAGCAGCTATAGCTAGCCGTGCATTCGATCGTCTAATTTAACATCCTCTTAGTCTTAGCAGCCAGGGCAGTAGTACAAACTAGCTAGGCTTCTTCTTCTTCGGCTAGCTTGTCCTTCTTCTTTCTGAACGTGAAGCATGTAGCTTGTTGAACACTGGTTCTTGCCTGTGATAGCTCCTGCCACGCGAATGAAGGCACAGTGAAACATCATAGTGGTGGAGCAGGCAGGCAGGAAGATATGGGCGCCTTTTTCGCGCCCGGAAAGCAAGCGGCCGGGTGTGCGTGCGTGCGGAATGCGTGATGCGTACGTGCACTGGCGCAGCCGGCAGCCGGCGGGGGGCAGCCGGCCGGCGACAGGGCACATGAGACAAGAAGCCCAAACGGTCACGCCTTCGCTGCGCTTTCTTCTAGGTCGAGAGCTAGGCACAAAGCAAAGGCGACGACAGACAGCGGCAAGCACCCAGCAATGCCGTACGACTTATAGCTAGCTTCCAAGCCAGGGTTCCCTGTGGCTGTCCGGCCATGCCAATGTGCCCTAGCTAGCCCTAGTGCAATGTATCATTTGATCTTTCTCCATCCCCTACTTTCCTCCGATGCTTCTTAATTCTTATTCCTATCCATGGTGCTACATATCTTTACGTGGATTGGTTCGTCGATCGGTCAGTGCCTCGCTTTTGAGTAGGTAGAATCCATAGATAGGTCCCCTGTTTCATCTGCTTGGATTGGCGTCGATCTTCAGTGGTGATGGATCCTTGTGTCACCAGTGACGGCAACCCAGCAGTGTGTGTCGCAGATAAGCTGGCTGGAGCGAGCTGGTAGTTGTATTACTGTGCTATTCGTTCGTTAGTGTTCACTTGCCAGTATTTCCACTGTACAGCCCGCGAGATATTTTTACATACCTGCTGCACGCGGGGACGATAAAGAGGGCGTATCCGTAGTGTACCAACTGTTACTGAAGTGAAGTGAGAAATATCTATCTAGATCATTAGTGATCTAACTGTTTGCAATACTCACAAATAAGGAAATATCCCATCTCGTTCGATGGAGTAACACTAGGTAGCCAATGCTCGTGATTATTGGAATCTAATATTTTTTAGATAAAAAGCATATATTAATATCACGGAGATACCAAGTACACCCAGCCTCTACAACAGCGCAATAACCTTAGGTATTACGGATGCACACAGCCGAAAAACAATAAGAAGAAGAAATTAAAAAAGAAAAAAAATTCCGCTACAGAGTTACAGACCTTGCAGCAGCTGCACAACCACCACCAAAACAACACATGATGTCCAAATTCTCCTAAAGCAACGTCTTCAAGAAGGAAACAGTGCACAAGCGCCGTCGTCGCCTGATCGAAGATCTTGGATTTTCACCCAGTAGATAGTCCCTGCTCTCAAAACAATGTCTTCAACAAGACCATTACCAGGCACAACCAACTAAGCCCAGACCTTGGATTTTCACCGTGAAAGGTAAGACTTTGAACTTCACCTATGTTGTCGCCCCCACTTACATACCGCCGCTATGAGTTCTGAAGCTCCAACAAGTTCCTCCTCGCCACCAAAGACTCCAATCGCCATTACTAGTCCTCCGATCTTGACCTTCATGACATTCTCCGCCTCTGACTTCGTCATGGATTTGCCCATGATGGCAACAGAAGCAGAGCTTCACGCCGCTCCCTCCGACGCGACCGAATCTCATCTGATCCAGCAGACGTCTCTAGGCATAAACATCCATGCGGGATCGCCGGCGGAGACTTTCGGAACCCGACACTCTGGCCGATCAAGGAGAACAGGCGTCAGACAGATCTTTATCTTTATCTTGACGCGAGAGAAACTTAGCCGCACCGACCCGGCAGAGCGAACTCACTCAAGTCGGAACAGGCGTCGCGCATGAGTGAGCGGATCGGCACCCGACGCACCACGAACTCCATCCGGTCACAACACAACGTCGTGGAGACCAGACCCGTCCGCGAGCGGCCGCCGGTGCTCCGATGATCTGACCGTGGCTGGCTTGAAGATCCGGCCGCTGCTGGCTTGCGTCGTCGGCCTCACGATCTGGCCACAGCCTTTCTGCATCATGGCCTCCCGAATGTCAGATCGCTGGACTTTCTGCCTTCCGATCTGAACGAAGCTGGAAGCAGGGCAGCAAGCCACGAGCAATTTGCATCTGCGGCGTGGCTGCATGCATCGTGCTCCATGCACATGCAGGTGGACGAGGTGGGCATGATCCGTAGACTTGCATGTCCTGTTCGTGCGCTCGGACGCGGACGGCCGCCGGCCGGAGATCCAGATCAGATCGGAACAGATGGGCTCGGTCACGACTGCGGGGCTTATATTTTTGTAAGGAAAAACAGGCAGAGACATCCCGCCGTCGCCGTCCGCCGTCGGACGACCTCCTTCGGTGGCGGCGGGGGAGCGGCAGGGACGGGAGGGGTGGCCGGCGGCTGGGGCGATAGGTTCCCCCGAGTCGCCCGATAACGGACGACGCGAGGGACGCCGTGTGCCTGGTCTTTTGGCCGGTCGAGAAGCTCAAACTTACAAGGGAACTAGGTAAGATGACGCGGCGACACGCCGCGCCCGTGTGGTTATATTGATGTAGTTCATTTTAATATTTTGTAATTTGTAGAAGTTCGGAAAATATTCATATACATTTGAATTCTCCAAAAAATTAACCACATTGTGAATTAGGGGAAAGCTTTGACATTTTAAATATGGTTAAGAGTTGGTTAATTTTGTTATTCCAAATAACCATGGTTATTTTTTTTTGGAACATTCATGAATTCGAAATAAATAAATAGGATTTACTTTTAAAATATTTTGATATGTTGAACATATTTTTCCCATGGACAATGAATTAGTTTTTTTTTTGGAAATTAATCTAAAATTCTGCGGTAGTACTATTTTTATTCGTTGGTACTGTTCATCACAGTATAAATATTCGCCGGCAATGTTCATTTGCAATTCTCCAAAAAATGAACCACATTGTATACCAAAAAAAATTAACCACATTGTGAATTAGGGGAAAGTTTTGGCATTTTAAATATGGTTAAGAGTTGGTTAATTTTGTTATTCCAAATAACCATGGTTATTTTTTTCGTACATTCACGAATTCGAGATAAATAAATAAGATTTATTTTTTTAAACATTTTGATATGTTGAACTTATTTTCCCCATGTACAATAAATTTGTTATGGATTTTTTGAAATTAATCTAAATTTCTGCGGTATTACTATTCATCATGGCACACTGTTCATCTCGTCACCCTGTTCATCGACCGGAACCGTTCAGTTCAACGTACTGTTCATCGCGGCACATTGTTCATCGAACGGAACTGTTCATCGTGGCACACTGTTCACCGTACTGTTCATCGCGGTAGTACTGTTTGTCGATACTGTTCACCGGGTGGGGGTAGAATAGTAGCTGATGGCCTGAGAGGCCGCGAATCTGTCCGTCCTTTATATATAGTTGTATAGTCTGGATACAAATATCCGGATTCGAAATTTTAAAATCTATCAGATTTTGTCTTTTTTTTCACAACCTAAAATACAACGAATTTGAATATTAGAAAGAAATATGTCTATGTCCGTCAAAATAAAAAGTTTGCACAGCCTAAAATACAACGAATTTGAAGATTAGAGAGAAATATGTCTATGTCCGTCAAAATAAAAAGGTTAAAACCTGAAAGTTGTTTGGAAGGGTGATATCTATCTACTCGTGAAAGGAAAACTCAAACGGATGACTGAGTGCGACGAATTTGATAAAATTCGTCAAATGTTTTTGTGAATTTAGATCCAAAATTACGGAGCTAGAGTCGACCAAAATCGAAACCGATCACGGGAATGGAACCTACTCGTCAACGCGCATATATTTCATGTATATTATCATGAAAAGAAGGGCCGTCGGATCTAGATCGGACGGCGCGGAGGCGCGAGATACTGTAAACGCGTGGTACTGTAGATGAGAGGGTACTGTAGACGCGTGGTACTGTAGCCATCTACAGTGCAGCCCGCGACGCCGTCGGCTTTTATATATAGTGCTTGATGACTTGAAAAGAAAGCAATAGAAACAATATGCATCATCTTTCTCCACACTATACTCTAACCAATCAAATTCGGCATACCATGTAGCTAGGAATGATCTCCAATCTCCCCCAATTTTTGTCTTGATAAAAGTATGGCCAATCAATCGACTCGGACCTCTCGATAAATATGCCCTTCTCATTTTATCCCTTATTTCTTGAGTACCAAATTCTTCAATTGGTCTCCGAAGTAGATCAAATGTTGTTGCTGATCCTGCAGATCAAAAACTTCATGAATAATAGCTTCTGGAGTTTCCTGTAATACAAGTAGACATCAAAATTCAAATATTTTGCTACAACAATAGACATCAAAACTGAAATCTGAAAAGAGGGAGAAAGAACCTGCTCTTCTTGTCCCTGTCGCTGTTGGTCGTTCGTGTCGTCACGCCTCCGCCTGCAGTTTCGAGATGATGTTACAACTCCTGCCCTTGCCGCTGCCAGCGCTGCAACTTCCTCTGCATCCTCCAAGTCGAATGCATTCAACCGTGCTTCAATAGCTTCCCAATCCGGCTCCTCATCTCCGGCATCCATCTGTGCTGAAATAGCTTCCCAATCCAGCTCCTCATCTCCGTCCATGTTCTGACGGCAGCGCAGTTCGAGCTGGACCTGGTATTCACGACGGGAAGACGGCAGTGAGGAATCAAGCAGACAGGAAGCAGGGAAGGCGGGCGGCGCGGCGGATGCCGGATGGGATTGGGGAATACCGGCCAGGGACGACGAACCTGCGAACAGGGGCTCCAGGGGCGGCCGGCGGCAGCGGCTCCAGGCAGGGCTCCAGGGGCGGCCGGCGGCAGCGGCTCCAGGCAGGGCTCCAGGGGCGGCCGGCGGCAGCGGCTCTAGGGCGGGCGACGACGGGCGGCGGCGGCGGATCGAGACGCGGGGCGGAGCGAGTTGGGATTGGGGATCGAGCGGATCGATGCGTGCGACCGAGACGTGCTCGATGCGTGCTCGTTCTGGCTGTTTTTCCTTTTTTTTTCCCCTCCCTTTCACGTATAGATACTGAATACGTATAATGAAAAAATTAGCAAAAGTTGAGGGGGGCGGCCGCCCCACCTCGCCCCCCTGCTGGCGCCGCCCCTGGATATATCCGATCCAATCAGATTCCTTGATCTAATATGGTGATATCCATAATATAAATCTGCATCGTCCATGCAGATTACTACATCGACAGTTCAAAGATCACATAGCAGATTAGAGGGTCGGAGACATCCAGTCCAGCCATTATTTTCCTCCTGATGTTGTGATTGTTAATCGCCGGTCAGCTTCTTGTGGCTTGTTGTATGCACTGTTGAGTTTGACCACGATGATCGATGCTCGTTAAGCCCATTCGGTCAATGCGTCACCTCGCTCGATCTAGCCTTCTCTCCAACCCACTAATTTACAAAGTTAATTTGGGCTATTGTCGTACGTGATCCATTTTTCTAGTCTCGTCGATTTGAAACTCTGTACTTTGAAGAACGGACATCAGAAGCACGGAATAAATTAGTCCAACTGTGTATCCGCTCAATAATTTCTTCTCCAAGTCAATCGGTTCTAGTGGCGCTTTCTACGTATATTCAACATTTGACACTCCTAGTACAAATATTCATGGTCCATCTGATTTACTTTATGTCACCTGTTGAAATATCATGACCACGAGAGGCTATACGGTTCAACATACTGTTATGTTTTGTCTCTTGTGTGCAGTGGAGCTTCAAGATTCTGCTCTTTCTTGTGTGCAGTCGGAGTGGGACAAGGGAAAAAAAAACTCGGAAGCCAATGAAATTAAAAGAAATCTGAATATTCCGAAAAGAATCTGAATATCTTATACATGTTGTTTTCTGTCGCATTACATGCTACCCGGCGGCATTTGACTCGACTCATTACTGGATTTCTGGGGTATGCCTTGAGCAATGCACACTCAACAAAGCCGCACCGCGCTCAGCAAAACTTTTGCGGAGTGTCACCCTTTGGAAAAGGGCCTCGGCAGATACCCTAACGGCAGACACTTCTTTACCGAGTATATGCAATAAAGGAAGGTTGTGTGCATCGATTCAATGCGTAGGCTGAAGTTTTTGCTCCCTTTTCGAGAAAAAATCAATTCTTTCAGGCACTCGACTGTCGACAAACACTTCGTCAAGTGTCAAACAAGGGTGTTTGGCAAAAAAAGTGAACAGACACATGAGAGACTGAGACGGCGGTGCCACGAGGCACAAGGTTTTTGCCGAGTGTCTCTGTCCGGATGATCGACGAAGGCCTGGCAGGTGGAGCCCCTGGTGCCAGCTAGATTCCGATTATCGACTTAATATTACGCCAGGATTTTTCATTCTTAGATGTTAGCTTGAGGGCCTTCTATCTTCAAGACTTTGTAATAATGAGCTTTATGGGTTGTGTTTGTATTCGGAGACTAATGAATTTCCTTTTAAAAACAATGCACATGTTTTCTCAAAATTTCATGTTCAGCCCATAATATTTTTAGGTTTATTTCGTAGATATTTTTAGTATCCTTATACATCCAGAATGGTTTTAGGTTTTTATTTTGTAGATATTCTTGGTGCGAAGGCAGGGTGAGCAATGACGTCTTCCTTTTAAAAGACAATACACATATTTTCTTGAAAATCATGTTTATTCCATATAAAATTGGGTTTTAGGATTGTAGATATTTTCTAGTATCCTTATGTATTCAGTGGTACTTATATACAGTAGCGGATGCAGGTTGACAGCGTCCCAGCCCGGCTTCAGCGCTCAACTAGCTACAGTGCCTACCTGCTTGCCGGCGTTGCGTCCCGGGCCATGTCCCCAGTTTCCCGGGGTATAAATCCGTCACCGCATATATGCTGTCAATTTTTTATTTATTTTCTATAGATTTCCCTATTAGTCCAATTTTTATGTTATTTAATTGTATTTTCTTCTTTGTAAATATGTCGAGTTTTATAGCATGTCTAAACATTAATTATCAATATATACTTCTTTTGCTAGGATTGGTGTTGAAATATGTCTGGTGTTCAAAGTTAAATTTAAAGTTGTGTTGTATTGAAGTTTGGAGTAAGCACAATCGATAAGCGAGTGACCAAAAATAGACTGTTTCAGAGTTTGTACATTGAAAAAGAAGTTCGGTAAATTTTTGATTCTTGTAAATAAGAAAAATAGACTCCTTGAACTACCAATCAAAATATGCACGAATAAATATAAAAGTTATTATGTACATTCCTAACACTTAAGTTCAAGTCCTCATGGAACAGAATCTTGATTCATGTTTATACCATAACGACTTTCCATATGGTCTCCAGAAAAAAAGTGCAAGTCCCTTAGGGCCTCTTTGGTGCAAAGAAATTCGATTTGAATTTTGGAGCATTCTATTTCTCAGATTTAATTTATATAGCCTCTTGTTTGGTCCGTAGGATTAAAAATTATAAAACTTCCCCTATAGACTACGTTGCATGCTATTTTACAACGAAATTTTGTTTTGCTCAAATTCCTAACCTAACGGACTTTTTCTTGGGTCTAACATCATGGAAATTTTGTTTTGTTACATTGACAACGGTCTCATGCACTTAATCTATTTTTCATGCAATTCATAAGGATTTTTTCTTGGGTGTAACATCATGGAAATTTTGTTTTGTTAAATATCTCAATCTCATGCACTTAATCTTTCAAAGAAATTTTATTTTTTATGTTTTCCTGAGATGCAACCAAACAGTTTATATTGCATATGTTTCTTATTCCTATATAATTCAATATGGCATACGAACCAAATATGTCCTTAGCGAGCCCTTCCTTTTCCTTCTTTTGCCCTTAGTGTGCAATACAGCTTGCAGCCGTCCATTAGGCAGCGGCACGCAACGTTCGAATCAAACATGTCAAATGTGAGTTAGTACTAGCTTTATTTGATGTTCAAACTAATTGTAGTCGGATGATCTTAAACGTTAGTGTGCGATTGAGCACTACTTCTAGAAGCCCATACATGCACGCTCGGGCCTCATTATTCTAGACACCTTGGGTTGACACGAACACTCCTAAAGAACATAAATCAACTCATATAAACAAGCAGTACATCATGATCAAGCGACCTAACTCCACACCCAACTAGTCAACACATGGCCATGAACTACCAAATAGGCAAATACCACAAAATGATGTGGATCACTTGATCAGTCTCACACATGCTGATGATGCAGCCCTAACCACCATTTGTCTATCCGTGGATTAATTTTTGACCCTTGGCGCGCACTTGGACAACCGCTGGCCTTTGACCAGAGGTCGCTTGGAGTGTTGAGAAAACTCTGACGCCACGCCGTCGACCGGGGTCAGGTCCAAGGCCGCCCAAAAGGCTGCGTCAGGTCGGTAGTATGTGCCAAATGGGTGTGTAGTGGTATTAAACTACGGTTAAGCCAGTTGTGTAGTATGACTCTATGCAGTCGAAGGGTTGTACTTGAAAAAAGAAGTGAAAAGCAATTTGAGTCAAAGACGCTAAACCGAATTAGTGAGCAATTCTGCAATTAGCAGACCAGAACACTGTTTATTACGCGCATAATCAGTGGAGCAGCCATGCATGCATCGCATACATTTTGCCGTCTCCAAGACCAGAAATGTTCTTTACCTCTTGGGCCTGGCGAGAGCACAAGCTTGCTGTCGAGTACGATCACTGGTGGGTGGGTCATACCTGTCAGTGACTTACCGTAGGGATATTAATTTGACTTGTTCAACAAAGGAGCGTCCACACGCGTAGCCGCCGGCCGGCCGCTGCCTCCTCCGGCGAGCCAAGCGCGAGCGCGCGTGATCGTCGTTGTCTTGTCCATCTGGTGCACGCGCGCGCACCATGAGAACAGTGCGGTTCTAGAACACGCATAAAGACTCGGTCGCGAGCGCGAGCGCGCTTAATTAGTTGATGCTTAATCACTCGGTGCATAATCAAGCCAAGAGGAGGGACCAGATATCCATTAATCCAGCAGCCAGACGTGATTAATGCAAGGAGAGAAAAGGTAAAAAACGTACTAAGCAGCAGATTAACTACTGTCATCGTGGTTCTGCATGGCGTGGCAACCACATTACCTAGTAGCTATCACAGGTAGCATCTACGAGTATTTAAAATGTAAAAATGAGCTAGATGAGGTGCTCATGATAGGGATTCGAGTAGGTTGATAAACAAAACTACTACTCCCTTCGTCCTTAAATAAGTGTACTTCCACCTTTTAGGGTTGTCAAACTTATTAATTTTTTACCAACTTTATGGGAAATGTACCCGCATTTATGACAGTAAATTAGTATCACTAGATTCATTTTGAAATGAAGTTTTAAAATATATCAGTGTTATGTCATATATGTTTTTACTTTTTTCTATGAATTTGGTCAATTTTTTTTTTTTTACTTAGTACTAAACCTAGAAGTACACTTATTCAAGGACGGAGGGAGTACTCCATTGCTTGGATCATTTTTGGGAGGAGGAGGAGGGTAAATATCGTTGGTTACTTTCATGCAAGAACGGCTGTAACTGTCAGCTATGAAGGCAGAGTGACCACGAATAAGTGTGGATAAGGTAACTTGGGTTAAGTTGTTGGTGACATCATTTTCCTATGGCTTGACTCTCTAATCAATTTAATTCACCAGGTTAGGAGAAACCCACACTTGCTTATAGCATAATAAGAAATTGATTGTGCATTTGCTGCTGGTCCTGCAGTAATGATGTAAATCATGGTGCATGCGTCCAAATTTTCCTCACTAACAAGCAGCCGATTTCTGTGAGTAGAAATAACTGGTGCATACGTATATGTTTGTTCCATTGTGCATGTATTCTCCACGATACTAATGTAAACAAACTTGTTTGGCAAAAATAGTGCAAATTGAGTAAATTGTCCGTCGAAGATTATTTGGTAGAAGACCTTCGCATACCTTTTTGTCACTATGTTAGTAGCCCCTCTTCTGAATCAAGTATTATATTGTGTAGAGGTGTCATCACGTCTATATATACATATTCTCACGTACATATCAATCGTTGTTCCGTGCAATATTGTAATACACGGTCAGGAATGTTTAATCCTGCTTGCAACATAAGAACTGTCCAGTACTTTCCAAGTTGCCTCTAGTTACCTTTTCATACAAATTTTGTGTAGAAAAACCAATCTCATTAGTGCCGGCTATGCAAAGACTTCTATACCTACACACATAGTATACACCTTTCTTTTCCAAGTTCTTGTTGATATGTATAAGATTAAGCAGAATTTCCAATCATTGTGACAACTTTAGCCGTTTAATGATGCAGCAAGAGTCACTGCCGGCCCGGATCAGATGCTTCATCCAACAATTACTATATGTACCTAACCGAGCCACATGTTGTGGAAACTTTTACTAGTTTATCAAAGATTAGTCACCACGGGTAGCCCTAACTTCCTGCTTGCTTTTCTCAATGGAATCAACGAACAGTGTGTAGGATTGGTGCCGAAAAGGAGGAACAAACAAGTACTACCATATGTGCAACCTTAGGTGTGATTGATACTAAAACTTGTCTTGATGGCGCAATTAAGTAGGCAACAAATTAAAGTCGTTGCACCACGTTCATATTCTTCACTTTTAGTAATTCCCTTATCTAAATGCTCTCAAGATTCTAACACATTGCAGTCACAACAAAAGTTCTATAAAACTATTACTAGTTGTTTATATATATATATATATGCTCAAGCAGTGCCCAAAACAAAGCTCATGTTCAGTTTGGACATCACAAAAGCAGCAGTATAAAGTTTGGAATATATTCTCTAGCTTTGAAACGCAACTTCTAGATTTTTCCTGCTAGCCGCGTAGGACGCGGTTGGGTAGTTTCACTGCAATTATAAAATGCTGGAATCAATGAGCAAGCAAACAAAATTTTAAAATTAAAAATTGCAAAAAAGGAAAGGGCACAAGCAACTTTGTTGGTGTTTAAGTACATGAGTAGGGAAAATGAAGGGAATAGCCACCCGATATGATGCTTATGTAGGACCTTTTATCAAGAAAAATGTTGTTCATACTTGATGCTAAGCGTATCAAACAAGTGGTGCCTGCTTTAAGGGACATATGCTTGAGCCTGTCCTTAAGCCCGGGGATGTTCCTTTCATCTAGATTTCTTTTTGTTGTCTAATCATCTAATTCAGGGACTATAACTAGGACACCTATATGGCTATATATGTAGTGCCTCTGCTTCAAATTATATCACATTTTTGGACCACCAACCCATGATCTCAACTCTTTATTAAGATTTGCTACTACACATCAAAAATTAGCGCACATCCATAGCTACACATGCGTACATAACTACGGATACGACCAGCTAGCATATTATATCACATGTTCCAGGTCAATTGTTCTACTACTTCTACTACTACTACTTTCTCTTCAGCCGCCTCATGGATTGGAACACGTAAAGTGCTCGGCCAGAACTACCTGAAGCAGGCTATTATACTGATATCTTTTGTGACCTGAGCCCTTTGAAGCCTACAAATACTGACCCACACCAAGTGCTTCCATGATCGAACATTAACACGCTTATACCTTCGCTTTTCCATTCACACCCGCTAATCTTACGTGTCTCCCACTAAGCCGTTAGCCATTACTACAGAGCACCACATCTTAATTATAGGAGTATATAACAGAGGAGAATTGCAGCAGCGTGAAAAGGCTAGGCATAAACCAAGCAACCATCCTTATTTTACTCGTCGCCGACGCGATCGTGTCTGATCTATACGCGGCCACGATGATTAGTTTTTCAGTGTGTCTGCGCTTTTTGGAGGTACTACATCTCTAGCTACATGGATTCGAAAACGTGCATTACGAGTGATCGATGTGCATGATCAGAAGAAGATCGATAGACCCTACCTAATTCGATCGATTTAGCTGTGTGGTACTAGCACCGTATCAGTAGGGCAATGGCGTGTCTGCACTATTCTAACTCACACATTGCCCTCGATGGAGGGCACTTTTGAGACCAGAACTGTCCCCTTGCTCCCGTTCCTACTGCAAAAGACAGGCCACATATGGGGACTTTCCTTGGTTTAGGACTAGAGATCCAGATCAAGTTCGTGGTGCATGCTCTCTGTAGCTATTGGAGCTGTGAACATTGCGCTAACTAATCTGATCAGGACTTTCTTAAACTAAGATATGAACTCCCTCCGGTTTAAATTAGATGACTTTCATTTGTCCACATGTGGATGTATCTAGATATGTTACAAGTATAGATATATCCACATTTATACAAATGGAAGTCAACTAATTTAGAACGGAGTGAGTACTAGCTAGGTCATATTTCAGCTTAGCAAGTAGTACATCCAGAGTGCGTGAAACTCGTGAAATGGTACATGTCGGCGTCCGAGTTTATCAGGAGTGGTATGAGTAGTGTGCTTTCGGTGTTCGTGGTTGTGTACCTGTTTGCTCAGTTTCGCATGTATGGATCATGATACGTCTCAAACGTATCTATAATTTCTGATATTCCATGTTGATATTATACCAATTGTTACATGTTTTATATACACTTCATAGCATTTTTATGCATTTTCTGGGACTAACCTATTAACAAGATGCCACAGTGTCAGTTCCTGTTTTCTGCTGTTTTTGTATTCCAGAAAAGCTAGTCTGGAAATATTCTCGGAATTGGACGAAACTTGGACAGAACCTCCTATTTTTCCAACACGAAGACGGAGTCCAGAGGAGACGCGGAGGGGAGCCACGTGGCGCCCACACCATGGGGCCGCGCGCCCCCCTGTCGCGCCGTGGGGTGGTGTGGGGCCCTCGTGGCTCCGCAGCCGCCGCCTTTCGCCTATTTATTCCTCCCGGCGCAAAAACCCTAGATACCCGAGCCATTATCCACGAAAAGTTCCAGAGACGCCGCCGCCGCCAACCCTAGCTCGGGAGGGTTCAGAAGCTCTTCCCGGCACCCTGCCGGAGAGGGGAATCATCACCGGAGGGCTCTACATCACCATGCCTGCCTCCGGAGTGATGCGTGAGTAGTTCATCCTTGGACTACGGGTCCATGGCAGTAGCTAGATGGTTGTCTCTCCACTTTATGCTATCATGTTTAGATCTTGTGAGCTGCCTATCATGATCAAGATCATCTTATTGTAATGCTACATGTTGTGTTTGCTGGGATCCGATGAATATTGAATACTATGTCAAGTTGATTATCAATCTATCTTATATGTTATTTATGATATTGCATGCTTTCCGTTACTAGTAGATGCTTTGGCCAAGTAGATGCTTGTAACTCCAAGAGTGAGTATTTATGCTAGATAGTGGGTTCATGCCTCCTGTAATCTGGGAGAGTGACAATAACTTCTAAGATTGTGGATGTGCTGTTGCCACTAGGGATAAAATAACCGATGCTTAGCTTAAGGGTACGCCGTTAGGTCTAATGCATTTGTTTACTTTACGCACATTACTTAATGCAATTATCCGTTGCTTGCAACTTAATACCAACGGGGAACTCGGTATGACAACTTGGCGGTGGATTATTAGTCATAGACTTTGTTGGATAACGGTCTATGTATTTTGTCGTAATGCCCACATGAATATCATAGTAATTATCATGTCATATATATGCATTGTTATGCGCTCAATATTTTGTCAATTGCCCAGCTGTAATTTGTTCACCCAGCATGTTAGTTATCTGTTATGGAGAGACACCACTAGTGAACTGTGGACCCCGGTCCATTCTTTTACACTGATAATACAACCAACTGCAAACACTGTTCCTTTTCATTATCTGCAATTTACTACTGTTTTCCACACCATACGTTTAATCCTTTGTTTTCAGCAAGCCGGTGAAATTGACAACCTCACTGTTTCGTTGGGACAAAATAGTTTGATTGTGTTGTGTGCAGATTCCACGTTGGCGCCGGATTCCCTGGTGCTGCGCCGTGCCATATTCCGCCACCAACAACCTTCCGAAGTGATTTCTTGCTCCTACTGGTTCGATTAAAACTTGGTTTCATAATGAGGGAAAACTGCTTCTATACTGCATCATACCTTCCTCTTGGGGTCTCCCAGCGAACGTGTGATCCACGCAATCAGATCACATCCGTATATATGGAGTACAACACAACTTTGAACTTTCTGTACGCGCTACTTCGTTTTCGTATAACAGGGGGAAAACAACTGGACTGAATTACCACTTCCTCTCTCCGACGTACGTAGTGCTCCGTCAATGATCACAGGTACCGGAAAGGATGCACTCGGCGCCGAAAAGTGCAACGAAGTTGATGAGGATCATACACAATTTCGGCGTATAACTGACTGCTTCTCCGTTGCGCCCATGTCTATGTGCGCAGATTTTCCTCTCATGCATCAAGTAGCTCGATCGTGAGAGTTTCCATGTATATCCAGTGCAGCCGTGTAGCTCGTGGTCGAGAATGGGTGTTTCACTGCATGTGTGGGCTCATGCCGCGCCAACCTAACACTGGCGGCCACTTACCCTCGTCAAGTCAGTCCATTCGTCGTCTCATTCTCTAAATTGCAATCAAACTCTAACGGGGAAAATCAAAAAAAATGCAATTAACAACTTGCAACACCAGTGGCGGATGTAGAAGTAAATGATTGGGGGTGCCAAACTCTGTAATCCTAGCATAAATATTATTTATACCTATTTTTAAACACATTTAATACACATAAAAATAGGCTAAATTGGTACTAGATTATAAAATCTGCATTTTTTTAGGGGGTGCCATGGCACCCATGGCACCCCCACTGGATCCGCCCCTGTGCAACACCCCATGCAAGGTTTCCAGGGTTGAGATACTGAATAGGATCGAAACCACTAAGGAAATTAAGTTTGCATATCGTAGGATCAAAACTGCTAGAGTCTTGGAATCTCAAAGTCTACTTAATTATAAATTGTATAATAAACCCAATCAATTTATATGTCAAGTCACAGATTTGCCACTCTGATACCCTTGTCTACAGCTCCAAAAAAAAAGTCAGTCGAACCGAATAATCATCTTGTACTACCATTCTCTCTAGAAAAGAAAAATACCGAATGCCATTCATGGGTAGCCATCATCCCGTCACCGAGGATCTTTTTAGGAATTCTGATTATAACTCTACGTTTATATATATAGCTTGTTTCATCATAGGCTGCATAAGTTTTCCTATTTACTACTTTTCATGAATTTTAAAGCAAAAATTATGTTAAATCCAATATAATAGAATGTTTTCTTTGCTTCTGTGACAACTATGATAAGAACCTAAGTGTATGTATTTCCCCTGCCGTACGACCTAACTTCTATTATACATTCGTGTGTTTTAAATTTACTTAGGATTCAACATGTTATAACATCTAAGTCCTATATATGGTTATTGCCATCTGCCTATTATTTTCCCTTAACCCTTGTTGTCTATATTGTTTAGTTTAGACGATTTTATTTGGAAATGTTTTATTACTAAAATTTCACATGCCTACATTGTGCAATAATAACATACACAACTTTTTGGCTTATTATCATGTAGGGCCCATTTTCTCTTTTTTATTTATATTCCATAAAATGTTTTTCACATAACTGTTTCCAAAGTTAACCTTGTTTTATCAAAGGTCCTCTACACGTGAAATAGAAATTCCATAACTTAGAATCTAACTTAACAAATTAGTTACATGTGAGTAATATGTTGTCATATTTGGTAAAAAATGTACGTTTTGGTGCAAAAATGGAAGAGAAAATTCATGCAATTCACTCTGAAAAGTAAGTATATAGGATTTCTTTTTCTATGTAGTCTTGCATAAACATTGTCCTATAGTTTTTTTTATAGTAATCAGTAATCCAAGTTGCCAAATACCGCCCAACCCACGCCTCAGTTCCCCCTTTGAACATCAGTTGGCACACGACACCTATTGACTTACTAACTCGATGTCGTCGTTTGCAGGGGCTTTACCCAACGACACCAAATTGAGGAGCGAGGAAGATAAAGTGGAAGTTCGCTTGAGACTACACAAATATGCTATTTTTCCGGATCTCAATAGCATGTGTCGCCTGGCGGGTCGTATGTTTTGACACCTGGAATATTCATGTCGCATCGTGATGATAGTCCATGGTGCGGGACCTTGTAATATTTTCCAAAAAAGTGGACTTCTTTGTAATGTTGGACTGTTCTTTGATGTAGTGCATCGCCTGTATTTTTAAAACACAAACACATAGGTTTTCATTGTGCAAGCGAAATCACCATGGATAAATAAGCATCTTACAAGAATAAAAACCAAAAGAATAATGTAGTCTAGTGTACCAATCGGTAGTCACGAGCTCTTGGATGCATATGCACTAGGGGTCACATGAAGACACCGCCACCGATGATTGTCAGATATCGATCTCTGGCACACAAAAAAATGAAACTACAAGTGGCTGCCCTAGCCGCAGTTGCGAGTCAACGAGAACGGTGCTCCAACTCAGCAAACACTTTGACCTTTGTTAGCGAGCTACTAGCAAACAAGCACAGCCTTGCAATATACAAAACCAGGGCAAGCTGGACGGGAATCCTACCATACCATATTGCCATGGAGGCCATCTGATTGGATCAGGTTTGGTTAAATCCAATCGAATATCACGGACAAAATCCAGACCAACAATAGTATTTTATGGCAGCAGCCTGTCAGTCCAGTTAAACACAAATCGGGTCCCTAGAATATACATACAGCTATGACCAGCAATAGACCTAGAGATAAATGAATATCTCGACGATGGCCTTTGGCCGCTTCGCAATAAAAATAAAAATAAATGAATATCTCGGATATAAAAGGGGGAAACCACAGCACCTCCATGTGCTGAAAAACGGCACAGAAGAATACAACCGAAGTTGCCAAAGTTTTCAACTCAGGGTGTGGAATCTGATCACACATCCCCTTCTGTCTCTCAAACCATTTTTTTTTCCTGCTTACTTATACAAGCGCCAAGTTGGGGTTTTAAATCATTTCACACAGAACATCAGACGACTCCCGCCTGCAACGAGCGTTTCAACTCATGCCGTGCAGTTGACTTGGAAAATAATCCAATAATTTTTAGGGCGACCCCGTCCAATTAATAACACTCATACAGTACAGGTACAGTCGGAGCATTTGGCTCTGTGTGTTCGCTTCGAAACAACTGTGTTTGGCTTCCATATATCTTGACAAATTTGGTGGTTGCACCTGTCAATTTTGCGGTGCCGCGCTCATCTGTCGGAGGCAGCTGACGGTCAAATTTTGCTCTTTTTTGTCATGCGATCCGGATACACATAGGGCTTGGGCGGTCGTACGTGTTGGAGTTTGTAGACTATGATGTACTATACGCTTGAAATGCTACATAAGAGTATACATCGATCTATAGCTGCACGTGTATAAGTTCACACTGTTGGATTTATGTGCCGGCGAGCGGGAAGATTATAACTCGCTGTCTAAGGAATGAAAGATCCATGTTTATTGCATTTTGTGCGGATCTTTCTCGACCGATCGGCTGGGAATTCGGGATCTTTTCTTGGGCGATGGTTTCGCGCAGCTGACTTCGGTACCCAAACCGAGAAACTCAGCAAAGAGGCGGTGATTCTGACATGTACATGTGCCGAACGGTTTGCTTAGGATGACCCGAAAGATCCCAACAATGAGCTCCTGAACTCCCTCAGTCAACTTTTGGTATGTCTTCGTCAATCTACTGATAAATACAGTTAGGACGTATTAATACAGTAAAACTTAACCTAGCTTCATATCTTGGAAAATTCAACTCAGGAATGATCTGAAGATACTTGGTCATCGCATTAAGATAAAGTTTGCAGAAGAGCTGAAGGACTGGATTGATTCAGTTCTTCCAAATGTAACAGTTTAAATCTTTTCTCTATGTTAGAAAAAACTGGAGTTGGTTAGACCTTTTGGTCTTTGTACTTTGTAAATATTTTAATTAATGGAAAATACCATAGAACAATTGTTCTACGGTTCAGTGCTTCAAATAGAAATACAGTAAAACCCAATGACAAAAGTAATCTTGTTGTTATATATTTTCTTTATCGCAACAACAAAATATTAATAATATTATTACATGTCTAGCAATATTTTTAAACGATCGCGATAGATTTGACATTTTCATTAATTAAGAAGAGGTTTACTTACACACGACGGTCAATGGCCCGGCCAACAAGCCTACTCCAGATGAGTAGCACCAGCCTTAACCCACACCGAAGCCTCCACTTTAATCTTTGTAAAAAAACCTCCAATGGTGGAAGAGAGGTTGTGAAAAACCCTCACATGCATTCCTCTCATTCCGTAATGTCCATGTCACAAGAGTTAACATGGAGGTCGTCACTTTCCTTGGAGTACCACGCTTGAGAGATATCGAAATCTAGCAATCTTTCACATTACCAAAAATATGTCACTCATCCGGCCTAAAGAAGGGAGCCACAAGCGAATCCAATGTGAGCTTTTAGATTCCGATAAAAAAGCAAATGAGCGTCCGACTCTATGGTGTGCTTGCAAAGGGGGCATAAACTACGATTTGACCCATGACAAGTGAGACGATCAACAGTTCATACGTAGGATGAAAAACAAGCTAACAATTGCGCTTAGGAAAGGCCCAAGGCTTCCAAACCGCCGGCTTGAAGCAAGCGTTGCCCCAAAGAATTGATCATTGTAAGCCGAGGTGGTGTAGTACACTCCATCATTCTTAAGCATCTGAACAATGAAACCATGATGATCCGGATGCAACAGAGTCCTCAATCAAGGTTGCAAGATTAACAAATTACATATGTACTCAATAGAAAGGCCCCCGGAGATGTCAATATGATCAATCCACGCATTATGATGCAATGCAGACGTCACGTGCCAAGACACATTGTTTGTAATAATTTTCATGTTACTCATAGGGGACAATACAAATGACCTATAAAATAGTCTATCGTTAAGCGGTCTGCTTTTAGACGCCAACATTTTTGAGTAAGAGTTACATACAACACTCATGCGACAACAAAACACCATCTGTAGTTGTTTGTGGAAAATCATATAGTTTGTCCGTAGAATTATATACATGCTACTTTTCTCTCTCATTTCTCTTTACGCCACATCAATAAAATTTCTGGCTGGCTGGACAACTTATATGACACTATTGTACATACCCTTCTTTATGTGTTTTTGTTAGTATATATACTTGCACCCCAAATATTAACCTAGTTGTGTGAAACATTTCGGGTTCATTCCTTTTTTTAAATGTATATACTTGAATGTCGCATTTTTCACCACTTATTTGTCTCCACGTATCGATAGAAGTGATGACAAGTTGGAACTAGAATTAAGTAGAGTTTTTGAGGTTCACCTTGCAAGTTGAGATTTTGATCGGTTTGATTAACGTATAATTTTTTTAACAACTATAGTTTCTTTCATAAAATGTTCATCATCTTCCGTCTTCTTGTTCCGAGAGCTTGTGCAGTAGTGTGAACTTTGACCTCATCTATTTGTAAGAGTTGCCACATAGGATTTTGGAAAATGTGGAGAAAGAGGCAGAATAAAGAGAAATAGTCTGTATGTAGAATGATCATCTTTAATTAGTACTTTTACGAATAACATACAGGCAGCATTTTATAACTGTATGAACATCGTCTAAAAGTATATACTACTTAGGATTTTTCGTGTTTTTCGAATTGGGATATTTGATAGGAATTCCACATAATTCAAGAACTCGTTCTTTTGTTCCACTATTGGCACATAAGCTAATTTAGTAGGATTTCAGACCATAAAAGACATCCAATTGCCCCCCCCCCCCCCCCCCGACCCGCTCCTGCTCGCCCCTGTGGCGACGCAGGGGCGAAACCCTAGCCCAGCCGCCTCCGAGCCCCTCCTCCTCCTCTCCTCCCCCGCCGCCGGGCAAGGCCCGCGTGGTGCCGGCGGCGGCGGCTCTTCTCTACCGCGCACTAGGGCGCCTGGCGGCGGTGCGGACAGGGCTCACGGTGGCGTCGCCCGTCGGTGACTCCGGTGGCGCGGTGGTCGTCGGCGGCGAGGGCCTTCTCCTCGCGCATCTGGGGCTGGAGGTGGACGGCCTTTCCTGGCGTGAGGAGCGACCGATGCGGCCATGGCGGCGCGGTAGGCAGGCGGCGGCGCCACCATCCTCTTCCTGCGGGATGGCTCCCGGGCGGGCGGTCTGGGCAGATCTCGGGCCGGGACAGGGGTCCCGGGTCCTCGAGCCCATTGTCACGCTCCAGATCTTGCGCGATGCCGGCCACCAGGGGGTCGTCGGCCGTGGATCTTGCGGTTGGAGCCGGTTTTTCACAGATCTGGGCGGTGGAGTGGTTGTAGGTCTGGATGTGCCTCTGACCAGAGTTCGGGTGGCCTCGGCGGGTGGTCGTTGTCCCGTCAGTTTCAGCAGCATGTGGATTTTGGACGCCGGGGCGGCGGTCCTGGATGATGGTAGCCATTGGTGGACGGGTGAGCCAGTGGCTATGGTGCTGGCCGGTGACCACGGTCGTGTGGACGGCGTGGTGGCTGGCGAGCAGTACACAGTGGCAGTGGTACGGTGGTCGTTTCGGCGGCTCCCTGTACCCGTTGTGGGAGGCGGGAAGGTCACGCCGAGGGGAAACCCTTGTCCAGCCTGGCTGGGTCACGACGGCAACGTCCGCGGATGTCGTCTCCTTCTTAAAGGCGTCGTGATGGCTTCTTCCCGTGATCTTACGTGCTCCGGGTGAAAACCCAAGATCCTCGGATCGGGCGGTGGCGACGGTTTGGTGTCGTGCTCTTCTTAAAGATGCCGCTTTGGAGTCCACTATGTGCAGCTCTCCGAAGGTTGTGCGGCGGAGGTGGCGGCGCTTCTTCGGATGGTGTTGGCTCTTCGTGTTGTTTTCTTCGGCAAAGCTTTCTTCATGTTCTGCATCCCCGATGCTTCTTTGTTCGGTTTCTCTTGTTGAGGCATGTTGTTGCCTCCTTGATAGGCCTTCTTTGTGGCTGTGTGCATTCCGATGTTGTAAGCTGGGTTCAGCTCCTTGTACTATGTCGCCGTTGTGGGCGTTATTAATTTAACGTTGGGCCTATGGCCTCTTTTCTAAAAAAAAAAGACATCCAATTTTTTCTAAGAGTTGCCACGTAGGATTTTGGAAAATGTGGAGAAAGAGGCAGAATAAAGAGAAATAGTCTGTATGTAGAATGATCATCTTTAATTAGTACTTTTACGAATAACATACAGGCAGCATTTTATAACTGTATGAACATCGTCTAAAAGTATAGACTATTTAGGATTTTTCGTGTTTTTCCGAATTGGGATATTTGATAGGAATTTCACATAATTCAAGAACTCGTTCTTTTGTTCCACTATTGGCACATAAGCTAATTTAGTAGGATTTCAGACCATAAAAGACATCCAATTTTTTCTACTGTCAAAGAGGCGGTAGTATATATTTTCCAAAAAAAATCAAAGAGGCCGTAGTATTTAGTACACTAGTACCAGCAGAGCTGTCTGACAAAAAACGAGCACAGGCCGCGTGGTCCGAGCGCGTGGCCATCGTGCTGAGGGATGAGAGTCTAGACGAGTCAACTAGTCAAACTCCCCAGACTCCATCCAAACCGTGTACGTACTCCAGCCGATGAATAATTAGCAGCGTGGCTAATTTGCTAGCCCGGTAAATAAATACGTATCCCACTGCAATCCTAAAGCACAATATACCCTAAACTTTTGGCTTTGAAAGATAAAGTGGGGAAGGCTTAAACTAAGCACCGTATTTGCGGCGTGCTTCCTCACATGCTTCTTCCCAAGTCCACCACAGCCTGCCAGCCAGCCGACCTCACCTCCCATCGCCTGGCGGTAGCCGTCGTCTATATAAACAGCGCCCATGACTCTCCCGCCCAATCCATCACACGCACCGCACCGCAGATCCTTCTCTTCTCTTCATTTCTCCCCACAGTATACACTACTTCCTTCTCAAACAAACCAACCCAAAATCTCCTGTGGCTGATCGACCGATCGATCGTCGTCTGAACTCGAAGTGATCGAGGAGAAGGAAGGTCGTTTGAACTCATGGACATGGCGCACGAGAGGGACTCGAGCAGCAGCGAGGAGGAGGTGATGGCCGGCGACCTGCGGCGCGGGCCGTGGACGGTGGAGGAGGACATCCTGCTCGTGAACTACATCGCCGCGCACGGCGAGGGCCGCTGGAACTCGCTCGCCCGATCAGCAGGTAGGAATGATAGGGCATCCAAGTCCTCAATTCTCTAGAATTGCATCCATAGCTAGCTTGGTCTTCCACGGATCATCCTCGCACAATCCATGCTGCATGAAGCTTGCTTGCATCATTTTGTTTCCTCGACGACAAGTACAATCAGTCAGAGATATTATGGAATTCGCAGGAAGCAACAAACCTGTCGCTTTGCATCACCATGCTAATATATGGAAACGGATAGCTACGAGCCTACATGCCTGATTTGCCTAGCAGCCACCCAGCTACCCCAGAAGCTATAGTGAGCCAGCAGAATTTTTAGTGGTTACCATTATTCCCGGCCATAGGGATATTTTCTAATCTTTCATCCATTACATCATTCGTCTCGTCACATATAGTCGCACATCGCATCTGCATATAACTAGTTAAGCAGCAAGTTGCTGAATTTACTAGTAGCAAGTGATGTGATGTTCCTTCCCGGCCATGTGATTAATCTTGCGTTCATGCTGGCTGCAGGTCTCAAGCGCACCGGCAAGAGCTGCCGTCTCAGGTGGCTGAACTACCTTCGCCCCGACCTCCGGCGCGGCACCATCACGCCGCAGGAGCAGCTGCTCATCCTCGAGCTGCACTCGCGGTGGGGAAACCGTTGGTCCAAGATCGCGCAGCACCTCCCTGGCCGCACGGACAACGAGATCAAGAACTACTGGCGCACGCGCGTGCAGAAGCACGCCAAGCAGCTCAAGTGCGACGTCAACAGCCAGCAGTTCAAGGACGTCATGCGCTACCTCTGGATGCCACGCCTCGTCGAGCGCATTCAGGCAGCCGAGGCGGCGCAGCCCGCCGCTGACACGCCGCTGTCTTGGCAACACGGTGCCGACGACGTTCTCTACGAGTCACCGGAGCTCCCGGTCGATGCCTGCTGGCCAGCGGAGTACGGCGTCGCGGCCGGCGGGCAGCTGCCCAACTCTACCTCAGTCGCGGAGCAGTCGAGCACCACTACCATGTCTTCCTCGCCGTCTACGGATTCTGGCGCAGGCGCCCAGCCCAGCTGGCCCGCCGCAGTCGACGGTGCCGAGTGGTTCACCACCGCCTGCGACGCCTCCAGCGCCGCCGCCATGTGCGACACAGACCAGCTGCTCCAGCAGCAACAGCAGCAGGCACCGTGCCAGCTCGGGGAAACATGGACGTCCGAGCCGCTGCCGAGTCTCGTGGGGTTTCCCGAGCTCGGTGTCGCGGACTTCGAGATCGGCAGCTTCGACGTCGACAGCATGTGGAGCATGGACGACTTGTGGTACACGCAGCCGCAGTTCGTGTGAAGAAAAGTCAATACGGTGGCATGGAAATCCACAGCAGCGACGGTGCTCGCGGGGGAGCGGGGACGGCTAGCGGAGAGGAGAAACGGATTAGAAGAAGGAGAGGAATAATCTGGGAGGATTAGAAGAAATTAAGATTTTACCTGCTCAAGATACCCTTTTTTGGAGTGATCCTCCCCGGCTGTTCTTCTCCAGTTCTGTCCCGTTTTCTCTCTTGTGTTAATTTACTAGTGGGTAAAGTTGTAGCCGATCTAGTGTTAATTGTTGCTGTCGTTAATTACGTGATCCGTTTAATCTTACTCATTCTTCTTGAGTAGTAATTATTACAGCATATCCCTAGTGGAGTACATAGGAATTGAACTGATAGGAATTGTATTTCTATCTAGTAGAAGTGGTTAATAAAGAAAGAAGCTCCGACGTCAAGTCTTGGTTAAAATCGTATAGTACTGAGTACCATTCCGCCCATTTCTCGCCGCTAATTGTGATCCTGGCGCACTTGAATTCCCAGTGACGACAATCGATCGATCGTGAAACTTTCCTTTTGTTGTTGGTTATCATTACGATGACGGCGACCGCGCTCGATCCATAGATTTGTTTATGCCGACATATGGATGTTCCATACCAGAAATTCAGTGCAAGCGGTGCTGTTACATCAGCTCGAATAGTTCCCAGATGTGATCTACCACGCCCTTTGCATTACGTACACTTGTTGTTCTCGCAACTCATCCGGTTCATACTTGCATAATTGACAGAGAGAGAGAGGATATCAAGAGAGTAGTCTAGTGGCATATAGCAGAGCTCATCTGACGAACGAAGTGCATGCCGAGCAGATATCCTTTAAAATTTCTGCACTAACCACGCGCGTGATCCATTTACAGTTAGTCACTAGCACTTGCATGCAGCTGCCGACTGGGCCCACTGTACGGATCGCTTAATAAAAGGATAAATAAATTACAAAATGAATCGAAAAGCACTCTAGAAGAACCATGTTTTTTCCATATTTTCACACCGCATTTTCTTTCTTTTCTAAAAAGGACAAAACGAAATTCTAAAGGCGTCCATCACCTGGGAAAAGCGCCTCCACTCGCGAATGTCAGTTTCCATCGACGATTTTTTTAGCTGCATTTTTTTCTGCGTCGTACGAGGAAGCACCAATGCGTTGTTTGATTGTTGAACCGGTAAGACGGGAAAAGTCCATAGATGTTGGAAACGTGGGATCGACACATCAATTGGACGATGACGAAACTGATGGACGATGAGGATGTGTGGATCCTCCGCCGATTTGTTGGAGAACGTCGTCGTTTGTTTTTGTACTCTACTCCTACACCGAATGAAATCAATCAATTAGTGCATTGATTTAGTTTGCTGAATAATGTCCTTTGCGTGTGTGGATGAATTAACGATGCTATGCTTACACCTGGATTTTCAAAAAAACAGTTTTAAACAATGGCACACTTGATATGAAAGAGTGAAATGTGTACATGCATGAGGCTAGGGTTTACAAAATCATGCATCTTGTTAAAAACAAAAACCATGCATCTTAAAATGTCTACTATGTGCATCAATGCGATTGGGACAGAACTGATGGACCATCACGAAGCGTGTGCATCATCTGCCAATTAGTTGGAGAACATCGTCGTTTTGTTTCTGAATTACACCGAATTAACTCAATTTGACATTGTTTGATTTAGTTTGGTGGTTCCCTTTCTTTTGCGAGCCGATGAATTAATTTCTAAACATGTCCCTTCTGCGGAAATATTGTATCTATTCAATTGGATTTCTAACCTAACTTATTGTTACAGTTGTCCGTTTCAGTACACTATACTTATATCCTTGTATTTATTGTAGGCCCGAATGAACCAATTTGGAGTACAAGCCACGACAAAATTTCCACGTGGATTTTATGGGATATCTCTTTTAACCGGTTGCAGTTGTATTTAGATTATCTTGTTAGAGTTTAGACTTTATTTCAACCTTATGTATGCCGATTCGGCGCCTGTAACCCAAATTCCACAGTGTATATAAGTCTGGAAAGATCACTAAATTGGAGGCGGGTCATTCCTTGATGCCAATTTAAGAATATGTTGTGTCCTAGACTCCCTTGAATTCAAAAGAAGTATAGATGGGTCTTGCGTAAATGGGCCTCGAGTGGGCTCGTGTGTAGAAATTGGTTTGTCGAAAATTTAGTGCCACATTATCAATTTGGAGAGGACATGACCAACATAGAAGGGATGCTCTAGTGGGAACCCTAGATGAGAATGCAAGAGAAAAATATGTTATGTACAACACACATGTGGACGTTCGCATTCCGTATTTATTCATGTTTAATTTATGTTGCATTTTGTATTTATTCACCTTTAGTTCTTATGAATTTGGATGTGTTTGGCCGTCACTTTTATTGTGAGATGTTTTTGACTAATCCACACCTGGAGTACTTCGTGTGCAAATGGCTAGCTAGAGAAGGACACGCCTCCCCATGTAGGCCTCGATAGGCTCGATCCTACCCTCAATTTCCAGAAGGAAACTATCAAAACTGTATGCCCCAGTCATGGTCGATGATGAAAGGGTGAAATTTTGTTAGTGAGGGAATGTTAGAATGAAGTTAAACTGATCCCCTTATAAATCTAAGCCATATGTCATCGGTGCACGTCGAATTGTGTCTAAGTTTCGAAAATCCAGATAGACTGGCTCGTGTTGCCTTGTGAAACTACGTAGTTAGTTTTTTGAGCCTATCCTACATTTTTATCCTAGATTCACCACTGCCACATGGCACACGAATGAAGAAGTCTTAGGGCGCAGTTCCTGAGATTTCGGTAGGTGAAATCACGTTCTTAGTGGAATATTATGAGGTAAACTCTAGAAAGGGATATGTACCTTTGATGTAGAGATTGGTTTCGCTATGCTCGTCACCACCGAGTCTCGTCGTTTTTCCTTGTGCCGTGCAGTCGGATGAGGAAATCGATCGACATAAGTTTTCGGACCTTCTCACAATTGGTGACCTTCACGGGTAGCTAAGCAATTAGGTTTCGGGAAGCTGTCTGTGCACGACTGCTTCGACTTCGACCCAACACTGACCTCTTCTTTCTCAATCATAGGCTTTGTCACCTCTTCCTTCCCCGCCCGCTTTCTCAAGAGATCGATCACGCGATTTATTGCACGCTTGCAATTTTAAATCTAGGGTTTACATGTATGGTGCATGCGATGCTAGTCCTTTCTTGTAAAATCGCCAATAAGGCTCTCTATAGAATTATGTTTACCATCCATCATACTGTTTTATTTGGGGATTAAATTTCGGAACTAGCTAATGATAGCCTATATGCAACCTTTTTTAGCCAGGAGAATGTTGTGCACATTTGCTGCCGCCACGTCTTGCAAGGCTTTGCTCGTTTCAAACCGAGTGGGTGTTAATGCATCTACAAATCGAGCATTTAGTTTTAAAACAACGCTAACGGAATTTGTTTTATGTGTATAGATGCAGATTGTCGGGGATGTAACCCCGGGTAGCCCAAAGTTGTTGGTTCTACGGAGTTATTAGAAGAGAGAAACATGAGTTAAATATGTAAAGAATAAAGGAAAAGGAGGAAAAAACACACTGGACCGACACTGGACCGAATCATCCAGCACTACCTCGGCTGGGCCGACTTTCCCCAGCCTCGGTTGGGCCGAGATCGCCACACTCGGATGGACCGAGACAGCAGCAACTCGGACTGGGCCGAGGTTCCCTCTCCCCGGCTGGACCGAGTCAATGGACCTCGGATGGGCCGCGTTCTCAGCCAGTCCCAGATTGGGCCAGCAGTTCCAGCCTCGGATGGGCCGAGGTCCCGTTGCCTCTGATCGGGCCACAGCCAGGCCGGCACTCTGTCTCATCTCGGGCAGGCCAGAGCTGGCGTCTCGGAGCGGGCCTCGCTCCCAACCTCAGGCAGGCTGACGCTGGCACCTCGACTGGGCCACACCTTGCTTCATATCCCGGAGCGGGCCACCGTCTCGGAGCGGGCCGACGACTCGGAGCAGGCCGAGACGGCCTCGACCGAGTTGTTCTGCATCCATCGTTCGATCGCTACTTCGGCCGAGACACCGAGATCCACCAGCAGCGCTGCAACGCCCAGTCTCGGGCCAGGTTCGACCGAGGTCTACGGTACCTCGGCCTCCACTCCACTCGGCATCTCCACGCCCCAGGCCAGAATATCCGGCTCCCTGCATCCAGCTACGTCAGGTACTCGGACGCCTCCGGCTCGTACCTGGTACTGTTATTAGTTGACCCAGCAGAACAAGACAAGGTTGATGACACACAGCTGCATGGCTACAGTGCCATTGATGTGACGAGAGTACAACTGCATGACATAGGCGACAGTGTTGACGCGACCCCAGTAGTCAAATCATCAGCAGTGTTTGTATAGTGACGTGCCGGCCACCCCTTGTCCCCTGGGCTCTCCCTATATAAAGGGCACCAGGGGGAGAGCTCTCCGGACCCCCTGCGCGGGCTCACTCCCTTCTTCTCCCCCGCTCACATGGAGCTCCTCCTAGCTAAGACCTCTGAGAGGCAATCTTCACCCAGCTCGTGGAGCGTTTGTACCATCCGTATACAGAGAGGAGAATACACCGATAGGCTAGATGCTGCAGTAGGGGTTTTATCTCCTCACGAGAGCCCCGAAGCAGGGTAAATCCTTGTGTTCATTTGTTCTTCCGTGTGCGCTCTTCAGTGCGCTATCCCTCCCCGAATCCTCTAGCGTCCATCGGCTCCAAACTTAAGCCTACCCGTAGGCATCTGTTGTTTCATACGACGACAGTTGGCGCCCACGTGGGGCTTCTAGTGGCGCTTGCTAGAATAAATTCGGACGGGACCTTTTTTGTTAACTCGGGGACTCGACTCTGACATCATTCCTGAGTTGACTTGGTCAAATCCGGGTTGACATAGCCAAAACCGACATATCCCTGTCCTGGCAACACTGTTCATCCGACACTGTTCATCCGACATATCCATGTCTTGCCGACACTGGAAATCCGACATATCCATGTTCATCCGACACTGTTTCATCCGACATGTCCATGTCCTGGCGACACTGTCCATCCGAGGTATCCTGAAATCCGACATATGCTGGTATGCTGGAAATCCAACATATGCTGATATGCTGGAAATCCGAGATGTGCTGGAAATCTGAGATAAGCTGGTATGCTGGTAAATCCAACATATGCTGATATGCTGGAAATCCGAGATGTGCTGGAAATCCGAGATAAGCTGGTATGCTGGAAATCCGAGGTATGCTGGAAATCCGAGATATGCTGGTATGCTGGTAAATCCGAGTTAAGACTTGGAAATCCGAGATACCCTGGAAAATCCGAGTTAAGCTTGGGAAATCCGAGTTAGGCTTGGGAAATCCGAGTTAAGGCTTGGAAATCCGAGTTAAGGTTGGGAAATCCGAGTTAAGCCTTGGAAATCCGAGTTAAGGTTGGAAAATCCGAGTTAAGCTTGAGAAATCCGAGATAAGGCAGGAGTCCGACATATGTTGGTCAAAGCAAACGTACAGGTGGCTTAAACCAGGATATTGGTGGCTCAGGCCAACATGTTGGTAACCAGGCCGGCACAAGTGTCTTCTTCGACTGCTCCAACAACACAGCCTCGTGAGTATTAATTATATGTCTGTATTACGCTTTTAGATAGTCTCAAACAGTGCTCGGGGACTCCCCCTTCGTATCTTGCTTAGTTGTTTCCCCGGGAGCAAGATGTCTTGACCCGGGGACTGGACATCCAGTTAAGTTTTGTTTGGTCTCCTAGACAAGAAAAGTGACTCGGGGACTCGGTTGAGTCCGAGTCTGTGTCCTGTTGCATAGTTTTGCTGCTAGAAGTAACTGCCGTCGTTGCTAGACTTGTTTTGTCTGTTAAATAGAGTTGTTGTTCCTATTAAATATTCAGTACATATATGCCTGTACTAACGTTGAAAGGTGGCATCGGTTTTACCGAGACAATATTCGTCTTCAAGATCATGGTTATGTTGGTAATCTCAAATCACCCAAGATATCATGGCATTATCGGTATTCTCCAGATCGCCGTTTATTTCGGTTTGCCACAGTATCACGGCATCGTTCCATATTCCAGATCGCCGTTTATGTCGGTTTGCCAGAGTATCATGGCATCATGCAAATATCCCTAGATCGCCGTTTATTTCGATTTGCCAATATATCGTGGCGTCGTGCAATATCGCTGAATCACCATTTGTGTTGGTTTACCAGAGGCAATATGTTTATGTCAAACCAGTAGTGGCTGGAGATATCTATGTCGGTAAGCGCCCAGAGTGGCTAAAACCGGCATTCGAGATATGTTTATGTCAAACCAGCAGTGGCTGGAGACATCTAATGTCGGTAAATGCCCAGAGTGGCTAAAAACCGAGACATATGAGATGTGCCTATAGAGAGGCCGAGGTACCGAGACATATGAGATATGCCTATAGAGAGGCCGAGAAACCGAGACATATGAGATATGTCCGTGCTGACATATGCTCCGAGATATATGAGATATGTCCGTGCAGACATATGCTCCGAGATATATGAGATATGTCCGTGCAGACATATGCTCCGAGATATGTCCGTGCAGACATATGCTCCGAGATATATGAGATATGTCCGTGCAAGACATATGCCTTCGGTAATGCCCGTAGTGGCTGAAAACCGACATATAAGAGACACATGAGATATGTTGGTGACATGCGCCTTCGGTAATGCCCATGATGGCTAAGAACCAACATATACTGATGCCCATGCTGGCAAGATATTTCGTATATGGAGGTTTTTTGTTATGGTTATTTGATTTTGTAAGACTGCGCGCGACTCTGCGAGTCCCCCGCAGCCTCGGGGACTAATGTCGGGGATGTAACCCCGGGTAGCCCAAAGTTGTTGGTTCTACGGAGTTATTAGAAGAGAGAAACAAGAGTTAAATATGTAAAGAATAAAGGAAAAGGAGGAAAAAACACACTGGACCGACACTGGACCGAATCGTCCAGCACTACCTCGGCTGGGCCGACTTTCCCAGCCTCGGTTGGGCCGAGATCGCCACACTCGGATGGACCGAGACAACAGCAACTCGGACTGGGCCGAGGTTCCCTCTCCCCGGCTGGACCGAGTCAATGGACCTCGGATGGGCCGCGTTCTCAGCCAGTCCCGGATTGGGCCAGCAGTTCCAGCCTCGGATGGGCCGAGGTCCCGTTGCCTCTGATCGGGCCACAGCCAGGCCGGCACTCTGTCTCATCTCAGGCAGGCCAGAGCTGGCGTCTCGGAGCGGGCCTCGCTCCCAGCCTCGGGCAGGCTGACGCTGGCGCCTCGACTGGGCCACGCCTTGCTTCATATCCCGGAGCGGGCCGACGTCTCGGAGCAGGCCGAGACGGCCTCGACCGAGTTGTTCTGCATCCATCGTTCGATCGCTACTTCGGCCGAGACACCGAGATCCACCAGCAGCGCTGCAACGCCCAGTCTCGGGCCAGGTTCGGCCGAGGTCTACGGTACCTCGGCCTCCACTCCACTCGGCATCTCCACGCCCCAGGCCAGAATATCCGGCTCCCTGCATCCAGCTACGTCAGGTACTCGGACGCCTCCGGCTCGTACCTGGTACTGTTATTAGTTGACCCAGCAGAACAAGACAAGGATGATGACACACAGCTGCATGGCTACAGTGCCATTGATGTGACGAGAGTACAACTGCATGACATAGGCGACAGTGTTGACGCGACCCCAGTAATCAAATGATCAGCAGTGTTTGTATAGTGACGTGCCGGCCACCCCTTGTCCCCTGGGCTCTCCCTATATAAAGGGCACCAGGGGGAGAGCTCTCCGGACCCCCTGCGCGGGCTCACTCCCTTCTTCTCCCCCGCTCACATGGAGCTCCTCCTAGCTAAGACCTCTGAGAGGCAATCTTCACCCAGCTCGTGGAGCGTTTGTACCATCCGTATACAGAGAGGAGAATACACCGATAGGCTAGATGCTGCAGTAGGGGTTTTATCTCCCCACGAGAGCCCCGAAGCAGGGTAAATCCTTGTGTTCATCTGTTCTTCCGTTGCGCTCTTCAGCGCGCTATCCCTCCCCGAATCCTCTAGCGTCCATCAGCTCCAAACTTAAGCCTACCCGTAGGCATCTGTTGTTTCATACGACGACACAGATATTTATATATGCACCCGATCCATTATATAGATGGCATTAAATAAGCTAGGGACAGCCAGACAGACAGTTTGCTGTGGCCTATATGCAACGACGACTTACTGCACAACACAATCAGACATTCAGACGTTGTGTGTTCGCCTGTCCGGCGTACACATAGAAGAACTGGCGGTGCTTGCCGGTGCCTATTGTCAGCGCCCAAGGTACGAGAAAGCGAAGTGTGCTTGACATGTAGACATGGAAGCAGCATCGCATGACACACGCCCTCTAGGCCTCGAGCAACTGAGCTACCAGTAGTGTAGACGCAGATTGCTCTTTGGGGCCAGCCAACGCGGAAATCTTCAGCGATCGATCGACAGCTAATTTTTTTTAAATAATACACGAAAATTAATTAAATCTGGAAATATTACGCTAAATTTTTTTTTTCAAAAATAGAATCCAGTCGGCGTTGCCGAAGCCGACTGCTACTAATCGTTGTTGGCGAAGCCGAGTACGTGCTAATCGTCTTTGGCAAAGACGAGTACGGGTGATTGTCGTTTTCGGCGAAGCCGACAAGCTGAGTCCTGCATGGGCCATGCACGCGTCACGTCGCCACCGACGGAGCGACCAGTCGTCCTCGCCCACGCCGATAAGGCGGGCCCTGTCGGCTTCGGCGATGCCGACAAGGGGCGGCAGAGCATCTCGCAGCACGCGCACCCTTCTGCCCCTTCTGCCACCCTTCTCTTCTCTTTCCTTCGGTTCCTCTCTAGCTAGCTCCTCTCTGCACTCATACGAGTTCTTGCTTTCCTCTCTGCACTCTCCACACAAACCAAATTAAACCAGCCATTTAGACCAATAATCTTCACGTTTGCCACCATTAATCGGTGCTAGAAGGTTGAGGGAGGCTAGGGCAACTCCGATCTCCTGATGGGATAGCTCGTGGTGGTGGTGGTGATGGTTGGCGGGTGGTGGTGGTGGTGATGGTGGTGGTGGTGCTGGAGGGCTGCGTGGTGGTGCTGGAGGGCTGCATTGTGGTGGTGCTGCTCGTGTTGGTGCACCGGTGATTCGAGACCGCCGGACGCCGTCGCCTCTCACGCTTCTAGGGTATAATTCGATTTATCAAAATTCTAGGGTATGAACTTGTGTTGTTAAAAATAGTTTGTGACGGTAGTAAAAATTGTAGCTATATTTGTAGGTTAATTTGAAAAAATGTAGCTATATTTTTTAGGACTTTATTTATGCGGAGTAATATTAACGATGGTAAAATAGTTTGTGACGGTAGTAAAAATTGTAGCTATATTTGTAGGTTAATTTGAAAAAATGTAGCTTTTTTTTAGGAGTTTATTTATGCGGAGTAATATTAACGATGGTCAATATTTATTTATGTCAGCGGAGATGTCTGATTTAGTGAAGATCAGGTTTTTCTATGGTCCTGGTAGAGTCCAAATGTGTGATACGGGAGCTGATCTGAGTGAGTTTCAGTATATAGATGTCGACCTGCCAGCTGCTGAAACATGGTCTGTAAGTCAGGTAAAAGATTGGTTGGCGGGAAGTTTAGGGCTTGATAGTCAGACACAGACCGTCAGTGTTCATGCTTGGTGGAGTCATTCAAGGACAAATATTTACTTCGTTTTGAAACCACTAGAGTGTGATACTGATTGGGTGCGATGGTTAAAAGGCTGCGCAAAAAGGAATTGCTGTCCTTGTGCCCTAGTTCTTCCCGCCCTGAACGAGGTCACTGCCCCTGACGACGAGTTTAGTGCCCATGAAGGTGAGGGTGCTTATGATCCTGGACATGGAAGTGAAGAGATGGACATGTCTATGTCACATTATGGGTCTGATTTTGGTGGTGGTGGTAACGAGTCGGGGCAGAGCAGTCAAGTACATGGAGGGGACACTGAGGTATATGACAGTGCGGAGGCGGATGGCGACGAGGTAGACGGGCACATGCAGAACGAGATGGAAGATGAAGATGCAGATGGCTATAGTGCTGAAGGCGATGATTCCGATGAGTCAGACGGGGAAGAGAACGAAGATGAGGTACCTAATCCTGCAGCATGGAATCAGGACCACTCTTCGGCGATGACTATAAACGATGGTCATGATTCGGCATGGCAATATCATGAGAACAACATTGCGAAGGGTGCTTTGTATACTGACAAGCAAGCTTTGAGGGATGCAGTCGTTAAATGGGCATTGTCCACCCACAGGGTTATGAGAACTACCGTGTCAAGTCAAAAATATTTGACAATGGAATGCGAGACAATAACTTGTCCCGGCAGGGTGCATGGACATCTCCCAAAGAATGGCTATAGTTGGAGGATAAGTGACTTCGTACCTCACTCCTGTCGAATTGAAAATATCCCTGCAGAGCACCGTAATCTTTCTTCCACGCTTATAGCTCGGTTGCTGTACAGGGAGATAGTGTCCTGCGCATCGATGGAAGTGAGTGCCCTCCAGACAAAAGTGGCTGCCACATTTAAGTACGAAATATCATATGGCAAGGCTTGGAGGGCTAAGCATACGGCGCTTGAGAACAGATTTGGTTCATATTTGGACGCATATGACTCTGTTATCCGGCTGCTGCATACTCTGCAGTACCGGAATCCAGGCACCTATGTAGATATCCAAGATTTGTTCAGGCCAGAGTTCCCAACTGTGAGGGTGCTGCATCGAGTGTTTTTCTCATTCGGCGTATGCATCGAGGCTTTCAGACATTGCCGTCCGGTGATATGTGTAGATGGCACCTTTCTCACAGGCAAGTATAGGGGACAGATCCTGACTGCAATTGGTCAAGACGGTAACAATATGGTTGTGCCCCTCGCATTTGCTTTTGTGGAGAGCGAGAACATTGACAGTTGGACTTGGTTCTTCAGGCAACTGAAAATAGCAGTTGTGAAGGATAAGCCGAACGTGTGCATCCTTCATGACAGGCATGCAGGTATACTCAACGCGATAAAGACACTCACCAATCCTGTGCCTGAGGAACAGACTCCATGGCAGGACATGCAGAGCCGTTGGTGCATGCGCCATCTAGGTGCCAACTTCTTCTCGCAGTTTAGAAATAAGGACCTGATGAACCTATTCAAGAAACTCTGCAAGCAGAACCAAGAATGGAAGTACACGAAGATACGTGAAAGACTTGATTTGTGCACGCAGAGACATGTTCGGACAGGAAGAGGGCACGAGCAGCAGCTGTTCTTGCACATGCAGAAGCTGTTGCTGCACAACTAGCTACCGGACCACCTGCCGAGGAGGACGAGCCTGTTGGTCTTTGCGACCTACCCGGATTTGACCCGCCTGGAACTAGGAGAAGAGGTGGGAGGACAATTAAAACTTTTCAGCAGTGGATAGAGCATGAACCTTTAGAGAGGTGGTCTTTGTTGCACGACACACATGGAGCAAGATACGGTGTCATGACAACGAACCTGGCTGAAACATACAACTTTGTCCTCAGAGGAAACCGTGCCTTGCCACTAACAGCCATCGTGGAGGGTATTTTCTATGGCACATTGAAATATTTCAGAGATAGACGTGAAAGAGCTGAGAAGCATAATGTGGACAACCCGACCTCGCCTTATTGTGAGAAGGTTACGAAGTACATGAATGAGAAGCTGGCAAAATGTTGCTCCCACAGTGTAACTGCCGTTGGGAATCAAGAAAGGAGATTTGAGGTCCGCTTAGCCCACAACAAGTTCGGATGTGCAAACGAGGTGAGGACGCATGAGGTGAAGATTGGTAATGAGGTTTGGCCAACTTGCGAGTGCACCTGCAACAAACCAAAATTGCTTCACCTTCCTTGCTCCCATGTCCTCGCTGCCTGCAGGCAGTTACGGTTGAACGCAATCTCCTTCGTGTCTCCATATTATATGAAAGAGGCAGTTATCAATACTTGGACAGGTGAGATGATGGGATTTCGATCAATGGGTAACTTCAACACTGTAACCCCTGGTGAGAGGGTGTACATTCCAGCTCCTGAGCTATTGCGTGATGGGGTAGGCAGACGGCAGTGTCGTCGCATCAGGAATGATATGGATGAATCGAAGCCGGAGGCCCAGGGTGCAATGCCTTCAATGCAACCAATTTGGCCATAGGGACCCTGATTGTCCCACTTTTCCTGGAGAGAGACCTCCCGTGCGTGCGCGGGGTAACGGGCGTGGGCGAGGACGAAGAGCGAGAGGAAGAAACTAGGTGGCACTATGTTCGAATTTGTATTAAGTGTGGAACTATGTTCGAATTTGTATTAAGTGTGGAACTATGTTTGAATTTGTATTAAGTGTGGAACTATGTTTGAATTTGTATTAAGTGTGGAACTATGTTTGAATTTGTATTAAGTGTGGAACTATGTTTGAATTTGTATTAAGTGTGGAACTATGTTTGAATTTGTATTAAGTGTGGAACTATGTTTGAATTTGTATTAAATGTGTCACATTGTTTGAATTTGTATTAAATGTGATACTAACTCTGGGATTCTAATATGTGCAGTGATGGAGGGAATGTGGTTGCTTGATGCTACCATAGATCGTGGGCACCGTGCTAAGGCATTAGAGGGGAATCCAAGGAAACTTAAGCCCCTAATCACTCGCACGCCTAAGGAAAACTGGAGGATTCACCCGGCGTGGGTACAGAGGTATTGGTCGTATTTATTTATTTTATGGACGCATGTTTTCTATTGTTATGCTAGTGTGCTAAACTAGATTGTTATGTTCTTTTGGATACGCAGGTTGAAATGGGCCGGGCTCTTACCTTTCGCGCGTCTAGTAGAGGCCACTGAAACTCTACGCGTATGAATATGGACGCATCTTTACTCAGCTGCTTGGTGGACCGATGGAGGCCGGAGACCCACACGTTCCACTTTCGCTGGGGAGAGATGGCTCCTACTCTACAGGATGTATCATTCTTGCTAGGTTTACCTTTGGCGGGTCAGCCTGTTGGACCTTTGGAGAGGCCGGTGAATTGGCAGGACGATTTGATAGCCCGTTTCCAGGGTATTGGTCCACC
The DNA here is from genome assembly GCA_947311845.1 of Poa pratensis. Taxonomy (NCBI): domain Eukaryota; kingdom Viridiplantae; phylum Streptophyta; class Magnoliopsida; order Poales; family Poaceae; genus Poa; species Poa pratensis. The sequence goes on from CAMZMU010000117.1 coordinate 33,410,770, forward strand.
TTTACAGTATGATTCTCACGGACCCAAGCTTGATTGGTTGGTTGCCTTTCAGGTTAGTTAATGTGTCTCATAATCTGTTATTTCTCATTTGTTGTTATACTAATATTTTTTTTACCATGAATATAGGTCCAGAAATTTCCAGGGTATCCAGATCATTTGACACCGATACAACTCAGTCGCGGCTTGGAGGCATACATCATGTGGCTTCTTGGTAAGGTGATGTTCACCGAGAACCATGTCGACACTATTACCGCGCGCTACCTCCCTTTCGCACGGGAGATCGCTGATGCTACTGAGCCGCGCACATCAGACAGAGGAGTTGGGGTTCGGCTGTCTTAGCGGCTACGTACCGAGCTATGTGCAACGCTTGCATGCTGACTTCAGGTAAGTCAGCCATTCTCGGATGCCCTCTATTTCTGCAGCTGTGGTCGTGGGAGAGGTTCTCTATAGGACGGCCAGCCATATCTGAAGAGCCTTTCCCATTGTGGGAGATCTTTGACGGTGACCACATCGACTTGCCTACTATTGCGACCGTGTATACACGCAACAAGGTACGTATCTTGTTATAATTTAATACATCGACAAACTTACTATTGCGACCGTGTATGAAAAAACTTGTGTTCTACGCAGAGACACTTTGCTACTGAGCAGACGAAGCAGTGCTACATTGCTTTTAACGAGCAATTTGATATGTACACTTCGGTGATCTGGGAGCCGTACACGGAGGAGCTCATTACGCGAAGATACCCCGGAGGTATTTCTGCTCTCTGCAGACGTGACCAAGCGTATTGGATGACAAAATCGAAGATCATCTTCGATGTCTTCGTGGAGGAGATGTCTCAACAGAGGGTTATGAGGCAATTTGGTCTTCGACAGTTGGTAGAGCCTCCACCAGCAGAGCGTCCCCTCCCAGATGCGCACCACAGGTATGTCGAACGTAGTTTTTGTCCTAAATTGTTCGCACTCAATCAATATTTACTGATAGAACACTCACCCAATTTTTAGGATCTCAAGGAAGGGGATTAGTCGGACCGCGGCAGAGTGGCTACGGAGGCTACAACCTTACGTTTCAGAGTGGGACACTGCGGCGACACGGCTTTGGGTCGAGCCTCTCGGGTTTGATATCACTCTATACAATACCTACTTGCAGAGGTACATGTCCGGAACACGGATACGTATCGTTCTGCACTCTGACCCGGAGGTTATACCTGCCCCTACTACGTGGGATACATACCCGATATATGACACTTCTGCGTCCAGACAGCACGCGGTAATATATTTTCACTAATTCATCTAACTGCTACATGCTTTGACGTATATATATTTAATACTTTTTATTTCTATTGTCAGGCCTATTTGACACAGGAGATTCAGAATGAGGCCGCTCAGTATGGACGTTCTCTTTCCACTGGCCCTCTTTTGGTACCACGGGAGCAGCCGATATCCTGGTTCAGGAGGCTGGAGGGGAAGCTACGGGACGTCTACGCGACACTCACGTGCACCCGCACAGAGGACGTTGTTCGCGACCCGGCAGGACAACGCCCCCCGCGCCCCCTGTCACGACGCCAGCAGCAACAGCGGCAGCAGCAGATGCATCAGGAGCAGCATCAGCACGAGGAGGAGGAGCAGCAGCACGACGACCAGCATCTCCTGCACCAGCACCACGAGCAGCAGCCGCATCACCGACATGAGCCGCGTCCACGTATGTCACCACAGCCCAGGCCACCTCCTCCTGACCAGGCAGGAGGTTCGGCGTGGCAAGGTTACGGTCCCACTTCCAGTTACGAGTATCGGCCACAGTCTCCTCCTGAGTACCGAGGTCCCGCCCCGGATTACGGTACGTATATTGTTTTCATATTTCAATTGGGAGTGCGTATTTCTTATGTACTAATGATTCCATCTGTAGGAGCCTATGGCTATCACACGGCTACGTCCGGACACCAGGCGTCAGGATCTGGATCAGGGTGGGGGAGTGACCAGGAGGCTCGGGCTCACGCGGGGGAGGAAATCTCCAACTGGATGAACATTTTCAACACTCCAGAATTCCCCACGCAGCCGCACATTCAGCAGACTCCTCCACCATACCCCACACAGGGTACACAGGATGACGACGACTTGACAGTGCCTCGTCAAACCCGGGCACCAAACAGGTACGGGAGGACGCCGCCCGTCCAGCCCCCTCCTCGTGATCCTCGGCCACGCAGGCGTCAGTGATATCTTCGGGACATGTTCATATTTATATGTGAGACATATTCATATTTATGTTTGTATGAGACATATTATCTATGTACGAGACATATTCATATTTATGTTTGTATGAGACATATTATCTATGTATGAGACATATTATTATCTATGTACGAGACATATCAGAGGAAAATAAGTTGTACGAGACATATTATTAAACAAACATTGCAACTTACACAGACAGCAAGAAAAGTGGTAGTACCGACAACACAACATAAATTGAAAAAGAAAAGTCATCTACCATCGACACAGCCTCCCGCGTCACTCTTCCCCTTCGACGATGCTGCACCCTTGCCCTTCGACGACGCCGCACCCTTGCCCTTCGACGATGCTTCAGCCTTGCGTTTCGACGACGCTGCACCCTTGCCCTTCGACGCCGCCGCCGCTGCTGCAGCTCTCTTGCTCGCTTCAGTGGGCATGAAGATATCATCTTCGTCCTCGCTCTCCTCGACCCATAACATCGGATGATGAAAAGCATCCAACATATATGCTTCAGTGGGATATGTTAGCTTCTTCTTCTGCCACCTAGCATGCAGCCTCACGAGTTCCTTTTCTATTTCCTTGTAATTCCTCCATGGCCACCCATGCCTAGCTAGCTTCGCTGATAGCTCACGAAGATGAGGTGGATGACTAACAATATCTTCGAATGGGATCTCCTTATTGTCTACCTTGAACTCGGCCGTAAACTTCAAAAGGAGTGCCGACATTCCTGCCGGGAAACTACCATCTGAATTGTATCTCGACATGTTCGAGTGAGTGGACTATGCTTACCAACTCGACATCTCCTCCCGGGGTTTTTATAGGACGAGCACATACCAATTGGCGGGAGAAATAGGCGGGAGCAAAGCTGGCGGGAAAATACAAGGCGGGAGCAAGTTTGGCGGGAAAATACAAGGCGGGAGCAAGTTTGGCGGGAAAATTAGGCACGGCAGAAAAATGGCGGGAGAAAAAAGGCGGGAACAAAATGGCGCGAGAACTATGGCGGGAGAAATATGGCGGGAGAGGAAGGGCGGAATAAAAGCCGGGAGCGCGAAACAAATTTGGATCAGCCAGGAGTTGCATGCACGGCGGAATAAAAGCCGGCAGCGTCGGCGAGCTAATCGTCGTCGGCAAAGACGACTACGAGCTTATCGGCGTCGCCAACACCGAGTACGAGCAAGGTCGTACTGCATACAGCTGCATGCATGCATGGAGGGCCCTGTCGGTGTCGCCAACGACGATAAGAGCTAATCGGTTTCGGCGAAGCCGAGTAGCCCTTGCCGGCTTCGGCAACGCCGACTGGATTCTATTTTTGAAAAAAATAAATTTTGCGTAATATTTCCAGAATTAATTAATTTTCGTGTATTATTTAAAAAAAATTAGCCGATCGACATGGGTCTCGCTGGCTGCCGGCATGCACAGCCTCTTTAATTCTTCTACAGTAACCTGCATATTAATGCAACGAAAATATCTTGGATTTTTGTTGCTGTAAAATGTCTATGCATGGCTAGAAGGCTGGGAACATCATGGATCCATCTTTTTACTGAGCTAATCTTGGCTCCTCTGATGCCGCTGTGGAAGCACACAGACTAGCTAGGCAGCGGCGGCGGAAAAGCGTGGGCATGCACGATCGAAGACTCGGCGGTATGCGGCAGCTCGATCGATCGTTCGGGAGCAGAATATCCTACGCGCACCACCGCCGCTCCCTGGTACAGAGGATACGCTGGCGAGCACGAAGGAAGGGGACGACGACGCGGTGGGCGGGGGCCCGTCATCCACGTCAGGCAGTCAAGCGCCATGCCAGTGATGCTAGGCCGCGGTTTCGGACTGGTCAACGGCGTCCGGTGGACTGGCGCAAGACCCTCGTGCCGATTTTAGTCGTCTTTTCTCTCTGGCCTTCACACCGGCGCCGGGTTTCATTTCATCATAGACGCCAAATGAAGTGCCCCCCCTTGCACCGCCGTACGCCCAGTGGATGGATGGCCTACTCGCGCTAGTCGGCTCAAGTACGGATCTCGTGTCACAGTACCGTTCCAGTGATCTTACGAGAAATCTTTTTTTTTTTTTGGCGAATGAGAAATCTTAGACACAACGTCGGGTAAATTTCCGTCAGTCACGATTGTTTGCGTCAAGTGTTGGGCAAAATTACCATCGCTAACGACTCTTACGCGTTGCCATTATAGGACTCCCTTATATGCGCGATCAAATATAAATTCAGTTTGATCGATGCAGCAGTCGCTGCGTTCTTAACTGAAAGTATTCATGTGTTCTTAACTGAAAGTATTACTCGTCCCCCTAGGAATAACCAAAACAAATCAGTTTGTATGGGCCAAGGTGTTGGATTTTTGTTGTGCTGCTTCCAGCATGCACAGCAGTCGAGAAGAGCAGACCTTCTTTGCCCCGTCGCTTAACATTCTGCGTAGGGTGATGGACGATAATATTTTTGGAGAGCGTCTCGGCACGACAGTTCGCTTACCTTGGACTATATTTGCGTCGACTGTTTAACTACGTTCTCTACGTCCCCTTCGCCAACATGGCCGACAACTACAACGCTACGGTTGTGACCTTCCCGGTCTGCGCTACTATTCTCTCAGTTTACATTAATATTGATCCATATACATATTTGTTATATATGTCTATTTTTTCGTATGTGTTTAGATTTATTTCGACAACACGAAATTACACTATATGTACTCCATGGCATGTTCAAGCCCAAGGAAAACTAGAATACTAATCAAGAACAGCCCGTTGTTGAAACGACTGCCAATTGGCTGGATGATTTTTTTTTTAACAAAAGCTCGGTGACATTAGTGGTGCACATTACATAGTCACTAGGCGACTTACCTATGCAAATCCTAATGACATCAGAGAGCAGATCGAAAGTGCACCGGATATTATAGATTGCGGAATTAATAAAGAAGTCTCGGAGATCTTCTCAGTTTCAGCCGTTCTAATCATGCAAACCACTAAAGAAAGAACATGCCATGGTCTTATCTATCTAATCACTGTCACTCAGCGTTATTTCTGTCCCTAATTAGCTAGCACCTAGCCAGCCGATATGCATCTACGCGCTTCCATGTCAATGATAGTGTTTTTGCACCTTACATTTCACAATCATCTCGATTCGATTTTCTCTCAGATGTGGTTCAATTTGCAGGCTAGATACAGCGCTGACTGTAGTTTTCCTGTTTCCTTTTTTTGCGTAAGCAACTATGGCCACCAACAAAAAAAGGGCATTATACCTGTCAAGGGAAAGGCGATCTGGCCCCGGCCGGGTCTCACCTCAAACTGAAAGACTTGAGAAAGCGCCCGCAGAAAAGGGCCGGGGAGGAAGCGAAAGGTCCAACGCTTGTCCACGCCAAATCAGCGCAAAGTCGCCGTGAGGTTGTGAAATCGACAATACGTGGAACAAGTTGCATACTGCGCTGTGGATCTTCTCATCACGAATTCGATCTGTTCTCTCCTTTTTGGCCGTGCAACTAGCTAGGTCCAAGCACAAGCACGTTATATACTCGAGCCTTCCTCTTTTTTTTCCTTGTGTGGATGGTGTTATATCCACTAATCCAGATGTATGTTTATTGTTTCGAGAATACATGTGAAATGTGTAGCTGCTCCAGGTAGTATCTTCATATATACGCATGACTGGTACGCACTACAGTTTTAGTGATCACCTGTGAAGAGTAAATTGGCGGTTGCTTAACTGTTCTTGTTGGCTCATCTGACCCACGTTGTTTAATTAGTTTCCTTGCTAATCCACTGGCACGGACAGAGATGGAATACTACGTAAGCTATGGAGCATGACATTGCCAGACTAAAACTGAAGTTTAAAGACCGACTTGACTGATGCCATGTGATCAGCCCTAGTATTCATGCATGATCCCTCAGCATACCATTTGGCGATTCGAGTACTACCGTTGTTGTTCCGGAACCTGTGGAATTTAGCAGTACGCGCAAGGGCAGCCACACACGGCGGGTCACCGACGAGAGGTCTCCGTTCGGCGGGGCTCCAAGTTCCACGTAGCAGTCGTCGCACCCGGAAAGTCTTGAACCTTGTTGGAAGTAAATCGAGAGGAATCGAGAGAGACAACAAATGAATCGAAGTATGTTTCCATTGATGATGAAGAGTGCTATTTATAGCACCCAAACAAGCAGTTACACAAGGGCATGTCGGTTGTGCAAACCGACATACAAGTAGAGATTACATATTTAATTAAAGGAATTAATTAAATCCTAACACTCCCCCTAATCTATGCTTGTCCTTGTGTGTCTTCATCATCTTGAAATAGTCTCCTCCAAAAACCCTGTGGGAAAAATATGAGGAGAGTAGTGTGTATGATATGTTGCTAAAACTCCTTTAACCCGATGGGGAAATAAGGAGAAAATGATGCAACATATGATGGTTATTGTCTCTTTGATAACTCATATGGGAAAACCTTAAAATGGGAAAAACCATAGCGAGTTTAGAGAACAATAAATATGTCTTGTATACTTCCTTTAAAAACCCCGGTGGGGAAAACAGAAAGTATGACATATGATGTTTGAAGTTCTCCCCCAAAAACCCTTTGGGAAAAATGTGAGGAGAATTTTATTTGATATGTTGTCAAAACTCCTTTAAAACCCAGTGGGAAAAGTAAGGAGAAAATGATACAACATATATGATTATTGTCTCTGTTAACTCAATATGAATGATCCATAGAGTTTAGAGGACAATAAATATGTCGTGTATACTTTCCTAAAAACCCCGGTGGGGAAAACAGAAAGTATGACATATGATCTCATGTTGATACTACCTCATTAAAAACCTTGATGAGAACCTGAAAAGTAAACTCATAAAGGGAAAAAGAGTGTAATATGATGCTTTGAACAGGAATAGTTCAGGAAGATACTCCCCCTGACTCTTGCAAATCCCGAAGCCGTCGCATACCAATCCCATGAATCATTTCTGAATGTTATAGTTGGTAGAGACTTGGTGAATAGATCAGCGAGGATACCGCATGATTTTAATTGCAAGATGTTTATTCCCGGCTCGTCATGAGTTTATGGGGATAAAAAGATTTAGTGCAATATGCTTAATGATATTGCTCTTTATGTCACCTGTTTTGCATCTATGCAACATAAGCAACATTATCTGTGTAGATAATGATAGGTGATTCGAGAGAACCAACACCACATGACTAATGTATGCGGTTTGTCATTCCGTGAAGCCACACGTGTTAACATGAAGCATTGCATCTTAGAATGATCGTGGTAGTATAGTCACCAGAGTCTATTTGAAGACATCAATGGAGTGACAGATCTACCATGTATGTACACATTGTAGGATCATGTAAGTAGCCAATACAGGTGTCTAAATTGGAGTTCAGATTTCTCCGAAATTGATACAATTGTCAAGATATTTGGTGCCTTGGAGATATCGAAAGATATTCTTGATCCCCTAACCAATTATGTTGGTAGGTCCAATGGCATTGAGATATGGAACATTATGTGCCAACATCTCTTCTCCATCTTGCCATGGATCTTTCTCTACGTCTAGAGATCGAACAATCCATAGGAGATGGACATGACTTGTCTATATCAAGTTCCTCCAATTTTCTGGATATAGGCATCTTAGTGTACCATAATACTTGAGTGAAGGTGCTCGAGTTGTAGTCCCAAGCAACATTTGGGTTTATCCAAATTCTTCATCTCAAATCTGTCTTTTAGATGATCACGTGGTTCGTCATTTCAGGAGATATCCTTATGTATGACAAACACACATGGGTGATCATTATAGTAGGAGTAACCCTTGTGTATAAGGTACTCACTACGTCGGTTGTACCAAAATATACCGACAACAATAAGAATTGGAGTGACTTATTGATTTTTACACAATACATGTTGCATTTGCGTTTCGATTCGGACAGAGATTCCATCGGGAACCATACATGTCGGAATCTAGTGATCCACATGGATATGTTGTCACTACACCTATCAACTGCACAGATAGATGTTTTTGTACTGCCAATGATATATGTATCGGAACGAGATTTCACTCATGTCTGGAGATTAGGTCTCGGATCTCTGCGGAAACCCGACCTTATGCTACAAGCCTTGCTTTCTCACCACCGTGTGTTTCTCATTCCGTTTCCGGAAGGAAACACATTGAACAATCCCATAGGGAATTTGTTTGGAAGAGCGAGGCTATATCTGCTTGGATCGCATCCTTTGATGAGTTCAGTCCTAGCAAGTGTGTTCACACTCTGCCATGGCCATGGTCTTTGGATCTGAATCATTGTGAAGGTTGTTTGCAATCATACAAGAGATGTTTGTCGACAGTTGTAGGCTTTGGTTATATGATTCTCCAGAATCGATATAGTTGGAGCAAATATCATGCACCCATGATGACTCTTCGTGATTTCCCAATACGCGTGAGTCTGGGTGTTCCGATGTCCCAGCCAGTGTGTGCAAGCTGGAGCTGGGGTTGTGGAGGTTTCCCTTCCACTGGGTGTATACTACCCATTAGGTGTTCATCAACGCAAGGTCGACTTGCATTTACTGATTTAGAGGATTCCTCGATTTCCTTTGTTGCTTTGCAAAAAGCTAGATCCTGATCAGAGGCCGTACTACTCCCCCTCTTTTTATGAAACAGGGAGTTGAGTGGTTTTTATTGGTACCTCCACTCTTTCGGGCGCATTTCTAACCGGATTGAAGGATTTTGTAACACCTTTGAGATCAGTAAATGAATCTGGCAGGTTATTTGCATGTCTTGCAAATTTGTGAATTCGAACGTAGAGTCCAAATTATTATGTACGTGGATATGGGGAGGAACGTAAAGTCCCAATTGATTTCCTGGCATTCGATGTGGTACTTTAAATCTCCCCCTAATGCCTGGAAATAATCCTCCTTAAATATAAGTAATCAGCGTACTGGGATATGAATACATCCCTGATGAGGGGTTCAAGGTACTTGTTGATCGACGGAGATATGTACCACCACATAGATCCCTAATATGTGAGCCCATGATGTACGCTGCGGTGGTGAGATCGGTACGCGTAACGCGCTTCCGAACTTACGCAGATGGGAAATGCTCGGAGGATTTCACGTATCAATTGCAGAGGGGAAGTACTGCGATATGCAGTTAGTCAGTAGCAGCATGTAAAATTGCATGACTCCAACGTGAAGTTGGTAAATTGCAATTCATTAACATGGGTCATGCATTGAGAAAAATCCTTTGATCAGAGATGGAACCAAAAAAAAAATTGTGCATGGACACATAGGACATTCTGCTGAACTTCGATCCTCGGAGCCATGCACTAAATAGTGGAGGCATGCGAAGAGAATTCTGCAACATTTGTCCATACGAATTGATTTAATTCGATTTTTAGTCCAAACAATGGTTAGTTGGGACCACAAATATCACCTTTGAATGTGTTCAAGGGACTGAAGTGATCATTTGGTGTAGTATATGCACACAAAATCTCATGACTAGGAAAGTTTAGCTCATGCAAATCATGACCGATGGAATTGCATTATATGCAACATGTGCTACGAGTTGGGTGTACGTCTAGTACGATCCAGACAATAGAGTGGGTACATTATCATATACTTGTTCCACATCCATCGGATTGGCACTCGTAGAATTCTATATATAGAATGGAAGAAGTTCCAATATGGAAATCTTTATCAGATATATAGAATGTATACAATCTTATTTATATCAGTGCTGATACAATATATATGTTCTACTACAACAAACACAAATGGACATTAATAAAACGACCACTAAGGAGATAGTGGGACTAGTTTAAGTCTCCAAACACTTTGGTTGAGGCGTACTCAACCATCATGTTCTCCGTGCCTGTAGGGTCCTCGGACTTATGGAGAGTTATGGCATTGCAAGATCCAGTAGGAACATCTCGCGAACAAGCAGCTCCATTGGTGTCATCTGGAGGAAGGTTGAAGTTGGCATCAAACCTTTTCCCTTGAGGTGTTTTGCATCCCTGAGATTGCTGGTACAGAATGGCCAGATGCTTTGGGGTCTTGCACTTGTTAGTGGGATGCGTGTAGCAGCCACACTTGTCACAAAGCTTAGTTATTTCAAACTCATGCTTTGCGGTGCCTTTCCCACGGTCTGAGTTTTTAGGCTTCTTATGAACCTCCTCATTGTACTCCCCGACAGATGTGAAATCATGGAGTCGGAGATATGTACAGAGTGCTTCAGGCATGACAACTGCCTTCTGTTGTTCATACCTCGTTTTGAGGGCCAGAAACAAGGTATTGGGGAATTCTTCCTCCAAGTAATTCAGACTTGAGGTCTAGATGAACATGGTGCCTTATGATGTACAAAGCAGCATATTTTTACTCATCTGTTAGCGGCGTGACTCCAGCCGGGAGTGGAAAATCCGGAAACTGGATTGCACGCACTAACCCATGGGACGCAAGGGCGATCTTGATGTCCATGGCCCATATAGGATAGTTGTGGCCGTTGAGAGCGATTGCATGCCATCGTTCATCTATATGGTAAACCAGAGAATATCAATTTACATTCGGTATATTAAAATCCATCATGGTTATGTCGTAATGAACTATGCGAAATAAATGAAGTTTCAAGAAGTGGCCTTGAACTCGTTAGTGTGTGAACCTCAAATTGTTAAGTATGACACGTTGTAGATAATCTCCAAAAGAAATTTTGGAGTAGATCTAGCAGCATTAGCGGAGTATAGGGTACTCACGCTTCGAATGCCTTACGCCATAACTTAATTAAATGTGTGGGAGAGCACATAGGCAATCATAATGTCAAAAATGACAATATGTAGGCTTAAATAGCAGGTGTAGATAAATCTACACACTACCTCGTGATACCAAAACATCAATATGAAGAAGTTACTTTGAATTTTGCATCTCAATTCGTGCTCGTATCAAGCCAAAAGGCTCAATTAAGACGGTGAATTGATCGTATTCGCAAGAAATTGAAAAACCTCAATTGCAAATAGACGTATTAATCTCGACATGTGACGAACATGGAAATATATACATCTCATATATGATCTAGAATACATAGTACTCTACGGATTCAGTACTATAAAGCAATTTAATGTTTTGCAAGAAATTATAAATCTCAATTGCAAATAGATGCAATTAATCTCGACACGTGGCAAACGTGGAAATATAATACATCCACTTAAGATCTGGAATACATCGGTATTCAACAGAAAACAGTGCTAAGATATATGTACTGAATTAACAGGATCTAAAAACAGGAATTGAGTCACTGCTAGAAATTAGTGCTAGATGACTAATATATATTTTTTTTTTTTTTTTTTGAGATTAGATGACTAATATGCTAAAAAGCTGAAAACTGCGGCAAATTGCTACTGCGCTGTATTAAACAAACAGCAAATAACAAACATCAAACATGGATAGTTTCTGGCCAGCACGCTGTACGCATGCACATGGGCAGAAAGGAGCCATCGTCTAGTACTACATCGCTCCGGTCAACGAGCGGATAAGGAGAGCAGAGCGACAGGGAAAGAGAAAAAAAAATCCCCAATTTGCTCCATCCCCAATCCATCGATATGACGGAGGTGCAGACCAGCACAACGCAACCTCCGCGTGCGGCCGCATCAGCGCTCACCGGCGGCGAGAGGTGCTCCCGCCGCGCCCATCCTCGGAGGTGGAACCGCCGGGGAGATGGGTGCCGGGCGTGACGCCATTAGGGAGCCCGGCGCTCGGGCTCCACGTGCCTGAGCGGCGGCCACGGCCACACGACGGCGAACTCGTCAGCGGGACGTCAAGAGCCTTGCGACGGCGGCGAGCACCCGTTCGGGCCGAAGCGAGGGCTTGGCGGGCGAGCCGGGCATGGGTGCCCCGCGCGGCACTGCCTCGTTCTCGACGGCGGGCGCCGATGATGGGGGGCATGGTGGTGTGACGGAGACGGCAGCCGCGGCGCTCGTTGGCGCCGAGACGAAGGCGAGGGCGTCGCCCAGCCGCTGGTCGTGAATACCAAGCGCGCCGCAGGGAGCAGCACCACATTGGGAGGCCGCGGTCTCGGGTGCCGGCGCACCGCAAGGATGCAAGCCGTCGACGCCGCGAGCATGGCCAACGCCGGCAGTCTGCATCGTGGGATGCCATGTTTTGGCTCACCTTGGTGTGCAGAGGAGTCGCCGGTGGTCCGCCGTCGTCGGTCGACGGTGTGGTATGCCCGCTGCTCGTTTTCCTCTTCTCGAAATCGCTCAGAAGCAGAGCGTGCGTGCTGATAACGTGTTGGAAGTAAATCGAGAGGAATCGAGAGAGACAACAAATGAATCGAAGTATGTTTCCATTGATGATGAAGAGTGCTATTTATAGCACCCAAACAAGCAGTTACACAAGGGCATGTCGGTTGTGCAAACCGACATACAAGTAGAGATTACATATTTAATTAAAGGAATTAATTAAATCCTAACAAACCTGATAACCTTAGCCACTAGCGCTCCCGCCGTTTCAGTTCAGGCGCCATGCACTCAGCGCTCAGAGTCTCCCCTGCCCATGCACACACACGAAATCCTACCTGCCTCCGCCGAGCATGCACGACGGCCTCATTTTGGCACGAGCGAGGTAGGTGCGTTCAGCTGCCTGCCAAGAAGAATTCAGTGAATGGCATACCTTATAAAGAAGAGAGCAATCACTTACAAGATTCTGAAATCAGTTGCGAACAACAGTTTCAGATTACACCTCACACACCCATACCTAGTCCTACTCTATCGGGTCATGAGGCTCATCTACACACGTTCTACCTCTCTCCCACATCAAGTACTCCTCTCTCACTAAAATTCAAAAACAACAAGGTACTCCTCTCTCACTCTTCCGACCAACTGTGTCGTGCTCACCTGCTTGTTTAGAACCCGAGTATTTATCTCCTTCCAGAGTAGCCACACCGTCAGAATGACTAGTGTGTCAAACTTTCTCCTGTCCCTTCGCTGAACCTGGATTCCTGCCGCTCTACACCATAGAATTCAGTGTTTATTTGTGTACTGGCCATTTAGACGGAAGGCTCGAGAAGAGCCCGGGTTTGAATTAACGAAGCCAACAACCGGCTAAGAGTTACGACTTACAAGCTCATGCCAGCGAAACCAGCAACAACACCCACGCACACCACACACACACACACCTCACAGCAATAGAGAAACCATACATAGTGAAAAACCAAGCAAAACTAAAAGAAGCACAAATTAAAAGACATTGCTTGATCCGAATGAGGCACCATGAATTCTGTTGCACGGAGACGACGTCGAAGATGTTCACACCAACATACCTCCACCGTACCATCATTGCCACCACCACGACACGCCATTGGGGAGGGACCTAGCAGGGTTTGGGTATCCAAAGGCAAGGGCTTGCAGCAACGCCTCCAAGGAGGTGGACGGCGTACAAAATGTCGTCGTTGCCGGCAGAGACATGTCTTGCAAAACTTTCGCCCAAGCCCCATGAAACCAACCCTAGATCGTGACCTTGTCGCAGCCCAAGGAACCAACATTCGCCGGTGGCATAAGGAAGAAAAACACCGACATCAACTGTGACTTGACGCCGGCCAGGAAAAGCCCCCCAAGGCTCTGGACAGCCGCCAAAACCAACAGAAACGCCGTTTAACAGTAGCCAAGCCAACATTGACCGAGGGCAGCAACGACGGAGAGATCATAGGGCGACTCACACGCCGCTACGAGGTAAACCTTCACCAAACGAACACACGTGGGAAGCAAGGTGGGGCGGAGAGGCGGAGTCCAGCAGTCAAGAAAAAGGATGGTTCTTCACAGCGATGCCTTCAACAAGGGGAACGACACCGGAGGTGTTGTCATCGCCGGAAATGGTCGCTACCATTTCGCGGTTTTCACCGAGACCCATCCAAAATCAAACGCCGGCCGCCGCCACGAGGACGCGAAGAAGACATCAAAGGACGCAACCACCGGCCTACGAACCTCGGGGACACGGTGCACTAGCCGCAACTGAGAGCACCGGAAAGAGCACACCAGAGCGAGACCGTTCATCGTGTGATTATTCTGATGTATTCGTCAAGGTGCACCCGATCGACCCGGAATAACAAACAATCAAAAGAACACGCAAGACAGAGAAAGAAAAATCGTTCGACACCACAAAGGCACAAACATTGGCTAATTGGTTTCACTCGCTGTAGGCAAAAGTCACTCACTCCTATTCAAAATAAGTGTCGCAGGATTCCAGTTTAAAACCGCGGTACTTATTATAAATCGGAGTTATTATAAATCGGAGGTAGTAATGAGTTTCGGTTGGGCTGATAAGTTCACACGGTTTATAGCCCGATCCTGTACAGCAGAGAAGCAGGTTCTTTTTGGCCGACTAATATGCAGCGATTAGTGAACATTGTACACGTCTAAGAGAGCACTTCTGTAAGGCTGCCGAGCATGCTGCTACTGTTGTCTTGTGTCACAGTGACACGGTGTCTGGCTGTCTGCTATTGTCTCGTCCTGAAGGTGCCGACGTTGATTTCCCTTTCACGCGGAGTTGCAGTATCAGGGCCTGATTCAAAGTAATTGCATAAGATTTTTTAAGGAATCAATCTTATAGAAAATTTTCCTTTGTTACTTGTTTGATTTATAGGATTGGATTCTATAAGAACTCTTCTTAAAGAATCTTTTGTACTACTTCCTATAGGAATTCTAACATCCACTCCAACCTTTTTTTTATAATTTCTTTGGTGAAATCAAACAAACTTTGATACAAACCAAATCCTAGGGGATTGGAGTATGCATTACATGACAATCCTATACTTTTCCTGTTATTACATCTTTTATATCCTACGAATCAAACAGACCTCGGTATGTAGGCAGGTTGCAGTGGTTTACCATCTCTGTTCTTGCGCGGAGCTCCCATTCAACGCTTAAGGCGTCACTTCGCCAGCCGACGCATGTAGAGCGATCCCTTCTGGGCTGGACCAGTAACGCTGTACTTGGGTCGCTATGCAATTTCTTTTTCATTTGACTGATCGATAGTTTGGGAAAATAATTATCCGGTTTTCGTATAAAAAAAACCCTGATTTTCTGATAATTTAAAAATAATTCATGGATTTGAAATTTTCAAAATATTCAATAGAGAAAAATGTTCAGATATTTGAAAAATACGAACTTTTTGAACACTTTTCAAAAAAAATTGAAAATTGTTCATATTTGGAAAATTGAAAATAGAATCTTTGATGAAGTCCAATATCAAATTCACTTAATAAATAAAAAATTTGACGCAAACAGCAGGAGCTCTGCTTTTCATTTATATGAGAGGGAACAAACACGATTACAATAGAACACAATGCCCAAAGGCACACGAAAGCAGTGGCGGATCCAGCAATTTGTCGAAGCCTGGGCGCGCTACAGTGCAACTTGTCGTGGTGGTATCACGGCAGATGCCATAGGATGGCTTGAGTTGGGGCCGATGGACGCTGGTGGAACCGGGGAGGGATAGCGCGCTAAAGAGCGCACACAGAAGACACAAAGCACACCACAATCTACCCAGGTTCGTGAGGAGGTAAGACCCCTACTCCTGTCTGTCTCTCTCAGTATATCAGGATATCAAGAATACAAAGGTGCTCCTCGAGCTGTATGCTCTCAGCTATGGTGATGCACTCAAGGAAGAAGAAGATAGCTATGGGGGAAAGTTCTCTCAGCACATCGCTCTCTCAGCGCCTTTCTCAGTGTATCTCCTAGTGTCTCTCTTCACGCAGGAGGGCCTGGGACACCTTATATATTGGTACCCCGGGTCACAGGATTGGTGCCGTACGTTACACTGTAGCCACGCGCGTCTGCATCAGCAGCTTGGTCATGATTGTGTCCTCTGCCACGGACAGGACGTGGCCTGCTCATGCCTCGCACTCTGTTCCCACATACGCCCGTGGTCAGCGGTAGGTGTGACCGGTCACCTCGTACCCGCGCCATACCGCCTGCCATGCTCCCGTGTGAGGCGGGATATGACCGTTGCATTGACTTACAACCGGCATAAGGCACCTCTTCTCTTTAACTCGGCATGGATATGCCGGATTCCCCTTCCTTGGTTATCCTCCCCTGCACATAAGAGAAGACACGAAGATACCGACATTCGTATGTCGGTCAGTATATGTCGGTTTGCACCAGCATCATATCCCGGCCCCTTCTGGGCCTGGTTATGTCGGTTTCACTGTACCTCGGTCCACTCTTGGACATAATTTATACCATACCTTGACCCTACCCCGGGGTAGCCCCCAACATTAGTCCCCGAAGCTGGTGCGGTCCTGCAGACTTGGATGAAGGGCCACACCAGGTTTACACAACCAAACCAACTTGGCCAACTATCCGACATATTTATGTCGGTCCAACTCAAACATCAGGAACCAAACCTCCAACCACTTTCGACATCTGCCCTTATGTCGGTTTCTCCGACACAAGAAGATTTCCTCGATCTTTTCAAAGATCTTACCATTGCACGTGGCAGCAAAACGTTGCGTGTCGCCTAGGTTCTGGTGCGCGGACAGACATGCCTTTGTGCGCATGCCACCCAAGTCACGTGAGCCCCACGAGCTGTCACGTCCCATGCGCACTTGAGTGCTTTGACCGCACCGGCGTGCACATTACCGCGCGGCTCCTCGATTCTCGCGCCAATAACCACACCATTAACCACGCCCTGTGCAGTTTCCACTTTGCGGCCCACCATGTGGCCGAACGTGCGGCCGTTTTTACCGCAAACCGCGCAGATCGTGCGCAGTTAATTCGCGCGGCGGTTACGGGGATCGTGCGCGGTAATTTTCCTAACCGCACACCTCCCACGCCCATAAATAGGGGAGCGGGGCAACCCTCCTCCTCTTCTTTCTTCCTCCTCACTCTCCTTCCTCTGTGCTATCGCCGCCACCGCGCAGAGCACTCCGCCACCGCGCGACGCCGGACCCCGCGAGCCGTCGACGACCGGAGTTCTTCACGCCGCCACCGAGCCAAGCTCTCCGCCGGCGCGTCCTGCGTTCCTTGCCTCGCGCCGCCACCGTACCTCCGGTAAGCTGTTCGTCCGTAGCACCTCCCGCGGCTAGCATTTAGTTCTTCCGTAGTTCTTCCGTAGGTTTTCTTTAGATCTTCTCCGTAGATCTTCTTTTTAGTTTCTTGCTCATAGATTCTTGTTTCTCTTTGTTGTTTCTTTTTCTCCACCGCTTAAACATCGAGAGATCCTCACCGCCGGTGAATCTTTGCCTTTTTGTAGATTTCCGCCGCTGGCACGGGTGCGCGGTTTTCATTTCCTCATCGCGCCGTCGCGATGTCTTCTAGCAACGCCGCGGATCCCACCGACGCCGCCGTTGAGGAGGGTGAGCGCGCCGGGTGGGAAGGTTCTGACGTCTCCCAAGAAGAAATTGACTGGCTGATCCGAACTCGGCGTATCCCAGAAAAGGTGATATGCCGGCCCCCTGGCAAAGAGGCCGAGCCGAATTTGGAACCCGGCGAGCGTGTGGTCTTCGTCGCGCATTTCGAGCGCGGCTTTGGCCTCCCGGCGAGCCAGTTCTTCCGAGGCTTCTTAGATCGGTTTCATCTTCAACCCCATCACCTTCCAGCCAATGCTATCTCCACTCTCTCGGAATATGTCTCTTTCTCCGAGGGATATCTCGGTCTTTGGCCCACCGTTGACCTCTGGGCCAAGTATTTCCAACTCCGGAAGCAGAGTGTTCCGGATCCGGAAAACAAGAACTTCCCCAAGGAGATGACCCCGTGCGGAGCCGCTACCATTATACCTCGGAAAGGTTCCATCTTTCCTCAGATTCAAGGCCTGGAGTCATGCCGGAAGTGGCAGCGCACATTCTTCTACGTGAAGAGCCCGGACAAAGCCGACCTCCTCAACTTGCCGACATTCACACTCGGTGCCCCCACGGAGCAGTTTAACTGGCACTTCAATCCAAAGGAGACAAATCTCGAGATCAACGAGATTCACAAGTTCGTCGCTCAGTTCCAGGAGGAAGGGATGACGGCCGATGACCTCTTGAGAACCTTCATTAGCCGCCGAGTTTCCCCCCTCCAAAACCGAGTTCACAAGATCTGCCACATTAGTGGCCGATACGACCCTACTCGGGTCAGCACTCATGAGCTGAGGAAACCCGGCGTCCGGAAACCCGTCAAGTCAATTGCCAGGACGCGGATGACAGACGAATGGGAATGGGGTAAAGAACCCCATGATAGAGCTCGGCTTCCGGAGAATGTAAGTAATTTGCAATTTAGACCGACATATTTTGCCTGCCGAGACAACTCTTATGTCGGCACCATATTTTGCTCCTAGAATAACCCGGTTTTATTGCGTCTGTTTTGCAGAGATTTGCTCGGAAAGTGACTGAAGACGGAGTGAATCCCTCCGCCAAATGGGGCCAAGATCTACCTGTCCCGGCCGTTGCCGAGGTTGAAGACCCAGACGATGAGGATCATATGCCGATTCCGGCTGCTGGCGCCCCTGCCTCGGGTAAGCCTCAAGCCCGAGCCTCAATCAGAGATTGGTCAGATGACGATGACGATGATTGTCAAATTTTAGAGGCACTTGATGTTCGTCCCATCGCATTTGCTTACCCACTACCCTCGGCACCAGCTGACCCGGGCGGCCAGGTTCCAACTGCACGCCCTGCTACCACGGGCAACCGAGGCGTGTCTCGCAAACGTGCAGGGACCGGTACCTCAGATACCGGGACCTTAGGAGCCTCAGTCTCTGCAGCGAAGAAACCGAAGCTGCAGAAGAAATCGGGACATAAGCCACGGGGCAAGAAGATGCCGCTAGTTACAAAAGGGTAATATATCCTTTGCCGATATATGCTCGTCTCCCTACGTTTCCCTTTCTTCCTTTAACTGAGATAATATTTCCCCGAGGTGACATCTTTTCCTGCATCGATGCAGTGCCGCCCCTGAAGTCAGTCAGAGCGCATCCTCTGTGCGCTCACCTATTCCGCCGCCAGCGGTATCTCGGTCAACCGACATCGGAGCTGCTAGCTCAGCAAGGGCGAGTCCTTCACCGGTACATACAACTCCAGCCGACATACCGCCGCCGGCTTCTGATGCCGCACCTGGAGGAGGCCAAGACGCCCCAGAAACCTTGGCCCCTGACTGAGATGATGATTCCGGTGCCCACATCATGGACTCCGAGATGGAGCGGACCGAAACTCCCATAGCACCGGATCAGCAGCAACAGCCACAACAACAACAGCAACAGCCACAGCAACAACAGCAGCAACAACAGCTGCCACAGCAGCAACAGCCACTGCAGCAGCCACAGCCACCGCAGCAGCCACAGCCACCACCGACGTCTTCCGTACCGGCATCCCAGAAACAAGCACCACCGCCAAAGCCGACACAGCGACGACAATCGCCAAATCCGCTACAGAGTCAACTGGTCACCGGAAAGTGCCGGCCAATCCGAATAAACAACTAGCGCTGACTCCGACCCAAGCTCTAGCTGCATCCGTCTCCAGAGTCGTCACAGCTCCTGGCTGGGAGTTTTCCCGGCTGCGAACTCAAAGCGGTAACAGCCTGGGCTCGGTGCAGCATTATAACATGGACTGGAATGCTGCCGATACCAACGAGGTTTCTTCCCAGAACCCGGCGCCCGCTTCCCAGACCCGGCGCCCCGGCATCCAGCTGGCCCAAGCGCGCTTGCGCAGTCCATGCACACGCTGCAGGTTGCGGTCCTTCGAGCTAGCAAGTTTGCAGAGGTAAACCTTCCTCGGCTTAGTCCTTTTTTCTTTTATCATAGATAATAGATATATATTATCCCCAGTCCCCGAGATTCGGGTCGAGTGGTTGATGCTCGATCGAGTAAAGATCACTCGGCGTGAATCTTCAAAAATTCCGACATCCAGTCCCCGAGATTCATGTCGAGTTTACTCGGCGTGAATCTTCAAAAATTCCGATATCCAGTCCTCGAGATTCATGTCGAGTTTACTCGGCGTGAATCTTCATAATAACACTAACACTTTCCCTTTTTTCAGGAATGCACCAATACTCGGACCGAGGTGTTCCAGAAGCTGCTCTTGGATCACAAGAAGCTCAAGAACTCCTACAAGCAGTTGCAGGAGGAGTTGAAGAACAAGGGTACCTTTCTCTCTTACTGTCATAAAATTTTTGCTCAAAGTTATCTCAACCTAACTTCCCCATATCTCTCTTTTGCTGTCCTCAATAGCCGAGACAGAGGCCCAAGTCGCAGCCGAGCACAACGTTGCGCTCCAGAAGGAAGAAATGAAGTGTCTCGGCTCCAGAAGGAGCTTGAACGGGTTCAGAACCAGAAGTCCGAGCTGGAGAGATCTCTGATGCAGCGGGAAGAAGATGCTTTGAAGCATAAGGAGCTCCTTGACCAGACCGAGGTCCGCGCCACTTCGGCTCAACAAGAACTGGATGCCCTCAAGGCTAAATGCGACAGCTGGTTGGCCGAGCTCACCCGGATCAACAGCGAGATGGACAGTAAGTTTCCTTCATCCTTTCTTTTCATTTCCTTTGCTTCTACCGACATTAGATATATGCCGGTATATGACTTAACTCGGTAGTAGCTTTTCTTTCTTCAGAACACTTCTCCCACTCCAAGGCCGCTGCAGCAAATATTACCATCAAGGCACGAGAAAAAAGAGCAGAATCTGGCCTGATCTCGGAGGAATGGGATATTGAAGATCATCTGACGGCTCTGGATGCTCGCATATCTCCTCTGAGGTGCATTGGTACTGAGCTCCTTGAAGCTGGTATCCGGGTTTACTGGATTCTATGGCCAGAGTCTGCGACTCCAGCTACCATCGCCGAGTTATCCAAGTGCCTGCTGGCCGCCGAGACAAGACTCCGAGAGTGGAGATCTTCCTCAGCTCGTGCCGGTGCAGATCAAGCTCTGACTTTTGTGCTTTCTTGGTACGAGGCAATCGACCTTAATGCACTGAAATCCCTGCGTTCCGACTCGAAATGGACGTCGGATCCAACACTGATCCAGAGCCGCAAGGAAGCAGCCTCCTTCATGGCCAGCTACGCTCAAACCCAAAATCTCATTCCTGGTCCAGTCTACTCCGACGACGAAGAAGATGACGTCGAAGAGGAAGAGGATGATGACGAGGAAGAGGAAGTTGACGAGGAGATCGAGGCTGAAACTCCCAACATTGCCACTGACGCAGCAGCCGACACTGCCGAGCAGACAGCAGCCGACATATCTTTGGAAGCAGCATCCGACATCACCGGCAACCCGGCAACCACCACGACGGTCGATCCTGCGACCGAGATTGCTCCTGCAACCTGCACTGCTCCTACTGATCCGAGCTCCTCCAACGCATCTGTTTGATCTCATCACAAGTTGAACTGTTAAATCCCCGGGATGCCGGGTGCAGATGTATATATACTCTATCAGTGCTACTTTATCTTGCTAGTTTCAACGAGATTGGCTTAATGCCGGATCACTTTGCACCAAGCCCCGAGTTTACTTTCTTGTTTACTATACTTATTAATCTTTGCTCTTGTCTACCATTTTGGCGTTCGACAGTCGAGTCACAAGATCAAAATTATAGCATACAGTACTCATAGATTTTGAGATAAGGTTTAGAGTCATCCGACACAAAGATAAGGAATAAAATACAGGGTTAGTAAACAACATATACCGAATCATTTTTGGACCGAGTCCCCGAGTTCGTTTTCATGTTTACTATATTCCATAACCTCTGCTCTTGACTGCCATTTTGGCGTTCGTCAGTCGAGTCACAAGATCACAACAAGATAGCATACACTACTTGAACTTTGAGACAAGGTTTTTAATACCATTCGGCATAGGAACAACACAGATAAAACAGAGATAAAACACATGCATATAGACAAGGCAGTCCCAGATTCTTTTCGGAGTGCCAACATTTCATTCAAAGGAAACCGAGATACATACATTGCGCCCTTAAGAGTAAAAGGGACGGAGCAGAGCCACATTCCAGGGTCGTTTGGTTTCCTCTCCGGATTTGTCCATCCTGTCCTTCCTTGGTTCCTGTGCATCTATAAGATAGTATGCATCATTGTGCAGAGCCTTGCTCACAATGAACGGTCCCTCCCATGGAGGTGATAACTTGTGCATGCCGGCTTTGCGCTGCACTAGCCTAAGCACCAAATCTCCTTCTCGGAATACACGAGGATTTATCTTCCGGCTATGATAGCGTCAGAGATTTTGCTGATATATTGCTGACCGAGATACGGCCAGTTCTCGTGCTTCTTCGAGCAGATCGACATCATTTTCCCGAGCTTCTTTTGCCTCAGCTTCTATGTACAGTGTAACTCTTGGCGAGTCATACTGTATGTCAGCCGGCAGGACCGCTTCTGCTCCATAGACCAGAAAAAATGGCGTATAGCCCGTTGATCGATTCGGTGTGGTCCTGAGACCCCACAGTACTGCCGGTATCTCATCTATCCAACAACCCGGAGTTCGCAGCAGTGGTTCAATCAACCGGGCTTTGATGCCGGATAACACCAATGCATTTGCTCTTTCCACTTGCCCATTGGACTCCGGATGCGCGACCGATGCTAGGTCAAGTCGGATTCTCTTTTCAGCACAGAATCGAGCAAATTCTCCTACAGCAAAGTTTGTGCCATTATCCGAGATAATGCTGTGTGGGTAACCATATCTCAAAATGATGTCTTTCAAGAAAGGTACAGCCGTGTGGCCGTCACACTTCCTGATTGGCTTCACCTCGATCCACTTGGTGAACTTGTCCACCATCACCAGCATATGAGTCATGTTACCTCAGGCCGGTTTGAATTCCCCCACCCTATCCAGACACCAAACAGCAAAAGGCCAAGTGATGGGAATTGTCTTGAGTGCTGAAGCTAGCATGTGGATCTTGTGAGCAAATCTCTGACATCCCTCGCACTTCCTGACGATATCTTCGCCTGTTGCAACGTAGTGGGCCAGTAAAACCCATGTCGGAATGCCTTAGCAACCAAGGCTCTTGAGCAAGCATGATGACCACATTCTCCTTGATGAATTTCCAGGAGCATCTCTTGCCCTTCCTCCGGTTCAACACAACGTTGTAGCACTGTGGTTGTGCTTCTCTTGTACAACTCTCTGTTGATGATGGTGTATGCTTTGGATCTTCTTTGCACTCGCCTGGCCTCGGCTTCATCATCTGGCTGACTCCCATCTATCATATACGTCATTATTGGCTGTACCCATCCTGTCACAGGACGTACAGGAAAGATCGGTTCATCCACCTCCATTGGTTCAACCGACATTGCCTCCTCTGACACCAATTGGTCAGTCCCTGGGTTCTGCCAAGCAGTCCCCGGGTTCTCCCAAATGCACCCGACATCGATGTCCATGGGAACAGCATCAGATTCCGGTTTCACGGGATAAAGATTGACTCGGACTCGGGCGATGGTTTGATTGATGGCTTCCTCAGATGCTCCAAGGATATGCCGGTGGGATTGGATCCCGAGATGACCCTAGCTTGGACAGTACATCGGCGGCTTCATTTTCTGCCCGAGGTACATGCTTGAACTCGCAACCTTCAAAGAACCCCGAGATCTTCTGGACATGAAACAGATATAACACCATGTTGGCGTCTCAAGCATCCCAATTTCCCGAGGCTTGCTGCACCACTAGATCCGAGTCTCCGAAGCATTCTATCCGGCGAATACCAATTTCCTTGGCCACGTTGAGCCCATGAATAAGTGCCTCATACTCGGCCACATTGTTGGATGCCGCAAAATGAATCTGCAACACATATCTCAGTTGATCCTGCTTTGGCGAGGTAAGGACTACCCCGGCACCTAAACCAATCTTTGTCTTGGAGCCGTCAAAGTGCATTCTCCAGTAATTGGAGTCAGGCAATGGTGGCTCATATTGCATCTCGGCCCAATCCACGAAGAAATCAGGCAGTGCCTAAGATTTGATGGTCGCTTCTTTCATAATGTGGCGTACAAGGAGCCAGCTCAATGGCCCATTTGGCTACTGATGCATGTAAAATGCATACATGAACTTTGCACTTTAATTGCTTATATTCCAATCATATTTGCATCATATAAGGGTTATATCAATGTTTTATCATGATTTTGGGAATACTTCATAGTTTTCCCATTATTTGGAATTAACCCTGCACAGGCAGAAAACCCTAGTTTTGTATTTTAATGTTTCAGGGACCCAAACGTCAACGAAATCACCTGGAAATTTACGGGCGTCAATATTTGGAAGGAAGAAGTACTACGGAAAAAGGAAGCAAGCAAACGGAGGCCCGAGGGCCAAACGGAGGTGGCCCACGCGGCCACAGTACCAGGCCGCGTGGGACCCACCCGTTCGGCCTCGTGGCTCCGTTGCCGTCGATCTTCGCTCCACCGCCTTCGTCTTGACCTAAAAACGCCTATAAAAAAGGTCCCCCGATGTTCTCTGGAAGGCGCGCCGCACAACACAGAAACACCGAAACGGAGATCAGGAGCTGCAGATTGGAGGGGGAAAACTCGGCGGGGCGCTGCCGGCGTGGTCTCCATCTTCTCCATCGACTTCTCCACCGTCTCCATGATGAAGAGGGAGTAGTCACCTCTGGACTATGGGTTTGTGGAAGTAAATTATGTATCTCTCCTCTCTTGAGCTTCACTAATTAGCACCGTATGACTGCTGAACATGATTACGGTCACCGTTGTAATACCTTTGTGGTGGATCTTTATGAGTTAATATATGTTTGAGATTGCAATGTTTGTTTCAGTTATGAGTATAGATGCATATTATGTACCCCGTTCGTGTCACAACAAAGTCAACGTCACCAACTTGTGCTAACACCTAAGCTTGGGGAGGTTGCACCTACGTGAGCACCATCTTATCCATCTTTACTTACAAAGCAATTTATTTGTTTTGTTAGTGTCATTGCATATCATATCATATTTATTTCAGTTTTGCATAAAAAATTAAAAATACAAAAAAAAAAAACTTGCTATCATGGTGCTTGGAAACAAACAAGGGGGGAGTTCTCTAGGGAATTCTGTTTCTAGTTTTAAACAATATCATGGAGAAACATTAAAAGATGCTTGGGTAAGAATTAATAGGATGCATTATGAAGATCCTACACCTTGTGAAGATGAAAAGCTAAATATTTATTTCTATTATGGAATAGATCCTTGGTATCAAAATGCTTTAGATGGGGCTACAGGTGGAAGTTTTGTCTTGTCAACACCACCTTGTGCAGCCATGACACTTATAAGGATTTTTGGTAGCTTTGTGGGTAGCAAGAAAAAGGTGGAAGACACCACAATAGCACTTGCTTCATCAAAGGATAAATTTGAAACTAAGTTAGAAAAGCTACCTAGTAAGGAAGATTTTGAACAACTAGTTTCTTATTCTGAAAACATTAGTCCAAAGATAAACAATGAATTGGTTAATGTCATGCATAAGTTGAGAATTTGTGAGATAGAATTTCTGGAAAAAGATGTTTACCTGAACAATATTGAGGAAAAATTGGTTCGGGTTAGTGATTCATTGAGAAAAGATTCATCTCTTAAACATGTGAAAGAGGTTCCTGTTAAGAAACAAGTTTGGGTTAAAAAGAGGAAGAAGTTGAGGAAGTTAAAATGCTTAATGAAGTCAAGAATCCTTTGCTTGACTTAGAAAATTGTAGCTTGCATGAATTAATATCTATCTTACAAAAATTTGCAAGTGATCCTTCCATCAACACTAACCAAGCAGGTTTTGGTTCTTGTATTGCTAATCATGTCTTGAAAGAAAAGATTGCTAGGTACAACCAAGAGGCTATGATACCACCTAAGCTTGGGGATATGTGGATACCTAAGGTACTAGTAACTATTGGAAAAGAGACACACCATGCCATACTTGATCTAGAATCTAGTGTCTCTGTTTTATCTAAAGAACTATATGAAGTGCTTGAATTGAAAAATCTTGAAAAATGCTCTATTGAACTAGCACTTGCTGATGACTCTATTAAACATGCTTTGGGAAAAGTAAGTGATGTTATGGTAGAGCTACATATGACTTTTGTGCCTGTGGATTTTCTAATCATGGACATGGGGAATAAAACCTCTAGTCCTATTATTCTTGGAAGACCTTTTCTTCGTACCACAGCTGCTGTCATTGATTCAAAGGAAGGGAATGTAAAGTTTCAGTTTCCACACAAGAAGTGCATGGAACACTTTCCAAGGAAGAGGGAACATCAAAGTTCAAGCTCCCTCATGAGCTTCATCTTCAATAAAACAACAAGTAAGAAGCCTAGCTATATGGCTATAAAGAAAGCGCTTTGCGGGAGGCAACCCGGTTATTTTTGTGTGATTTTTCTTTGTGTCCTCTTACTGTAACAAGAGATTTTGTGTCTAGTTAGGTTCTGGAGTTTTTAATAAAGTGTCAAGTTTTGCCCTTTTTGGTTTGAAAAGTTGCTTATTGCGTTCGGAGATTTTATTCCTGCACGAATCAGCGCACGGTATGATTTTTAATTCTTATTCTGTAACTCCGAATGAGCTCATATTTGAACTGTAGTTGCAACTTTTCATCCTCTGTATGCATGAAGTTTTTCGGAATTTTTCGAGAAAGTTTGGTAGGGTAGAAAAATACGTTTTGCTGCTGCTGTTTTTCTGGACAGATTCTGTCCCATTTTGTTTGATGCATGCTTTGAGCTTTTAAGTTGAATCTTTTTGATCCAATTGAGTTTATGAGTAGGCATACAACATTATACACTTTCGGGACATGTCATATGAATTTTTGTTCAAGGATTATATGCAGCAAGAAACATATTTGTTTATCACTATTAATGCACCCCACAGAAAAGAAATGGGAGAAACGGTGTTTTGAAGTTTTTTCACAGGGATTGGAGGAGATGCACCAAGAGCTATCCAAGGATGGTGAAGACCATAAGCTTGGGGATGTGAAGACAACCCCGCTGGACCTACACACTCTCGGTTTGCGCACGTCCAACTTCTGTTTTTCGATCGAAACACTTTATCGCATAAACTTGGAGCGTCGTTTTTTTTTTTTGTTTGAGTCTTGAGAGACCACCACACTATCAATTATATATGAGAGAGCTACTGGAAATATGGGTTGAAATATGTTGGATGCTTTTATAAGATTGGGAAAAGGGATGTTTGATTGATTTTTAATGATACATATAGTTGCATGATTCATGAGCTTGTTTATGAGTAATAGTTTGCAAATTCTTTTTGTAGAGCTATCACTTATTCATGTTTTGGTGCTGATTGTTATTTCACTTGGTTTAACATGGATTAGTTAGTTCTATGGACACTCATGCATGCATCTAGATGGTCAACTTTCTCCCTTTTGCTAGCCCAAAAACTCCAACAAGCAAAAACTTGTTTCCAACACCTTCAACCAAAGTTATTCCAGTGAGTCCACCATATCTACCTATTGGCTTTATGCTATTCCGAGTATGTTTAACATGTTGTTTGTGTTATCTTACCTCTGAATGAAAATGTTTATGTTATTGATTGCAATGGAAAAAATTGGTTATATAGCTCTCACGAACTTGATGCACAATGTTCTTTTATTTGCATAATAAAACATGACCCATTGTGATTAAGATTATGATGCTAGTGGCTTGATAAATGTTCGAGGTTGGAGTTAGCCCATATGTGCTGTCACATGCAAAGCTTTCAACATGCTCCTTCATCTCATTTAGTTGATATCATGTACTTTTGTTTATGGATGCCTATCATGGTGAAATGAGGTGGAAATGAAGTAGTTTCAAATGAGTTTGTATAAATGGTTAGAGAGACGCCTGGGCCGCTAATCTAAGCCATGCATCATTCATGGTGGAAATTTACTTACATACTATGGTGAATTTCTGATACACCTTGCAATAAAAAACTATTCCAAATGGTAAATAAAAAGGGTGTTGAGATTTTCATTTGTTTGTTTGTCTTGTCATTTTGATATGGGCTTGTTCCATATCTGGGACAAGAGGTACCCCAGTTGACGCTCTTGATGATACTATTATTACTTACAATGATATAACTTGAACTTGCTTTGTTTCCTAAGTTGAGTAACATGGTGTAGTACTTGTATTCAAGGGGCATGAGACATCAACCTTTACTTTATCAAGCACACTACTCATATTTGCTTTCACTTTAACCTTAATCATTCAAGATGCTATGATAGGGGCAATGAGAGCTTGACACCAATGAATACCTTATTGCAATCATTAACTTAAGTAGAAGAGTTTGGAAGTTGGATGAAACTTATGCATGCTTTACCTCTACTCACATATACATCTTTCCAAAGTGTACACCTATCATATTCAGATTTTCATCTACACTCTATGACCATTGTAGGATGTTCTACTTATCATTATGCATACATGTGTTCCATATTACTTGCTACACTTTGTGAACTATCAATGAACATCCTTGTCTTGAATACTTGATATCACTTCATAAACTATTTGCATATTGCTACTCCTTTGAAGAATGAATCATTTGACTATATGTAGCAATAGTAATCATCTTTGATATCCATTGTTAAGTATTAAATTGCAAAGTCCATGTTAGTTTTATCATCTTCATACTCGAGGACGAGCATGGATTAAGCTTGGGGATGTTGATGCATGTAAAATGCATACATGAACTTTGCACTTTAATTGCTTATATTCCAATCATATTTGCATCATATAAGGGTTATATCAATGTTTTATCATGATTTTGGGAATACTTCATAGTTTTCCTATTTATTTGGAATTAACCCTGCACAGGCAGAAAACCCTAGTTTTGTATTTTAATGTTTCAGGGACCCAAACGTCAACGAAATCACCTGGAAATTTACGGGCGTCAATATTTGGAAGGAAGAAGACTACGGAAAAAGGAAGCAAGCAAACGGAGGGGCCCACACGGCCACAGTACCAGGCCGCGTGGGACCCACCCGTTTGGGCCTCGTGGCTCCGTTGCCGTCGATCTTCGCTCCACCGCCTTCGTCTTGACCTAAAAACGCCTATAAAAAAGGTCCCCCGACGTTCTCTGGAAGGAGCGCCGCACAAACACAGAAACACCGAAACGGAGATCAGGAGCTGCAGATTGGAGGGGGAAAACTCCGGCGGGGCGCTGCCGGCGTGGTCTCCATCTTCTCCATCGACTTCTCCACCGTCTCCATGATGAAGAGGGAGTAGTCCACCTCTGGACTATGGGTTTGTGGAAGTAACTTATGTATCTCTCCTCTCTTGAGCTTCACTAATTAGCACCGTATGAGCTGCTGAACATGATTACGGTCACCGTTGTAATACCTTTGTGGTGGATCTTTATGAGTTAATATATGTTTGAGATTGCAATGTTTGTTTCAGTTATGAGTATAGATGCATATTATGTACCCCGTTCTTGTCTACTTGTTTTGATCAAGCATGTTTATGAGAGCGTGTGTGGGGGAACGTGTGCATTAGTTGGAGTAACGGGGGTGGCTAGTGCAGTGAACGTGAGAGAAAGTTCTGCGATCCACTTTGGTATCTTTACCTTACTTTGTTACCTCACTAGGGATAAACTAAAATACCATGCTACCGGGGATGTGGGCGTGACCATTGCCACTACTCCATGACTAGATCTAGCATGTTCTTATTTTCACTTCATGTCATGATACTTAATGCTATACTCTGAGTTATCTTAATTACTGAGGTGTTATGATTTAGTTCGCATCTTGGTGGAGTATAAGAGAGGTTAATAACCAAAAGATCTCTATGTTAGGACGTGATGCCCATATATCTAAGTAACTTGTTATCAAACCCTGTGTTGCAATCTCATATGTTAACTTTGTGTTCCATTGTCTACCACTTTATAAAGAGAGAGTGCATTTGTGAAACCATGAACCCCAGTCCATTTTTAATCATAAGAAACACCTTTCCAACACCATATACCACTTTTCTATTTTCAGCCATCATTAAATCCGAAAATACAAAAATACTTTTCATCTTGCATACATCATTCAAAAACCCAAAAATATCATTTATCATTGCATCCACCATCATTGCATATTTATTTCTTGTTTGCATTGCATAACTATCCTGATATCATTCTTACACCTTGTGCTTGACAACCACAGGTGAGGTTGAGGACCAAAACATCTAACCTTGTTTTGTAGGTAACCAAAAGAAGGATAAGAAGATAAATCTACCACTGATTCCCCGAGAGTTCGATATTAAACCCTCGAGTCACCCCTCGTGGGGAAAACTGTCTTCCACTTACTATACACTCTGCACTTGGAGTCTCAACCTAATCCCGTTTATTTGTGCAGGCATCAAGACTTGCTCATCGGGTATCAAGACGTTTTCTGGCGCCAAGCAACCAGTGAACTTTTGCACATCCTTGAGATTTTTCGGCAACCTCATGCTCTCAATAGCACGGATCTTTGTCGGATTTGCCTCGATAACTCGGCTTGACACGAGGAAACCGAGTAACTTGCCTGCCGGCACACCAAATGTACATTTGTCCGGGTTAAGTTTCATCCGGAATCTCCTTAGATTCGCGAATGTTTCTCTGAGATCATCAATCAGAGTGGATTTCTCCTTAGTTTTGATGACGATGTCATCGACATATACCTCACATTTTTGCCTATTTGATCATCCAAGCATTTTTGCATACATCTTTGGTAAGTAGCACCAGCATTTCTCAAACCAAATGTCATGATACGATAGCAATAAGCCCCGTACATCTGGTGAAAACCAGAATATGCATCTACAAAGGATAACAGCTCACACCCGGCTGTGGAATCGATCACTTGATCAATCCGAGGCAGCGGGAATGGATCCTTAGGACATGCCTTGTTCAAGTTTGTGAAATCAATACACATGCGCCAAACCTTGGCCACGTTCGGGTCATCCTTTTTCTTTTCCAACAGGACCGGGTTAGACAACCAGTCCGGGTGCAGCACTTCCATGATGAAACCAGATGCAAGTAATCTGGCCAGTTCATCGCCTATCACCTTTCTCCTTTCATCCGAGAGACGTCGCATAGGTTGCTTCACGGGTTTCATATCCGGTCTGACGAACAATGAGTGCTCAGCCAACTCCCTCGGAACACCTGGCGGTCCTGATTTGACCATGCAAACATATCCCGATTCTCACGGAGGAAGTGACTGAGCTCGCCTTCCTATTTCTCGGTCAACCCGTACCAATGATGACGCTGCGTTCTGGGAACGCCGAGTCGACGTTGATCTTCTTCGTCTCCTTCGGCACCTGGAATGCCGCACTCTGCTCCGGGTTGTCATACCCGGCATACCGAGTTGCGCGGACTGGGCCAGCGCCACCACTTCATGGATCTTCTTCTTCTCCGCAGCAATGATTAATGACTCGGCCAGACAAGAGCCAGCTGAGGCGCACTCCAAGGAACGCTTATAGGCACCCGAGATGGTGATGATGCCATTAGGACCCGGCAGCTTCATCTTGAGGTAAGCCACATGGGTAGATATCATGAACTTGGCCAGCGCTGGTCTACCGAGCAAAGCATGGTATGGACTTTCGAGGTCCACCACCTCGAATTGGATGCTCTCAGTTCTGCAGTTGTCCTTGGTGCCGAATAATACATCAACCCAAATTTTGCCCATAGGTGCACATGAGACACCAGGCACTATACCGTGAAAGGTATGAATCGGCTGCAACATGTTTGCCGAGATGCCCATCTTCACCATGGTGTCTCGTACATGATGTTGATGCTGCTCCCATTGTAATGAGAACTCGGGTGAACCTGACATTGATGGTGGGCCCGATGAATGTCGATCCACCACTAGAGCGTAACCTCCCGGCTAGGCATGATCCGGGGATGGTCCTTCATGCTCCATCTGATCTCCTGATCTGACCAGTGCATATACTTCGGCACAGCCGGCATAACCGCGTTTACCTCCATTGCACGCCGGTGCAGGCTCTGCTTGTCAGTTGGCTCGGTCACAAAGACCACATAGCTCTGATGAGCCTCTCTATACTCACCCTGGCGATATTCACCCTGGCGGCTGGGACCAGCATTGCTGTTGTTGCCTCCGACATTCACTTGGTTAACATCTTCTGGCCTCTCCTGTTATCCACAGGTCTCGGAGCTAGGCCTCGGTGGAGGCGCATTCACGGGAACAGTGTTTGCCCCGGTGAGTGGTACTGTTGGAGGTCTCTGAGGTGCACCCATCTGATTTCCACCGGATCCTCCCCCTTCCTTCAACGTGCGCTGATACCAGCTGCACTGCCGGGTTGAATGATTAGCCGCCTGCGGGGGTCGTGCGTGTGATAGCTGCAGGGTCCATCCAGCATTGCCTCATAGGTTAACCTGGCCTTCCTCCCAAGGCTTCCTCTGGTCACCCACCTCTTCCCATCCTGGTTTTGGCCCCATGCAGGACCGCTTGTTCTTTGACGCTGGCTATTGCCGGCATCTGGCTGATCTTGATCAACTGCAGCAACTTGATTTGAACCGTACCGATAATCCGGCCGGTCCTCTCTCCTCTTGATCCCGAAATCCTGGCGGTCACCTCGCCTGGTCCGGGTCCATTGTTGACCGGGTATCTTCTACTCGGTTCCACCGAGTTCAGCAAGGGCTGCATCGGATCACCCAGTGCATAGCTATCCGCAATCCGGATTGTCTCGGCCAAGGTGGCCGGCATCTCCCTTTGCAACTTCTGCCAGAGCATGGAGCCGTGTAGGCACCCTTGAGCAAACCATGAAATGGCCTGCGCTTCAACAACTCCTTCACAGGAATTGCGAACAGTACTCCACCGGGTCAAGTAGTCCCGGTCAGTTTCATCATCCCTCTGCTTGCACATGGCAAGCTGCTGAGGACGATTCGGCCTCTTGTATGTGCTGGAGAAATTGCTAACGAAGGCTCTTCAAAGTCCAGCCAGCAGTCAACGCTGCCCTCTCGCAAGTTGTTCAGCCAGATCCGGGCTGGCCCTTCCAACATTTGCGGGATATACCTTACCGCCCATCGCGGTTTCCTCCCGCGATATGCACTGCCGACACATAATCTGTCAGCCAGTCTTCCGGCTTAGTACTGCCGTCATATGTCTTTGCGCCCCGGTTCAATTGAAAGTGCGGCACCGGTGGCTCCCTCATGATCCGAGGTCCAAAGCATGCAGGGCCAGGTGGGCCTTGCTCTTCAGCATCTCGGACATAAAGATCATGTCCAACTTGTAGCGTGCATCATTCGCGACAACTGGCGAGGTCCCAGCCGGGATCCCAGTGCACCTTCATATCTCTGATACCCGGCTCTCTCCATAGCCGAGTAACCATCATCATAACGGTTAGCCACCTGGTCAACACCTTGTGGCTGCTGAACATGCTCGATATTTTGCTGCTGCCGGGCAGGATTTCGTGTCGGATACCGAGGTGGATAACCTCGGCCAGCCGGTTAATTTTTCCGGCATCTGGATTGCCCGGACCGGGATTGCTTTTACCCCGGCCGGCACTGCCTCGCCCGGCTAACTGTTTTCCGGCATATGCCGGATCATATGTCTGTATCTGCTTGTTTTTACCGGAGTTTACACTCCGGTCACGATCTCCACCGACGTGCGGTGATGAAGCTTGCCCCTTAGATCTTTCACTGGCTACCTTAGCCGAGTGAACAATCTGGGACCCACCTGCAGCTGTGTTAGCCTTAAGATAGGCCTCATTTTGCCGCACGCAACACCTACTAGCTCATTAACCCGGTCTTGTTGCTTACGAGAGCTTCTCCGGATAAACCAGATAACTCGGCTCTTGCTGCCTCGGCAGCTCTAAGAGTCTTAGCAGGGGAACTATATTTGGGCTTTTCAGCCGACATGTGACTAGGAGTTTTACTAGAACTTGATCTACCATCTCTAGCAATCTCGACATTGAGGCCTCTACCCCTTTTACGCACATCCTCTATGCGACTAGGATGAGTAGCTATCGGAGTTAAACCATGAGCTTTGTTATACTCACGGAAGGTTATCTCGAATTCTCTCCTTATCTGGGACATCGCGAGAGCCTCCTGATGCAGGTTCTGACGATGCGACTCCAACTCGGCCTCCGTCAGGGCAGCATCTGTACCGGTAGCTACCGGCACAGCCAGCTTCTCGATCATATCCTCGAGAGGAGCCGGCCTGACCGGTACCTGGGATGTACCGGCCTGGTCGAGGAGGTTC
Organism: Poa pratensis; assembly: GCA_947311845.1. Classification (NCBI taxonomy): domain Eukaryota; kingdom Viridiplantae; phylum Streptophyta; class Magnoliopsida; order Poales; family Poaceae; genus Poa; species Poa pratensis. Next base: position 33,445,021 of record CAMZMU010000117.1, read on the forward strand.
TCCTTCCTCTCCAGCGCAGTTTCGCCGATCTGGTGGTCTTGGCGGCAGGTTTGCCGGCATCTCCTTTGCCGGTTTCTCCTTTGCCGGCACCACCCGTGGAGCCGGTCATCATGACCTCTGCGCAGCTCCCGGGGCGAGCGGTACGCCGGCCGCGAGCCGCACAGACAGCAGGAGGATCCTCGGCTACAAGCACCTGCTCGGGGTACCTGCAGACAAACTCGGTGGCGACGTAGACCTCGTACGTCCCGAAGGTGATGAGGCAGCCGTTCCTCGAGAGCGGCCTGCTACGAAGCAGCCCGCGTTGTCTGATGAAGTTCAGCGAGCCGAATCTGTGGACAAGGCCACTGACCACGCGCTCGCCGGAGGCGATGATGGAACCCGTCCGGATGAACACACCAGCCAGCGCCGCTGCTGGCCCCACGGTGGGCGCCAACTGTCGTGGTGGTATCACGGCAGATGCCATAGGATGGCTTGAGTTGGGGCCGATGGACGCTGGTGGAACCGGGGAGGGATAGCGCGCTAAGGAGCACACACAGAAGACACAAAGCACACCACAATCTACCCAGGTTCAGGGCCCTCGTGAGGAGGTAAGACCCCTACTCCTGCCTGTCTCTCTCAGTATATCAGGATATCAAGAATACAAAGGTGCTCCTAGAGCTGTATGCTCTCAGCTATGGTGATGCACTCAAGGAAGAAGAAGATAGCTATGGGGGAAAGATCTCTCAGCACATCGCTCTCTCAGCGCCTTTCTCAGTGTATCTCCTGGTGTCTCTCTTCACGCAGGAGGGCCTGGGGCACCTTATATATTGGTACCCCGGGTCACAGGATTGGTGCCGTACGTTACACTGTAGCCACGCGCGTCTGCATCAGCAGCTTGGTCATGATTGTGTCCTCTGCCACGGACAGGACGTGGCCTGCCCATGCCTCGCACTCTGTTCCCACGTACGCCCGTGGTCAGCGGTAGGTGTGACCGGTCACCTCGTACCCGCGCCATACCGCCTGCCATGCTCCCGTGTCAGGCGGGATATGACCGTTGCATTGACTTCAACCGGCATAAGGCGCCTCTTCTCTTTAACCCGGCATGGATATGCCGGATTCCCCTTCCTTGGTTATCCTCCCCTGCACATAAGAGAAGACACGAAGATACCGACATTCGTATGTCGGTCAGTATATGTCGGTTTGCACCAGCATCGTATCCCGGCCCCTTCTGGGCCTGGTTATGTCGGTTTCACTGTACCTCGGTCCACTCTTGGACATAATTTATACATACATACCTTGACCCTACCCCGGGGTAGCCCCCCGACACAACTAGAAAAATATTCGAACAAATATTGGAACTATGGAGCAAATATTGTGTCAGTGCCCGGGGAACGGGGGTCCCCCGCGCCCTGGGCACGCGCTCCCGGGATGCTCCATCGGCGTCCCACGATTCAAGGAAGCAGACGCCAGGAAGCCCCCGGGGAGCCCCGGAGACCCCTTGGACCGTACCCGATGCGGGGCTCACCCTGGGAAGGGCCCAGTCAACGCGGGTAGGCGGAGGCCTACAACATGGCACGAGATTCCTGCGCCGCTTCCCGGGAAGGGTAGCTTTGCAGGGAAGGAAGGCGCAACAGACGTCACGGACAAGACTACTCACGCCTGCTGCTGGCGCAGGCGTGACATCGACAAGACCCGGCGCGCTGTCCCATCCGTGCAGGCGCAGAGCTCGGCGCGATGCCCAGGCCGCAGACGAGACTTGACTTGCCGTCACCTCGGTCTCGGCGGGACAGCAGCATGGAGGACAGCATGCAAGACGGTGTCACAAAGGAGGCCGGCGGCTGCCACCTGGGTCGGGGTGCGCCGCGTGCCCTACCTCGGTGGCACGCCCCCGGCACGACCACTTGTGGTGTCCCCTTGGCATATAAAAGGAGGCCCTTGGTCAAGTGTAGGAATGGGGGAGGAGTGACCATTGCTAGCGGCAGCTCTTAGTCTTAGACTGATACTCGGGGGCTGGAGAGGAGACACCTCGGGAACCTCCCGGAGTGGAACCTAGCAGCTCACGAGTGTAGAGAGCGATGGTAGTTCATCCACTGTAACTCAGCAACATCGCAATCCAACCAGACAAGCAGGACGTAGGGTGTTACGCGGCGACGCGGCCTGAACCTGGGTAAAATCTTGTGTGTTTGTGCTTGAGTTCGGGGACCGATTCCGGAGCACCTCGCACCCTCCTACCGAACAAACAGGGGGTGTCTAACATCCTCGGTGTCCGCGTACCGACACGCGACATATTGTGTTCAAAATATTTTTGTGTCGAAAACAGGAATATAATACATTGCACGTTCAAGGCACAGTCTAATGTTTACAGCACATCAAAATACTTGTCGTGTCTCGCTGCACGGACAGTGGAGTAGCGGATACCCCTTTTAGTTGGTTCGGAGAGGACGCGAAGGAGGCTTGGAACGTTACTTCCGGGTGAGACTAGATTCGTCCTCAAGAGAACTTCCACGAGCAAATCAAGGACACATGGAGTTACCTCCGCCCGGAAACGAAAATCCCTACTCCTGCATGTCTGGATTGAAGTGCTCATCATGGTGTGGCTGCAAGATGGTTCCCGGTATCGACCCGAAAGATGGTTTGCTGAAGGTAGACGACGAGCGGATCCTGACCCGAAGGAGATCACTCTCGTTTCTTCCTTCCTAGCCCTACTCTGGTGTTGCTATGTTCTCTAGTTCCGATCCCCCTACTTGGTGATATTGACCCTCCTTTTATAGTCCAGTGGCAACCCACAGGTGGTCACGCAAGAGGCGTGAGGGGTTTTTGGCCAGAAAAACCCTCGGTGGTGGTGGTTTTGCACGCGACGTGGCCTCTTCTGCTCCTTTCCTTCTCCACTAGTTTGGTGAGGGCGTCCGTCTTGTGGAAACGGCGAGATTGATCTACTCGTCGAATTAAATTTCAAACGGTACATCGAGTGCGATGGATTTGACAAAATTCGTCTAAAAATGGCGCAAACTCTGGTCCAAAATTAAAAAGTTACAGTGGACTAAACTCGAAACCGATCATGCGAATGGAACCTACTCGTCGATGAACATATACTTCGTGTACATTTTATTTCCAATCAAAACATGGTTGTGTAAATTTGAGAGGATGAAGTGAAGTTTAAGTGACGGAGAGGTGGATGTCGGAGCGGCGGCTCCGAGATTTCTGCAACATCGCGGTGCTCCACCTTTGTGTCGTTGGGCGACAAGGTTGCTCACGGTGTTGGTCGTCGTCATCGGGGCTCCTGGTGGGTTTGTCGTTTTCATCTACGTTGGAGCGTCCCGTATCTGCTTCTCCCATAGCAGTTACGGCTTCTTCTCTCCGGCATGGGTGGATGGCTGACCGGCTCGTTGCGGAGTGGTGGTTGGAGCTTGTCTCGAGTTATTCTTGAGTTGTGGGGGCTTCGTCCTGTGAGTTGTGTTGTTGTATGGTTTTCGTCCGGTTCTCTTCCGATAAAAACCGGACACTTTCTGCTTAATAAATGAATTAGGCAAAGATTTTACCTTGGGTTAAAAAAAAACACCTCCGTCGCTAAAGGACAGACCAGCGCCAGATGAGAAGCCGTCTCGAATTGATGATCATACAGACTGCACAGAGCATTGTGCTGTACTCCCGGCTTCGAAGCCTCTCCGGCGTCCAGTTTCTTTTTTGCAGTAATAACCAAAGAAAGAACTGAACTTTTCCTTCAGCGCGTATCCTCCACACCTGCTCCAGCTCAGGTTGGCAAAGCCGCCCTAGAAACTGAACTGCATAAGCAGATTTTGCAGTATACCGTCCGTCAGGCGCACAGATGCCAGGTGATTGTATCTCTGTTGTCGGAGAGGTTGATGTCTTGCAGCAAAGCCGACAAAGTAATGAATTGCTCCAATTGCTCCGCGTTGCTTATCCTTTGCAAACCACAAATCCATCTTTCATCAGTGAGAGCTTCTTTCACTGTTAATAAATAAATAAACATTCCATATAATTTTATATACAAATAAACAAACAAAAAATGAAAATAAATAAATAGGAAAATAAAATGGAAAAGAAAAAAAAACTGAAATAGAAAATGTTTATTACATTACATAAAAATATAATCATATAGCTCAATTATAAAAAATATAAAAAGAAACAAAAAAAGAAATGCATGAACAAAAGATAAAAAATAGAAAAAACAAAAAGGAAAAATAAAAGAGAAAACGGAAAAGAAAGAAAAACACTCTAGTATAAAAGATAAATTGGATTAGTCCACTCCGCTTCTTCACATACTAGTAGTTGTGCACGTGCAATGCACGTCAATACAATTGCTCAATAACACTTGTCTTACTTTTTTCTCTTGCGTGTTGTGTCCCAATACTCCTCCCCTTCCACTCCAGAATTCCGAAGCATCGTAGTCGGTAATGCTTATAGGTGTTTTTATAGAGAAGTGATGCTTAGATAGGATGAGCTATGCAATCTCTCACGCCGGTTCTCCCTATCACGCTAGTAAGGCTGCATCAACGGCACCAGTTGCCACCGATCTTGGTTGCGAAACACATGCAATTTATTGTCTACACTAAAACCGACTAAACCTATACAAACGGGAAATCCATGCCAACAGTCATCAAGCAGCACAAGACGGTAACACTCACTGTCTCAAGAGCGAAACCTGCCATTTTGTCGCAGTTTGAATAAAAGAACCAATAATCCCTTTAAACTAATTATTTTGTTTAGGATAAGTTAGTTTGACATGCCACAAGTATATTTATCAGCTTCTCCTAACATCCTGGTGATACCTCAAAAACAAATGTTAGATCATCCAAAATAGAAAACTTCATTATTATATCAACATAGATACCAGAGATGCCTCCAACGATATAGAAGAATCACAATGGCTAGACAGGAAATCAATTCTAGACGATGTGCATGATATGAAAATTGCATAGCATTGAGATTTTCTTCTGGACGGAGAAAGATACTTAATTAAACAACGGGGACTACACACATCGACTTTAGGTGTCCTCGTTGCTCCACCACCAAAACTGCGAGCATCAAAGACCGATGAGAGAATGAAGATGCACGCTCTATTAGACTCGAATGTTGTACTGCGCCATTCGGTTTTCGTTACTTTGCTCAAATCGACAAATACAAATAAAATCACATAACAAGTATTGTTCTTTATTTCAGGTTACCAAGCACAGATGCCCGAAGTTCTCTATCTCGTTGCTGAAAATCATCTCCATTCTCCCTTTCTCCTAAAAAAGCATTCACTGCGCAATAAAACATCATATAAGTCAAGATGACCTAAATTTTTATGAATATATGACAGGTCTAAGGCTGTGCATAGTAGTGAGATTTTATTACAGTGACAGCCTGACAGGGATATCTGTGCAGCAAGGTTATATTTGTCGCAAAAAACAAGATAATTCAAAGGCTGTGTCCCAGTCAAAAGCATGTAAGCTGATACACCTATTAACGAACAACTAAAAAATGCAAGTAGTTCATAAGTTTATGCAGCATGCAAGGTATAGAAGAAACTGAGAAAGGAGCCACCTGATCATCCTTCTTATGTGATTCAAGTGGCATCAATGTAACTCGTCGGGCCGGAAAAGACTTGCAGGGACGCAGCCCAACGGAAAATTCTTCCTCTCGTCCTCTATTGTCTCTTGAGCTACTTCACATAGTCTCTGCATATTTTCTCAGCTTCTCCAAGTACACGCCAATTAGGGGACCTTAAAATTTCACAAAATTCAGAAAGATAAATATCACCACAAAGATCCACAAGTAGCTTAGAGAAATACAAGAATATCCGGAAATAACTCAGCACAGTAACCTCTACACATAATGGTCTGTATTATTCAAGCAGCGGACTCAAAGTCAGAAACATGTTCAATAGCATATCCTGCATATAGAGCAGTCCAGCATAACCAGATAAGAACTAAACCGGCACACAACTTAAATAGTTTTGTTTATCTTGTAGGAGCATAGCATGTCAATGCACTTTCAGCTGAATACAAAGAAATACATAATTGTTTAAACCGCGTGAATTCTGAGCGTCATAGAACATTTTCAATGAGAAAATTTTCCACATAGTGGAAGTAGCATATCACACATGGAACTGAATCGTCCCGAATGATACTTTTTCCTGGAACGCAAATGGATGCATGCTTATCTCGACAAAATGATTCCATTCTGACAAGAACATACAACCAGGTACATCCATGCAGTGTGCTCCAGCGAACTTTTTTGACGGTAAAACAACACTTTATTGATTAATTAACATCAAGATACAAAGTCTCCCGGATGCAATCCGGAGCATAGTCTATAACAAAACCAGAACTAGAAACATTACAGTTCCTAGCCAATGTTCTTTTTATGTATGCTATTTCCTCTCACCATTTACCTAATATTTGTAGCTTTTCAGTGGTCTACTACATCAGACTTACTCATGACCTTGACAAGAAATTTACGACATATGTGAATTACGTGTATGTTGATATACACTGTTATTAAAAAAATCTAAAGGACAAAAACTACAGTTTTAGGCATTTGCAAAATCAACCATTACCAACCTGAAGCTGAGATAGTTAATACCAGTGCTACTGCTGATCAGCGATCTCCAGCATGAAAGTTGCGTCCAGCATCGTTGGCGAGGTTGGCATTCGCCTTCGACGGTGCATGCTGGGGGGTCGCCGCTTGCCATTGCTGGGAAGATTAAGGGTCTAGCAGTCGAAGGATCTTAAAGACTCCCTCGCTGGTGTCCCCTCACTAGATGGGAAAGCATATATACACAAATGAAAGATTACATAGATGTAAGGGGGGCGTAAATAGCACTACAGGAGTAATTCAGAATATAGAAGGATTGAATTAATGTTGTGTACAACTATCACTGGGCCTAGAAGGCAATTCAAGAACCTCTGATCGGGAGGCTGCATATTCTACCAACTTCATGTGTATATGTAAGAAATAAAACAGTTCGATATGAGAGAAACTTTCTATGAAAATATTCAGAGGATATTTTTACGGAAATCCGGTGCCAAAATAAATTGCAGCTTTCTTAATGACCAAGAATAGTCTTAAATCAAGGCTTTAGTAGTAACAACATGACGGGGAGGAATTTATCCTTGATTACATCATATAGATTAGCTTGATTCACCTCACATGCAGCCTGCTTGGATTCCTTATCAAGCACCCTTGTCGACATGACACGATAAAATATAATCAGAAACAACATGAGAGAGAGGTGGTTAAGTTAGCAAATGGTATTAAGGATAAAAAGAAGTATTGTCCAAAATCAATGTAGATGAACTGCAGCAGCACTAATTGTTAGCCAAGTCTGTAATTTTGTATCCAATCATTACAATCAACAAAAACACAATGAAACTCGGAAATCCTATTTACCTCCCGATTGGGCTGTGATGGCGTGCGGCGAGGAGGTGGCCGGGGCAGAGGGATCGTAACGTCCCTCACGCAGCTGTCGCAGCGGCCGTCGTGGAGATGCTCATCGGCGGTCTCTCTTTCGGATTGTTGTGCACGTCTCTCTAGGCTGCCTTCCGCCGCCCCTCCCGGAGAGTTCTCGGCCGCCACCGCATCCACACCTACCTGACCCCTCTCCTTGCCCCATGGTCCGGACGGCGATAGGGTCTCCGTCCCACCGTGATCCAGATGGCTCTGCATTAGCCGTCGCGGAGGAGCGCGAGGCAGCAGGACGACGGGGACGCAGGTTGGTCGCCGTCGTGTGGAAAGGCGGCGCGGCTGGGGCGTCGCGGGGATCCATATCTCGTGCGAGGCAGTTTTCTTTTCGGGCTGGTCGTGAGGTGCGTGTGAAATTTCCATCCGCTCGGTAGAGTTTCGTCCGCTCGGCATGGTCCGCCGATACTAATTGCTACGTGCACCCAAGATCAATTGAGTCCGTTAGATCTTAATAGTTGGGATAATATGATGATAGACGTTAGCCTGTGTACACAACGCGGGGTGTCTGTAAGAAAGGTCATGTTCACTGGTTTAATAGTAGTGGAGAAGCATCGCTCTCCTATACAACGCTCACGTTGTACAGAGTTTGCCCCATGGGGGCTCCCGGCCGACCAGCCACATTAAAAATTGGTGGGCTGGGCCGAGTATTCATCCCCGGAAACAGCGTGTAACACACAATCAACCGTTTCCGCTAAATTGTCTCTTAAAAAAAAACCGTTTCCGCTGAAAACAGGAATCCCGAAAAACTGATAAGTAACCAAGTAAGAAGATCTGACCTTAAAAAACAGACAATCTGAAAAATAACATCATGTTATATGAGAGACGCAAGTCACATTTTGTTTTCTAGTCAAAGCTCGATCCTTGTCGCCGGTTTTTTTTTTGAGACAAATCCTTGTCGTTGGTTAGCAGATAGGTGTACATCCTGGGAGCTCCTTTGGGTCGCCTTACGACGACGGAACTTGATGGCGTCGCCTTGAGTGACTTGCTTCGTGGAGCGGCCCGAAAGAAAATCACAGTTTCTTTTCTTCTCGTAATGATTTTTCAAATCCGCACAAAATTTAAATCCAAATAAAAATCAAATCCGCACAAATTCAAAATCATTTTTTTATCTGAACAATTTTTTAATTTGAACAAAATTCGAATCCGAACCAAAATCGAATCCGATTTTTTTTTCAAATTCGAACAAAATTCAAATCCAAATAAAAATCAAATCCAAACAAATTTCAAATTGTACAATTTTTAAAATCTGAACAAATTTCAAAATCAAACAATTTTAAAATCCGAACAAAATTAAAATCAGAACAAAAACCAAATCTGAACAAATTTCAAATCGAACAATTTTTAAAATCTGAACAAATTTCAAAATCTAACTATTTTCAAATCCAAAAAAATTCAAATCCAAACAAATTTCAAAATCGAACAATTTTTGAAATCTGAACAATTTTCAAATTTGAACAAAAATCAAATCCGAACAAATTACAAAAATTGAACAATTTTTAAAATATCAATTTTCAAAAGTGAACAATTTTCAAATCCAAAACAATCAAGTCTGAACATATTTCAAACCAAACAATGTTTGAAATCTGAACAATTTTCAACAAATCTGAGCAGTTTTAAAATCTGAAACTTTTTCGAATTATGAAAAAATTCATAAATAAAAAATAAATGAAAAGAAATAGAGAAAACAGAAAAAGAAAGTAAGAAAAAAAGGGAAAACGAAAAAAACGCCGAACTGGGCGGGCCCTTCAGCGTCGCATCCCCGGATCCCTTCAGGCGTAGGGCCACCTATAGGATTTGCCGTACATCCTCGACCATTTCATCAAAGTGCAGGGTTGAACAGTCGGAAAAAAAAGTAGGGCGAGAACTTGCATGTGGGAAGATGGTTAGGAGGGTGGTTGTACCCCCAGCCCACCAGAGTTCAAACCTCAGGTTTGACGCTATTGTTTCTCATTTAAGACGGAATATTCTCCAGTGGGAGGCGACGTTCCCGTCGACAGCGAGGCACCCGTGGTGACTTCGCCAATCTCAAGACTCAACCCGTCGACTCGGTGTCTCGGAGGTGCTCATAGGGGTAGGGTGTGCGTGCGTGTGTTCATAGGGGTGAGTGTGTGTGCGTGTATATGAATGCCTGCGTTGTACTGTGTTTAGAAAAAAATAGAAAAAAAGTAGGCCCTAACCCAACACCAATGATCCGGAGCCAGAAGCCGCGGCCCGCTAAAAAAAAGAAGCCGCGGCCCGCTCGACTCGTCCAAGCACAAATGAGCCGTAGCCTTGCCAAAAGCTCCACTAATTAAGAAGCAGAATATACTAAAAAAAAAACAGGAAATGTGAATAACCGGTTGATTATCTTAGTTCTTGCTACCAGATTAATCAGTCATGGTCACCAGATTAATTAATCTCCATCACCATATTAATTACCCGGCATCATTTTTTACGCACACAAAAAGTGGTACTCCGCCGGTTATTTCAGTTGCAGTTATCAGATTAACTGGTTGCGGTCACCATATTATTAATCTCAGTCACCATATTAATTATTGGATGGCCTTTTCTACACACATGCAAAACATATTACTCCAATTAATTAGTTGTGGTCACCAGATTAATTAGTCATGGTTACCGCATTAAGAAATCTTGTACTTGCTTACCAAAATTTGTCATTGTAATTGGTTTCATATTGTTATAATTATGACAAAAAATGAGTGAAAAATGTATTCATTGGTACAGGAGAGGTGTGTCCCTAGCAACATAGTGCCTACACTGTAGCAGCATGCAACCTATGTACTCCAGTATAGTGTACCACAGACCGTGTAGGTCACTAGGCCAGTCTCTCCAACGGATTCGATGTGTCTAACTAGATTCGAACGGCGAGACTCGCCGCGCGGCGCTTGTTGCTTCTTTGAATATTTTTGCCCGTGGTTGTCACCATTTATACAGATCACTTAAAAGATATTTATATCTATATGAAATTGATCACAAGTATATATATTTGAAAGCACATTTTCCAAATCATACGAAATCAG
>CAMZMU010000117.1:33485169-33549701 GCA_947311845.1 Poa pratensis
ACCCGCTCCACCCATCGATGACCGCCTTGTTGCGCTCAGTATGGCACAACAGATCAAAATGGATGATACCCTAGACACCGTGATAGTTGACCCCTACTATATGCAAGAGTCGTTCGTGAACAACCCTAGGGGTAAGGCAAGCGCGACGCAGTACCTCATAGATCTCTTCCTCGCGAATATTTCCAACCGCCACTTTCTCCTGCCTTACTTTCCCGAGTAAGTCAGTCCTAGCCGCCATAACATGATTCTATAGATTTCCATAGTTAAATTTGCATCTACAATGGTGAATTTGAGGATGATGGTCGATCTCTTTGAACTGTTTTGCGCATAAACAAAAACGACACCCTCATCTTGTTGGACATGGAAGAGTCGAGTGCCGTGTATCTCGACAGCGGGGATCGTTATAACGAGAAGACTACTAGGGACTACACCTACATCAAGCTTGTTCTGAATGATGCTCTCAATGGCTACGCCTTAAGGGGCGGCCCGATAAAAACAAAAAAGGAATATGAAAGAAAGTTTCAGTTCTCCCACAGAACGTACTTCCCCTGCACCAAGCACGATTCAGACAGTTGATGGAGGCATGATACCTCATCTATGAAATGCGGGGGTTCTTAAAGTTTCAACGACGAGACCAATTTATAGGTGATCTCAACAAATGGTGCCTGACAATGAAGGACGCCACTGATGTTGATATCAGAGAAGAGTTTCGTCGCATCCAGAAGATGATCGCGCGAATCATCATCCGTGACGTCCTAGAGGACGACGGAGTTCCACTTCGGCCTTAAACCACCACCTAACGCCGAGATAGAAAGGCGCATAAGACTGGCGGGTGATCACAGGCTATTCAACTTGTTAGAGGGTGGTCTCCCGTTCCCGCCGATGCCGAAGAGAAGGAGCAACAATTAGTCTTCGTATACTATATCCCTAAATTAACTTCCCTAGCTCTAGTTTAGAAAGTCCTTGAACTTGTGTGATCGATGCTATATATTCATGGTTATGAATCATGCTTGCTTAGTTAATTATGTTGCTTTTAATTATTGCAGAAATGTTCCAATTCTTGTTTATAGTTTCGTATTTTATAGAATGCCGATGATTAAAATGTTGTGACACCGTGTGATTCAGGGGCGGTGTTAGCGAGCCTTGTGATATGCACGAGTACACAAATCTTGTGCATCCTACTTGGCTCGCTAACACCGTCCCTGAAATCTGTGTGTGTCACTTCTAAGTATGAGGTATAAATCCAATCATTTTTGTTTTGTTTTATATTTTTCTTTATAACTCTTGCTTTTCTTTGCCTAATACTTTTATCTGCGTCTTGTGTACAGAGAGATGAAGAAGTGGTATGTGGTGTACGAAGGTCGGGTTCCAAGAGTCTATGACGAGTGGGAAGACTGTCTAAAGCAAGTGAACAAGTTCAAAATCAACAACCACAAAAGCTACAAGAGTAAAACGGAGGTGGAAGCTAGGTACTTGAACCATCTGCTAGCGGAAGAGAGGAAGAACCGGATGAAATTCCAACTTCATCGTGAACAACCACAAGAGTTACAACAGTAAAGCGGAGACAGAAGCTAGGTACTTGAACCACCTGCTTGCGGAAGAGAGGAAGAACCTGATGAAATCCAACTTCATCGTGATCCCCTTCTTGCTCATTGTCATTGTCATTCTCTTGTATGTGATTGTGGTTTAGATGACACTATTTGCTTTGGAAAACTTTCGTGTATGACTCTATCGAGATGTATTCGTGTATGACAATTTTTGGTCACTTGCCTATTATGGTTTGTAATGCATGTGATGAACCAACAATTTGTTCATTTGTATGTGGAATTGTGTATATTTCTATTGTTTTGGTCAACTGTACCTGAATATACTATATTTATACTGAATATACTGCTGGAATACGATTTTCCAGAAAAAAATACAGCAAAATTATACCGCTAGCGGACGCGGAGGACTACCGCTGGCGTACGGAGCCAAACCAGCGGTATCCGCTGACCACTACTTCTGGCGGACATGATCTCTTACCGTTGGCAGACGAGGGAGCCCGCCAGCGCTATACAGACTACCGCTGGTAGACACGGCTCTGTCCGCCAGCGGTAACCACCCTTACCGCTGGCGGACGTGTCTGTTCGCCAGCGGTAGCAATTACCACTGGCGTATGCAGTGCTGGCGGGCTCCTGTTCGCCAGCGGTAGCACGTTTCCGTCCGCCAGTGGTAGGCATATTTCTACTAGTGACGGCGGATCGACGGCGCTGGAGCTTCGGCCGGAGGCGGAGAAGACGGCGGCTAACTCGCAAACGGAGGTGCCCAGCTCAATTCCTTCGGCGTGGAGGAAGAAGATGGGGGCGTGAAGTTCGTGCGCCTGCTCTATCTTCTCGGGGCGGCCTCAATCGCCGGCCACGAGGGCCGCCACAGCGCTGTCTGCGACCTCAGCCGCAAGGGCCGCCACGACGCGTTGGACGACGGCGCCGCAATGGATGGGCCGTTTGGGCAGAGCAGGGGGTGCGGTGGCGGCGAGCAGGAGGGCGGTGGCGGCGAGCAGGAGGACTGCCTCCTTTGACTTTTTTTGGATATGTTTTTTTTAATTGGATGACAGGTAGACCCATGTCCACCTCAGGAAGCAAACCACAACTGCTGCCACCTCAGCCCTGACCGGTGGGTCCCACCTGTAGGAAATCGTGTCAATTCGTGTTCAATCGAGTTTTAGCGTGAGTTGCAAAAAATCTCGTGAATATCGGTGGGTATCTATGATCCAAACGCAATGTGGTGGTTTTTCGAAATTTCACGGCAATAGCGGTGGTTCTATGCTATTAACTATATTGCATCAGTGTTGATCTTCCTATGAAATGTCGTTATATACCACTCTGGACGGTTCGACCTGTTTATCAATGGTGTATTTTCTTCCCAAGAAGATTGGGGCGGGGGAATTTGATGAAATTTTTACTTTCACCTAATCTCCATAAAAAAAATCCCCTCAATAGTCGATACACTATAATGATGTAAAGTTTTTAATCTAGGTAAAAATAAGATGGTTTGTGTGGGATATTTAGTGATTATATCCATTTTAAAACCGGCTTAATAAACGAACTGTTGATAACTTTTCAGGATCCGGGATTCTCCAATCTCGTAAAATACACTTCAAATACATTAGAAATAAACAAGGTCTAATGGACCGTAATTATTTAGAGCGTGTGCTAGGCACCAACGGCGTGGGCTCCCTTGCATTTTGTTTCGTTGTTGAGATGTCTCGCCTGTGGTGTCAGGCCGGGATGGTTCAGTCGATCCAAAGAGGACTTTTGGTACTCCCTCCGCTCACTTTTATAAGGCATACTATCTATCTTTTTGATTTGGCCACTTGCAACCAAAATGAGTAAATCTAGACTTATTTTGTACATAGATTCACTAATTTTAGTATGTATGCAAATGGAAAGATATATAGCGTGTCATGAACGGAGGGAGTAGCACTCGCGCTTCCTTGATCCGTGCACCGATTCTATGGAGAGTACAAATACGAAGAGTTCCCTAGCTTGTCCCTGGCAGTTTGAGCCACGCTGATTTTTAGCGTGTAGGCCTTGCTAGCTCCAAAGGATAAGGATCTTGTGCGGCCTTGGACATATGCAGCGCGGCTGCTGGTGGCGTCGTACGCATGCTCGCGTCTGTTGATGGTGTCCGGTTTGTTTCGATGAGCAGTGAACTGCCGCGTTCAGTTTAAACTATACATGATCAACACTGTCCACCTTTGCCCAACCAAGCTTCTTTATCTTTAACGTGAGACGGGGAGCACCCGTAGGCGCGCCACTGGGCGGACTGCGTAGCACATATTTTGACATACGTACGCATGGGGCGCATGGCCGGTGCTGAAACTACGAATTGAATATCGATGTTGCCAGGAAACAGCCAGATCATGGTAAACTAATTAACTATGCTCAGTCGACTTAATGTCCTTTTCTGGAAACGAGCTCCTGTCCTGCTCGCCGACAGATGCACACGTAGCATCATGGTACCCTCGCAAAGCCGTTCGTTCGATATAAACTCGAGTACTATGTCAAAGCACTAGCCATAGGGATAGGGGTGAGTAGATGTCAAAGTACTGGTAATCAGTGGCGGAGCTTGACCATCTTTGCAGGAGGGGCCAAAAGAAATAAGATGACAGTTGAGGGGGCCAACTTGAAATAGTTTTTTTGTTTTCTATGGAAAAAATGATAAATACATAGTAATACTATGCAAATTTTGATTGAGTTGGGGGGGGGGCCATGGCCCATGTTGGCCTCCACAAAGCTACGCCAGTGCTGGTAATATTTATTGCACTTGCACCATCTTCTGTTCTTGGTGATAACTACTAACTGGAAAATTCACACACCTAGGACACTCTTCATTAACCAAAGAGAGGCCACACTGACAGATTAGATTTGACCACCGACAGAGCAGATCGGCAGCATACACGTCTCTCCCGTTTCCCTGCTGACTAGAGTAAATCCTTCGGATCGTCCGCCGCGCAATCTTGACCAAGCTATGCCGATATAATATAGTAAAACGCATTGGAACGAGTGGCAGATGCGACTTATCCATATCGATCTCGATCGTCATCCTTGCATGACTAGCTAGATTGCGGCCCCGGCAGATAGGCCGATTCCTCGACTGCGTCAGGCTTCTTGTCCGGATGACGTTAGGGAGCTGGAGAGTGCAGATTTTTGGATAACATAACATCAACAAAGATATCGATTATGCCCTGCCTCTACGTAAATAAGATAATCTTAGTTTTTCACCATGTAGAAAGACCCAGTTTTCAAAGTCAATGTCTTAAACAAAGTCATTGTCAGGTACAACCAACAAAAGACATACTTTATTTTTCACCCTGAAAAACACGACTCGGTACTCGAAAAGCACCACAAAAACTGAAGTCCACGAGGCTCACATGCAATGCGTGTGCAGCTTGGACAGGAAAAATCCCGCAGCCAAAACCGCATAACAGTCGGTGAAGCAATGTCTTCATCACATCCAAGATCTCGCCTCCATTGTTTCCTTCTGGTGTTCCAATCTAACCGACATGGCATTCCTCGCCTCTGCCAGCAACATGAAAATTGCAATTTCGACATGCCGGAGAGTGGAGTGCAGATATGCTGCGGTCACGTATAATTTCTCTTGAATGGCCCTTTGAAAAACCTTGAGCTAATAATAGCTTTTCAGAAAACTTTCAACCGGATCTGATTCTTCCTAAAAGGCCATTCATAGTGTCTCGTTTGAATAGCTAGACACGTCATTGTTAAAATATAAAGCCTAGCACTTTCCATCAGTTCGGACTTTTGGTATAATTGGCTAGTGCGTCAATTCAATATGGTATCAGAGCCAGGTGGTCTCAAGTTCAAGCCCGGCTAACGCGCTATTTAATAAAAATAGTTGCGGCCTCCCCATCTACCCCACGTCTAAGGTCTTCCCGTTTGTCCAGCCTAGACGTGAGGGGGAGTGTTAAAATATAAAGCCTAGCCCTTTCCATCAGTTCGGACTTTTGGTATAATTGGCTAGTGCGTCAATTCAATAGTCATTCGCTTTGGCTTATGGAAACTATGTGGTGCAAAAAACCACAAAGTCATTTGAAAGACTCCATTTGGATTTCGGAATGATGTATCTACAAAATTTAGTTGTTTCGGACCATTTTGAATGGAGTATTTCAAATAGATCTACTACTCATATGACGTGGTCATGCACCCAAATATATAGCCAAATCACGTCGAATGACGACGAAGCAGATCGTCGCGTGCTAAGCGTACGTGTGGCCCATGCGCCGTACCACAAGGCCGCAAGGTAGTACATGACAAGAGTAGAGTTCCGAGGAAGAAGATAAATGGATGCCAACAAGAGGACGTACGACAAGTCGGGCACGAAATCTGCGTGCAGTGCGATGTATCGCGGGGTGGCCGCCGGCGTGACGTCGAAGCGGGAGCCCTGGCGGCGCTCCCCGGTTGGTGCGGCAGCTGTGCTCGTGCCCTCTCACACAGCCATGCGTGCGTCATGTCCGCCCTCCGGCGGCTGTGGTTGGCGCCTCTGCCTGATGCATGCACAGCCGACCTGCGTTGTATGCCTTTCCTTATCCTGTTATCCATTGTTGGGCTGCGTGTCTTCAAAGGGCTTGGGCGTTTTAGATGCAGCATCAGGCTGCGCGTGGCATTGCGATGGATTATTATGAACACCCACACAATATTGATTTGACACATCAACATTTCCACCTATTTTCCTACTCTTGGATCCGATAGGAAATCCTCACCTTTTCCAGACACAAGAGAAGCGAGAAACTAGTGCGAAAGCCGTTGCTAATGCAAAATTGTCTGAGAATTAACTAAATCTCAAGCGTCATAGTCTATGCTGGTCTGAGAATTTTAGTGTTTATTTTCCGCCTTTTATCTACTTTCTTGATAATTTTGCAAAGAATATAATAAAACATACGCATCACACAACAACACCACAACAAACTGAACCCTACGTGCCAAAAATTTCACATTGCCCCGAGATTTTTGATACACCTGGAGCATGGTGCATATTTGCCGTGCAGGAAAAGAATGTATTTTGTACCTACCACATTTCGAGGGTCATTTAGTGGTTGTTTCACATCTTGATCACTACTAATGTTTGTTTATTATCTATGAAGAAATAATTTATCTAAGTAAACTCCCCTAAGTACGTGATTTTGATAGTTTTTTCATGTTTAAATACTTGGCACATTTTAAACTCTTCTGGCGTGGTGCCGGAATTTTTTATTTAATCATTTGACACGAACCGAAAACATAGAGCCTATTTTTACAACAAAAACTTTCGGTCTTACGCCCAGTTTTCTTACCAGCTTAACATATAAGTTGTCCCCTCCAGGGGCGGAGCTACCTTCAATCAATGGTGTCAACTGACACCGATGACCTCTAGAATTACTCAAGGAGATTGTCTTTGTACTTACGTAGCGACACAGTCAGCCTAAGACCATCCACTACGTTGCCCAAAAGCGAACCATAGTGGTCTATGATTCGATGCTGCACATAGTAGAGCATCGGATCAAAACACCTGACAAGAAAAGCGAACCAAGTTGTTGGTTCGAACCAAAGGAATCAACATGCAAGTTGGCCCACATGGCATTGAGAGAATAATGAAAGGAAGAGTCTGCATGCATGCATATGGGCAACATGCAAAGCGATTCTACACATAGTAGGCAGTTCGGGATGGATTCCAATCTGACAACTTTTTTCCATGAGTCGAACCCACGTAGTGGATGATCTAACATAGTAAAGGAGCAAGCCTATGAAATGACCCCAACGATATATTTTTCTAGCTCCGCCCCTGGTCCCCTCTCTAGTTTAAAGAACAAGTTTCTCCCCCATTCGTCGGGGCTTCACTTATGTGATAACTAGTTTAGAAGACCCAACAAATTCGGTGGTTATCCTATGGGAGAACATACTTTTTAAGCTCCCAAAAGAATTAGGCTATTGACACGCTCCAAGGGAATAATCTTTGGCCCATGCGGAAGGGCGCCCATGCGCAATCTGGGCCGTCGGATTTAGCTATCCGAAGGCCAGGATTTAGCGTTGACCCAGCAGATTTTCAACACTAAATCCTGGCCGTCGGATAGCTGAATCCGACGGCCCAGATTGCGCATGGGCGCCCTTCCGCATGAGCAAAATCCACCTCCCGCTCCAAGGGTGCCATGTCCAAGAAAGAAGAAGAGTAGGAGGATGGACATCAAGCACTTTTATGAACAAATCTCAAATGTGGAACAACATAAGTCTTGTAGGAGCCAAAAGAAAAGATATCTAATGCATCCAACTGTATAGTGCAAATGATGCACCACTCACAATTGATACTAAAGAACTCATCACAAAAAAGTTAAAAATTAATCAAGGATAAGAACAAAACAGATATCAATCTTGCCATCAAATTTCAGACTGAGATTCAAACCACATCAACAGAAACAAACAATACAAATAGTTAATTCGATTTGGATCTAAATTGGACCCATAAACACTACGACAACTGATATTTTTTGTTTCTCGGGCTATATAGTTTTAATATAGAATTAAAATTTTGTGACACATCGATGCATCTTATGACCCCCTCCCCCAACAAAATATTTTGAAAAGGTGATAACTTTTGGATCATCGGGTGCACATGATAACTCTTGGGGAGAAAAGTATTATTACAAATGTTTAACAACTAGCATGTTGGCTCAAGCTCAAAGCATACAACATCCCAATTCTCTATCATTTATCGTTATATTTTTTATGTTGTCATAGTCCAGACATTGTAGACTCTAGAAAAATATTGACATGTTGGAAAAAATGGTAATTATGTGATCCTATGACTTGCATTAACGACTGAAAGTGCATCCACTACCCTCTGTGTGGTTTTTGTATGATGGACGTACATATGGTTAACGGAATAATGCAATTATACACAGGTACTTAGTCCCAAAGTGATTGTTTTAACCACAAGGATGTTATTCTCATAAAGAAGAAAACTCAAAAAGAAAAAGGAGAGAAACCAGAAGTAGAAGACCAAGAGTAGGTCTTCATATTTCCAATGCTTCAGTACTATCTGAAAAAGAGGACACACGCCCAAAGACTGAAAATGAATTTTACTTGTCAAAATAGAGTGAACAAAGTACGAGCAAGACATGAAGACTCAAATCTAGAAGGTAAAAATTCTTGGATAACGTTTCATATTCCAATACATCCCAATCACAAAGAAGAGTAATAAAAGGAGTTACACTAAACCATGAAGACAATATACAGGGAAATCAATCTTGAAAGATGAAAACAGTTTCTCCCAACAAAAAAGTGCTTACTACTTGATGTGATGGGGCCATGCTGAACCGAGAGATCTACGAAAACAAACCAATTTAGATCGCTGGTAAACAACGACTATATATACATAAATGTAAGAGGCAAATGTTTGAAATCAATCTCTAGTAACATTTTGTTTGATAGATGCACTACTACAGAATACCCTATTAGTGGCGCACGTTTTTGTCTTTCTGTGGCGCACCAGGAGGTTTGCAGGGTGCGCCACAGAATTCTCGCCACAAAAAATATTTCTGTGGCGCACCCAGGGCGTGCGCCACAGAAAGTGCAACTTCCTGTGGCGCACCCAGCGCGGTGCGCCACAGAAATAGCTCGGCAGCACCCCTATGCAGAGGAATTCTGTGGCGCACTGTTCCTTTCTGTGGTGCGCCACAAAAAAAAAAGGTGCGCCACAGAAATATGAAACAGAAATACCGGTATTTTTTCATTTTGCTGTACAAATACAGGTATATACAGGATTTATACAGGTTTATACAGAAATACAGGTATATTTGACAGGTATATAAACAGACAAACACATTAATCAATATGTCATCACACATATTACTTAGTGCCCGATCGAGATACATATATACACATAGTCACAAAAGTGCCGAATGTTTCATCATTTCACACTACACATTACAAATCAAGTGTTCGCCGCCTAACTATGATCAAATGTAGTACACATCGGCGATGATGGTGAGCAAGAGCGCGCGGGAGCATGCATGATCATGGAGTCCTCTTCTTGAGCGGCGCCGGGAACGGTAGAAAGCCTTCTTTCGTCCTCCACTCCCTGGTGTCATTCTGTGCCTCTAGTCGTTCTTCGATATCCCTCTGACACAACCCTGAAGATGGATTGGGATATATATTGGTTAGTGATATAAATAGAGTATAATTTATTCATCTAAGTAGAGAGGCAAGACAATCAATCAATTGTCATGGTTGGAAATCATATGGCTATCCTATTTGGGTTTCATAGCATAGCATATATATAATATATAACCCTACACATGCACTTCTATAATACCTCTGGGGTAGTGGAAGGACCCTGATTTGTGAATGACATCGTCGAGGATGATCGTTGACAACTGCAGCCGGATGCGATGGAAGTCTGTTCTGTAATCAGCATCGGTGAGAGCATCCGCCATTTTGGTGTATTCTGCGAGACCAGATGGAATCTTCGTTTTCTCGTAATCCCGGACAATCGCTTTAAGGTGATGGAGGGCGTAGTAGGCCTCCTTCACGCTGCCATCCAGTTGCTTGATGCAATGGAAGCCGGTCCCATGCTGGAACTTGTGTGTGTTGTCCTCCGTGAAGAATTCCGACTTCTTATGGAAGGGGCCGCCCTTTTGGGCATAGGCCTCGAGAGCGTCATCGAGAACACCCTTTATTCTGGTGTATCGTCTCGGCGTGGATTTATTCCCCGAGTCCAAATAAGTGGCAATGGACCACCTCGGGGATACGTAGATGAGTGCGCAGTACTTGTCCCTGCTCAACACAATTGAAACAGAATGTTGGACAAAGGATCAGCGATGGAAGAAATGTACAAGAAGGCATAAGATCGACGGTGGCGAGCGGATGTGTACTTACTCGAAAAAGAAAGGCAGAAGAAGGGCGTTCTTCCTCTTGTTGGCCAGCATGACCCTTACGAGGTACTCCGTGGCCGTTTCCCGTGTCTTTGATCCTTCCACCAGATGGCTGTCGCGCATGTAGTAGGGATCCACTATCGCGACGTACGGGGTATCATCTCTCCTGATCTTCATCGCCATATCGAGCGCATATAGGCGGACCATGTTATAGTCCAGCCGTTGAGTGTGAAAGAGTTTGAAGATGTCCTCGTACGCTATGAAGAACACATCCGCGGGGTCTTCCTGGACGAAGTCCACCAGCTCTTTGGCACCTTGACCGCGAACGCCGGGTAACTCGGCTGCTTGTCTTTAAGAAGGAGCTCCTCTAGATGCAAGATAGATTCCTGCAAGGCAATCATGGGTCCTTCTGCAAGGCGGAGCAAGTCCCCAGACAAGATAGGTTTACCAGCTTCATGAACTCGGGGGAAGCCATCCGCACGGGGTGGAATCGTGTCTTCAAGACCCCGGATCTTAGGAGCTGGCTGGCTCGCAGAGGTGGAGGATCCTTTTCTCTTCCTGTGCTTCTTGTTCTTCATCTCTGTGGATTGTGGGGGTGAAGTGAACCCCGCTTTAACAGTTTTTTCAGTGTGTTAGGGCTGAAAATGTTACCCGGTTGAGCTTGATGATCGCCGGCATCCGGAGGCGTGTCGGTGAAGGCCAGGCGTGTGTGCATGAAGTGGGACGAGCAGGTTGACCGCGGTGGTCGCGGAAGGGTTCTTCATCCACAAGAGGCATGTACATACCATCCATGCAGGCGCCAGTGTTGATGTAGTCATCGACGTTGACATCATTCTCCTCCTCCTCATTGTCGTCGTTGCCACCAAGTTGAGGTGCAACGGCTTTGTCCTAAACATAAACAATAGCACATCCGTTAGTCGGGAAAGTCGGAAAGTCGGGGAATTCGGAAAGTCAGAACTAACCTTGGACGGTTGCGGTGAAGACGTTCCCAACAACTGTTTGTGGCGGCGACGACCGGCGGTAGCTTCCGGCCGGTGGTGGCGGCGACCGGCGGTTCCTTCTGGGTGGTGGCGACGGCTGCTTGTGGCGCCGGTTCATCCGCAACAGCTTTTTGTGGCCGCCTCGACGGGGGCCGGGGCCTCGAGGTGGCGCCGCCGGTGCGCCTGACCCCATGAAGAACATCCCCAAGACGAATCTGGGTCTTCGGCCATTCCATCATCCACTTCCCGCATTCGCCAAGCTTCATGTGTTTCTCGGCTCCCGGAGGTTGCGTGGGGGGGTCGATGTCACGGAACTCAGGCAGTACCTCGCTCACATTGACTTTCATCACGGCCTCGCTCATTCGGGTGTTGTGCATATCGCGGGTCAAAGGTTGTATGATCTTGGCCGTTGCGACTTCCTTCAACTCGCCGCCGACCCCCACCCTATGCAGGAGTATGCAAGGCATGTCCTGGGAGTCAACACATGTTGGGCACCATGCATGAGATATGGCAGTCATCAAAGGCATATATAGTCATAGAAGATGTCGCGGACTAACTAATTAGTTACCTTGGTGATGGCGTCGAGCTCGGCTAATGTCGAGACAAGGGCGCCGGTGCCGGCGGCCGGCCTATCATTCTCCGGCCGCTCGTGCGCATTATCATTATTCTCCGGCCTTGGTGTATGTTGATCCACGACAGGGGGCACCGGTGGGGTCACCAGGACCGGCGACACGTTATTGCTGGAGGTGCTGCCGGCGAAGCTGGGCACGTGTATCGGCCCCTGTTGACCTCCCGCTTGCCAAGCAGCTATCCCCTCCAGCAATGCAGGGGGTAAGAAACTCCGGAGCTGCTCGTCCACCTTCTCGGCCACTAGCTTGTCCACCATGCTGGCGTCCACCTTTTCTTTCTCTAGTGTCTCCAGCTTCTTCCTTAGCTCGAGAACCTCGGCTTTATCTTTAGCCGGCTTCCTCCTCTCCTTTTTCTTCTCGGGTCCGTGCTGTAGTACTCGAGGAACTTCATGCTCGTACCAAAGCCGGTCACACGGCCAGCTGACGTCGGCGGCTTTGACTTGTCCCTCCCCTTGTAAACGTTCATCGCCCGGTTGAAAGTCGTGTCCCACGGGCCGGCCTGAGCCTCCTGGGACGACGGGCCGGCCTCAGCCTCATCCTTCAACTGATCCTCCTGCGGACAAAGGAAATAAACGTGAACCCATGTAGAAATCAACGCAAATGGACTTTGAGATATCCGCGGTAATTAAGTTCCTTACCAGCTTTTTCTCGAAATCCAGCACATCTTGATAGTCGGTAACGAATTCCCCCGTCCCCGGCTTCAGATAGTAGCGGGACCGAACAAAGTTCCTAACTTGCTCGTCCGTGATTTTAAGCCACGGGTTCTCTTTCCCAAGTTTCGCAACCTCGGCATCCTCCTTGTCCCAAACGGGCTGTTTTCCTGCGTAACCGCCGCTTCCCAAATGGTGGTTACCTAAGTTCAGTGCCCGCATCTTCTTCCCCCACTCGGTCCATTTTTGAGCCTCCGGAGATGCCAAGGACAACTTGAATGCCTCGAACTCTTCTATGTCGATGTACGGCTCTTTGGCACTGATCTCCGCCCAGCTAAGACCCTTGTCAATCTTCGCCTTCACCCGGCCTCTCCAGCTGGTCAAGGCGGTGCTCATCTTCGTGATGGCATAGTTGTCCACCTTTTTGTTTCCATCATCCGGGAAATTGTATCGTTGGTGAAGCTTCTTGAGGAGGTCTGTGCGCAAAGCCTCATTGTCCTTGCTCCTGAGGTCATACGTGGTGATCGGCACGGTTTCCCGGAGGATGCACCCTAGTTGCATGCCGTACCGCTTGCGATGTTCCTAGGCTCCTGTGGTTGGCCACTTAAGGAGACCTTAGTGAACGTGTCTGTGACGGGGGCCACCGCATTCGGTGTCCGGTCCTTCCTCGGCTTCTTATGCCTCTTAGCGGTCGGGTTACTACCACCACCGCCATCCGTGTGGTCGCCACCCCCGACATCCGTGTGGTCGCCACCCCGACATCCGTGTGGTCGCCGCCATCGGTGGTGGTGGTTTCGTCCCCATCGCCGCCGGCATCCTCTATTAGAAAGTCACCATCGCCGTCACGAGCCAGTTCGGCGGCCTCCGCATCCTCCATCTCCTGGGAGAATTCCCAGTAGGCCTTGTTCTTTTCTCTAGCTTGTTCTTCGACGCTGATGTGCTTAGAAGGGCCGGCGTCGGAGGACATGTTTGCACTGCATTGAAAAGGAGGCAAAACGTTAGTACAACAAATATAACAAAAGCATCACTTAATTTAGTACTAAGATACCCCGGCCCATGCATTAGTCGCAATACCCCATATGTCCTATTTTTAGCAAAGTCATGCTAAATTTCATGAAAAAAATTGGCATGACCTTTGCTAAAAATAGGACATATGGAGTACCTGAATTTGCCGGAACGGAAGTTAATCGACGTTCCGGCAATCTCAAGGGCCTCACGGGGTACCTGCAAACATTTCACAAAAAATATCCACAACTCCGGCCGGCATCTCCGGCCGGCATCTCCACGACACGATGGTCGGAGCACAAACAACCACGACACGATGGTCGTGGACACATATATATCCATCAACACCATTCACAACACATCCATAATTTCTCACCACTTGTCGACGAGCTCCGGAACAGCAGCGTCGAGGTCTCCTCTTCAAACTGCATAGTACATAAAAAAGTCAAAACTTGTGAATAAATTAACTTCACTTGTGCTATATTCCCTGACCATGCAACTACATTAAAATTAAATCTAGCCATGTAATCCAAACAAAATGAGATGAGCGGAAATCTGACAATCCTAATCTACATAACTTATCAGATAATAGTCACTTCCGAGGATAACTTGAGAACACCATTTATATATGCTTTTACAACAGACTACCAAATTCAGCACATCCTACTGCCACCATGTACATCTGCACATAAGCAACATCCTACTGCCACCATGTACATCTGCACATAAGCAACTTGTACATCTGCACAAGTCGCAACATGTACATCTGCACATAAGTATTAAAAAGCCACCATGTACATCTGCACATAAGCAACATCCTACATTTAAAAATATCTTCTGCATCAGTGTAGTCAACATAAGCAACCTGTAGTTTTAAGAACATTTGATATCCTAAAACAATGATGTATTATTGACTATATTAGGCGACTAGCTCAAAACTCTTGTACATAATATGATTGAACAACTTCAGAGTTCAGAGTTTAAATGTATATCTAGTACGTGGTTGCAATGAATTATGGAGCAGACAAATATTCACATGCATAATGATTAAAAATATAAGTGATGATCCAGGAAGCATTGTCAAACACTAATCACGTCGAATAAAGCACCCTACCCATATACGAAACTGGTCAGCACAAAAAAATTGATCCCATTACTTCACTACACCATGAACTGAAGTTCAATGAACTCCACTACACTGAAAAACAGAAGCTCAAATGATTCTACTGCTTCACTACATCCATGAATCGAAGTTCAATTAATTCCACTGCACTAAATCTATAAACTTAGTGACTTCTTGTTGTTTAGATACTAAATCTACAAACTCAGCCACCACAATTATTCCTTGCATCTCTAAGTTGCATTGGCACTATGGAAGTTTGACTTACTACATTTACGCATGTTCAGGAATGCAGAATGCGTTGAAGATTGGTTCATAAACAAAACAGATGGCAGAGAAACAAACATAACTATAAGCTTGTGAGTAAACCATCATGGCTAAGTATAAGCTATAAGACTGAATCTTAGCAGCAAAGCAACAGACTACCAAATTCAGCAGAGAAACAACTAGCAGCAAAACTAGTGTCCGGTTAGGCATTTCCACAAGCACCTAGAGTGCAAGGTTCGGTGGAGAGGAGGGAGGAGGAGGAAGATGGCAGAGAGAGAGGAGGGAGGAGGGAGGAGGGAGACCTGCGCAGGCGAAGAAGAAGGGGACGGCGTCGAGGCCGGTATCAAGGCCGTCGGCGGCGGGCGCCTGCAACCTCTCCTAATGCGCGCGCGTGCCGGTGGCGAGGGTTGCCGGCGAGGCCGTCCGGGGGCGGGCGCTGGGCGCGTCTGGATGGGCAGTAGGCCGGGGCGGGCGGCGGCTGGTGCGCGTGGCCCTGGGCGCGTCGAGGTGGCAGTGGAGGTGGTGGTTCACCGGCGGCGAGCAGGGGCGCGTCGAGTTCGCGAGCGCGCGCGGTTTTGGGACTTGGCGATTTTTTGGATGAAGAGGCGCGCAGCGCGATGGCGGGCCCACATGTAAGTGGGCACAAAAGATTTCTGTGGCGCACTGTTGGGGGGTGCGCCACAGAAAGGCTGTATTCTGTGGCGCACCGTTGGATTGGTGCGCCACAGAATACAGACTTTCTGTGGCACACCACCCCAACGGTGCGCCACAGAATTATCTAGTACAAATTTAAAAAGATGTGCTGCTGTTTGATGACACAAACAGCAACACAGCCCAGTGGTTTCCAACACAGTCCGAATTAACCCTGATAGCCAGGTTCGAATCCTGGCAAACTCACTTTTTTTTTTTACTTTTTTTCTTTAAAATTTGGTTCAAAAACTTTGCATTGTCTCACACACAATGTATATTCAATTCATGCATACATATTCAATTCATTGACTCATATTCAAAAACTTGCATTAACTCATACATATTCAATTCATTGAGTACATATATATATGCTCTTGCATTGTCTCACACACAATGTCTCATACATATTCATTGAATACGTATAGACACACAAATTAAATACACCAAAAAAGTATTCTTCGTCTCGGTTCCGCGAGCTAGCTTCTCTTCTTTCCCTTCTTCGCGGTTGAAAACTTTAGGCCGGTGACCTTGAGATTTCTTCGCGTGAACGGACAACCTTTAGTAGGTAGGGAGGTCTTCCTTCTTTGTGTACTAGTAGTAGGCATGTCGAAGAACTTGTCGAATTCCTCCTCGATCTTTGGCTCGTTGTCCAAGTCTTGCTCGGTGGCGCCTCCTTCCATTCCGATGATGCTCCTCTTGCCCCTCCTCACGACAACACGGCTAGGCTTTGACGGGTCGGTAATGAAGAAGCATTGCTCAACTTGGCTAGCGAGTACCCATGGCTCATTTTTCGCGGAGGCGTTCTTCGATTTGGCATCGGGTATTACCATGGTGGTGAAATACCGGCCTTCTTTGACGACGTCCTTGGCCCATCTTACACGGAACATTGGCACCAACTCTCCACAGTAGTTGAGCTCCCATATGTCCTCAATCCTTCCGAAGTATCTTTCCTTGACAGTAGCCTCCTCATCGCCGTAGGATAGCATAGTTACTCCTGAGTTTTGATATTCCGACTTCTTGTCCTTTTCCTCGGTGTAGAATCTGTAGCCGTTGATGTCGTACGCCTGATAGGTCTTTACGTTGTGCGAGGGACCCCGTGATAAGGAGAATATGAGTCTTTCATCTTCCGTAGATGGTGCTTTGTTCTTTGCTAGCTCCAGTTGCTTTTGCTTGAACCAACGCGTGAAGCTAGAGTTGTGCGCTCTGGTTACGTCTCCCTTCTTCCTCGGCCGGCCCAGTTTGATGTAATGTTGCTCGAGTAAGCATTTGTGCTGTTCCACCCAAGTTTCGATCAATTGTAAGTGTTGTAGCGCGACCCGGTGAGCCCTGTCGAAGTCGTCCTTTCGACCCTGCATGCTGACAAAGGTTGAGCTGGTGCCCTCTCGGTGACCATATCCATTGAGCCTGCCGAAGTGTTTCCTCGTGGGCAGACCAACATCCTGGTTCTCGGTGCTTAGATAATTCTGGCAGAAGGAGATGCACTCGTAGGTTAGAAAGCCCTTGGCCATGCTTGCGTCTGGATGGGACCTGTTGCGAACGTATCCTTTCATGACACCGTTCATCCTTTCGAACGGCATCATGTAGTGCATGAACGTTGGCCCGAGCTGCCTGATGTCATCAACGACATGGAGAAGGAGATGCACGCAGATATCAAAGAATGCTGGCGGGAAGTAAATCTCGAGCTCGCATAGTATCAGCACGATCTCTTCCTCTAGCCTGTCGAGCTGCTTCACGCCGATCGACTTCCTGTTGATGACGTCGAAAAAGTTGCAAAGGGCAAGCAGCGTATCACGGACGTGCTCGTCCATTATCCCTCGAATCGCAACGGGAAGTATCTGCGTCAACAGCACGTGACAGTCGTGAGACTTCATCCCGCTAAACCTCTTCTTCGTTCCGTCCAGATATCTGCTTATCTGCCCCGCGTAACCATGAGGAAATTTGACTCCTAGGAGACACATGTAGAATTGCTCGAGCTCCTCCGGACTCATAGTGAAGCACGTAGCGGGAAGCACCACAGTGTTCTTCTTTACCCTTTTGCGGCGACCTTGAGTCCCTTCCGTCTGATCATCATCATCATCGTCATCGCTATCGGGAGCCTGAAGATCTTTCCTGACACCAAGCCATTTCAGATCGTATCTTGCTTTCGTCCCATCCTTGGTCTTTTCCGGCATGTTGGAAAGAGTGCCAAGCAGAGCCTCGGTGACATTCTTCGTAATGTGCATCATATCGAGGCTATGTGGCGTCTTGAGGACCTTCCAGTACAAGTCGTGGAAAACAGACCTCGCTTTCCATACACCCAGCAGCGGATCTACCTTCGGTCGTTTCTTTCCCGGCGCGGGCACTCCTCCAATTTTCAACAGCTCGTCGATTTCTGTGCCGCTCCTCGGGCTCGGGGCTTCTTCGCTCGTCCTTACCATTGAACAGGTCACCGCGTTTTCTCCACGGGTGATCCATGCGAAGCCACCTTCGAGCCCCTGGGTACACGGTTTTCGAAGACCCGGGATTCCTTGGTAGCTGGAGATGCGGGGTCTTATCCATGCACCTGACACATGCGCAGAATCCGTGGCCTACCTGGGCCGATACATATGAGCAACCAGGATAGTCCTGCACCGTCGTGAGCAACGCGGCTCTCATGGAAATAATCTCCAGTGTAGGCATCCCACGTACGGGCTGGCGTCTCCCACAACGTGGCTAACTCCTCTTTCAACAGCGCGAGATACAGATGTATGTGGACACCTGCTTGTTTCGGCCCCTGAATGAGAATACTCATGTGTATATACCTTTGCTTCGTGCACAACCACGGGGGAAGGTTGTAAGGCCATACAAACACGGGCCAGGTGCTATGCGTGCTACTCTGGTTGCCGAACGGATTGAGTCCATCGGTGCTCATACCGAGCCTGACGTTCCTTGCGTCGCCTCCGAAATTTCCGACGGCGTCCAACTCTTGCCACTGGCTAGCGTCTGAAGGGTGTGTAAGGATCCTGCCCTTCTCCGGATCTTCTTCGGGCTTCTCCCTTTCCGCGTGCCATTGCATGAGCTTTGCTTCCTTAGGGTCCACGAAGTACCGCTGCAGACGGGGAGTGATAGGAAAGTACCATACCACTTTTCGAGGAACTTTCTTCCCACGGCTCTTGTACCGTCCTTGGCCGCACACCGGACATGTGGTTCTGTCCTCGTACTCGCCCCGATAAATTGCGCAATCATTGATGCAGGCGTGGTATTTAACGTGCGGTAGGTCAAGAGGGCAACGACTTTCTTGGCCTCCTCGATACTAGTTGGCAATGTGTTCCCCTCGGGAAGACGCTCGTGGAAGAATTGCATGTTCTTGTTGAAGCTCGCGTCGGTCCATTTGTTTCCCGACTTCATCTCCAGAGCATCAAGCGTTACTTGCAAGCGCGTATCCTGTGGCCGGCACCCAGGATACAACGGAGTCTTCCCGTCTATCTCCATTTGCGCCAGCTTGGCTTTCTCTCTAACGGTGCTCGTTCTTGAGGAGCAGTTCTTGAACATGAGACTCCATCAAGGCCGACATTAGCGAGCTCTGCGGCGTGTTCGCGTCTTCTCCACCACCATCATGACCATGTCCGTCGGCATCTCCTTCGTCACGATCATCTTGCCCGCCCTCGTCTTCAGGCGCAACATTTGCTGTCGGCGCTTGGTTGAAGCCTTCCATGAAACCGCGCCTGAGCAGGTGTTCCTCCAATTGTCCGGAATCAGGGTCGATCCATCTCACAAATTTGCAACTTCTACACGGACATCGTATCTGGCGCCCGTTGCACCGAATCATTTCCGCCTTCGCTTCTTCCTTGTAGTTGTTGATTCGATTGGAGCTCATCTTGATGACCATGGTCGCCTACGCGGTATACATATAGAGTATGTGTTATTAATTAGAATTAATTAACCGCAACATGCACACACACACATACAAGCTTCTCATGCGGAAGTCGGAAATGTTCGACGAAAAAATTCGGTATGACTTCCCCTAAAAGTAGGACATATGTGGTGCAAAAATTTACCATACCCACCTAGTAGATCTAGATCCGTTGCGGACAATAGTGGACAAAAAGAGAGGAGGAGAATATATATGGAGGCTCTCCCCAAGCCCTCAACAATTATATATCAAATAAAGTAGGTTTAATAACAAATAATGGAGAATAGGATGGTCAAAATGGCATGGGAGAGAGGAGGAGCTCGAGCTAGATGGGAGGATGAAGAAGGTCACATGCATTGGGAAAGGGTGGTGCCACCTTTTTGTAGATCTGGTGGGCCAACTTTCTGTGGCGCATGGTGTTGGATGCGCCACAGAAAGTGAACATTCTGTGGCGCACCGTGGCTGGTGCGCCACAGAAACCCAACTTTCTGTGGCGCATCCAACAGCATGTGCCACAGAAAGTTGAGTTTCCGTGGCGCACCAGCCACGGTGCGCCACAGAATGTCCCCAGTTGGACCTTGGCCCAATGATTGCACGTGGGACCCACAGAAATTCTGTGGCGCATTTGTGGAAATGCGCCACAGAATTTTGACTTTCTGTGGTGCATGGGCAAAAGATGCGCCACAGAAAGTCGAAAATTTCTGTGGCGCACGAGCATCCATGCGCCACAGAAATAATTCTGTGGCGCACCAATTAATGGTGCGCCACAGAATGCCAACCTCCCTATAACCCTTTTCCTAGTAGTGATGGCTAGGTGTTGCCACACTCCCAGAAGAATATCCAGCTTTACACAATATTATCCTTGTACGTCATAAAAGTGATGCACTCGCTTAGGTATTAGAATCTTCCCCACCAAATGTGACGTGTAGAAAAGATCTAGTTGGTTCCCGGCTAGCATCTTG
The DNA here is from genome assembly GCA_947311845.1 of Poa pratensis. NCBI lineage: Eukaryota > Viridiplantae > Streptophyta > Magnoliopsida > Poales > Poaceae > Poa > Poa pratensis. Next base: position 33,505,749 of record CAMZMU010000117.1, read on the forward strand.
GTATGAGTTGCTACAGCGTTTGGCTTTAATCAATCTGACGCAGGGGACCGATGAGTTCCAATGGAATTTGCACAAGAGTGGTAAATTCTCGTTGTACTCTATATACAAAATTCAAATCCAGTCGGATGCGCCAGTAGATAATAACAAAAAAAATGAAAGATGAAGATTCCACTCAAAATCGAAGTTTTTGCGTGGTACCTTCGTCACCGAGGGGTAACTCTTACTAAGGATAACCTTACGAAACACAATTGGCATGGAAGTAAAAAAGTGTGTCTTTTGTCATAAGCACGAGACTATCACGGCGTTTCGGGTCACGGGGTGCAGATGCATCCGTTGTGTAAAACATTTTAAAAACTTTTCAAAATGTAATTTTTTTTCCAAAAATAACCCAGATCCACATAAGGACTTTTTTTGTTAGCACAAGAAGTTTCACGGAGAAAAACATTCTTTTTGACCTGTGCAAAAAAGTCAATTTGTTACTGAACCATTATCGTAATCCACGGATAAAGGTACCTGCACACGTACATCGATTGCCGCCTACCATGAACATGCCGGATAAAGCAGAGAACTGGTTCGGAGGCAACAGTGACCTGGCCACCTTGGATCAACTGCACTAATTTCGTTGACAATTCAAGTGTTACGTGACGGGGATCAGAATACACATTTCAGGACATTTCCGATGTCGGCACCCGGCGCATGTCATTTGACTGCAGCGTGCCCGTGTGGTGGATATCTTGTCGCCGTCAGCTCGATCCGGAACGGCGACACCCCAGAGGGCGGATTGGGGGCTCGTACGCGAGCACAAGAGCTCGGGCGACGTACCCGACAGGTTCAGTGGTCGGCGGCTCGGCACGTTCCCCAGAAACTGGCGATGGCGAGGCCTCACTGGATGGTAATTGGTCTTTTGCATGACCCAAGAAAAAGTCCATTTTCTTTTGCATGAGAAAGGTACTGGACACCTACTTAGTCCAGCGAAATGTTCTCTCATGCTTGGTCAATATGTCAGAGATCCTGATGCGGCTACTGTTGTTTCTGTGTTGGATGTGGAAACAACTTCTTTTGATGATAAATATCTTGGCCTGCCGGTTCAATGACAAATTTCAGCCAACAAAAGAAAAGCTCTCTAAGAAATGTTCTAACTGGTCCAAGAAGTATATGTCGGGGGCGGCCAAAGAAACTCTTATAAAGGTTGTTGCCCAATCTATTACTACATATGCTATGAGTGTCTTTAAATTCTCGGCCAGCTTGTGTTAAGATATGAATCACATTATTAGAGATTTTTGGTGGGGAGATGATGTGGAAAGTAAAAAAGTTCATTGGCTTTCTTGGGAAAATTTGACAAAACCCAAGAACCAAGGTGGCATGGGGTTCAGAGATCTGAGACTTTTCAATCAAGCTCTCTTAGCAAAACAAGCATGGAGATTAATTGATAAACCGGATAGCTTATGTGCTCGGTTATTGAAGGCGAAATATTACCCAGTGGGTGACCTAATTGACACTTCTTTCATTCAAAATACGTCACCGTGCTGGCAGGGCATCTCTCACGGTTTAGAGTTGCTTTAAAAAGGAATTATTTGGAGAATTAATACAGGTTCTAAAGTGAAAATCTGGCGTGACAATTGGATTCCAAGGGGTAACGTGAAGTGCTTGGGTAAAGCAACAAGTACAAGAGTTAAATGGGTTTCGGACTTGATTGACCCTACTGCGAAACAGTGAAAAGTTGAGCTTGTTAGGAAAATTTTCCACTCGGCTGATGCTGACCATATTCTTCAGATTAAAATCCCTTCTCACAATGGGGATGATTTTCTTGCATGGCACCATGAAAGAAACGGAATTTTTTCGGTGAGGAGTCCATACAGGCTTGCTGCTTCTCTTCAATCAAAATCTGCACAAGAAGGTTCAAGTACTAAACCTGCTGGGGAAATGGACCTTTGGAATTTAATTTGGAAAGCTAACATTCTGCCTAAAGTCAAGGTTTTTGGTTGGAAATTAGCTACTGATTCCTTGGGGGTTCAGGCCTTGAGGTGCAGGAGGAAGATGGATAATATTTCTACTTGTCATATTTGTGGAATGGAACCGGAAACTAGCCATCATGCGATGGTGAATTGCACAAAAGCTGTGGCGCTTCGTCAATGCATTAGGAAAAGTTGGGATATTCCCCTGATCACCTTCTCTCCGAGACTGGCAACAATTGGGTGTTAATTCTGCTTAGCCATATCAATGAGGACATGCGTGCTAGAGTGTTGATGTTGAAGGGGATCGTGTGCAGAAAATAAAAAAATTCCTAACAACGATAACCGAAATAGCCAGGATCTATTACTATGCAGATATAAAGTAATGGAGGGAACGGTGTACATACCCTTGTAGACCGTAAGCATCGACGATCGAAAGATTTGTTTCGATGACGACGTGTGACGAAGACGGGCAGCGAAGACGATGGCGGCGCCGACCTCAAGGTCGTGTAGACGAACCTCTCCAAGTGCCTCATGTGTGGCACCTCGTAGCTCTACACACATACGGTGTAGACGACGACCTCCGGGCTCCGATCCAGCCGAGCAGCGGAAGCAGAAGACTTGGACCGAAGAACCGATAGCACGGCGGTGTGCATATGGTGGAGAAAACCTCAACCCGTGCGCAACTCCATTTGCGGAGTCACGTTCAAGGGTGAGAGAGAGAGAGAGAGAGGAATTTCTGGGTAATTTCCAAGGCATGGGGGCACCACTATATAAAGGAGGAGGAGGGGTGTCACCCTTGGTGGCTTAGCCATGTGGGACTATTCCCACATGGTGCGGCCGACTAAGGGTGGTGTGCCGGCCCTGGTGGGCCCCATTCATCCCAGCCAGGCCGGCCACCTCCTCTCCCCTCTCCTTGGTGCGGCTCCCCCCCTAATGGGCAACTCTTCCGGGAGTTGGCCCATTTAGAGTTGGGGCTGCGAATAAATTCGAAAATAAATAAATAAAAATATATTTAATCATTAATTCCATTAATTAATATTAAATACATATTATCTAATTTATTCTGACTTCGAAAACTATTTCGCCGCCCTCCAAACACCATCGAATATGTCCCGGAAGACTTCTGGTGTTCTTCTCTCTATTTTCTCTTTTGTGTCCAATCTAAATAAACGTCGCCTACCCTTAAGTGTGCAACCCTACGGTTCGGATCACTCCAGACATGATCGAGACCCGTTCTCCGATCAATGACTATCAGGGAGACCTGGATGCCTATGATAGCCCCTATGCGTCCACGAATATCTTTGTCGCTTGAACCTTTTGACGTCAAGTCTGAAAGTGCATGTTGCCCCCATGCGTGGTTTTGGTAATTAATGACAATCCGTATGGACTAATGTTTGTATTGAGATATTCTTATAAGTTTGTCCATAGGCATCGCTTGAACTCCATGTGTTGGATTCAAGGTTGTATGCCATCAAGATCATTGATTATAATGGACATATTTGATATGATCAAGAAGAAGAAAAGATACAAAGTTGATCAAGACTAAGTGCAAAGAGTGGATTCAAGTTGATCAACACACATATACCATGTGGAATCATGTGATCCAATGGTATGGAAAGAAATTGTCCATATAGCTTTGTGAACTAACCCATTATGTGTGTGTGGCATTCCTTTGTTGGGGTTAGGTATCTCTCCATGGGCTTGCATCAAAAGGAAGATTTCTTATAGCTCATGGAGGATGACGTCAGGTGGTGATCGTCATCAAGGTTGAGATGTGCAAGTTCAAGATGGGCATCTAGAAGATATCATATGCTTGAAGCTTGCAACCCATTTGAGGATAATGGTCAAGTGAAGATGTGCCTAAGAGAGGCAATCCAAGCAAAGCGCAATCAAGAAAGGTGGTCCACTTGAAGAGATCAAAATCGTCATCATCTAGCTCAAGTGGAATGCGCAAGGCAAAGGTATGATCTTTATAGGGTTTCTATTTTACCGGTCTCATGGTGTTAGTGGGAGACCGGGTTATGGGATAGATGCCGTACTATCAAGAGGGGCTCTCAAGTGAGTAACTTGTTCGCATCTTTGTGGAGAGTTCAAACCTTTGCATACTTGGCATATCATCTTTCGTGGATCTTACTTGGCTTTTCTCCTTGTTGGGATTTGGTGCTTGTTGTGATCTTCATGACAAGCCCAAGTTCTCTGAAAACGGATTTCGTATGGAAAACTTGTTGCGTTTTCGGGTTGGAAATATTATCGGTTTATCCTTGAGGAAAGCTCTTGTTGCTATCTTTCCAACAAAATTGGTTTCACCTGATTTGGAGTTCGAATGAATTAGTTATGGGGTTTGCAGTTTTGCTGAGTGGTTGCAGGATTTCCTGGCCGGAGTCTCCGGCGTGTCAGGGCCGGAGTCTCCGGTCTACCAGACCGGAGTCTCCGGATTCAGGACACCGGAGTCTCCGCCCTCTCATTTTGGTGAGCAAAGTTCCGGAGGACGGCGCTCCCTGTTCAGGGGCCGGAAGTGGCCCGGAGTCTTTCAAGTGTCTCCGGTTGGGCCGGAGTCTCCGCCCCTTTTGAGACCGGAGTCTCTGCCCAGACCGGAGTCTCCGGCCTCGCAGACCAGAGTCTCCGGAGTTATTTTTCCTGCAACGGCTCTATTTTTGGAAGACCTATAAAAGGCCCCTTCTTTCCCAAAGAGACCAAGCTTTTCTGCAGCGCATTTTTCTCTCTCTCTCCCAACATTGTTGACCTTGGAAAGCTTGCCTCTCTCTCAATTCCTCCCATGATTCTTGCATATCTTTGAGGGAAAAGAGAGAGGAGATCTAGATCTATATTTCCATCAATCCATCTCTCCTCTAAGTGAGGGGAACCTAGTAGATCTTGACTTGGAGTTCTTGGTGTTTCTCCTCATTTGTCCTTCCTCTCTTATCCCCCCATAAGCATTTCTTGCTTTGTGGAATTTGAGAGTGAAGGACTTGAGCACTTCTTGTGTTCTTGCCATTGCATTTTGTTGCACCGGTTTGCTCTCTCCACGAGGATTCGTGGAAGTGAAAGTTCGTGAGCTTGTTCTCTTGGGTCGTTGGACCCTAGACGGTGTTCTTGAGACCTTTTGTGGTCAAGGCCTTTTGTGTCTAGTTGGGACCTTTTGGGGTCACTTGGGAGGTCCCAATCCTTTTGTGGGTTGTGCCTCAAGATTGCAGTAAGAGACTCGATTTTCGCCCAAAAGGAAATCAAAAGTGGAAGGTGAACCGAGCTTTTGGGCAAGGTTCATCGGAGAATAGGGTGAGGCCATTTGTGGCGTTTGAGTTTGAAACTCACACCCTCCAACGAGACGTACTCCCCTAAAAAGGAGGAACTCGGGAATACATCTTCGTCTCCGGGTGCCTCGGTTATTTCTATACCCGAGCTCTTACTTATGCACTTTACATTGTGATAGCCTTCGTGCTTGCAGTACTTTATCTTGCTATCACCTTGTTACTTGTCTTGCATAGCATAAGTTGTTGGTGCACATAGGTGAGCCTAGTATATTTAGGTTGTGTGCTTGTTAAATTAAAACACCTAGTTTTATTCCGCATTTATCAAGCCTAAACCGGAAAAGTTTTAATCGCCTATTCACCCCCCCCCCTCTAGGCGACATCCTTGTCATTTCAAAGTCTCAAACCTTTTGCCTGACGATACTTACTTTGTCCGAGACTCGATCTCCGGCATCACGATACCGAGCTTGATCTCGTTACATGACAACACTATCTTTACTCGTCTGTGATATTACATCCTCGTGACCTAGTCACATGCTTGCAAGCTCATTGATGTAATCTCACCGAGTGGGCCCAGAGTATCTATCCTGCTATATGGATTGGCAAATCCCGCTCTTGATCATACGCCTCAACATATTTCTTTCGGATACCTGAGAGGGACACCTTTATTGTCATCCTATATAAGGAGTGATATTTGATGCAATCAAAATACCTTCCATAAATAGCGATGAAGCATGATCTCACGGTCGAAGGCGTGAGTACTACGTCCTATATAAATTGGGTGTGTGTCCATCACATCATTCACCTAATGATATGACTCCATTATCAATTGACGTCCAAGTCCATGACCAGGAAACCTTGATCATCTGTTGATCTCAATGGACTAGTAAAGAGGCTACTAGGGACATGGTTGTTTACACCCCACACGTGTATTAATGTTTCCGCTTAATACAGTTATAGCATGGTATAAAACATATTATGAACAATCGAGATATGACAAATAAAATATCTTTATTAATTGCCTCTAGGGCATATCTCCTTTAGTCTCCCACTTGCACTAGAGTACAATTTAATCTAGTTTACAACTTGGTAAAAGCTTAACACCTATAGCAATTTGGTGCGTGCTTGTCTCGTGGAAGAGGAATTTAGTCAACAAATCTTCCACATTGAGATCTATACGTGCTTTGCAACACTTCTATTTCACCTAATTTGACATCATCCCATATCTTATGATAACGGTGAAATACATGTTTGGCGATGGAGTGAGACTCGAAACTTCGCGTAGCATGGGCCTTAAAAATCTAAGAGATCTATTAAGGGAAACCACGCATGTTCGGGAAAACCGATCAGTCCAATCACACTTGCTACTTCTGAAGTAGCCATATATTCCTATACCTATGTAGATTATGTGACAGTGCATTCATATGCGACTTCGCAAGCTAACCCTGTCTTTCTTCAAAACAAAGGACTTCTCCTGTATGAGATTTCCAGTCGCATGGGTCAGTGTCATAACTTGCATCGTAACCCTTTTACGGCAAGTTGTCTTTTCACTCTCACCCCATACCAGAAAACATATCTTCAGTTCTCTTTAGACACTGAAGGATATACTTAACATTTGTTCATTGATCCATCTAGGGATCACTCTAGAACCCGTTCTTCAACCAAGAACTTGGGTCACACCAAGTCGAGCTTTTAGTATGATAGAATCTATGGCTGAGGCATAGAGAATGTCTGACATCCTTTTTCTTTCATTAGCTATCGCTGAAACGCCAAGATAAACTTAATATTTTACCTAGTCATATGATGGCGTGTAGTTGACGGGAAAAAATATTCTGCAGGAAGCTTCGTATCTTCCCCTGCTACGGCGCCAGTAAGCACTCTTGATGGCCCTTCACGTAATTACCTGCGTGAAATGAATATGGGTTAGGTTGAGACTCCAAGTGCAGAGTGTGTAGTAAGTGGAAGACGTGTTTTCCCCACGAGGGTGACTCGAGGGTTTAATATCGAACTCTCGGGGAATCAGTAGTGAAGATTTATCTTTCCTATCCTTCTTTTGGTTACCTACAAAACAAAGAAAATGTTTTGGTCCTCAACCTCACCTAGTGGTTGTCAAGCACAAGGTGTGAGAATGATATCAAGATAATATGCAATGCAAACAAGAAATAAATATGCAATGGTGGTAAATAAATATGCAAGGATGGTGGTAGCAATGATAAATGATATTTTTGGGTTTTATATGATGAATGCAAGATGTAAAAGTGTTTTTATATTTTCGGATTTTTAAATGACAGAAAATGGTAAAGTGGTAAAAGTTGTTGGAAAGGTGTTTCTTATGATTAAAAATGGACCGGGGTTCATGGTTTCACAAATGCACTCTCTCTTTAATAAAGTGGTGGATAATGGAACACTAGAGTTGACATATGAGATTGCAACACAACAGTTTAATGACAAGTTATAATTATATGGGCATCACGTCCTAACATAGAGACCTTTTGGTTATTAGTCTCTCTTATACTCCACCAAGATGCGAACTAAATCATAATACCTCAGTAATTAAGATAACTCAGAGTATAGCAATAAGTATCATGACATGAAGTTAAAATAAGAACATGCTAGATCTAATCATGGAGTAGTGGCAATGGTCACACCCACATCTCCGGTAGCATGGTATTTCTTTTTATCCCTAGTGAGGCAACAAAGTAAGGTAGAGATAGCCAAGTGGATCGCAGAACTTTCTCTCACGTTCACTGCACTAGCCACCCCCCGTTACTCCAACTAATGCACACGTTCCCCCTCACACGCTCTCATAAACATGCTCGATCATAACAAGTAAATAAGAACGGGGTACATAATATGCATCTACTTTCATAACTGAAACAAAACCATTGCAATCTCAAACATATATTAAGTCATAAAAAGATCCACCACAAAGGTATTACATAGATGGCCGTAATCATGTTCAGCAGCTCATACGGTACTAATTAGTGAAGCTCGAGAGAGAGAGATACATAAGTTACTTCCACAAACCCATAGTCCAGGGGTGGACTACTCCCTCTTCATCATGGAGACGGTGGAGAAGTCGTTGGAGAAGATGAAGACCACGCCGGCAGCGCCCCGCCGGAGTTTTCCCCCTCCAATCTGCAGCTCCAGGTCTCTGTTTCTGTGTTTCTGCGGCGCTCCTTCCAGAGAACGTCGGGGGACTATTTTTATAGGCGTTTTTAGGTCAAAACGGAGTCGGTGGAGGAAAGATCGACGACAACGGAGCTCCGAGGCCCAAAAGGAGGGGCCCCACGTGGCCTGGTACAGGGGCCGCGTTAGCCCACCTATTTTGGCCCTCGGGCCTCCGCTTGTTCGCTTCCTTTGCTCCCAGGTCTTGTTCCTTCCGAAAACTGATGCTCGTAAATTTGCAGGTGATTTGGACGTCGTTTGGGTCCCTGAAACATTAAAATATAGAAATACGGTTTTCTGCCTGCGCAGGGTTAATTCCATAAAAAATAGGAAACATGTCAAATATTTCCAAAATCATTATAAAACAGTGATATAACCCTTATATGATGCAAATATGACTGGAATATAAGTAAAAATAATGCAAAGTTCATGTATGCATTTTACATGCATCATCATACAAGCAAGAACCTTTTTCTTCGCTTGTTCTATTCTGAAACACTTCAGAATCTTAAGCTAGGAAAATATTCTGACCTAATGTTATTAAGCCCCCTTTTGATCTATACAAATTATAGACCTGATGCCTAATACTCTTAATTTCACTCGTAGAAAATTTAATCACTTAAATAATCATTTATACTTTACTAGAGGATCTGTATCATTCTTAATATGGCATCACATCAGGAATGACACTTAGCTCCCACTTAAATATGCCATCCGTATATAAGACCAGGGAATTTCTTTTAGCTCCCCTCAAATATGCCATTCACATATAAGATCAAGAAAAGCTACTTAGCTCCCACTCACTTCTTTGTAAATGCAGGTTTCTTCAACTATTTTGGATGACTCCAAAAATCCTTTGATCACATTATCAAAGTGAAGATTCCAGCAATATGCTTGCTTCAGCCCATGAATGGACAGCTGAAGTTTGCATACATGTTTAGCCTCCTTAGGATCAACAAACCATCTTATTGTACTAATTACAACTCTTTTTTAATGTTATCATTAAGAAACATGGTTTCCTTATCCATCTATCAATTGTTCAATTTGAAATTATAGTAATTGCTAAACGACCCTAAATAGACTTAGGCTTTGCCACTTGAGACAGTATCTCGTTGTGGTCAACCTTTTGAATCTGTCGAAACTGTTTTAAGACAAATCGAACCTCACCGTGTCTATTTTCTCATAAAATTCCATATTCTTTTTACGGCCTGGATGCCATCAAGAAGATCTTCCCAAGTCATTACTTGGTAATCATACATGGATTTTATCTCGGATCATGTATATGGCTCATAGCCATTTCTCGGACTTATGTCTACCATCACTTCTTTGTAGTTCGTAGGTTTGTCATGTTCCATTAACATGACCTTCATAACAAGATCATCGTACCACACTGTGCGGAACACATTCTTGTATGCTTACGATCTTTAGTACGAGCTTAGAGCGTCATGATCTTTATCATAAGCTTCCTTCCAGTTGCGGAGGACGATGCCGGAACTGTTTCCGTTGCGCCACTCGATGTCCGGAGAGTGAGTTCATTAACTCCGTCTTGCTCTACTTTTCTTCCCACTTATACCCTTGGCAAGAAACTATTTCTTGAGCAAGGTACATTCCAGCAACAAGTTTGCCTTTGTCGTGAGAAATGTATCCAACTGATTTCTTAGATACACTACAAAGATGAATTTATCCGTTTTAGATTTGATCATATCAAAACACTAAAATATCGAAACGACAATCAAGGCTAAAACCATGCCATCACTCATATGATATTGTCTCCACGGATTTGGATGGTTTCCCAATTATCTAACGTGAATGTTTTGTTTCTACCATATAACAATAATTTGATAAGAGATTTATTGACCACACACTATCCAATAGAGTGTGATTACGACGTCCTATCACACCATAACATTGTGGTGTTTCATGCGGCGTAATTTATGGAACTCTTTTCAGAAGTCTTCTAATGATATGCCAAACTCATAACTCAAATCCTTGTTTCCTCGATCTGTATCACAGGAATTTGATTTTCTTGTTAAGTTTATTTTTTCTTACTTCACACCGAACTTGTTTGATCTTATCAAACTTTTCAGACCAGCATTTCATTAAGTGGATATACTCATATCTACTCAAATCATTGGTGAAGTTTACGAAATAATGATTTCCACTACACGTTGAAGTACTTCATTGATCCACATACATCTATATGTATGATTTTCAACAAGTTACATGCCCGTTTCCAGAAAACGGTGTCTTAGTTATTTTGCAAGTGTCGAAAGATCAAAAATCTAAGGACTCAGAGATCCATCTGAATGGAGCTTCTTCAAGCATATAACATTGACATGACTTAAAACGTTAGTGCCACAAGAATGTGGTGTCATTATTAAGTTTGCATCCTTTGGCATTAATGTTATAAATGTGGGAGCTACTACCATCTAGATTCATATAAGAACACTCCATTCATAATCGGTGTACGATCATTAAAGATATCACTCATAAGTGCAGGTCAACAATTTGTCACTAGCATATATGAATAATTGTCTCGCTAGAGGCAAGACACAATTATAGCGATCATGCTAACAAGCGATCAAAAGGAATTCTTTATATCCAAACTAATCCAAACGGTAGATGCCGAGAGAGTGTGTCTATGGCCATCACAACATATTGCTTGCCATCATCAACACACATTGTCTCCTCATCCTTCCAAGCTACTCAAGCAGATTATCTTGTTTTCATAAAACATGACCAGTATCAAAACTTAGTCACTGCAGCGAGTACTTGTTTAGGTAAAACATTCATAACGCGTATATCATATATACACCATCATCATTAATGACTTCCCAGCGATCTGTTTCATCTTCTTGATTCTTCAACGCAATCAAGAATTCATGAAGGTGAACGATTCCCCTTGCATGACATAGTCTATGACAAAACTTTTGCATCTGGCAACGTTGTCTGTCTCCAGTGATCGAGCTGAGCGAGGCGTCTCAACGTCATCAAGTATGACCAATGTCATCAAGTATGACTAATATCATCAAGTATTACTGCCACGTGCTCCTTTAATGCGAGTGCTCTCTTCCATCTTGGTTGAGAAGAAAACCTGATTTACGGTGCATACAGATCATCAATCTCAGTGACCATTCCAAATGTTCGCGATCTGTCAACACGCACCCATAGTTCATTCTCTATGGCAGAGATCATAGCATACACTGGACTATGATGAAATTATCCGCACAAAACTTGACAATCCAAATTATCCTTTTGTTAGCAGAATCTCCGGGTTCTATCTCCTAACGGGCATTGTATCATATAGAGCTTAATGGTTTAAACAAGGAGTATCCTCATGCTATGGTATAAAATATGAAGTTTGGACCCACCTTTTAAGTTTCTCAATCGCAGGAATGCGCCTAAGTTTAAAAGGTCTATCAAACAGGTTATTATCTACAAAGGTTTTTGCAAAACATAAAGACTATGTTCATAATATATATGGGTTCAAGTTTTAATAAAATAAAACTACCAGAACTCCCACTCAAAACGAATATCCCTCCCATCGTTCTAGTGATTACACGATCCTCATCCACTATGCTACCCCTCATCGTCAAAGCCGATAGCATAATTTCAAAGGTAGACATCGACATGTCAATCACATCATCTTATGCGACTCATGCTTAACCTTTCGGTCACTGTGTTCCGAGGCCTTGTCTGTACATGCTAGGCTCGCCATAATAACCTTCCGCGTATTCGCGTGTGCAAACATGTGTGACACCCACTGTATGCGAACGACGATATGTCTGACACCCGATCGTCACGGCCTGCCTCATAACGTAGAACTTTCTTGGTGATGCACGCTAAAGGGAGAACACTAATATTGGAATTTTAGAGGGATCATCTTATATTACTACCGCCGTGTAACTAATATATAAACATATATATATATATATATATATATATATACACAATATAAGATGCACACAACAACATAACATCAAATGCAATGCGACGTGATATGGTCCTTGCGCCGATGGTCTCCTTCGCGCCCACAGTTTATAAACAATTTACTAAACTTACCTTGACCATATCACATTGCCCCTGCAAAATAAAGTTAGACGCTTTCTATTTTATCTTTTGCATATTTTACGTGGCTTAGGGGCTTTCGTAAATAGAACCGCTTCTTACCTACGAACCTACAACCACAACAACGATCAGATAATTGCTATTTTATATCCCTTGCGGGTCCTCCATTGAAAATGCAATGCCAACTATTGCGAGAGAGACAGACACCCGCCAGCCACATATATGGAACAAGCCATATGTCAGTTGTGGAACCAGTCTCGCGTAAGCGTACGCGTAAAGTCGGTCCGTGCCGCTTCATCAACACAATGTCGCCGGCAAAAGCAAGTGCACGCTAGAGGATAGAAACTATAAGAACGATGCCCTCATATTCAACATGAGTTCTAAAACTGTACAGCTATATCTACGCATAGATCGGCTCTGATACCACTGAAGGGGATCGTGTGCAGAAAACAAAAAATTTCCTAACAACGATAACCGAAATAGCCAGGATCTATTACTATGCAGATATAAAGTAACGGAGAGAACGATGTACATAAACTTGTAGACCGTAAGCGTCGACGATCGAAAGATCTGTTTCGATGATGACGCGTGACGAAGACGGGCAGTGAAGACGATGGCGGCGCCGACCTCAAGGTTGTGTAGACGAACCTCTCCAAGTGCCTCATGTGTGGCTCCTCGTAGCTCTACACACATACGGTGTAGACGACGACCTCCGGGCTCCGATCCAGCCGAGCAGCGGAAGCAGAAGACTTGGACCGAAGAATCGATAGCATGGCGGTGTGCATATGGTGGAGAAAACCTCAACCCGTGCGCAACTCCATTTGCGGAGTCACGTTCAAGGGTGAGAGAGAGAGTAATTTCTGGGTAAATTTCCAAGCCATGGGGGCACCACTATATAAAGGGGGAGGAGGGTGTCACCCTTGGTGGCTTAGCCATGAGGGACTATTCCCACATGGTGCGGTCGGCCAAGGGTGGTGCGCCGGCCCTGGTGGGCCCTATTCGGCCCAGCCAGACCGGCCACCCCCTTTCCCCTCTCCTTGGTGCGGCTCCCCCTAATGGGCCACTCTTCCGGGAGTTGGCCCATTTAGAGTTGGGGCTGCCAATAAATTCGAAAATAAATAAATAAAAATATATTTAATCATTAATTCCATTAATTGATATTAAATACATATTATCTATTATTCCGGCTCTGAAAACTATTTCGTCGCCCTCCGAACTCCATCGAATGTCCCGGAACACTTTCGGTGTTCTTTTCTCTATTTTCTCTTCTGTGTCCAATCTAAATAAACGTCGTCTACCCTTAAGTGTGCCACCCTATGGTTCGGGATCATTCCAGACATGATCGAGACCCGTTCTCCGATCAATGACTATCAGGGAGACCTAGATGCCTATGTTAGCCCTGTGCGTCCACGAATATTTTTGTCGCTTGAACCTTTAGACGTCAAGTCTCAAACCTTTTGCCTGGCGATACTTAGTTTGTCCGAGACTCGATCTCAGGCATCACGATACCGATCTTGATCTCGTTACTTGACAACACAATCTTTACTCGTCTGTGATATTACATCCTCGTGACCTAGTCACATGCTTGCAAGCTCATTGATATAATCTCGCCGAGTGGGCCCAGAGTATCTATCCTGCTATATGGATTGACAAATCCCGCTCTTGATCATACGCCTCAACATATTTCTTTCGGATACCCGAGAGGGACACCTTTATTGTCATACTATATAAGGAGTGACATTTGATGCAATCAAAGTACCTTCCAGAAATAGCGATTAAGCATGATCTCACGGTCGAAGGCGTGAGTACTACGTCCTATATAAATTGGGTGTGCGTCCATCACATCATTCACCTAATGATATGACTCCATTATCAATTGGCGTCCAAGTCCATGATCAGGAAACCTTGATCATCTGTTGATCTCAATGGACTAGTAAAGAGGCTACTAGGGACCTGGTTGTTTCCATACCACACGTGTATTAATGTTTCCGCTTAATACAGTTATAGCATGGTATAAAACATATTATGAACAATCGAAATAGGACAAATAAAATATCTTTATTAATTTCCTCTAGGGCATATCTCCTTCAGATGTTGTGGTGGAGAACTTGGCATCTCAGGAATAACATCATTTTTGGAGATGGTAAGTGTACTATTGAACATTCCTCTATTTTCTTGCAGTCTTATTTGTCAAACTTCGAGGACAAAAGAAAGATTGAAGAGGTAATTGACCCAAAAGGAAAATTCCATGCCTCCCATTCTGTTAAAAGTTGCAAGACACAGAGAAAAGAACCTCCTTGTTTCTGGTATAAACCTGTTAATGGTTGGGCTAAGCTGAACTTCGATGCTAGCTACTCTATACATAATCAGTCAGGTGCATGGGGTGGTCTTTTACGAGACTGTGATGGAAAAGTTTTGCTGTCAGCTTGGGGTCGCATCCCTCATTGTACTGAGCGGAACATGCTGAAGCTTTGGCGGGACTGGAGAGCTTGAAGGCTGTGCTTCTGATTTTCTCAAGACAGATACATTTGGAGAGTGATTGTGCTTCTCTAGTTGCTCAGATTAATTGTCATGGAGAAAATAAATCGGCTATTTCTGGAATTGTTGCTGATATCAACAGGTTGCTGGAGTCGTTGCAAGATGTGAAAGTGTTTAAAATTAACAGATCTGGTAATCATGCCGCTCATGTTCTAGCAAAACTGGGTAGCTCTGTGTTGAGTGGGCAGGTGTTGATTGGTTCTTATCCTCCCTGCATGGATGGAGAAATCAATCGTGATTGTAACCGAATTGTTCCTTTATGATTTATAAAAGCTAAAATTCAAAAAAAAAATCCATTTTAAACTTTAAACTTGAGATGATCGAGTTCAAATCCCTGTCATTTGTATTTTAAAATATCAAATCCCGGTCTAAGTTTCACCTTACACATGTTTGGCGCACAGGAAAAAGAGCAGCCTGGCTGAGAATACGCATTGTGTCACTAACCAGACGGATCCACATATAATATTCATCTCCTATCCCAATCCCCCTCTCCCCCATCTATAATCGAGCTGCCCGTGGTGACGGCCAACGGTATCGACAAGCACCCATCTAAAATCGAGCTACTCGTGGCGACGGTATCGACAAGCACGGTGGACGCGCAGGAGGACCTGAGGCAGCACAGCGGCGCGGGACAAGTGCAGACGATGCACATGGAGCACTGCACGGTACGGCCCGCCGGCTCGGTCAGGGTGACAGCCTGCGGGAGGGACAGGCGTGGCGGCGGTCGTGAGCAGAGTTGCGGCCAGCTCACATGCAGCCGGCACAGCGGAACGACGGCCGACACGCCGCGCAACAGGTCCGCTAGGCGCGACGCGTAACCAAGATGTGCGGCCACATAAGCAGGTCAGTATAACCCGCAACTCGACGACGTCCCCAGCTGGACTACGTGCTCTAGCTGTTTGTGGAAATGCTGGAGCCCAGCATCGAGGCAAACATCAATTCTTTTGGTCGTGAAAGAACACACGTACCGCTGGTGACGTGGGCCTACCTATCGGGTGCCCCACCATGAACATACCTGGTGCACGCAAGGACTAGGGCCCAGCAGGCGGCCTACTAGGAGACAACACTCGAGGCCCACGAAGGGGGCCCAAAGAAGACAGAGTATGCCCCAAGGCAGGCGAAGCTTATGTCGATAGAGACCTACCTTACCTGTAAACCAAATCGGTTGCGAACTCCCGAGACCCAGCCTCCAATATAAAGGCTGAGAGGGCCGCTGATCTAGGGCACACTCATCTTCCACCACCAAAACCCTATCAAGATTGACATTTCGCCGGGGTCGCCATTGTAACACCTCCCTAATATCAATCTCAGACAAGTAGGAAGTAGGGTGTTATCCTTCGGGAGCCTGAACCTGGGTAAATCGCCTTGCTTGTCAGCCGTGGTAACTATCAGCACTTCATCTCTCTCCTTCTCAATCAGCCTGGGGTACTCGACCCTGGGACTTGCCGTGGCCACCCCACGTCAACTGGCGCCGTCTGTGGGAAAGAAGAGTGCTGGAATCATGGTTGCACCGGCTCCATCCGCAATGACAATCGACGCGCTGACGATCGAGACGCCGATCCGCTTCGGCTCCTTCGAGTTTGACCCCCACCCATCGACCCACCGATCGGTGTACGCCGATCTCTATGGAGGTATGTGCCTTACTTTTGGTACCATGCGATTCCATGTGAACCAGTGGGGGACGTTTCGACTCTCCAACCTTGCGCCCTCGCCGGCGTGGGACTCGCGTCTTCGTCGATTACGGAGATCGCGCCTGCATCGACTACCTCACCCGCATCTTCGTCGACTACGGAGATCACGCCGGCCACGACTACTTCGACCGCGCCTTCGTCGACTACGGAGATCGCGCCGGCGTCGACTTCCTCACCCGCGTCTTCGTCGAATACGGAGACCGCATCTGCCACGACTGCTTCGACCGCGCCTACATCAACTACTTCACCTCCGTCGTCCGCGTCTCCATCGACTCCGGCGTCCGCATCACCATCAACCACCGCGTCTGGCATGGCCCGGCAGGAAAAGTTCTGCACTGACTGCGGCATCTATCATGTCGCCTCCATCTTCAGTTCCGAGGGCAGCTCCGACGGCGAGAGCAGCAGCAGCAATGCGTACTCGACCGCGCAATCCTACCCTGTCCAAGTCTTCATGATCGATGCAACCCATACAACCCCGGGCAGAGACCCCGAAAGCAGCGCCCGCCGAGAGGAACCCACGTATCCGACGGAAGTCACCATGCCGGACAAAGTAACAACACTGGTGATCACCAGAGAGATGGCAATCAAGGCCATGAAGCACGTCCAGGACTGCACCTTTCCTCCTCCGGAGGCGACCCGAGAGGAGATGATGGCATACCAGTACCTGGTGTGGAAGGAAAACGAGAAGCTCCTGGCGGAAAAAGCTGAGCTGGCCCGGCGCAAAGAACTTGCTGACGCGTCGAGTGCCCGGCGGGCAGCCTAGTCTTTCTCATCCTCAGGACCTGCAGTAACGCAAGACAACAGGCGCCATCGATCGCGCGTCCACCTGATGACAGATGCGGAGAGGATAGGCGCCACCCACAACCTCGAGTCATCGTACGTAATGGAAGACGCAGACGGGATACCCATCCCCAAAACAACCTCTGCAGCTCTCATGTCGATAGGCACGTACCTACGTGCAACACAGCCTCCAAAGGGCGACCCTCGCGCCGCCCTGCACAAGCAACAAATCAAAGCGCTTCACCTGGCGGAGCAGGCGCTGATCACGGAGAACCCACCTGCCCGAGCACGTGAAGATCGAGACCGACACGACCAAGAGCGCGCAGCACGTGGAGACCGACCTGCTCGACACTTGCAGGACGGGGAGGACGCGCGCAACATCATCGTACAGCTGCAGGTCGACCGCAGTCGTTCCAAGCGACCCGTCATCACCCCGGGTCAGGAACCCTACTCAGAAGGTGACTACGAGCCCTGCGGCGTTCCCTGTTTCAGTCTCCGCATCCGCGACTCCCGGATGCCTCGAGGCTTCAAGCTCACAGCCGAGACCGTCAAGTTCGACGGTACACAGGACCCGAAGCTCTGGCTCAATGATTACCTTATAGCAGTCAATTGTCAAGGGGGAACCACAACAACAGCGATGCAATACGTACAGCTCATGCTCCTGGGTTCTGCACGTACGTGGCTGCAGAACTTACCTCGCAACTCCTTCGACTCCTGGGACCAATTCGAGGAGGCCTTCATCAGGAACTTCCTCGGAACATACTCGAGGCCCGCGACGTTTGCAGAATTGCAAGCCTGCAAGCAGCGAAAGGACGAGACGTTGCGCTCATACATCCAGCGCTGGACCCTCATGCGCAACTCCGTCAGAGTCGTTTTAGAAGACAGAGCAATGGATGCTTTCGTTCGTGGTGTCATCCGACACGACCTTTGAGAGGCCTGTGGCCGCCTACAGCCAGCTACCATAGCCGAACTCAAGAAGATCGCCAACCAATGGGCGGACGGAGAGGATTCTGTGCGCAATGAGCTCCCTTACTCGCCAAAGGACGAAGGCGGTCTAAGCAGCTGGAGGGACAGCCGCAACAAAGACCGACGTCGCAAGCGAAAGCCTCGCTACAAGGACGGCGAGGTAGTCGAACTAGTAGCGGCCGGGTTTGCTGACCCCCGCGAAGACAGAAGCCGCGACAACAGTCGCCAGAACAGTCGAAGCCGCGACGACTACCGCAGCGACGGAAACCAGAGGCGCGAATGGCGGCGCCGGACCCACGACAACCCGTGACCAGACCTCACACCTGAAGAAAAACTCGAGCAACCATGCAAGTTCCATATGTTCAGAAGCGAAGAAACCGAGAAGCTGATCTCCAGCCACCTACTGTAGGATTGCCGGAAGATGCATCGCATGCACGGAGCGTTCACCAGGATCCTGACTACTGTGCCTCCCACACCTCAACCAACCGGGCAGCTAGCTATTCAGGCACCACCGGCAGCAGCACCTCAGCCAGCGCACATGGCAGGAGCAATCCAGCACCAGCCGCGGCAGGAGGCACCTCCTGCAGCAGGGGATCAGTACCCCCAAGCCCGCGGGCAGATGAACATGATCCAGAAAGGGCGCCCGTCAAACCGGTGCCAGAAGCTGACCACTCGACAAGTCTATCAGGCCGTGACATGCCCACCGGCCGTACCAATTACCTAAAGGGGTCGGAGATCAACATCACATTCTCTCGAGAAGACCACCCTCCACAGGTACCGCGCCCAGGCCATGCCGCGCTGGTACTCGAAGCACAGATAGGGGAATTTAACATGACCAAGGTCTTCATGGACGGCGGCAGTGGCATCAACATCATCTTCGCCGACACTCTCCGAAAAATGGGCAGGTCTCCGCACAACCTAGCCAAGTCAGATAGCAGCTTTCATGGCATAGTACCCGGGAAGGCAGTTTACCCCGAGGGAACCATCACACTCGAAGTTATCTTCGGCACACCCGATCACTTCAGAAGGGAGATGATTGACTTCGAGGTAGTCGACTAGAAATCACAGTACCATGCTATACTCGGGCGCCCGACGTTCCCCGGTTCATGGCAGTCCGCATTACGCTTACCTAATGCTAAAGATGCCAGGACCAAAGGGAGTCATAACCATGCGTGGCAACTTCGAGCGCTCGGACTAATGCGATCGCGAATTCAACAAGATCTCCGAGTCCTTCGGCATGCAGCAGCAACTCAAAGAACTTTCGTTCGGCAACGGCAAGACCCTCTTCCCCGCAAGCAAGAAACCGGCACCCGACGCTGCCTTTAGCACAACCAATGACACGAGAGCACATCAAGTCCATCCGACTGACGCCTCCAAGACGGTCCTCGTCTCATCAAGCTTGTCCCCCGCATAGGAAAGCGTGCTCGTCGAGTTCCTACATGAGAACTGGGAAATCTTCGCCTGGCAGCCATCAGATATGCCAGGTGTACCCAGGGAACTTGCCGAGCACTCTCTTCAAATATATCCAGACGCCAGACCCGTCAAGCAATCCATGCGCCGCTTCTCCGGCCTAAGCGAGTCGCCATAGGGCAAGAAATCGACAGGCTACTCCACGCCAAGTTCATCCGAGAAATCAAGAAGTCAGACTGGGTTGCGAATCCAGTACTGGTCGAAAAGAAGAACTCGAAGATCCTCCGCATGTGCGTCGACTTCACCGCTGTCAACAAGTGTTGCCCGAAAGATCACTTTCCGCTTCCGCGCATCGACCAGATCGTCGACTCGACAGCAGGCTGCGCACGCCTATCTTTCCTGGATGCCTACTCAAGCTACAACCAGATCAGAATGAAAGTCGAAGACGAGGAGAAAACAGCCTTCATCACACCCCATGGTGTTTACTGCTACACAACCTTGCCCTTCGGGCTCAAGAACGCTGGTGCCACGTACCAGCGCATGATGCAGTCCTGTCTCAAGGACCAGATCGGACGCAACGTCCAAGTCTATGTTGACGACATCGTCATCAAGACCAAGCAAGAGGACATGCTCCTCGACGACCTGCGCGAAACATTCGCCGCTCTCAACCTATACAAGATCAAGCTCAACCCAACAAAGTGCGTCTTTGGCGTACCAGCTGGGCAACTACTCGGGTACCTCGTATCCGCACGAGCATCGAGGCGAATCCTGAAAAGATAGAAGCAATCCTCACAATGCCAGCCCCGACCAAACTTTGGGAAGTTCAGCGCCTAGCCGGCCGAGTCGCAGCGCTCAGCCGGTTCATTAGTAAGTTGGGTGAAAAGGCACTTCCTTTCTACCAACTGATGAAGAAGTCCGACAAATTCGAGTGGACGCCAGAAGCTCAATCAGCCTTCGCACATCTCAAGCAAGTCCTGGCGACTCCGCCGGTGCTCGTCGCACCACACGAGAAAGAACCTCTATACCTCTACGTCTCGGCGACCAACAGGGTGGTCAGCACCGTCCTCGTTGTCGAGCGTGAAGAAGAAGGCCACGCCCACCGCGTGCAACGGCCCATATACTACCTCAACGAGGTCCTATCTGTCTCCAAGCAGCGGTACCCGCATTATCAGAAGCTAGCCTATTGCGTCTTCATGAGCTCACGCAAGGTGGTCCACTACTTCGCCGAGCACCCGATCACGGTGGTCAGCGCTTCGGGCATATCAGACATCCTCACCAACCCCGCCGCGACAGGGCGAGTCGCCAAGTGGGTCGTCGAGCTAGGCCCGTGGGACCTGAAGTACGCGCACCCCAAAGCAATCAAGGCACAAGTACTCCCGGACTTCACAACCGAATGGATAGAAGCACAGCTGCCAGATATACCTGACCTGTCCAACGCATGGACCATGTATCGACGGCTCCAAGAAATTTGAGGGTGCAGGAGCAGGTATCGTCTTGACGTCACCAAAGGGCGACAAGCTGCGCTATGTACTGCAGATGAACTTCCCCAAGCCTTCAAACAACGAGGCAGAGTACGAAGCCCTAATCCACGGCATGCGATGGCCAAGAATTGTGGCGCCACTCGCCTCATGATTTACGGGGACTCGAACCTCGTCGTGCAGCAAACCATGAAGGAGTGCGATGCTACCGCAGAGAACATGATTGCCTATCGGGACCTCTACAACATCTTGAGGGCTACTTCGCCGGGGTCGCCATTGTAACACCTCCCTAATATCAATCTCAGACAAGTAAGAAGTAGGGTGTTATCCTTCGGGAGCCTGAACCTGGGTAAATCGCCTTGCTTGTCAGCCGTGGTAACTATCAGCACTTCATCTCTCTCCTTCTCAATCAACCTGGGGTACTCGACCCTGGGACTTGCCGTGGCCACCCCACGTCAACTGGCGCACACCTGTTCACGGGAGGGGCACGAGGTGCTGTTGACGATGCTGCCCGCCTGCTAGCAACTTCGGACTTCGGTGCAGCGCTGCTGCTGTGCTGGCTGATTTGCTTCCACCGGTACAACTCGCTGAAATAATGCCGCAGCAAACTAATCGAAGGACAAGAAGCTAGCAGACGGAACGCAGAGCGCCACCCCCACTGCTGTTCGGATAGGAAGCGGCATCGCTCCTTGGTACGAGTTCACCACGGAGATTGGGGAAGAAGATGAATATGATATGTGAGCCAATGTAGTCGGTGAGAATAGCAATTTATAGTTTTATTTTATTTCCCTAAGAAACATGTCGAAGGTTCAATTTAGACCAGGATTTGCTAGTTGAGGGTACAAACGACAGAGATTTGGACTTCAGGTCCGATCCATCCAACCTCTATGAGTTCAAAGTTTAAAATAACTTTTTCCCATGACCCGGCGGGCACACGTACGTGCAGATTCGACTGTCACTCCGAACGCCGAACACAACTAGCCCTGCTCCACGTAAGATTCAGAACTATTTAGACCCCGCCTAGAATCAGGATATTCGGGCCGGAAA
The DNA here is from genome assembly GCA_947311845.1 of Poa pratensis. Lineage (NCBI taxonomy): Eukaryota > Viridiplantae > Streptophyta > Magnoliopsida > Poales > Poaceae > Poa > Poa pratensis. Next base: position 33,528,098 of record CAMZMU010000117.1, read on the forward strand.
AAGACCGGAATAATTCTACGACATCATCTTAACGTTCGTAATATTTTGATAGAATACGTGGTTTTCCACCAGGAGAAAATAAAAGCTGAACCAAGCATGGCCTTACTCTGTTCACTATGACCTTTTAGATATTTTAATGTGATAGATATGGCTCAAAGTTAGTGAATCTACACACTAAATACCTGTAGATACATGTGTTTTCGAAAAAAATAGACGTCTTATAATACCGAACTAAGAGAGTATTGATATGATAATAATCAACTTAGGATCGGCACATTTTGCCTCCCGGATAGATGTCAAAAGAATTGTAAAAATAATGTTCACAATAACGTTCCACGAAAAATCGATATTTCGTGTGACCCATGTCAAAAAACAATATTTGTTGCAAAATAAGGGTTCACGAGGCATTTTTTTTCCACAAGCCACAAAAAGTATCAATTTATGTTGAAACGACTATATGAACACACAGAATATGAACATGTATCTACGAACGGTATTTCGAAATGTGTTTTTTAAACCCAGGTACATAGGCACCGTGTTTGCTTAAGTGGATATTTCACTTGTTTTTTGTTTTGTTTTGAAAAGGATATTTCACTTGTTTCTGGTCAGGTCCCAAGAGGGCCATTCCGTCGGTGGCTAATTCTGGGGCTCCAATACTGAGACGTGGCCCTGTGCTGTCCTTGGGTTTCCAAATTAAACGCGGTTTCCACAAGGCCAGCCACCCACCACGGCCCAACAACCGCACCCACCGGAGCCTAGCAAACTTTCTACACGTTGGCCCGCTACGCTTCTCCACCAACCAAAACTCAAAGCCCCTAGCTCCGCCTTCGTCTCCGGCCACGGCGGGCAGCCACGCACCATGGCGCCAACAGTGGAGATCAGGAATCTCACCTTCACCTACCCGGGCATCGACGGAAAGCCGCCGCCAGGAGCACCGCCGCTCATCGAGGACGTCTGCTTCTCCCTCGAAGCCGGCCAGCGCTGCCTCCTCGTCGGCTCCAATGGTGCAGGTTACTCCCTGGCCCCTCTGTAGTCTCCCCTCTCCCCCTCGTCAGTTCCTCTCGTTCCTTTCTTGTCGGTTGGTGGGATTTGATTTGTGTGGGCGCCGGGGCCAGGCAAGACGACGATTCTGAAGATACTAGGCGGGAAGCACATGGTGGATCCGAGCATGGTGCGGGTCTTTGGCAGGTCGGCCTTCCACGACACGGCTCTCACCTCCTCCGGCGACCTCTGCTACCTCGGCGGCGAGGTGAGCTGACAATTTAAAAATTTCCCCAAGCTTCTGTTGCGCGATTGTGAGACTAACATTTGTTATGACACGTGAACTCGGCAATTGACCATCCTCGGATGAATCTAATCTAGTACGTTCGCCTTATGGATGTAGTGGAGGCGCGATGTTGCCTTTGCGGGCTACCAGGTGAACATACAGATGGACATTTCGGCGGAGAAGATGTTGTTTGGTGTTACTGACGTTGATCCCCAGAGGAGAGATGAACTTATCAAGGCAAGATCACTCCAAGGAAACAAACTATCATTTTTTTATTCGATACAATGTTCCAGAAAACAGAAAGTTGGCGCTTTAATCTTTTTTGTTTTTCATGCTTCAAATATTCTATGCTGATTTTCATCCCTTTAATTTCCAATGGGGAGTATGTAGAAATGGTTGTCTTTCATATATGAGGACTTAAATTCTGTTGTGAGAGATCTAGTACTTCTGCAACGTTCAAATAGTATCCAGAGATTTCCCATTCGGTCATGGCCATGCACTTCCATATTCTAAGAGTCTGCCAGTTACAACCAACTGAAAATAAAATATTTTGACTAACTGTGGATTAATGAATGTCCCAAGTGCTTTGCCGATTCACCGTACTACTGTTATGCTTCAAAGAGTGTATTGGGTTAAAGCTTTTCATCGTCATGCTCAAATAAAATAGGCTATGTTTGTCTGATGGCATGCTGGATATAATAATACCTTCGTGGAGGAACATGAATTTTCTGAAGAGCTTTTCGTGATGTAAAATGTGTAGCCTGTAACTTCAAATTTGCAAATAAAACAACATGAAACATAAGAACTTCACGTATGTAAGGAACTGGGACATAACATTTGGTATGTATGTTTATATGGTGAACTGTTATAAAGACTTTGTTTTCCTTAATTGTTAATACATCAGGTTCTTTCTCATTTGGGTTATTGTAGATTGACCAAACAGTCTAGACTAAGATAAGCCCCAAAAGATGATCTTGGCAACCTCGGTTGCACGTCATAGTATTGTGGAGATTACCTTGGCTTCAGACAAACCTTAACTTTATTTAGTCTAAGAACTTCAGTAATGTAAGGGATTGGGACATAACATTTGGTACGTATGTCCAGAAGGTGAATTTTTAAAGGCTTTGAATCCTTAATTATTCATACATCACGACCTACCTCATTTGGCTTATTGTAGATGGCCAAATAGTCTAAACTGAGATTATCTTTAATCTTGGCAATCGCAGTTGCAGGTCATAGCATTAAGTAGAGATTAGCTGATGATTTGACCTTGGCTTCTGATACACCTTAATTTAGCCTAAGTGTCCCAACTTTATTGAACTTCCTACATTGTCATGTTGCAGATTTTGGATATTGACCTTGGCTGGCGCATGCATAAGGCATCAGATGGTCAGAGGAGAAGAGTTCAGATATGTATGGGACTTCTTAAGACATTTAAGGTTTGATAAATTTGCCTTGCTGTGCCACGAAAAGGCTGGATCCATTTGCATTTTTGTGTGCATACAACAAGATTTTCATAAGAAAGTAAAACTGTAATGCAGGTTCTTCTTCTTGATGAGATCACAGTTGACCTTGATGTGTTGGCAAGAGCAAATCTATTGAACTATCTAAAGAAGGAATGTGCAGAACGAGGTGCCACAATTATCTACGCAACACATATTTTTGATGGCCTTGATGACTGGCCAACACATATAGTGAGTTCCCGCCTCATTCTTCATTAGCCCATGGAATTCATGTAGACTAGTAGCACCTATTGACAGCAGTCGATTTCAGGTCTATGTTGCTCATGGGAAGTTGCAACTAGCACTGCCTTTAGAAAAGGTGAAAGAAACGAGCCAGTTATCGCTCATGGTAAGCTCCATCAATATAGAGAAAGTTATGTTTTAATTAGCACAGCACACCCGCGTCAAGTTTTTGGTGCATTTCCATTTCAGAGAACAGTGGAGAGCTGGCTGAGGAAAGAGAGGGACGAGGACAGGAGGAAGAGAAAGGAGCGGAAGGAGAAAGGCCTCCCGGCATTCGACAAGGTTATCGAGGGAAGCAGAGTAGTGAACAACGGGTGGGCAGCAGGAAGGCTCACTGCAACCATCGCAGGCGAAGAGAACTTCTTCCTCAGCTCAAACAGCGTTCTTCGGTAGTAATGATATCCTGTAGCTCGGTTCTTGAGACGATGAATAACAGTCCTATCACATATTCACATCATACTAGTAACAGCAAAGTTCTTTTAACACCAAAGGGAGAAAAGAAATTCGGCAAATTATCCACGCTTGCTGCATGTATACAATGTTGTAATCTGGATGAATGATACTGGGTGTCGAATTTATCATTCAATTTATTTTTCCTATAATGATGTATCTTCATTTTTTGCCATTTGAATGTCTGACCTAGCCAAACTTGAAAAAAAACTTGGCAACGGAAAACAAGGAAGATAAAAATGAGCTTAAACGTAGACTGGCAACAGAGAAGGCCCGGTGCTTTGGGCCCATTCCCTTCTCCAGCCCTACACCTTGTGAAGACGTGCTACATGAACAACCAGGGTTCCCCAGGGGTTTCCCTTCGTTGTTGGTAACGCAGATCCGCGTTTCGCCGTGCCAGTCTGGAGATCGCGACCCCCAAAGAATTTCCTCTCACCCGATCGATCGTTCTCCATTGCAGTTCGGTAGGGTGTTCCTATCATCTTCTCCTTCAATCTCGAGGTTGCTTTAATTCCGAAGTTTCTCGAAACGCAAGAACTCAAATTCCGGATTCTAGTGGCTTTAATTTGGTCGTTCTTACTGCCTAGCATTCACCTGTGTGGACTAGGGGTTAATTCACAGTTTCGATCCTCTCTTCCAGTACTTGATGTGCCCCTTTAAATATCTGCAGCTAGTTCATCTGGTGTCCAACGTGATGAACTTCGCCGGAAATGGTAGGTCTTTCTATTTGCATGAAGGATTGAATATCATGGTGGCCGTGGAATGGATCATAACTGTTTTTCTTGCCTTGATCACTTGTAGAATTTACAGTGCGCTAGTGGACCAGCGGTTTGTATTTGTAGCCTGATTCGAGGCTCTACATGTTACTGTATACTGCCGCTGCCGAACAGGCAACTGTGCCATCAACAATTAAACTGTATAAATGGACAACTGCCTTTAGTCCTTGTCTGCCGTATCTAAGAAAGCCAAAATCAGAAATGAATACGACCCACATGCTTAGCTGTACTTTGGTTCACAAACAGCACATAAGCTTGTTCTCACAAATTTAGCGCCATGGCGATGTGCTTAAGTCCATAAGCACATGAATTTAGGTTAATGGTTAAAAAAACAGTAGTGAGTTTAACTTGGACATGCTTTTGTTAGGCGTTTTCAAGCGCATGTTTTTACCTACAATCTCTGGTTTGTTTCCCAGCTGTGAAACCTTCGCCTGTAAAACCTCCATTTGCTGCAAATGCAAAGCCAGGATCATCTACCCAACCTTCTGTGGCATCTTGCCGAATAAGAACGCTGAGGCAGGACTTCAGAATCAGTGCAAAGCACACTCCACGTCTTAGGTCCCTATGAAGTTCTGAAGTATCCACACTTTACTGAAGCCACCGTGAGGGATGTCGAAAGGAAGAACATGCTTGTGATCATCGTCGATGTCCGTGCAGACAAGGCTGAGATCAAGGCAGCTGTTCAGGACATTCTTGGCGTCAAGGTTGAGAAAGTCAACACCCTGATAAGGTCAGCACCTGCTTGGCTACCAATCTCCTCATCTGTTATGCGACCCAACGCACCGGAACTGTAAATAGTTGTGTTCTTTCATTTTGTCTCTTGAGCTTGTGTGATTCTGAAGTTCCTTTTTTTGTGTGTGAAATCAGGCCAGATGGGAAGAAGTAAGCCTTTGTACAGCTGACACCAGCCTACAGGGCTGAAGATGCTCTACGTAGAGGAAAACACTCAAGTAGCAATTGACGACTGTTGTTAGTCAATATTACTGTTTTTGTTTCAAAATTATCAGAGATTGTATCATGAATTCAAAATAGACTTCAAATCAGTTAACTAAACATATGGGCTTAATATATATTCCATACCGATACTAACATAAAAAGCACGAGAGGATGACCCTAGAAAAGTCATCATCTATATCTTTATCTGTATTTGTCCTCTTGTATTATGTTTATATCTATAATAATTATATCTACAGAGGTGATGTACGGGTATATTTGTATCTATAACTACAACCATATTTAGTGCCATCACAATTTGGCATTCTTATGTCTATATCTATGATAATTATATCTACAGATGTGATGTACTTCTATATTTGTATCTATATCTATATCTACAACCATTATTGAGTGCCATCACAATTTGGCATTCTTATTTTTTCAACTTTGCGAATGATGCCAAATCAAATTTCTATCACCGAAGTCTGGTAATTTCAGTGTAGAAAACACTAAAAATGCATGTTAGTGTACTGTCCGTTGTACATGATTTCTTTTCTATGCCCCAAAAGGCGCTATCAAGAGAATGGGTCGCCATGGAGATACATGCCTATAATGATGTGGCATGAACGCGAGACAAGAAAAATATAATTTGGTGAATTTGTTTTATGTTCCCAAAGATTTGTGTGGAACTGAAATCCTGGATCTAACTGCAATGAACCAAAGTTTGATGTGTAAGAGATTGTGGAAACTCGAGAATACAGATAGTACTTAGAAATTGCATGTTTGTCTCCGATGAGAACATGTATTGGTGGTTCTCACTTTTGTCGAAGTTTGATGGCGAATAACCACCAACCGTTTGCAGTCAATCTGTCAAAGTGATGGGGAATGAAGCAAAAGCTCTACTATTGAGAGATGCTCGGATAAGTGTTTCACCACAGGTTTTAAATCTTATTATCTCTTTTGCAAAAAAAAGTTGTTGTGAATAATGTTAAGGAATCGGGTTAGGGTTGCATCAAATTCAGGAGGATGATGTGGGTTGAAACTGCTGATCAGTGTAATGGAGTGAGAGAATTAGTAGGTGTAGTGTCTTTAAGTGATAAACCTCATAGATATAAGTGGAAGATTGACAATGAAAATAAGTTCATAGTCGGAGATGTTATCTACAACTCCGATCTGTAGGGATATTTGACTATGAGTTTGAAAGGGCATTTCGTGATCCCTTGTGTTTTGTGTGTTAGTTAACAACACTAGTGATATTTTAATCAGGTGTTAAGTGATGCAGGTTTAGTTGTATAAAACATATGTGCATCACACCAAAAGGAAAAGAAAAAAGATCAAGGATTTGGAGACTTCCAGGCCGGAGTCTCCGGTCTGTTGGACCGGAGTCTCCGGACTCAGGGGAATCTGTCGAAGAAGCTCAAAGTGGTTCACCCCCTGGACCCAGTCCGGAATGTTGCCGGAGGAAGGCCGGAGTCTCCGGCCTGACTGCTCCAAGCTCGATGTGGTTCACCCCCTGGACCCAGTCCGGAGACTTGCCAGAATCTGTCTGGAGTCTCCGGTGTAGGCCGAAGTCTCCGGTCACTCAGACCGGAGTCTTCGGTGTGAAGATGGCTGCAACGGATACATTTTGTGGAGGGGTATAAATACCCCTCCACCTACCTCAGCCAAGCAGCTCGCCCAAAATATCTTGACCACCATTGTTGCAAGCTCAAATCTTCGATTACTCCCAATCCCTCCACCCAAACTCGTTGATCTTTGGAGGATTGAAAGAGAAGGCCCGGATCTACATCTTCACCAAGCCGATTTACATTTCCCCCTCATTCACTTGAGGGACCATTTGCTAGGGTTTCCATTGGGAAAACCTAGCCCCTTGTTGTACTTACTTGTTGTTCTTGTGACAGATTGTAGCCGTTCGGGAGCCCCCAATCCAGTTGTGGGTTGTGCCCTGGATTGTTGTTGTAAAGGCTTTGGTTTCCGCCTTGAAGGGAACCGATAGTGGAAGGTGAACCAATCCTTTGTGGTGCGGTTCATCGGAGAAGAAGGTGAGCCTTTTGTGGCGTTGTGACCAACCTTTGTAGTGGTCTCACACCTCTCCAACGAGACGTACTCTCCTAAAAAGGAGGAACTCGGGAATACATACTTGTCTCCACGTGCTTCACTTCGGTTACCTCTATCCTTATTTACCCTTTACGTTGTGTATCTTACTTAGTTGCTAGTTTGTCATATAGGTAAATTCACCTTAGTTGCATATCTAGAGAATTTACCTTTTATGTCAAGCCTAATTTAAAAAGAACTAAAATTGAAGTAGTACATATTCACACCCCCCTCTAGGTGTCATACGATCCTTTCAGAGTTTCAGTGAGAAATCAAAATGCCTATGGAGATAAGGATCTTTTGTGCGACTGATGATTAAAAATTATATTCACAGTAAAGACAACCTGCTTAGAAGAGGATGGACATGAAATGATCAATGCCACTTCTGTAATCAGAAGGAATCCATTGATCATGTGATGTTGTTTTATTTTTGGCAACATTGGTTTGGGAAGTTGTCCAAATCACCTGACAAAATACATGACTTTGATGGGTCATGGATTGACTCATTTTCATCTCCCAATGGGAAAATGATGTTCTACGTGTAAAACAGTTTGCTAGATGGTCTGGAAAACAATGAGTGCAGCTTGCTTCAAACACGTATATCACAGGGATACTGATTTCGACATTTTTAACTTGTGCAATTATTTTGATGACCGTGACATACTATAGAAAAATCATGACAGATAAACCCTTGTGGACGGGGCTCGAGAAAATAAAGAGGGTGCATGCGGAAGCATACTCCGGGCGCCACGGCTAGGCCTGGGCTCCAGTGATGGCCAGTCACACAAAGTTAGATATTATTGTTGTGGTCGTTTTACCTGATTCCTTTAAAAAGTATGTTTTGTGTTTCAGCGTGTCTTATTTGTGATAAGTAGATAACCATTTGCTTTGAATTTTGCAAAAAATAGTGAAAATACTCGGAGAAGGGTAGTTGTTTCAAAATAAAATACTCTTTTTTTTAAAGCGCGAGATTTTGAGGTCCTCAGAAGCTAACGTATCGTAAGACTTGTTTAGCATAGTATCTTCACTCACAACCAAATACAAAAATCGAAAATAGGTGATGATTCCATTTTCTATAGGCAAAGACTTTTTGTATTTTGGACTTGTATATAGGCATAGATAGACATAGACTTGGTAAAACACCACAACTGCCCCGTGAACCGAAAATGGTCTTTTGCTTCTTTCTTTCGCACCAAGAAAGGAAGCGCACAAAGCCACCGAAGAAAAAGCGCAGCATCCCCGTGCACCGCGACGCCCATCTGGCCGCGTCACACCACATCACATCTCATCTCCGAAAAAAAAAAGATCTTGCATTTCTCCCTCCTCTTCTTTTCCCCCTTCTGCCTTTTCTCTCTCTTCCTCGCGGACCTCGCCTCCCCCTCCTCTCCTCCCCCACGCCTACCCAACCTCTGCGCCACCATGCTTGCTCCCGCCGTCTGCTAGCGTCGCTGCGTGAGCGCCTGGGTTCGTCGCATCGACCGCCCCGCTCCGCCATGGTCGGGGTCTCGGCCGCCGCCTCCTGGAGCCTGCTCGCCGCTTGATTGATTGGCTCCGCCGTTTTCTCTCCGGGTTTTTGTAGGTATTCCTTTCGTCCCTGTCGATGTGCCGTGCGAAAGCCATGCCCTTTCGGGTTTATCTCAATATAAACTGCGCTTGGGCGTCTTACGGATACGGTCTGGGTTTTTTGGGGGGCATGCGTGGTCTGGATATGGTGGTAGTTGGTTCGCATCTCCCACTTTTGGCGTGTCGAACCGGAATTAGGTGTTGTTTCATTGGAATTGGTATTTGCTGTACAAGTGGTGTTTCTCCTTGTTAACTGCCTCTTGGGTACCTGTTGTGTGATCAAATCCCAGATTGGGTGTACGTTTTGCTTCCTGCTTTGATACTACCGGAGACCAATTCCTTGAGATTTACTGTAATCTGCTTGGTTAGATTGTGGGTGGATATATGGTGTGCTGAATGGTGCCAAGTTGCTGTCAGGAGAAACTGTTTAGTTTCAGGGTTCCCTCCTTGCCAGCTAGCTGATTCCTGAGTTTTTTTCGTGGGCTTTTGCCAACATATCAGATCCAACCAGTTCTTAAAGATTCCATATTTAAAATGATGTAGCCTATGGAATATCACACCACCCGAACTTGAAACCAAATTGTATGACGAACATATTTGAACTTGAAACGTATGCACATAGTTCTAGTAAATTGAAGTACATGTAGATTTTTTTACGTCCTAAGGGTGTGTTGCACTTGACGTGTCGCGCCTGTTTGCACTTTCGACACTCAGCTGCATAATTTGCTGAAGATTTCTGGTTGATCTGACCCATTTGTGCAAAAAGTAGTTTTTGCTAAAATTGTTCTGCAAGATACCCCAAGCTTGCTATTAGCTTATGGAAAGGTAAGTGGCGATTGCATGGTTTTATCAATATTCTGTCTTCTTTGGGCATCCACATTTCGACACGGGTCCTAGGATCAGTAGTTCTTTTTGTCCTATGGTTAGTATATTGGTCCTGATTGCATGGAATTTATTCCGTTAAGAATCTGTGCTTAAATTGTCATGAGGTCTGTAAGCCCTGAGGATATTATGCTGAAAGATGCTGTTTGTTAGGAATAGTTGTCTCCAGTTTTGTAGTATTTGTTTCTAGGACTAGCTTGTAAGTCACGGATTTATGCGGTTGGCTTTGCAAAGAAGTTGTGCTCAAACCATGTTTTTGGTTTAGGTCTTTATTGTTGCTTCGATTCTTGTGCAAGAATCAATACTGCTTGTTGGTTTGGATCACTTTATCTCTCAACCTCACAGTTCAAGAACATTGGAGTATTTGTCCTGGTACATGTGTTTGGGACATGGGACATAAAGGGAACTCTTTGCTAGTTAACCTTGGTGTTCTTAAATTTTACCTCGAATCAGTTTGCTAGAGCATGTTGAATGACACCAAGCATCTCTGTCCTCCCTTACCACAAAAATCTTTCTACATCCTCGTTTTAATTTCAGTCTGTCTTCATTTAATTGTACAATGACACACCATCTTTATTTACGTTTTCAGGTTTGCCAGAGGCATTTGCCGTACAGTGAAAAAACAGCTTTGGTGCTTCTGAGCCAAAAAGGGAAAAGTTTGTGAGTTAGCGACATCAATGGTAATCTTACCAGCATAAATCTTGTAGCAAGAACAACCAACTGTAGTAATTTTAAATATGCCTTTTGTAGCACATAAATGATTTTAGACTATGTGCTAATACCATCTGCAGTAAGGTTGCAAATGTGGTGTTTCATCTAGTTCAGTTTAGACTTTAGATACACTTTACAGATATATTTGTATTTTCCACCAATAAAGAAGGCAATACCTAAGTTGTTTGCATAGCAAAAATATATCTTTTGATTGAAACTCTTGTACCTTAAGAGTATTGGGAAATGTGGTCAGTCCTTATTTAGCAGCTGTGTCTGTGGTTTCAGATGCCTGGCTTTGGTACAAATGCAGCCATGGGTTCTGCATCTCTCCCTGCTAGAGTTGAGTATAACACAAGTAATGGTATGTCGGCGGATTACATATACGACCAGGGTCTTTCTTATCCAGCTGCAAACGGATATACTTACTATGCAGGTATGTGTTCCTCTAGCGCCTTTTAAGTCCTTTCATGTCTATTTATTTTTAGTGAGTGTTGCGCATAACTTCTCTGTTTCATTTTTTAATAGGATTTGAGCCACCTGTTGGATGGAGTGAAAACACTAATGCTTGGGGTTTAGATGGTCAATATCTCCAATTATCTGTAAGTACACATGTAACACTCTGTTTGATAATATCAGTAGAACATATGTATATCTATATGTTGTAATATTCTTGTATATTTTTCGTGACAATACTATATTTCTGGTTGTTCAGAACGATAATCTCCCGTATGTATATTGCACACCTGGCTATGGATATTCCTATCCCCAAGATCAGTACACCTATATGCCTGGGATGGTCACGGGAGTTGATGGCTCAGTGGTAGGAAGTCAACAATATTTCTCTAGTCCATATCAGCCTCCTGGCTCGCCATCTGGTTATTTCCCAGTATATATCCAGCCCACCACAGATATGAGCTCAGCTGTTTCTTTGGAGCCTCCTGCATTCAGTACTGGCTCATCTGTTGCTGGTAGGCCTGCTAATACTAGTATAAAATATAGACCTCAAATTTCTGGAAATACAACAGCTTCGCAGACTGTCCGTTCTGGAAGTCCAGCTATTGGTTCCTCCAACCATACTTACCAGAATCAAAGCACAAATAAGCCTTCTGATCTTCCAGATGCTAATGTGACAAGGCGTGAGAATCCTTCAACCTCACATTTGACAATTCCAGTTGATGCTTCATCAGCTGACAAGGTATTGTGACTAAACTTGAGCATTTATAGTTCAAGGGTTACACCTTATGCCACGTAAGGGAAAATATGCATATCATTTTTTTAGTTCTTCATACCTCTGCCTTTAGCCTGCTACATCTTATATGTGCTTCTGGGTTGAGCGCGTGCTTAGAATGAGATTGTATGCTTGGCCATATTGCACATTGCACACAGAACTTACAGGAATCCATTCTTTTGGGATGTGATTTTCCTAATTAAGGTACTACAAATACTGGCTACTAAAATGAAAAGTTTCTTATACCCAATTATATTTGTTATTCTATTTCTTTACTTTATGAATAGAGTACATTTCTGTGAACTACACAAACTCTTGCTGTACTACCTCAGAACCACATTTCTAAGAAACATCTTCAGAGGACCACTCTTTACTCTTGCAAAACAGTTCGATAAACCACAGTTCCGGCTATTTCCATAGGCCTGATATGTTGGGCCCAGTACACAGAGACATAACCATTGCGGATCTTGTTTTTCTGTCATGGACACAGATGCCACGTGCCACATGCCAGCTATTTTTAATGTTGAAGACTAATGTGGCAAAGCAGAGGTGGGCTGTTAATATGAGATAAGATCCATTACTCGGTCGTGTATTGGCCTTCCCAGGCCTTACTGGGAATGGATGGAAGTGTGTTGGCCTGTGTGGCGTCTGACTCCATGTCGGCAAATGGGGTTAGCAAGGATTGTGTCTCTGCATAGTGAGCCCTATCTGTCAGGAGTCGACTACTGGAAATGGATGGAAGTGTGGGTTCTGAAACAATCTGCAAGAGTAAGTGTGGTTCTTTGAAATATTGTTCTTTAAAGTGTGATTTGTTGTAGTTCAGTAAGAATTTGTGCGGTTTTTAAAAAATACTCTTATGTGAGAATTATTTCTGTCCTTTGATATCATTCTTACATATAGTTCACTGTGCCATTTCTGTAATTATATGTGAATCGTCAACCAGTGCGAAGTGCTCACCATGTAAATATATACGTGAAAGAAAGCATTATGTGCCCAAAACTATCACTAAGGATGGAAAATCTGATTGAAGGCTCGATTTCCCCCCAGAACTTTCAGGTCACTTCAGGTGCGAGCTCTGGGGACAGTGGACCAAGAACGGATAGGCCAGTAGTCGCGTCAGTGGCTACCACAGCGGGTCTAGATGCCCAAACCAAAGCAGTGTCAAGCAGTGTTGTGAATAAAATTATGATACATCCCAGCAATATAATAAGGATGACTTCCCTATTGATCATCCAGACGCCAAGTTTTTTGTCATCAAATCTTACAGTGAAGATGACGTGCATAAGAGTATCAAATATAATGTGTGGTCCAGCACACCCAACGGCAACAGGAGGCTGGATGCTGCCTACTCGGAAGCACAGGGAAGATGTCCACAGAAGTGTCCAATATTTTTATTTTTTTCGGTGAGTTTTGATGTATTCTTTTGTTCTTTCTTAAAATGCTTATCTAAGAGTTTGACACACCAACACTTTCTTTTAGGTTAATACAAGTGGGCAGTTTTGTGGTGTCGCTGAAATGGTTGGCCCTGTCGATTTTCACAAAGATATGGATTTCTGGCAGCAAGATAAGTGGTCTGGGAGTTTTCCACTGAAGTGGCACCTCGTAAAGGATGTGCCGAATTCCACCTTTCGGCACATCATATTAGAGAACAACGAGAACAAGCCTGTTACCAACAGCCGAGATACACAAGAGGTACCTTTTTGTTATTTGTAAGGATTGAACATAATAGATTGTTTTACTGCTCGTGACAATTATTTTTTCTCTGTAGATACCTTACAAGTCGGGAATAAACATGCTAAAGCTATTTAGTAGCAGTCCAATGACGACATCGATTCTTGATGACTTCCCATTTTATGAAGGGAGGCAGAAAGCAATGGTAGAACAGAAACGTAGACACTTGGGTAGAAGTTTCAGTGGACTTGTTTATGTTCCAGCACTTGTTGCTAAAAAGAGTGTCAGTGTGGACGGTGAACCTTCTGAAGTAGGTAAAGGCCAAATTAGCAGCAAAGATGCACATTCAAGGGAAACTGAACAGGGTAATGGTGCTTGTGAGCAACCTGATAAGACGAGCCAAATGAAAGATGGAGTGGGTACTCAAGTACTCAAAAGGGATGCGCTAACACCTGTTGAGCAACCTGAGCACGTAAAAACAAAACAGAATGAGTACTGTGCTGGCTCTCTGTCACCAGAAAATAGTGGAAGGAAACCTCCAGCCTTAAGCGAAGTAGTAAAATCTGATGGAAAAGGTTACAATGACTGCAAAGCACAACCCATGGTAAAACCATCTGAAGCCAATTTTTCTGGGGGTAAAGGTCTTTCTCAGGCGTTTGATGGTCACGACCCATCAGATCGTTTGAAAGATGGTGCATCTGTGATAGCTGAGGAGACGAAGTCCACGAAGTTGCTCACGAAACCAGAGGACATATCAACTAGTCAAGTGGACAGGCAAGGAAAAGGTATTGTCAATGAGATGGCAGGGGTTACTCCAACTGGTGTTGTAAAGGTTGGGTCTGTGCACATCAAGCTAAATGCGTCTGGGGGCTCGTCATCAGAGATTGTAGGTGATGTAAGGGCTTCCCTTGAGCCGAAGAGAGCGGAGCATATCGAGCAGACTATCTCAACAAAAGAGAATTAAGTGGAGTCAGGTGCAAATGGTTTGCAACTAATTTCTTTTTATTTTTGGGTGTTGTGAGTTCTTAAATTAACATATCCATGTTGTTGGTCTAGTTTTAGCTAGCTGCTTTTGCTTGTGGCTACTGCAAGTTGGTTTTTCAGCCTGACTACTAGCAGCTTGACATCAAGGTTGGTTGGGTTTGGGTTTTTTTTTTGTTTCATAATCTCCAACATGTCATAGAGGTATTTGTGGTGGGAAAAATTGTTTCTGTTTGTTGTCGTGGTGATCTTGATTAGCAGCGTTTGGATTATGCATTGGGCATTATTGGGTGAAATGTAACCGCATTTTCTATGGTACCAATATGGAGTATCCGTTGAAACTGTGTTCTCTTCTACTACATGATTGTCCATCCGACTGACTTGCATAAATCGAAAACTTATGCAACGTCAACTCGGAATGGTTTCTTTACATGTTCCTACTTAATCCGAGGGACTCACATGGCCGATCGTACCTACCCATGAGATATATCTCCAACAGACCTGGAAATTTGGCGTGCGCGGGAAAAACCGCTAGTTTAGCGCGTGCTCCGTGGAAAAAACCGCTAGTTTATTGTGCGCGCCAAATTGTTTCCCCCGCGCTGGAAAAAGCGGCAACACACGACGTTACATATTCCGCTCCGCCTCCAGCGCACTGGATAAGCACGCGTCTCCCAACCGCTTCTCTTTCCTCTTGTGTTTGCACCGCCGTTGTGATGCCTTCGCGCCGTTGGAGCAACTCTGGCCACCGCAGCGTGCGTGCACGGCCCATCGGCACCTTCTACACCGAGATTCGCTCCGGTGACCAGCGCCTGCCGCTCGGCACCTACGAGACCGCGCATGAGGCGGCTTGAGTACGACGCGGCGGCGAGGCGGCTCGAGCGTCCACGGCGTGATATGAACTTCACCGATGTCTGGACGTGCGCGCAAGCACAGGATCTCGCTCCGCCGCCGCGCCTCGTCACCGCCAAGACAGGCAGTGCGCGCCAGCAGGAGCGCCGCCTCCTAGTTGACGAGGCGGACAAGCGTGCCATGACGGCGTGGAGGGAACGGTTTCCTCAAGACGTGGCGGACGAGCGCGCCTTCTGGGCACAGAGGAGGGCTGAGAGGATGGCGCGTCGAGCGGAAAAGCATGCGCGGAAGTGCTTCGCTGAGGAGCAGCTCGCAATGGAGGCGTCGACCATCTCCAACGACGACCCGAGGTAGGACGACCTCTGGACGTCGTCGGACTACACCACCGAGGAGGACTAGTTTGCTTATTACTTTAGGATTTACTTATGCATCGTCGTTTACTTTTATGTATCGTTTTAGTTAAGTCAACTAACTATGTATGCGTATGAACTATGTATTTTATTTTCTGTCTATTTATTTTGCTTTTTTAAATCTTGTTTTGATCCTACGTGTTTGCGACGCGCTAACGCGCCCGAAAAAGCTCTAATCCGGCGCGCTAAATTATATCGCGCCTGGAAAAGCTCTCCACCGCCCCGCGCGAAACCGCTATTTCGAGCCGCAAAAAGAAATTTGTGCGCCCGACTATCCAGTGTGTGTTCGAGATGCTATTAGAAATGAAGCTAATGCTTCGTTTGGATGTTTATATTGAGCCTCGATATTGGATATTCGGAGTATTCAGGCCCGAATATCCCGAATGTCGCCATTTGGATGTTCTAGATATTCAGGCTGGATATCGAGCAAGGCCGAGCGAACGCGAAACCTGCCCGACTCAATACATCGCCTTTAGCCAGTCCGAACGTCGTCTCGCCCATGCTGGCGCGAACGGAAGCTCGCCTTGCTTGCTCAGATGCTTCGAGCTATATAGGCTTGGGCCAGCGCGTGAGTGCATGCAGATCTCCCTAGCGAGAAAACAACGAACATATTTAAAAAATATTTCGAACATATTTTTTAAATGGCTTCAAATTTAAAAATAGTTCCAATTTGGAAAATGGTTCAGATTTAAAAATTGTTTATTTTGGAAAACGGTTCCAATTTTGAAAATGGTTCTAATTTTGAAAATGGTTCAGATTTCAAATTTGTTCATTTTTAAATTGTTCCAGTTTTGAAAATGATTCAAATTTTGAAAATAGTTCAGATTTTGAACATTGTTCATTTTTAAAAATGGTTCCAAAAGTTCCAAATTTAAAAATTCTTCCAATTTTGAAAATGATTCATATTTTTGAAATTGTTCATTTTTTAAAATGGTTTCAAATTTGAAAATGTTTCAAAAAGAGTAACGATATTTTTTCAGTTTTTAAAAATGTGAAAAAGGATAAAAAAAGAAAACAGAGAAAATAAAAAAACAAAAAAACACAGACAGAACAAAAACAAAAAAGAAACGAAAAAACCAAAAAAAAAAGAGTAAATGGGCCGGCCTGGGCGGGGATACGTAACGGGCTTGTCCTAACTAGGAAGGGTTTGCGGACTCAATCTCCACCTCAAGTCCTCAATCCTGGAGATCGGTAGACATTCGCGTCGCTAGCATCCCTTCTCCCTCCCGTACCCGTTCGCTCGACTCTGATTCCCCACCACCACCAGCGAGACCTAGGGCGGCGGCGGCGAAGGTAGCTACTCCCTTCGTTCACCCTCCCGTACAGCGACCGGCCGCCGGCGGGCAGCGGCTCTCTCCCCGCTAACCCCTCTCCGGCCTTCGGCGGGCAGCGGCTCTCTCCCCGCTAACCCCTCTCCGGCCTTCGGCGGGCTGCGGCTTCCTCCCGCGACCCTCTCTCCGGCCGCCGGCGGGCAGCGGCTGCTGTGACTCCCTCATGTCGCAGCTGCACTCTGCATCCCCTCTCATATTTCTCTCCATTTCCGTTGCAGGTTGGGGCAGGTTGGACGGAGCACGGTGGTCGGCGCACCTGCATCCCGGGCTCCGGCGAGCGGCGAAGAGGGGAAGGTTCGTTGCTGCATATCTCCTCTCTGTATTCCCTCTCTGATCTGTGATGTGCTGTATAATTTTTGTGAAGTGCTTGTCTCAATGGTATTTGTGATGTGCTGTACGACGACGACGACGGCAGCGGCTGGGTTATGGCGGCAGCGGCAGCGGCAGCTCTAGGGCGGCGGTATGGTGTAAAGGAGCTATTTTTTTCGGGTCAGAGTGGAGATTTGGGTAGGTCAATCAAGATCGATTAGCATGAGATAGGTCGGGAAGGGAAGGGAAGAGGAGGTGTGTGCCGCCACGGTTCGGAGCAAAGAGAACCACCAAATACCAAATCGGCCATGTTTGGTTGACTGGGCCTTCTGCAGACAGGCTTCAGAGGAACGTTGTGTTTGGCCGCCCCTGACGTGGAGGCCCGATCAAGAGTGGTCCCAGCGGTCGTCGTCCCACACCTCCCACGCGCGTCGTGGCCGCCGCCACTGCCAAGACTCCCGTTCTACCGCGTAGAGCCCGTAGTCTTGGGTTTTCGAGGTATGAGCTCTTCTTAGTCATCCGGCGATTAGTTGAACCCTAACTTAACTAGCCTCCACTAGCTTGGGCGCGGGTCGGGGCACACCACCTTCTAGATCAACATATTCGGGTTACGTACTTACGTGTGTGGTGGTGTATTCTGTGAGCGGCGTCTAATCTTCGGCGGTGGCTTAAACGGGGTTTAAGGAGCTTGTGCTGGTAAATGTCTTTCCAAGTTCCTTTTTTCAGCTAAAAAAGTGTATTTTTAATCTAAAGCAGCATCGGGTCGTATAGGCCAGGCCCCGATGTTGCACTTTAGGTAGTAAGCCATTGGAATTCTTTTGTCGAGCGGTGGTGTAAAGGGGATGAGAGGAGTCAATGTTTCGATGATTTTCTGTTTATTCTTTGAATTTTGGAATGATGCAATTGTTCACCCAAGTATCATGGATAGCTCGAATTGGATTTGTTGCTACTTCCATTGTCTTGCTGAAAAAAGTTCGAAACAACACAAGCAGAAGCGCCCTGCCAATGCGCTTGGACAACGAGATATAAAGTATCGCTCACACGTTGTCTATCCCAGTTGACTAGACCACTTGTCTTTGTAGAAGATAGAAAGATTGTAAGTGTTGTATATGTGCTCCCAGTTCCTTAATATGTACTTCCTCCGTTAGCTTGCCAAAACGTCTTATAAAAGGGAATATCTTACAGCACATTATATGTTAACAAAATCCCTTAGCTTGAGATATAATATTAATAGGAGTAACCATGAAAGGCAGGGGACATACCTATTTGGTGTGGTAGTAGTATCTCTTCACAGGTCATAGTAGTAATCTATTTCTGTCTGTATTACTGTATTAGCTTGGTCAGACAATAGCAAGGCATATTGTCTTAATATGCTTCTTCGGTATTACTCTCTTAAACATGCATGACTTCTTGTGTATGAATTATTGGATTAATTAAACTTCTGACATGACTGATGCATTATTTTGCAAAACTAATTTAATAATGTAATAGGTGAATACGGAACTTGAAGTCTGTGCATGAAATAGCCTCAATAGATATCATGGGTGATAGTTCAAATTCAAATGTGCAGAAGGCCGAGGCACTTAAACTTAAGGCAAACGATGCCTTCAAGGGTATGATATGTGTTATCTTTCCTCTTGCATGTCTAGATTGAGCAGCACCATTTTATAGTCCTTGTTATATATGGGTCTTGCTATTTCATTAGTAACAAGAAGTCCTTAAAGTTTATAGTATCATTCCCGGTTCAACTTTTCCCCCTCAAAGTGCAACCCGGAGTTCAGTGATACATAGACTTTTTTGTTACCTTGTGGCCACAACACTCAGTTAAGGATCTAGTTTGTTGGAATACTGATTGTATTTGATTTGTAGCTAAACTGAACTTGAACTACTCGTAATATAGTACATGAAGTTAAGGAAGATCCAGTTTTATATTTGCTTTTGTGGTAATAAACTGAACTGGAATGCTCATTCTATTTTTCACACCATTATGCTGATATGTAAATCTTGCGTGATGGGTCCCTTAATGTTAGGTTTTCCTTGATGATTATCATTCCTAACTATTATTGTGTGTTCCTTCCAGCAAACAAGTTCTCTCAGGCTGTAGATCTCTATGACCAAGCTATTGACTTGAATAGTTCAAATGCGGTTTATTGGGCAAATCGTGCATTTGCACATACAAAGCTCGAGGAATATGGAAGTGCTGTACAGGATGCTACAAAAGCTATTGAGATTGATCCCAAATATTCGAAGGTGTGTATTCATGTCTTGTTGATGGCAATTTTTTGCAGATTCTTACCTTCTGCAAAACTTTATACCTATAGGGTTATTATAGACGAGGAGCAGCATATCTTGCTATGGGAAAATTCAAGGAAGCCCTGAAAGATTTTCAGCAGGTACATGTCACATTGTTCCACAAATCAACTCATTATATGACTGATGGATATGCTGTTCATTTGTTTCTGCTCCTATCTTGGATTACATTTTTTTTTGTACAAGAAAATTGCATATTGACATTGGCTTACCCTGAAACTAAGTAGTGTGTTCCAACTTCCTCTGTTATATTTAGGTGAAAAGAATCTGTCCTAATGATCCGGATGCTACAAGAAAGTTGAAAGAGTGTGAGAAAGCTGTCCAAAAAATCCGTTTCGAGGAAGCAATTTCTGTAGGGGATACAGAAAAGCGCTCTATAGCAGATTCTCTTGATTATCATACAATAGGTATCTGGTTTTTGAATTTCCACATTTTCTGGCATTCTACTTGCTCCAGTCTCTGTAGATAAGATGTTAATGTGAGAAATAGCAAACTACCTTTCTTTCCTGGTTATACTTATTCATGAGCTCTTCTTAAATTGGCTTTGTAGTGCCATTGATTATTCAGCCTCGTTGTTAGTTTTTCCGTGCATATTACGAATGCAATCTTAAGTGAAGCAAGAGTTGCTGAGATAGCTCGTGTATCGAACATCATATGCTTTCAGTTATATTTTATATAGCTCATCATCACTCCAACGTGTCTCCATGGTTCTATCAGTGAATGGATGCTTTAGTTGTTAAGTGTATATAGCTGGTAGCTATTTTGATCTCAACTATAGTTAAAGTTACACAAACATTGTTGATATTACAGAGGTTGAATCACAGTATACTGGAGCAAGAATTGATGGGGATACAGTAACATTAGATTTCGTCAAGCAGATGTTGGATGATTTTAAAAAGCAAAAATGTATACATAAAAGGTACAGTTTGCAATGTTAAGTGGAAATCATGGATCATTTTCTTTTCCTTATGCTACTTTTCTTGGGTATTTGTGATAAGCTTTAAGTTATCGGCAACTTGGCCTCAGGTACGCACTTCAGATTGTGTTGCAAGCACGGGACTTGCTGCAATCAGTGCCTTCCCTCGTCGATGTGAATGTTCCAAATGGTTGTCATTTTACAGTCTGCGGTGATGTTCATGGCCAGGTATTCGCCTTAATAACTGAATAGATTCTCTAGATATAGTTCTCCCTCTCCGTAACCATGTGGTATATGCACTCTAAATGTTTTTAATCCTGTGAAGTGGCAACATAGAATTTTATATTTATAGAATGAATACCATTTCACTGGGATGAGTGGAAATTATTAGTCCTTATGACATCAAATTGTGATCTTTTTGTTGGTATCTATTGAGGGGCCTAATGACCTGCTGTTATATTTGCAGTTCTTCGATCTGCTAAATATTTTTGAGCTCAATGGGCTTCCTTCTGAAGACAACCCTTACCTTTTCAATGGAGACTTTGTGGACAGAGGATCATTTTCACTTGAAATCATACTTACTCTCTTTGCATTCAAGTGCCTCTACCCAACAGGTAATTATCTTAAGTTGCTGTTCCGTTCATGATCGTAATTTGATAAGCTGTTTTTTTTTCAAAATAAGCTAGCGGTTTTCTTTTGTACGTTTTCTACTGCTACACTCTGCTACTAGTTGAGCTTCAGTTAAGTGGAAATGTGAGTTTCACTTCAATGCTAAGTGTGGATGTAATTTTCTATGATCAGGCATGTATTTAGCAAGAGGAAACCATGAAAGCAGGAGCATGAACAAAATATATGGTTTTGAAGGAGAAGTGAAGTCCAAATTGAGTGATACATTCGTTGAGCTGTTTGCTGAGGTATTTTGTTGCTTGCCTCTTGCTCATGTGATCAACAAGAAGGTCTTTGTATGTCATGGGGGCCTCTTTAGTGTTGATGGAGTAAAGTTATCTGACATTAAGGCCATTGATCGTTTCTGTGAGCCTCCTGAAGAAGGTAATCTCACTTCCCTATTTAGGTCTGTCCATTCTTTAGTGGATCTGTGGTTTTCCTTTGTTCCTAGAATATTTTTTTCCACACTTCTAGTTAATGAACTGTTTTTATGAACCACTGATTTCTGG